>JAQJVK010000004.1:34093504-35340900 GCA_035578135.1 Flexamia atlantica | reverse complement strand
GGCCTAAACATTTCTCAAATCAATATAACAAATTAAAAATCAAGTAATTCAAAATACAAATATTTTAACAAATAAAATGCTTTGGGAGTAAAAGAGGTAAATAATACATAAATTAAGGCTAAAATATTAGTTGATGTTCATTTAAGTTGATAGTAACATTATCACTCTGGAGACATTATCTCCAAATTAAGTAATTAGTTCAAAGTAAAATATTGCCTTCTGAATAACATTAACTGTTACATAAACAAATTTATTTGTGTTGTGTAATATAGTTTTAATTCTGTAAACCGATGAAAGCTAAAACACTATAAACTATGGATTTCCAGTTAGTATTGCGACATGGTATTATAGCACACGTTTTATAACTACAAACTCTTGAAGAAGAGATACTACCATGAACTTTCAATGAAATCTGATAAATTTGATCCTGTTAGATTTAACTGTCTACTGGATCAAGCACTCTCTTTTAAAATGATAATACATTTTTTTCATGATTGTACCTTAAGAAATCTTAGTATTGGCATACTTTAGAGAGTATTCAGGTAACAAAATTTCAATCTGTAAAATCTAGTGCTTTTAATCACCCGTATTCACACTCAGTACCAATTGAACCAAGTTTTGCTTATTGATGTAAAGTTTCATTGAAATTTCTAATTTTCTGCTCACTAGTAATTTAAAGTAAAACCTTTTTAGTAATCCATTTTACAATCCCATCTGATACTAAAGGGATTGGTTTTATTCAATCCCAATTTAAGTTTATCTTCATTCTTTCATACTTGATCTCCAGATCCAAAATTCCTTTAAACTGACCTTACTTTATTATTACCAAACTCAGTCCAAAAGTTAATTTGTTTACTTTCAGTGAATATTATCTTGGCCCCCAAGATAATAGTGACTTTTCCAAGCATTGTCTCTTTAGCAGCAATGCTAGATGAGTTAAAGTTTCTAAAGTGCTAGATGAGATAAAGCATGTTTTGGATGAATCTTTATGAATAATAGAGGGGGAATTTTTAAACAAATATAATTTTTTTTTATCATCTTTGATTTACTAACATTCCTGAATGATACTAAACACCCATTTACAAAACTTAATCTTGCAAGTGACAAACTTGAAAATAAACAGGTGTTCAAAACGTTTTCAGATTATTCAGTACTAGGGCCTCAGGTGGTTAATTGAATTTTATTATTAAACAGAAATTTTAAGTTTGATAATCAATTTGTAATCTTTGTGTAATTACAAAAAAGGATACCAAATACGCATTATGCTAATCAGTAAGTTGTGTGCAGTTATGATTATGAAATAAATAAGTTATTAACGGAAATTGGGCGCTGAAGATGAATGTTTGCCTATGGCAACTTTACAATGATTATACTCTTATTTAAAGGAAGACATAAAATAATTTACTATACTTGGTAGCACTGTATGGCGGGTGAGTGAATGCGCTACTAACAACATTAGCGTGAACTGAACACAAAATAAACTACCTCTGTGTCCTTGAGAAATGCTGCTTTCAGTTCTGCATTGATTTATGTGACGGTTCGTTTAGAAACATTACACTCTGCTGAATCTCGGTCCAATACTCATAATAAGGTTGTTCTGGCTTAAATAAATATTTCAAGACGACGCTTACTCATTAATGGAAAACTAATGACCGGGCAGAGTACAAGTTGTCACTAAACAGCATTATCCATTGCTGTCAGGTCAGGTTTTAGAATGAATAATATTTTATTTTAAATTTAATAATATGTAAACCACTTCATAAAATTTTTGCCAACCAACAGTTTGGTTAAAATCTTAACATAGCTTAATTCTAAGGCTAAAAATAAGGACCTATCAAGCAATTCTAGGGCCATTTAGGCCATTCAGGCACTTTGCCTGAAAAAATAAAGAATTTTTCATTTCATTTCGTTTTTCATTTAGTATCAAGGAAAGAGTGATAAAAGCAAGAAAATGTTGTGTTGGTTTATTTTTGCACACATACTATGTTTAGTCATTTTATGATCCTTTTAATGAAGGATTAAAATCTCCCACTGGGAGTAGAGTAAAACTAAGCCATAAGAATAACATTTAAATAATTCAATACACAAATAACTATTTTTACTAAGCAGGTTTTTATATGGAATTAAAGTTTAGCAGTCAAATACATTTGCTGCTACAACCTCAGAAGTGAAAAGAACTTTCTTAACCTATAACATATAAAAATGTAATAATTTTATTTCAACAGTGACTACGGTGTCATTTTCCTAAAAAAAAGATTTCAAAGATCCCCAATCAGGATGTACCCCTCCAAACTCTCATTTTAGCACTGTTCTTAGAAGGGATCATTTCAAGACACGCTAAACTATAATGTTGTTGAATCAATCACCGAACAGGATCAAAAGATTCATTGTACCTGAAAAAAAACCACTCCAAAGCAAAGTTGCTGCACAAAGTCTTATGTGCTTTCTAACAGCTAACTGTTTACTCTAACGGACTTGCAGGCGGCTGGCAGTTATTACCATTCCAGCTTTTCCATTAGTACACCATATTTCAAACCCAACCATCCATTTTTCACCACCCAATACTTAGCAAAAGAACATCCACCACTCCTCCCTCGTACCTGTTGGACCTCTTGCGGTGTACGCAGATCTCGGGTCGAATGATGCTCAGTTTCTCGGCGCCCACTCCAGTCACAAGCGCCAAGTCCTCTACCTTGTTGAAGCGCCCGATCGCATGGCGGTACTCCACGATGTTCTGCGCGATTGCGCGCGTCACACCCGGAAGTGTCATCAGCTCCTCCGCCGTCGCCGTGTTTAGGTTCAGTTGGTCGCCCTGAGACAGAGAAAGTAATGTGAACAACCTGATACCATCAATAGGCCCCTACTGACACCCCAAATAATGGAGCTTTACTCTGAAGGATTTACAGTTAACCTCAATGGAAAGAGTAAATAGTGGATAGTTTGAACTCCTATAAACACTAAAATTTCCTCAACTTTTAAGTTCGGTTATTTTTATCTTAGATAAAACTTAAACCAAACAACATATCGCGATGAATGAATGATCACTTGTATTTGACGTCTCTGTACGTACTTATGCGATGATATTTTTTCTTATAGATAGTTAAAGTAAACCTTTTGGAATAAATGCTATTAAGTTATGGTTGATAATTAGTTTTTTACTAATTGTATTTACCAACTGTATAAAAATACAGGCACAGTTTCATAAACAATTTTTTGTATTTTAACGGTTTTAGCGAATTTCCCCTATAGGGAAGAAGCTGTTACCGTAGTACTCATGGTAAGACCTCAGCCCGAGACCATGATAACTATTCATTTTGGGGCCCCCAGAAGCAAAAAACATTATTCGTTCAGTTTCATAAATATATTATTATTATATCTATTTATCTATCTATATATACATATGTGTGTGTGTGTCTTTAAGCACGATAACTCGCGTAAAAATGGTCCGATCTTAATGAAATTTGGCATGGACATGTAAAGTAGTAATTATTCAGATGAGTTCGTAAACCTCATTGGGCTACCGGAAGGGGGGGTAGAGGGGGGTAAACCCCCCCAAAAATGGGGTTTTTTGAGTTTTTTTAGATAAAAATAAAAATTACCAAATTTTTGTTAGCACCATTGAATTCAGCTCAAAAAAACAAACGATTTAGTATTTTGAATCACTGCTCTATGTCCATTGGTTGCCGAGATATTGAAGATGGTAAATACAGTACGTTGTCCCAATGTTATCCTTATGGGAAATAAGTAAAATTCTATATCTCGGTCATTTCTCAACATATCTTGATAAAACTTGGTAAATGGCTTCTTCTAGTTCATATTTACTAAATAATGATGTAAAACCACCCAGTTTTAATATACCCGTAGCAGCAAACCTGCATACTCATTTCCCATGTTATTCTTATGGAGCTTACAAAAACATGTCAAATCTCGCTACGTTGGATTGAAATATGTTGTTTTGCATTTGAAATTCGCTGAGTATGCAGGTCTGCTGCAACGGGGGTATTCTATTAGTACATCTGTTTTAGGGCATGATTGGAGGAGTTTCTTTCTAGGTTTATCACTATTAAAAACAGCATTTTGATTGTAATGTTTGAATTTATTTAAAAAGGTAGTCCAACCAGACTCTACAATTACCAGGATAAAATAGTGATGCATTAATGGTTCATTAGCTAAGTACTTTTTTCAACAAGCGTTATTAACTTACCAGGAGCAACATGCAAACTCGTGTTTGCATGATATATGAGTAATCAATCCTCGAATTGGATGGAAGGAGGATAGGAGTAGGTCTATGTTTTACGGTACAAGAAAAATAAATTTACTCAAAATAAGTTGCCTAGATGAGTTTAATATTGTATTGATTTTTTAAACTAGCCAATTTATGATTTTAGTTATGGCAGTGACTTGTAATGTAACAATAATTTTATAGTATAGTAAATGGTTGTGGTCTCCCCAATATCATACTCAACACAAATTAATCTCTCCATTTACCGATCTAAACTTATCACTACTATTCTGCACATATAATTTAAAAAAATGCTTTTCTTCAAAGAGTATCTTTCCATGATTGTATTACAAAATAAATGTTAACTGATAGTTACCCTGAAAACAGGAAACATTCACAAAACCATATCAAAATTTTCAGGAAGAAGTTTATTATGGTTCAAATTGTATCTTTTCATTTATAATAGGCTGGCATGTTTTAGTAACAATCAAAAACTATTGATTAACAAATCAATATACAATTACATAAATCTGCATAAATTAATTAATATTTTATCACATTAGGCTTGTCAGAATAAATCAGCAAGTTTTTTACTGATCAGTGATAGAAAACATCCATAAAAATCAGAAATATAATCTTTAATTAGAAGGTATAGGGCGAAAATAAATTACCTATGACGGTAAAAACAGAGTGATATTTAGTTTAAAAAATATCATTGACATTAGGGCCTAATAACACGTTTTGATCAAAACTAAAGCAATATAATCAATACCTTTACATCGGAGTCCACATAGTTAAATGTTGCACTAAGAGACTGATTGGTTCGAGAGCGCCTGGGAAATGGTGACCGCAGCGAGTGACGAAGGGATTTCCTTCTCCCAGGAAATGACGAACTATGGTTTTGCCCCATAACTGTAAAAATCATATGGAAAAATATGATGTAGTGCTACAGTTCAGATGATTATTTGTGTAGACTGTCTGTCTGTTTTTCTATGAAGTATAGTGGTCTATCACATGATAAATGCAATTTGTAAATGAAGCATAGCCTATGGATGATGAAATGCCTCAATGTTTTAAAATAAGAGCCTTGCAACCCTCATAATCATGATTCCAAATATCTGAAAATCTGTACTCTGTGAAAAGGCAAGCTACAATAAAGGATTCTGCTTCATAAATACACTACTATGTTCGGCAATTTTCAGCCTCTTCAAGGTTGCCAAATGCTCCAGGATATTGGCAGTTAAGATTAGTCAAACTCGTATAATACCAGAAATTGTAATACCGGATGGAAATAAAATTTACCAGGAGAAACTACCCCTGCCACCAACCTCCAGCCCTAAAATGATTCAAATATATGCCTTAAATGATTTCACTATGTTGTCAACCTCAGGACTGGGCCTTGGCCAAATAAACAAATCTATTATGAAAACATAAACCTAAGTATTAATCATACATATTTCACGAACATAAAAATATGTACTAGGAACATTAATGAGCTGGAAACAACCGAGGCCCGAAACGGGTGACACTCTTGTTCTGTATCACCATTTCATGGTTAGACTTAGACGTCATCTTTCAGTAGATTGGTTCAATCTCTCTATTTCCTAGGCAACAGCAGAGTTCGTAATTTGGGTACCTATCTAAAATGATAAGCCCAACATTGGCTTAAGCTTAGTTAGGCTGACAAGACCACAGTGGTATACCTAATTAAAGTTGCATTCAGTAGAGCTCTGAACTAGGTCTTGCAGCCAAATCAAGAAAATAAAAGATGGATTAGTCTGCTCTAATAAATCAGTAAAATAATATCAAAGTGACGACAAGATAAGGGGAAATCGTTTAAAGACAGATTATTCTACAATACTGTTTAGGCTAGGCTAGCACCAACCAATACCTCATTTTAGGAAATGTGTTTTACCTTTCAAGTTTAAATTTTATCTATCCAACTTGGTCTCAGTATTTTTCATAGTAAGGGAATCAAACACAATAACAGCACCAGATCTATTTTCTCCAAATCATCGTCTATATCGGCGGAATTCGGTGACAAGTGACGAGTCCGAGGAGTAAACATTAAACGTCTGACTACTGTCTTGTCGTCTTGTCATCTTATAGTTTGTCTGCTCGGTGTATTGAATCAGCTGTTTACAGAGTAGCCAATTTTCACACACACCAGAACCAACTGAAACTGTTTGTACTTACATAGATGACATATAACATTTTCTGGCTGTACAGTGGTACAGTTTTCATTATTGATTGTCCCCTAATTTACTAAAAAGAGTTTATCAATTCACTTCCTACCACTTGATGCTTTTTTACCAAACATTAATGAATCCTATACTCTTATATGAGCAATGTTATCTTGTATGCTTGTATGTATGCTTGCTTGCACATTTGTCTCAAAAACGGCTCCGAGGATTTCCTTCAAAGTCTGGAAATAAGTAATTTATGACTTAAAAACGTCTTTTATGCAGATTACTTGGCCAGAGAAAATCTAATAACGTAATACATCGAATTTTTAAGTTGTAAAATTTTAACATTGACCTTATGGGTTGCCGTGATAGCAACGAAAATAACTAAGGGAAGTGTAAACAAATGAAGTAATCATAACAGCTGTATGGAATCTACAGTCATCAAGGGAAAATACAGCAAATGGGATGAAGAGTCCATGGAGCAATAAAAGATGTGTCTATTTATCAATTTTATGACATTGAAATATTAATGTCACTGGACGAACTGGTAAACATGAAATAACACCGAGCAAGGCTCGGTCCACCAGGTACTTCCCCCCTATCAGTGAAGAAACTGTTACCTGTTACCTTAGGTCAAGACGGCCGCACTACAATGTGGCCTTGCTTAAGCCCAAGACGGTCATAACTAATAACTAATTTCTTATTTTACATGGAGGATATTGAAGTATGCTCATCGAGTGTCTCGCAAGCAATGGACAATGACCATGGCTTAATTTCTATATAAAAAAAAACTCAAATATAGCACATCAGGGGCTGGGAGGTATTGAAAACCCCGCCAGCAGAACGGAGGTTCCAGGGGCCCTCCCCCGGGATTTTTTGTTGAATTGCGGATAAATTTGGCGTCTTTTTAACGTTTATGACCTCTGTTTAATGTTTAGGCCGTGAAAATGATTTTAAAATCATTTTCTTAACAGTATTAATAAATTACGTGGCCAGAAAAATGGTCCAGAGCCGCACCTGTGAAGTGAGAAATGCCGGAGCGCGCGCTCCACTCTGTTGTGCTCCAGTACGGTATCATAAAAAGCACCGGAGTTGCACTCTGGTGTGCTCCGGCTGAAATTAACCCCTGGCAATGACATAGATATAAGTATGTTTTTATCTACCGGTATATGACAAAGGGTTCAAGAAAAGGTCAAACTAAAAATACTATCGAAGCAGCAAACCTGCATCTCCAGCGAATTTCCAAACCAAATGTAAACATGGTGTGTTCAAGGCCGGATTTAACATGTTGGCGCCCCTAGACCCAATATATTTTCCGCCCTTAGGTTTTGAGGGTGGTAGTTAATAAAATCATTCCTGAAGAGTAGTATTATATGTCTCTTGTCAAGAAATCAAATTACACCCAATTTTCTGAAGTTAAAGCTTCCCGGGCGCCGTCGATTTGCCAACAAAACACACTTTTTTGCACTTTGAACAATTTGAAAAGGATCCATGGGAACGGCAAACACTGGCAAGACATTCGTTTTGTTCTTTTGACAATTTAAAAAGGTTCCGCGAGAGCCGGCAACCCCCTCCAAAACGAAAATTTTGTATGTTGGACAATTTTAAAATGCTTTCCGAGCGTGGGCAAACGCCGCCAAAAGAAACATTTTGCACCTTAAACAGTTTGAAAATGATCCAGGAGTGCTGTAAAACACTACAAATACCATATTTTGAAAGTTGAACCATTTTAAAAAGGCTCCCCCAGATGCCCCCGGCATCGGCAAACGTTTCCAAAATTAACATTTTGATTTGAACAATTCGAACAGGATTAACTGGCGCTGGTAAATGCCGCCGAACGAAATGTGCGTGTTGGACAATGTTTAAAAGGCTCCCGGGCGCCAGCTAACTCCATCAAAACACACGTTTGCCACTTTGAACAATTGATGCGGATGCTACACCGTACCAGCTTTGCTGGCGCCCTTCTTGTTGGTGTCCCATTCAACCGCATGTTCCACAAGCGCTTTGCATCGGCCCTAGGTATAAGCATAAAAACTAAATGCCTTGTTATTATTTATTAAATTTTTATTTTTGCTTGGAGGTGCGCCCCCAGGCAGCTTGCGCCCATAGACCCGGGCCTCCTGGGCCTGTTGGGAAATCCGGTCCTGGGAGTGTTAGTTCCCTGCCTACTTGTGTGACATGGTGCAGTGCTGGGATCGCTGCAGCATGGCCTGTTTTTTCAGTACGGCCTTGCTCAAACCCCCCTAAGGGGTGGCAAGTATTTTAAAAATGTTAATATAGGTACAGTGACAGCACCGCTTTTTGATGTGTACCAACCTTTAATATCTATATTGTTTAAAAAAAAATTCAATATGTCTATGGGGCGGCAGAACCTTTTAAGCGCACAGCAATGTTTCGGAGGCTTCCTAAATTATTCACCAGACAACCTAATGATTAACCCTCAACTTAAAAGCTAGCAAATAATTGTGCTGCAATTTATATTTTGGTAAATGGTATGAAATAAATCTAAGAAATCTTTAAGTGAAAACTGTATTTTAGTTCTATCAATTTAAAACTCCATGTATCCCCTATAGTTCGATGTTTCAATACTTTGACACCCCTAAAGTCCATAAAGTTTTGAACTATTGTGAGTCTAGTGTATTGTATTCGTGAAGCATATTATACTGAGTAAAAATGCTTCAATAATACAATAACTTGGTGCTGAAACCTTTTTGGCATCCAAACCTTAAAGAATAACAGTGGCTTCTCAAGGTAAGTTTGCTTATTCACATTTTCTTTCCATTCCATAGTTTATATTATCTTTACTTAGAAATCTAAATTTGGTGCTCCCAAATCATCATCATGGCTTTTCCTTAGAGTAGAACTGTGGAACAATCTTCAGGTCATATAGACTATAACAGCAGTATAGAGCAACTGACAGTATAGTGGCTTTTCCTGTTTTAAAGGTGAGAGCTAAAAATGCTAAACATGCTAATTATGATGTTTAATTAGAATAGCCTGATTAGTGACTCACCAACTAGTATACAGATTTTTGTCCTGTTGCTATTATATTGGTCTGTTTCAAAAACACTCCCTTCAGGCAGTGAGGCAATTAATTTCAGCTGCCACTTAAGTTATTTAACTCTGAGGTTTGAACAAGTAGAAGAATTCTTAAAGACAAAAGAGGTTTAAGTAAGTTAAAAAAATCCACTTAAATGTAGAAGAAATAAAACTTTACACTGCAGCAACCAGATTTAATTGAAAAAAATGCAACCAGGTAAATATAACACAACTGGGGTTTATGAATAAAAACATGGTAATAGAACAAATAAAACTTTTATTTATATAGACAACATTATTTCAAGGAACTAGCTATTTTTAACAACACATTCTAACAAAACCTAGATTTTGCTCATTTCTAACATATATATCTATTTTAAAATCAACAGCTAGTACATAAAAAAGCAACAAATTTACATACACTATAAAAATAACTATCTAAAACAAAAGAGAAACAAAAAATGCATTATGGTATCTGAAGTACAAGGCCATTTACTACTAATTGTCACTAAAACATATACAATAATATATAATACACAACAATTAAAGGCACACATTCATCCTAGCCTAGCGTAAACAGGTCAATTCATATACGTATCATACCGTTACATTAATACCCTCTTGACTTGAACGCTGATTAAATTAATTGTCTGTTTAACAGTTGCTCTGTAAAATTAAATAGAACAGTTTTATATATATATATTTTTTTAAATAGTTCTTAAAAGTTTTTTTGACTGTTTTAGTGGTTAGAACCATAAGGGTATTCCTGAAGCACGGATACTAGATATGTCTAAAGAATATATCTGATTGAAAGTTTGTATTCAATATAAATTTTACATACATTCATAACTACATACATATTTTATGATTTATTCTACTAATACTTTTATCACCCAACACGGGTTTGTGATATTGTTTGCTAATGAATCATTGAATTCCTTCATTATATATTTTATTAACAGTTTGTTTCATTTTATACCTGAAAATATCACCAAACCAGGAGATAAAATTTTAAATTTAATGTGACATTGTGTTGGAAGTGTTAAAGATTTGAGAAAAAGGTGAAAAACAAAACAAAAAACAAAGGATGGAAGTTGTAGATTTTACAACGGCCCACTCGTGTTTCCCTAAAAAATGTTGGTCGGTTTTTGTTAACTCTATACAGGGAGGTTAGAGCTTAATAATACAAGATGACAACATCATTGTAACTTAAAATATGCAATTGTGGATTATTAGTGTTTGAAGAAGGTGTTCGCTGTAGCCACAGAGAAGGATTAAATAATCCCAATTTGATCCTTCTCTGTGCTATAGCATTATTCTTCATGCATGTGATTGATAGATGAATTTTGTATGACTATTTTTCATCAAGGATTAGGTTCTTTAAAATGGATTATTGTCATGAAAGCAAAAACTGACCTCGGCAAAATTCAGAGTATCATGTTTTATATATTTTGCTCAGAAGGTTAAAAACATTTTTGAATGACTAAAAAATACCCATTACTACAATGAGTTTACTAAAAAATCTGGTCAAATGAACACGGCATGGGCACAAATGGAAAAGTATTTTTTTAAACTGAATATGTAGCTTAACAATTTTGCTTTTTAACAATTTTGGCAGTGAATCAGCTCTACATGAACATTATTTTGATATTAATTTTGTTTTGACGCCAAAACCTTTAAAAATCAAAAGAGAATCATCAGAGAAAGAAATATGAACAATACAGAAAGAGTAATCTCTCAAAAAATAAAATAAATATCCCATATATCTTATATTTTTAACATAAAAATTAAAAAACAAAACTGAGCTATACTTATAGAAAACACGCTAAATCTGAAATAAATTGATATAATACATAATTTACAAATAAATGTCTTAAGTTAGGATAAAAATAAAATAAACATAAGGTAAGTTTGAACTTTGCTTTAGATTAGTAAAGGCACTTAAAAATAAGATTTTGCAAATATAAAATTTTTTTATTCATTGTAACTTTAAAAGCAATAGCTTCCAAATTGGTTGAATCCAAAAAAGTACATAAAGACTAATCATCTCAGAAAATTCAAAATACAATTATTAATATTATTTTTACTGAAAACATGAGGTACAGATAAAATTATTGACCATAAAATTCGATTAAAAATCACAATGTAAACCTCAACAATATAAAAAAGCTCACCAACCAACTATTTGTAATATCCTAATATAACTGAAGCAAATAGTAATTAATTTTTGACTCTATCGTAGAATATGAGCAAGTTATGGAACAATATATAATAAAGAGGTTTTTCAAGTCATGGTCACATTAATTAAAAATATTATGGTGTTAAAGAAGTAATTATTCAGCAATGATTTCGTATGAAGTATTCAAATCACCAAATTTACTTTTAAAGAAAAGTAGTATGTTAAAATGGGGTAAGAAAAGCATATGGTTACAAATGGAAGCTTGTAATGGAAGCTTACAAATGGATGAATCCTTCAGAAAAATATAATTTTTATGTCATGAATTAAATCTATCGAAGTGGTTGTCAAGTACCACCTATCTTGTCTAAACTTTGGTAAGACGTTTTCCTTAACGCGATCTTGGATCTTCAATCGATCAAGAGTTCGAAGTGAACAGATCCTTCTCTGTTTTGAAGACTCCGTCTGTAGTGGACATTCTTCGCCCAGGCTCGGCATTCGACGTTGATAAGGATGTTCGCTGTAACAATAAATATTATTTTAGTTGTGTGATATGTGCTTTTGTTACGTTATTGTTTGAGATAAAGGTATTACATGTACACTCCTGTTAAGTGTTATACCACCTACTGGCCACAATGCAAATTGAGCAAAGAACAAGAAATATAAATAAACACAAAAAGATAATCGATGGCATTGTCAGGCTAATTATGCAAAGAGGCAAACCATCAGAGGTTGAAATAGTGGAGTTCCCCTCCACCAACTTGATTGTAACAAGTCTGGTCAAAATTAAGGAAAGAATGATCACTATAGCGAATATCACTATACCAGAGAAATTAGACAGTGTTGACACACACTATCACTTCTGACACTTTGGTCACTTGTGAGTTTATAAAACGGGTGTTCTCATCAGTTAATAGATATAACAGAGAAGATACAAATGTACAGTTCGCGCATTATATCTCTGGCTATGGCAGAGTCAGCTGGTTGCAAAGCGCGGGGGGGAGAGGGGGTACTTTTCTGAAAACACTGTTCTACAGTCCCGCTGTAGGTCAAACATACAGAATTATTAATTCTTTAATTTCGTAATGATTTAATCTACTATATATATTTGTCAAATACCACTCATATCACCTATCATCGCACAGCCAAAACTTTGCACCTAGAACCTTGAAACTTTGCATGAACATTCCTCTCAGGGCATCAGGGCTGCCGAGAGCCAAGCGGGGCCCCAAGTCTGCACACTGCACGGGCCCTCCGGGAGGGTTTGTAATACCCCCCCCCCCCAACGTAAGGGGGGTCCGGGGGCCCTCCCCCGGAAAATTGTAGAAAATTATATCTCTAAACTCGCGTTTTTAGGCAGTCTACAGGTGGAACATCATACATCAAAGAACTCCGAAAATCCGAACCAACTGAGGCTGAATGGTCGGTCAGATTTAGAAAATAGTCTACTCTTATTAAAAATTACCGCTACAAGGGATCCCACACTTCTGGATTTTCCAGTCATTCATCTCTTTGACATAACTTCCGCGTTCGTTCCACTCACAAAGTTACTCTTCCATTTTTTTCACGATCAGTATACACGATTGTTTTTTCTGGCCATCTGCGTTAATTGCAGCACATGTTACTACTCTTGTTGTTTACCATCATGGATAACGAACATCATCATAACGCATTTAAGTTTTTGTCAATATAGTTTAATGCAAAAAAGCGCATTTGTTTTCACTCTTTTAGTGGTAAAAAATATTGTACATTCATTTAATTAGTTTGTACAGGATCTTGATAAGGATTTAAAAAAATATGTTCTCATTTTAGCTTCACTTTGTTTGAAAGAATTTGAATCCATCTCTATTGTTACAAAAGTAATAATACTTTTACATAACTATTTGAAACAACTTTACAAAGCTACTTTTCTCCTTTTTCATTTGCAAGTGTTTCAATTACATCTTTGAATTTTAATGTTTTAGCTAAATCACTCTATAATACCAACATAGCCTAAATTTTTAATCTGTCTTGCCTCCTATTAAAGCGGAAAAAGAGAGGGAGGTATGAGTTACTCACGCTCACTACTCGCTGGTCGCCATCGCCGCGCCGTAGTGGACAGTCAGTCGCAAATACAATAGTACGGACAGGCAATAATTTTTGTCTTGTCTAAATTTTGTATTCTCAAAGTAATTCGCGTTATAAAGCTTGACATTTTATTTTTTAACATATAGGCCTAATTTTATTTCCAAAATTCAATACTAGTAATTCTTAAATTTAAAAAAAATCTACATATCCCGGGCCCCTTCGGAGCCCAGGCCCCAAGTTTCAGACTTGGCTGACATGGTCTCTCGGCGGCCCTGCAGGGCATAGGCATCCACTAAGAACGGATTTTTAAAAATTCCCTCAGGGCTACACCCTATGTTACATCAAAGTTTCAGTATTAAAATATAGGGAAGCTCTTGTAGTCGTCATGGCAACCTTAACATTAAATCTGAAATCCAATGAAGTTTTTCTGTTTTTCCACGGGTAATACCGTGTTGATCAGCTAATCTTCTACATATTTGTCAAATACCACTCACCTATCATCGCAGAGCCCTTACTACTTGACCTAGAAACCTTGAAACTTTGTACGGACTTTCCTCTCAGGGCGTTGGCATCCACTAAGAACGGATTTAAAAAAATCCCTCTGGGCTACGCCCTATGGTACATTTAAGTTTCAATGTTAAACTATAGGAAAGCTTATGAAGTTGTCATGACAACCTAAATATTAAATCATGAATCCAAGGAAGTTTTCTGTTTTTCCACAGGTAAAACCGTGTTGGTCAGCTAGTGTGTTATATATTTACGTATGCTATGCATGTGAAATGTAAATGATGTAACAAATAATGAATAAAAAAATAAATAACGCCTTAAAAATCAGTAATGGTAAGTATGTTATGGGTCACTACACTAGAAACATCTTATGGGTAATGATCAGTGAGGCCAATTTTCAGGTTCAGCATGTCAGGAAAACATGCTGAATCAATTATTATTTCAACACCGGCCCATTCACATTAATGGTAGCAGAGCGTAGTTATGATCCATGGACCTCTGGGGTATAGGCCAAGCACGCTTCCATTGTGCATCACACTTAAGGGCACCCAAGGCTATCCAGTGGGCAACTTGCGGCATATATAGTTATTTATAGTAAGCTAGGTGTTTTTGTGATCAAGACTCAACCGACACTTCGGTAAGGCACTGCCATCCCGACATGGGCTGTGTTGGAGGCAGTTCCTTGATCTTCTCCATGTAGATGGATGTTAACATGTATTCTCCCCTCCCCAGGCCACAAATGGACTTCTCTCATGCTGCTAGAAAGCTGGGACGGCGGTTCAGGGAGCTTCTAGTTATCTAGTCACTAGCTCCTGTACACTGTATCTACGTGACGCATGCTTTTTGCTGTAGCTTTTTTAAAATTATTCATTATTAATCATCTATTTAATGGGTACTAAGAATAACAAAGGTATATATAAAGGTTAATTTAAGACTTTCTTAGTGGTTCAGGTCCTCTTCTGCTCTCATGGAGAGCCGCCACTGCTTTGAGAAGTTCTTTAACTTTACTTACGTTTAGGTCTCTTGAAGTGGACAGCCACAATAGGGCTCAGATAGCCCTTAATGTTCTGGTAGGGGTAGAAGTAGCCCGGGAAGCCCGGTCGAGGGTAGATCTGGATTTGTCCGATGCTCTCACGATCGTTTGGAGCCTCCCCTTGACAGCTCACCCAAACTGTGTTGCGCTGCAACAAAACCCACAGTGCTTGAACTAATTTGGATTGTAAGGAAATATATTTTAGAGTTAAGTTATAAGACTTACAACAATTAATAAGGCTGTAGCCTTTTTAGGGAAATAATTTAAGGTAAATCCATGATGTATTTTTAGTTATACAAAGAAAAGTGTCCCTTAAGGGTTGAGCAGGATTACCTTATGAAGCTTAATGAAATAATAATAATTAAGCCGGAGCTTGGAGCCGGTCGACGACAGCCAGATTGTCAGGTGTGTGCAGGAGATGTGTGGCGGCTCGGCTCCCGGGGTGGATAATTTCCCAACTTCAGTACTTAAAATGAACATTATTAACCTTCTTCCACCTATTAAGCACATAGTAAATCTAAGTCTTGTTACTGGTATTTTTCCCAAAATGTTAAAAGTATCTAAAGTAATTCCACTGTTCAAGTCAGGACCTATCAATGCTAAAAGCAATTATAGACCAATTTCTTTGTTGAGTGTTATATCTAAAATTCTGGAGAAATGTGTAAAAATTCAGCTACAGACCTTTTTGCAAAATAATAATATTCTGTCAGAAAAACAGTATGGATTCAGGCAAGGTAAAAGTACGGCAGACCCATTATTTCTTATTAACAAATGCATTGTAGAGTCAATTAATAAAAACTATAAAGTGCTTATGGTCTTTGTAGATTTAGAAAAAGCCTTTGACTCAATTGATAGAAAAATCCTTTTTAAAAAACTAGAATGTGTGGGAGTGCGGGGCGTAGCGCTGAGTTGGTTTAAAAGTTATCTTTCTGATAGAAGGCAGGTGGTGTTTATTAATGGAGTGATCAGTGATGTTACTAATGTCAATTATGGTGTCGTTCAGGGAAGTACCCTAGGCCCTCTTCTTTTTCTTATATACATAAATAATTTAGATAAACTTGGTATTTCCGGTAAATTCTTTCTTTTTGCAGATGACACAGCAGTTATGTTCAAAGCTTCAACCTGGCAAAGTTTATTTCAAACGGCATCTGCTGAAATGTCTGTTGTTAAGAGATGGTTTGATGAAAATAGTTTAACGATGAATGTTTCGAAAACAAAATGTGTGCCCGTGGCGCTGCGCCCTGCAAGCGAGCAGCCCGCTGACCTCAGGCTGGTGTTGCATACGTGCAGTGCCATGCCCGCCACCGCCTGTCAATGTTCAGAAGTAGAAAGGGTCGACCATTATAAATATCTTGGGGTTATATTGGAATCAAAATTAAAGTGAGAATATCAAATTAATTATGTAAAATCAAAACTTAGAAAAAAGAATTTTGTCTTTCATCAATTAAGTGTAATACTGAGTGATCAGGAAATTCGTACAATTTATTATGCTTACGTTCAATCTCTTTTGCAATATGGTAGTAGTTTGGGGTGGAGCTGGAATAACGCTTATAAATTCACTATCCGTTGTTCAAACGTCAATAATTAAATCTGCTTTTAATAAGCATAGACGCTTTCCAACAACCCAGCTGTTTTCAGAGACGAAACTACTTTCAGTTAGACAATTATACACTAAAACATTGTTGATTTACACTTACACTCATAAAGAAATGGTCATTACTCCTGTGGTACACAGTTATAGAACACGAAACTCTGTTAATGTTGGTTCACAGGTGCCTAGAACAGTGAGATCTATTTGTCTTTCTAACTCATACTTTATAGCGAATTTTATCTATAGAAACATTCCAACGGATATTAGAAATCTCCAGGCTCCTCTTAAAGTTTTTAAAAAAGTCGTTGACGACTGGCTGTTCGAGGTCGGCTCTGAGCATGCTGAGGTCCTCATCCGTTCAGAGTACTACAATGACTAAAACATAGTAGGCCTACTGTACTGACTAAATGACTAAACTTGACCATCACTCACAGGCATCAAGTCAGTACCACTTGTTGCATCAAAATTATTAATTTTTTTTTCTTTTTTCTTCCTCGTTGTTTTTGTTGTTTTTAGAGAGTAAAGCGTGCCTTTACCAATGCAAATTTTTGAGTATTTTGTTTGTAGCTGTTTCAGTTTTTTAGGTTTATTCAGGTTTATTAGGTTTTTTCAGGTTTATGTTATATTTTCATGTCAGTCATTAATGTACACACTTTCACTTTTAGTTAAGAACTCGTTCTCACGCACAGACCTTCAGGCCCATGTGAGAACTTTTTTTCCGTACAAAAGTTTTGTTATTTATGTAAGAAATATTATGGAAATAAATATGATTCTATTCTATCCTAATGCGTACAAATTAACAACAAATAAATAAGTTTTTTGTGATTTATTACTTTCTTATTAAAACATGATTGTTGGTATTTGAAACCACTTACTTCTAGTTTTGAAGTTTTATTGATGTAGTCTTTGAGTTCATCGGGCATGTCTTCAGGCAGGTTTTTCGTATCATTATAGAATTCAGGTTGCCACCCATATATCTGGAAGGAAAAAATTGTGATATTAGAGATTCAATACTTAATTACAACATTAAAACGGTAAATGACTAAACACTAAATCAGTACTGAGGGAGGAAGGGTCCAAACCATAGTCTTTGTTACTGTCAAATGCAGAACGTTTCAGTTGACTCTCTCTCTCTCAACAGGTGGCCTTTCAACTGGCCATCTACTCTCAGCCGATTTTTTTTTAAACCACCCAATTTTTATCAACATGTTGGTTTAACTAGCCAATGTTGGCAGGATGGAACAAAATTGATGATTCCCGAGGCGAACATAAAAGATGAATAAAACAATAATCTTATTTCATATTTAATAGTTGGTCTATGAATTTACTACAATACTATTAATTTAAATGCAGTGTTAAAAGACCATATATGTTTGAACCATTCTCTACAGAAAAATGAAAAAAGTGGCAAATATCGTCTCCATCATTAAATGCAAACCAGATTTTTCTTAAGATTGCGCTCTGACTCAATTTTGCTGAAGTAGACATTCCAGTCCCATACTAAAACGTGTGACCGTGTTGTCCATGATTGAAAGAGAAGATAATTCAAAATTTAGTGTTATAGGGAGCAAATATTAATTACTAGCAGTTGCCCGTGGCTTTGCTCACGATAAAAAATATAACTCCCGCTGCCTAAATAAAGATAGGGCCACATACTGAGTTTATGATTAAACAGATGAGGCACAAAAACGAATGACGACTTTAATTTAACTAACTAAACTAAATTTAACTTTTATATAGTACATATCACCTAAACAATCTACAAAACAACCATAAAACCATTATGAATGTAACCAAATTATAAATCAGCTGTAAAATCGTCTCCGTATGTTAAGCTGAACCACCTGCTTGTTGAATGATCATTGAAAATCAAACAAAAGATCATCCATTCCATTTGCGTAGGAAATTTTATAAACTTTGATCCCACCAAAACCCCTCAAAACTTTGAATTAAAAAAAAACCCGTTCTTAGCGGATGCTTACGCCCTTAAGATCGTCCATGCAAAGGTTCGAGGTTTTAAGTCAAGTAGTTTGGGCTGTGCAGTGATAGGTCAGTGGTACGGGACAAATATAAAGAAGATTGACTTTCATCAAACAGAAAGATGTTTTCAGAAATCCTCAAAGTCCGCAGGTCTGCTGTGACTGGAGTTATTCTATTGCTGCTCCCCCGCAGGAGGTATTTCTATTTGGCCTCCCTGTACTTTACATGTGAGCAGATTCAGCGCCCCGCCGATAAAGGCCTCAAGGGTACCCCTACTGGGACTGCCCTTGGAAGGCTTATGCCCAATATCGTTGAATCTGCTCGCATGCATGGTAAGCAGGAATATATATATATCTCGGTCGCAGCAGACCTAGTGTACTTAGAGAATCCTGAAGCAGTTTTCTATTTCATGAAAGTACATGTACGTAAAACATAGAAATTGCCTTGATTTAATGTCGAAAAAATTCTAAGGTTTTTAGGGTCTATTCTTGGACATAAAAATACCCCCGTTGCAGCAGACCTCCATACTATGTGCATGACCTTATTTTATTTCTTCCATAAGAATAACATGGGGAATTAGTATGCAGGTCTGCTGCAACAGTCATGCAAAAAGTTTTTGGTTTTAAAACAATATCAGGTGAATCTGAACCAAAAAAGCCACATACCAAGTTTTATCAAGATACGTTGAGTAATAACTGAAATATAGAATTTTTCTATAGGGACAATGTACTGTGTTTTCAGCTTTAAATATAGTTTGAAGAGTGTTTTTTGCTTCTGGGAGCTCCAAAATGAAAATTTATCATGGTCTCGGGCTTAGGTCTTGCCGTGAGACCTACGTTAATAGTGTTTTCCTTTAGGAAAATTTGCTAATTCCATCAATGAAATTCGCTAAAAGACAAAGGCAAAGTCTTTTTTCTAATGATGGAGATACAATAAATGGCTTAAATTAGCTCTTTCAACAACAGCTGTTACAGGGAATAAAGGTCTTATAAGTATCTCTAGTCAGTGATTTATTTTATGTTCTATTCCTGACAGCTGGTTTGACATTCTACTAAATTTCTTGCTTTTTACATCTGTTTAAATATAAACATTTCATCAGTTTGTATTCTGCCATGAGGATAACATGGGATCTTTGAGAGGGTCCATGGCGGAGTCTGAGGGTCAGATCAGGATGAAAACCATTTAGTTGTCCTAAGTCTATTTTATGCCTAAAGAATGAGAGTACAAAATTTCAGCTTTCTAAGAGTATGGGAAATAGGAGAATTAGTGATGAGTGAGTGAGGACTTTGCCTTTTATAGGTATAGATTAACTGCATTACATTGTATAGATTATTTACAAGTTTACTTAAGCAGCTAAAATAAGGAGTTGATGGGAACATTGCTTAACTAAACTACATCAACTTAAACTCACCCAAACATAGAGGTAGGGGCTCAGTTTTTATTCATTCCCGCAACTAACTGGCAAATCAGGTCATAGAAAATAAAATAATATATCCACCAAATTTAAAGGAATTGGGATAATAGTTCCAGTTGCTTGAGTGCTAAATCCCCTCAAGACTACGTATTGTGTTTGATAAATTTACATTTTCATTCACAGATTGGTTATTTTTAGTCCTATAACTTTGGGAGAGGGCTTAATTTTTTAATTTTTACTGACTCTGATGAAAAAATAGATTCAATTAACAATTTTGGGCTTATATTACCCCTAAAATAATCAAATGTAGGCATTCATCCCCCATTAGCGGAGTGCGGGGCTTTCCAAATTTCCCCAACAAACTTGTTCAAAATATAACTCAAATGAATGCCTCTACAAAATTTGAAGAAAATTAGACCCAAACTGTGACCTCTAGAGGAGCAGACATACTGTGGCATTTCCTGTAATCCAGCTACTTGGAGGTCACGAATTGTGGACAGTTATGAGCGATAGCTTGTGGACACGGTGTTCCTTAGTGGGGATTAACGTCCACACTATTGAATACTACGTTCATAGGACCGTCCTCATAATTAGACCAGTTCGTAAAACTATTAACTGAGGAAATTGCAGTTCGGATTCCACGTTAAAATGTAGGTCCCTTAGTTGCCATTGGCTGTTGGGCTATTAATTAACAGTCCTGTCTAAGGAACATGTCGGCCTTAGTTAGTAATAAGACTACAAGATTGCCCCACAATCATCCTTCACTCATCTGTCATTCATACTTGAGTTAAAATACCTACCTGGGTAGGTCGCCATTTCAAGTAATGTATATAATATATCTAATGTATCATTGGAACTCTTACCCTGTTGAGCTTGAGGAAGACACAGGGGCTGGCCCTGGTGTAGCTGTAGTTCTGCTTGTCGGTGCACGGCCCCCACGAGGGGCTGTTGACCTCCACGGCGCAGACCTTGCCCGGCGGCGGCGGCCGCTCGAAGTCGCAGATCACCTGGTTCTTGCCCCCGCCCGGCAGCAGCTGGCTGTTGTTGTATGCTGCGGAAATATCGAGCAAAGTTGATAGTTGTAAAAAAAATGATTGAAAATAAAGTGGTTTGTTGAAATGTACAGTTTTGACATTGTCTTTACACCTAAAAAATGACTGCTCATGCTTACACATGTTTTTAAGCCAGAAATTTCAAAGCGAAATTAGTACGCATTCGTCACTAGAGATTGTGCCAGCTGTGATGTTTGATGTTTCACGTGAAAGATTCGGATCCCTGAAAAAAAATCTTCACTAAAATGTGCTGATTTTAGTAATATGTGATCAAATTTGTTGGCTTCAAAATTTAACATTTCTTGGACTGTCTATTTTTTTCTCTATAACCATGGTTCTGACATCTCAAGATTAGTGGAAAGTGGAGAGTGGGATGAGTCAACAAATAATGAAAAATATGTTTTGGTTTCTATCCGTAAAACTCTGACCACTTGATCGTGTTTGTAACATAAACAAAGTTAATGGGTGGGCAAAGGGAGTAATGTCTCCCCCCACCAAGCTTCTTACTGGATCAATTATTGTAAATGTTTTCTAAAATTATGCTCAGAAGTTAGAGAATGTGCCTTGGAGGGATGTTGAATTCGAGAGGTTTTCATCCTATTAAACTGTATAATCAACCTCAATTAGTTAAAGGAGTTATATCTTGATGTTAAAGAAAATATGAATGAAATGTGAGGGTAGAATACGTGTGGTGCCTTATGTAGCACTGTTGCTTTGAAGTTCTGTTACTTTGTACCTTTTTACTAAGAATCTTTGTTACTATACAGTATAGCTTTTTACAGTGTAGCTTTGTTATTGAATAGCTTTGTTACTTGTACTACAGTAAAAAGGTAGATGGTGACAGTACTCAAACAAAAATTTACCACACGTACTAAGGGCCAGCAGTGGGTCCTATATATGTAAATATTCTGCAAGTCAAATCCTACACTCTTATATGAGCAATGTTATCTTGTGTGCATCACATGCTTATTTGCGCAATTATCTCAAAAACGGCTCCAAGGATTTGCTTCATAGTCTGGAAATAAGTAAATCATCATGATTCATAAAAACGTGTTATATGCAGATTACTTGGCCTGAGAAAATCTAAGAACGTAATAAAATTAAATTTAAAGTTGCAAAATGTTAACATTGGCCTTTTGAGTTGCCATGGTAGCAACGGAATAACAAGGAAAGTGTAAACAAATAAAGTAATCACAACAGCTGTTTGTAAAGCCATCAAGGAAAAATGAAGCATGTGGATAAAGATTGCATGGAGGAATAAAAAAGTGTATTTATAAATATTATCGAATATTGTATTATAGTACTATAATTGGATTAACTGGTAAACATAAAAAAATACCGAGCAAGGCTCAGTCCACCAGGTACCAGGTTATAAACTAAATGATCCTTAGTGTTGAAAACTATGCGTTTACACTTAATTGAAGGTGTCAAGTTATCCAGAATGTCGACATACTGGGAGTTTAGTTTGTAAGAATGTGAGATTTCCACTGAATGAAAAAACTAATATAGTCTTAAATTTTTAAAATATATATGACAAAATTACGAATCTTCAAAGTTATCATACAAATTACAGTAATAAAATACTCACGATCTAGAAACTCATTGACGGATTTGACCCACGTGGCGACATTGGTCTCATTCTTATGGTTGTACCAAATGAGCGATCCCTTCTCAACCTCTTGCGACATTGGTCGGTAACCCATCCCTACGGGCATGCCAATCATTGTAATTCATAAAGCAATAATTTACAATAATTAAAAAATCTGTTCACAATAACTTTGAGTTAACAATCATTGTATAATGTTTACCTAACTATTTTACAACAGTTTTTTAATAGTGAGAGGATTTTAAAACAAAACAATTTAATAACAGTTTACAAATCATTTACAACAGTTGTACAATCATTACCAAAATTATTATCATTCTTAAAATTCTATCAGTTGAAAAATAATTAAAAAACAATTTTATAACAATTTGTGAGATGATTTAAAATTTCAGTTTTTTACTAACAAAACAACAGTTTAAAAATTATTTCCTGCGTTAAAACGGCCTGATTGTCAACTCCACCACTAGGCAGCGCTGGCGTAGCTTACAGCTTGCATCTGTCGCCGCCATTCGCCATGTTAAAAGTGTTTGTCTCTGTCCTCTGTGTTTCTTTTTCAGTGAATAAATTGTTTTAGTTCTCTCTATTGTGGTTTCAAATTAAGGTAAGTCCGTTATTGAAATACAATTATTTACTCTAGTTAGATTTTGTGGCTCTTCGCGATATGTGCATAAATTATTTCCATCGTGTTT
This sequence comes from Flexamia atlantica, assembly GCA_035578135.1. Classification (NCBI taxonomy): domain Eukaryota; kingdom Metazoa; phylum Arthropoda; class Insecta; order Hemiptera; family Cicadellidae; genus Flexamia; species Flexamia atlantica. Next base: position 35,317,338 of record JAQJVK010000004.1, on the reverse strand, counting down.
ATAGGAGGTAGGTATATATAACCTAAAGTATTAACCCAGCCTTTCTTTGAATTCAGCAGGGCTAACGGCTTGGAAACCTATATTTACATTTTATGTATATTTAACTAAAGACAGATCTAGTTACTTGATGTGTCATTGACAGTAAATTATTTGGTTATTCAAAACTAATTGGTATGGTATCTAGGCCTATGTTCTAATGACAGTTTTTGGATGACTGATGTTTTGAGTGTTTCATATTTGATCCTCTGCCTTTAAAAAACATGTTCTGTTTAGCGGTTAGGTATATTTCCTACTTATTTCGGGTACGTTAATCATCTTCTCAGTATGATTTTACATGAAGTTTGCTTTCCTATAAGCTTTCGTAGAGAGCAGGCCTATTGAAATAATCTATAAATGCGATGGGGTTGCCCAATAGGCTATTGAGTGCTGCTTGACAGACTGTAGCGTATATCTAAGTTTGACTATCGGTATATGGTATGATAATGTGGATGTTAATAATAAATCCACCGAAAGGTGTTTTCGGTGGATTTGGTAAGAAACTGGTCATTGTTTGTCAAGATGCGGTGGATTTGCCTATTAAGGACCAAGGCAACCAGTTATTCACCGGTGACTGTGGCTGAACGGTTTTCTTAGAAACCAGGTTCTGATGTTGATATAAATTACAACTCGTCTGCTAATCAGTAAGAACAAATGGCAGAAAATCAAACATGAAACTCAGTTAGTACCCTTCTTAAATTTGATATTGACTAAAAAAACTAGACTAAGTTTTAGGGGGCATAACTTATCAAAGTCTAACCAGTTGCTTTATATTATTTGTTATTAGTAACAGAAAGTAAATATTAATTTAATGCAGTATTAGTGTTATTTTTCTCATAAATAATGTGATTGGCAATTTATTTATTTGGTAAATATGCAGTTTCCAGTACTGGTCTCAAAAAAGAATTTTTTTTTCAAAATTTATGGAAATTTGATGCTGATTCCGGATATGAAAGTTTTTTCCGGCGGTCACGGCCGGAAAAAACCAAACAAATTTTAGTCTCGAAGGTTGGTCATTTGGGTACTCTAATTAACCGGGCGAGCTGAATAAGAATATGCAAAAATATTCAAGATCTGGTGTATATTAACAGAGTTGTGACCGGAAACCACGGAAAATCGTCTACAATGGTCTATTTAGAGTTAGGTTTAGGTCAGACATTGGTAGTTTAGGTAAGTTAAAACATATTGGGTTGATAAGTGGTGGACAAGGTAAAGTTTTGATAGGCTAGGTTAGGTGATGTGTTTGGTTAGGTTAGGTTATGTTTTGTCAGGTTATTTTAGGTTAAGTATAGGAATTCAGGGTTGATATTACAGTACACCTTGGATTAACCAGACCCCTGCATTATCCGGATCCCGGATTATCCGGAACGGTCTACCCGAGGAATTAAAAAAATTAGAATCACGGCAAAAAATGATTTTAGCGAGTTTACGGGTGAAATAAGCCTTCTAAAAGTAAAATGCAAATGTGGAATAACAATAATTGAAGGAATATTGTACTCAACGGTAGGGCTACATCACAGTATTTTCGTGAACGTAGTTTTCGGGATTGCTACTTGGGTCGCTAGTAGTTAGCAACAAAGGCGTAGCCTATGGCAATTTTGCGAGTTTGTTTATGCTGAAATTTGATGTGTTAGGCCTACATTATTTTTTAAGAAGAGTTGCTGTAATAAGTTTTGTCATGATTATTTAATCTTAAAAATTAAATATTTTAATCCGACATTTTATTCCAAACCCAAACTGTAAGTACGGTAAAAGTTAATATTACATTCGTATGATTAATAATAAAGTTTAGTTCTTAAATTTGTTTCAGAATTAAACCCCCGCAAAATTTGAAAGACTAACGTGTTGTACAGACTTGACACGCCGCCGTTTGCAGCATCAAAGCAGGGGCTACATATGGTACGCAATCACTGTTTAGGCGATATTGTAATGACCTCGAATTATCCGGATTTTTTGCTATCCGGATCGGTGTTCCGCCACATTAATCCAGATAATCCGAGGTGTACTGTAGTTTGATAATGTTTGGTAAGGCCTATGTTCTGATAGTCGTGTCACAATCCCATGAACTTTATCCTTAGCTAAATCAATGGCTATAAACTAAACCTAAATTAACTTAATCTAATATAATGCAACATACCGTAACCTAACCAAACTTAACTAAACCTGACCTTAATCAACCTAAACTATCATAAAAATTCTTGATCCAATCTATTTCAATGATATCCATATAAATATAATCTAAACTAAGTTAAACTTAGTCTAACCATAAAATATGTTTTATGTCAACGTATTGCCTCAATTTTGCAGTTCGAGTACAGAATACCATCTGCAAATCCACAAAGACAGAGACCAATAATGAAGACCCAAGCTGAAGACCAATAGAAGGTTTATTTTACTGCTTTTCGTCATGTCGTAAGTGGAATATCAAGTATTTATATGCAGTCAGATTTTCTTTTGTTTACAAATATTTAAACTCCAAAGACAAACTGTACTTATATTTTTATTCGTGAGCGAAGCCATGGGTACAGCTAGTAGCATTGGCAGAGTTTTGGGAGGGCCTGGGGCCCCTCCAAAAATTGGAAAAATAAAGCCTTTCTTAGTAGCTTAGTAATTAGGCCCTATTTAGAAGTATGTTGAAATTATTACTCAATCAAATAACCTAAAGCTATTTTACTATCATACTTTACTTTTTACGGTAAAAATAATTTATTCTTTTAATCCAATAGCCGATAGAATATATATATATATATATCTTATATATAAATATCTTTACCTACATTATTGTCACTGAGTATCTATAGGCCTACCAGTCACGTACAGAAACTTATTAGTTCTTTAACTGATAAAATGTAAATATTTTGGTTTATTGCATTGTCTCTGAAGACCACTTAGATAAATTATTTTAAAAAGTGTATGTTTTTTTACAAAGGCCTAATCAGAATGCTCACATATAATTACGTTTAAAATAAGAATAAACTTTTAAGTTATTGAAAACCGTAATTTGGACTATAATAAAATCATATTTGCTGCTGCTATTACCAACCGTAATTTGGAAAAACGTAAAGTTTAATGTCTTAAGTTAATTAGGGTCAATCCATTTCAAATCAACCAATTTAAAAATAAAAAGTTGCTGACAATTTATCGATATTTTCATATTTTTACCCGTGGTTATGCTATGTTCGAAGAGTTAAAAACAACTATTAATTTATTTTTTAGGTGCATAGTTTTTTTTGAGCAGCCATTTTGTATCGGTGCGACAGCTGATTTTGCATTTTGCAGAGGTGTACGTTAAACTCTAGTTTTTTTATTATTGAAGATATTCAGATGAAAGAAAAACCATTTGAAAGAGAATAAAATGACCAATAATCTTTGTCCAGTACATGTTTTGGCTTAGGTGATAGCAAATATGCATGAAAAATAAGTATGAGTAAAATTTCTACAAACGCAAATCTACACTTCCAGTGCCTAAATTCAATGTGTGAAAATTAAGACTCGCCTTCAATTTTTTTCTATAGACAGTCTTCACAGTATATTTTCTTCTGACCAAGTCACAAGCTTGAGATATGTATTCCTTTTTTAAACATATTTTTAAAATGAGCAGTTTATCCACAATCGTGTATTTTGAACTTGGCATATATCTCAGAAGGGACACATTCTGAAAATCTGAAATTTTCAGAAAACATTCTTTTGACGGGTTGAATCAAGTGGTTAAAATTTCATTACTTAGAATTTCTCATATTTTAAGCTATGATTATCTTTATAGTGACAATAAATAGTATACAAAACAAAATCTAAGAACATATACATGTTTTTGTAATGTTGTAATATTTATCGTAAAACATAATTGAAGGGGTCCCCCGTAAAACGTTCTAAACGACAAAAACCTAGATTCGAGTAATCAAGCGTTGAAAATTGAATTCTGAAATTTACGGTTTTTTTCAAGGTTAGAACTTACAATCATGTATAATTTTTTAATACCCAATTTGTAATATCATAATGTAGCCTTAGACTAAATTTTTACTTGCCATTAAGCTTTTTTAAACATTTTTCGTGTTTTTTTGGGGGTTATATCGTTCTAAATGACTGGCGTTTGAGACATTTTCTGACGGACTGCACCTTCTGCTTTGGTAGAAATCATCAGGGAGTGTAGGAATACCAACATAAACGAAAATAAAACTGAATATAAAACAATTTTATTGGTCTAAAAGTTCAAAAACGTAACGTTGTTACATAACGTTATAAGTCATTTTACTAAAAGTTATCCAAAGGAGGCACCTAAAACGTTATTCTACTCACCTCTTTTTTGCTAATTTTCCAGGCCTTGGCTGCTTAGTTTTTGTAATTTAGGGAAATCTAGCTGTTCTATATATCTTCCTGGTTTTACCCTTCCACTTTCTAATATTTACTTCACCTGTTTTAATTTTACTTACACGATTTTGGTCGCTGGGCGACAACGCAACGAGCGGTGGGGAATTTATCTTTCGGCGAATAGAACGTTTTTCCCCAGAATGTCCATGCAGTCCCGCGAAGCACGCCAACTTTGACAGACGAAATCAGGGCTGCCAACTCAAATATCTTCAAAACAAAATATACCACGGTGTAGCTCGTGTCCTAGAGAACCTTTTTCACTGAATATCTCCGATTTTGAAATTTTGTCACTTAGAACGTTTTACGGGGGACCCCTTCAATTACTATAAGCTGGTTGAAAACATCAAATTACATTATAAAAACACTGTTTAAAAGGTTCAATGTGATGTACAAGTTGTGTCAAATGTGATTAAGAAATTTTGATAAAAAGTTTGCTGATTGATATGCTCATCAATAACAAAATGATTACTTCCATAGTGTGATGGGTCCTTTAAATAAACAAAAACACAGATAAGATCAGATTTTTTGTTGAGGGGAATCTAATTGTGGGCATTGAATATACCCTATAAGAAGGACATACCTTACTGCCAGAATTCAGACCAATTTTTTTCTGTGAGTGCAACTTTTTGACTTTACCACCAGAGTTCTCCGGTCCCTTTTTTTCTTGCGCACTGTGCAAGAGAGAAGGGGGAGAAGAGCCGGAGGTGTGAGAGAGAGCGCGCCGAGGGTGCGAGAGAGAGCGCGCCGGGGGTGTGAGAGAGAGTGCGCCAAGGGTGCGAGAGAGAGCGCGCCAAGGGTGCGAGAGAGAGCGCGCCAGGGGTGTGAGAGAGAGCACGCCGGAGGTATGAGAGAGAGCGCGCCGAGGGTGCGAGAGAGAGCACACCGGGGGTGTGACAGAGAGCGGGGATGTTGAGAGAGGGCGGGGAAAGAGATAGAAAATCTATCTGATGGAGTAGAGTCTTGGAGGAAGCAAAAGACCGAAAGAGCAAGAGAATTTCTAAGAACAAATTCGTCCCCCGAACCACATGTTCAGCTTGGAAACAACTGTTGGAAACAACAGCTTGGAACCCCAATAGTAGTTTATGCAACGATTGTATAATGAATGCCTTTAAGCCACGAGTGAGATGTAAGTTAGAACACGAGCGAAGCGAGTGTTCTAAATAACTCATTTCATATGAGTTTTCTAAATTGACTCCAGTACTCTAAAGTCGTCATTAGAGTACTGCTTGGTTTTTGGTGTTTTAATGTATATCATTATAATGTTTATTGTAATACCATAATTGGTGCTTATTGCAATGGTCGTAGATAAAATATTGTTTTGAACCAACAGTTAAGAGCACTGGTTTGGTCTTAAGTCTTTCCGTTTGGCGGATATCATAATTATTATTACTATCTCGCTTCAGTCTAATTTGTAAATACCAAATTTGTAAAGGTCTTGGTGGGCAGGTAAAATAGTAATTTTTCAAGGAATTATTACAAATATGAGGTTACTACAACTTTTTTGTGAGCTCGGCCATACTTTTATTTTAGACCAATTTTTATGTCAGGGAAAATGTAATTTTCAATAATTTTTCAATTTAGGGAATACTAAAAGTTAATAGTTTTCAAGAAGTTTAGGAAGAACCAAAAAGAATTAATTGTACCTTTAGACTTCCCCTCCCTCCCCCCGCTCAAGAGCGACAGACGGAACTTTGGATATGTTCACCTCCTAACCAGTCCAAACGGTCTAAAAATGAGTTTAAAAAATTAGTGTTGGTAAATCTGGCATTGGGAGTGTGGGACACATGGTGTAGTTATATATATATATAAATAACTTATAATTAATAACATAAATTCATTCGTAAGCATTTCATTAACAGTACCGAGACAAAATTATTTGTTTCAGGTGGGAAGAAGTGTCACTCACTGATCCAGCAGAAGCCCAAGATGATTGAAATTAGTCTTGTAATGTTAATTTGCAATAAAACTTATGGTCAACAACAGAAAAAGAGTATTAATTTTGGCCAAAATGGTTTTTTAATGTTAAGGGCATTTAATTGTTTTAAATAGCATAACTGTAACTTGTTTTGAACAGTACCTGAGGCTGGCCTAAGGAATTTTAGTATAATATGCAATGATCAATATAATCAGCCATTAAATATATTTTAACGACTAACAAACCTTTTTATACCTATCTATTAAACCATTTCATATGACTTTCCTACTTATGACAATCAGTTTTAAATGAATTATACAGGGTGTATCAATTTTAAATGAATTATACAGGGTGTCTGTAAAGTCCATCACCAAACACCATAACTTGGTTTATTGGGTCAAAATAAGCAAAAACGTTCATATGAAGGTATGACCTAAAATGCATATCTACACAGATGGAGATAAAAAATATTTTGTGAAAAATACAAAATGGCGGATATCTGGGTAAATATGCATTTTAGGACATACCTTTATAGGAACTTTTTTGCTTATTTTGACCCAATAAACCAAGTTATGGTGTTTGGTGATGGACTTTACAGACACCCTGTATATAACATTGCAATTATTACAAAAATTCATTTAACCTTTGCATATTAGTTTGCAATTGTTTGAAAATCACTTTTAAAATTGACTAGATACACATAATTACTACCTGAATACTTGAATACTTGAGAATAGCAATAATTAAAACATTATATAATAACCATTTTGATATGAGTTTACAATGATTTAAAAATCAATTTTAAAATTGACTAGATACACATAGCAATAATTAAAAAATTATGTAATAGCCATTTTGATATGAGTTTACAATGATTTGAAAATCACTTTTAAAATTGACCAGTTACCAAGTTAACAGCTTGTAAAATAATTTTTTTATTGTTTTATAATCATTACAAATGATTAATCTATGATTTTAAAATAATTTTTTTCCCCTCAAAATGCCCATTGGGATTCCTGTTTATCATTTAAAGAGTTAGTTAGAAAAAAGTGAAACATTATTGAACTAATGAATATATTGTGCTGTGATATTTACTTGAAAAATCATTTTTTTGACATTTTCAATGTACAGTCAGTTGACATAGTAGGTGAGTTAGCAGATTGTTAACATACAGTAAACTAAACTCAGTTAACCAGGTTTGCATTTCTCTTTCAAAATTCTGCACAGATAATTAGTTAATTTTAAATTTAGAAGCTAATATCCATGAAAGAGCAGCTGTAAAAGTTACACACAGATTTTTTTCTCTCAAATTGACTAGATAATCTCATGGATAAATGTCCAACGCTAAGTTTCTATATAGTGTAATTGGATGAACTCACAAACAATCACATGTCGATTCAATTACCTGAGGCAATGTGGCAAAGTGGCAAATATGACACCATCTTTATTTCAGCGGCAGGAGCTATGTTATCTCCCATAAGGTGTCCCTACTTGGGGCCAAAGATGCTGCTCATAGTCAAAAACTTGTGAATGATGCGATGACGGGGGAACGTTGCTTTTGTTTTACGTTAAGTATTGAGAGTCGCAATTTCATATACAAGAAATTCTGTTTTGTTCTCTTATTTAATCAAAAAGAATAATAAATTGGCTAAACTAATTATTTACAAAAGTACCTGACAGATTAAGGAAATATTATTTACTTCCCTGTACTGTGATCTATCGTATTCTCAATTAAAAGTCTTAATCTGTTTAGTGCCTGATCCTATTTCCCCTCTTCAGATTTCATGTTATGTTCCAACTCAAATAATGTAGGTAAGTATATTTTTTCAAATTAAATTATTGAATACAGTAACTAAATTTGTTAGAGATAAATTAAAAATCAAAATACAGACCTGGGTTCGTTCCGATGATGGAGCTATCGAGCTGCCACTTCGGGTAGTGGTCATCTATTGTCATCATCAGGCACTTCATGCAAATGGCGAAGAACGCTGCCAAAGCTCCATAGAAGATCAGGTAGAAGAGGAAAATGCCACCTGAAACCCACCAACATCTTCTTTCAGCTTTTTTGTTTTCTATTCAAACTATTACACCTAGTTCACAATAATAGTAGTTTATTACCAGTTCACCTGCAAAAAGCCGTACGCTTTTATATCATGTAACTGGATGAACTCTCACTTGACTCAATCAATAACATACCGATCCCATTGCCTTTAAACAATGTGGCAATGTGGTGAATGTGGCACCATCTTTATATCAGGATGAGCAGGAGCTATGTTAATTCACGTAAGGTGCCTCTACTTGGGGAGAAAGATGATGCTCATTGATGGGAAACTTGAGAATGATTTAAAATAAGGTGACAGGAGAAGATTGTTTTTGTGTTTTTATGTTAAAGTTGCTCTATTAAAATTAGTTATAACGCCTTTTCATTATTTTTTGTTAATCAAGCACAATGTTATGTGTTTTTTTTTCAGAAAATATATTTGTTGCATATTTTTTTAGTAGTGTTTTTTGTATTTTTATTGATTTTCATCTGAATCCCATATAATTAATGTCCATTGATCATTTTGCCCCAGTAATAATTTGATAAGTAATTGTTATATTTTGAAGAATCAAATTACTAAAAAGTATTTAGAGAATTTATTTCATATTTAATCGAGGTATGTTTTCAGTCCAATAACTCAGTAAAGTATTAATTCACTAATAAAATGTTACTTGACAATAATTGTTTCATTATTACTTTGGATAAAGTATTGCTTTATGATTAGTAGCTGTAAAACCCCTGTCACTAAGAGTTTATTTTATGTTGCTGGCTACAGATGATCTATCACCTAAATACGATCCATCATCAGGAGAATGTTTTCAACCCAACCCTCAATTGACCTCTTACGGTTCTGGCACATGTATAATGTATATTAAACAAGGACAAAAAGTCTTTGTTAATGAGAATAAATAACAATTAATTAACTCATAGTTTCTTTAAAAACCAAAATTTAAATTAAATTGTCTTTACAAAGCAAAAATATTAAACAAATTATTTTCAAAAACTTTATTAAAGTCCTCATGCAAATATTACTAATCTTTGATTTTTTTCTCCAGGAAATCAAATTATTTGAAATAATAGCAATATTGGAAAAAATAGCAATGGACGACAATGACACTTCTAACAAAGGCCCTATGAATTACTTAAGCTGGGTGAATTTGTACTCGTTAATACAATAGTTGTAGGTGTTGCTTACCAAAAATATGTAATGATGGATGGCGGTTAAAAAACCCAAAAGGTAAATTTTATAAATTTTAGAACTTTATAAAAGTGTAAGAGTTTAATATTTTTACACATTAAAATTAAAAATTGTTTCTAAAACAGTAAATTTGGAAACTGAAGCTTGTGAGCTGAACCTAAAACTAAGGACTGAAAGGCGATGTAAGTTTTAGTATAATGATTGGACTGGTTTTTATCTTAGTAGTAGAATTTAAAAAATCAGTTGTTACTTGTCATTAATTAATCTGAAATTCTCAACGGTTTCACTGATTCAACGTTGAAATTGCTTTAGTCAAGTTGTATTTAAGGTAACAGTACCATTTCCAAGCAATTATTATTAAACAGTATAACGCCATTTTTGGACCACGGTAATTAAACAGATCGATTTTGTATCATTATTCATATTGTATATATATTGGTTGCAAACCAAACTATTATTTTTCATCACGTTAAAAAGATAGCAACCCCTTGCTATCTCCCGGCCGCCAGACGGGATTGGCGCCAGTTGGGATATAGGGCAACGATCAGCTGATCGATATTTCCCGCCATTCCCGGTCCAGAAACAGCTGTTTGCCCTTCACAACTTCACCCCTCGCTGTGTACAACGTCAACAGCTGACGGACGTTTCCTGAGCGAGTTGTATGTTTGGCCATGACACGTGAAAAAACTGCCCAGAAGTCCAGAAGGATTTTATATCGACTAGATTTTAGAGAAAGACCATAGGCTTTGTCCTAGAAATTAGGTAACATTAAAAAAATCTCATATTTTTATGTATATTTGCTATGGACTTAAATTTAACTTGCAGAAGGTTTGTCTCCACCTTATTAAAAACACAAAAAGTATAATTTTATTCATGAAGCAATGTATAACAACTATTTAAGTACAATCGGTATTCGAGATAACTTGGCTGAAGAGTAAACAATGAAATCCTGTTAAAAGCGGAAAGCGGAAACACGTGCTTGTCACTTGACAGTTCTACCAACTGACACAGCAAGTAATTCTCAGGAGTGTACCAATGTCGTGCGAAGCTCGCAGGTGTCAGAGTGATAACGCTGATAGCACGACCTTCGCTCCTGGAGTGTGGAGATAAAACAGTCTTTACGTAAGGTTACAGCTGAGTCTGACCGGTTCCAAGCGGATTCGTCCGGTGAACAAAATATTTTACAACACAAAATATTTTACAACACAAAATATTTTACAACACAAGAATAAACTAGATAAAATATTCTTCTACTCAGGATGGCGGAAAAATTTCTTTACAAGTTTTATTTTTTTATTAGATTTGCGTCATAAACTGAGGGATATTTAATTAATTACTATCATCATTGTAGTGCTTAAATTAACTGACGATAACTTTTCTTTTAATCCACAACAGCAGAGACTGTTTCTAATATATATAGTAGTTTAATTCACACCTTATGTTTCGCCTTCCTTAATTTTGACTGAAAACCACCTCCATTATGGCACGAGTTATTACCATATAAAATTTAAAACACTCGCAATATGAATAGAATAAGATTTTTATATTACAAGGCAAGAGGCAGATAAAGGTGATCTAAATTTAGGCTGACCTTTATTTCCCGAGCTTCTTCAACCTTCAGTATTTGTAAACGGATGACACTACGTTGGCGCCCATGTCAAAATGTTTAATTGTTATATTGCAGTTCTTTAACCGTAAAAGGTACAACGAAAATACAAAGTAAACTTCGCCTTTAAGACTAAGTTTTAGCATTTGGGCTGGGCCACGTAATTTGCCTCGACCTGTAGTTTTATTTATAAGGATAGTTTTTATAAAGGATAGTTTTCGCAGAATTTAATGATAAGTGGCTTTCCGATCCTTACAAACATATCACGAGGGTCCGGTGAATCATGGAAATTCAGCAAGATTTTTTTGGGACCTACAGCTCATCGCCTCACTTGGTGTGACCTCGTGTGAACAAAATAATGAAAATACAGTGAAATGTTCATGTGATATTAGAATTTATTGAATTGGAGGAGGGTTTGGACAATATGGCTTAGTATATGGATTGATCCTAAAAAACGTCTCTTTGGTTTACATGAAACCGAGGATCGACCCTGGAAGTACCAGATTGCTTTGTGATGTTGACGGTGGAACCAAACGAAAGCTGCACGACATGTAGAGAAAAGATCAGGGCAAGCTGACTCGAACACGCGGATTTGCCTACATTTAAAAGTCTCTAACAAGACACTAGTGACCAGTCGTGCTAAAACCACTTTTTACGTCGAATCTTGGCAAACAGACGGCGATTTTACTGGAAACCTACTCCGGCAGGAATATTCCGGATATATCCGGATATTTCCGAACGTACCTATCCGGATCGCGGCGGTTCGCGGCGGCTCGTGGGGTTGCTGGAGCCGAGGACAGGTTACCGGTTGGAAGGCGACACCACCCACAGACCCACAGGCAACCCATCTCGTTACGTCACCGACGTCTTCGATTGACTGATTCGCGAGTGTGTAGGACAAGGCAAACTATAAACACATTGTCCGTTCTTATTTCTTCAAAATTAAAGAGAACAAACAAATTTGAAAATAGTACATTTTCAAACCTTTCATTCAAACATTGTGACATCGATCGTACTTTCGTGTATATTAAATTTGATAAACGACTAAAAAATTTCTCGAATATTGGTCTCAAGGGGTTTTAGGCAATCGGGAATTTTGCATATTCCGTTCCATAAAATGAAACTTTCCATCGTAATAAACATGAGAAACCATATATTTTTCTGAGAAGAAAGAATGAAACGGGGAGTGAGTTTCCAAAAGCAATGTAAAAGTACAATATTTCAAATTTAAATTTACTAAGTTTACGATGGGATTAAAAATACATCAAACAATTTCCTCTGGCTAAATGTAATTTACAAGACCTCTAAAATATACCTTGCTGAAGACTTGGAGATATGATTTCACACCCTATATGAAAATAATAAACGGGCATACCAAAAAGTCATAAATGATGGGAAAACTTATCATTGCAGTAAATAAATTATGCGATAGCAAAACTCCTCCACTCCAATCGAGGCTTAGTGAAAACAAATCGACGAACTTAATTCAAAGAAAATTTTACGAATCTCGAGCATTCTGCTGTGCCCAGCAGGACCGACTCCACGGCCCACGTGCTCGCCGAAGGAAGTCCAGAGGAAGTCGTGATCAAGTCATCAGACGGTTTAAGCATAAGCGCTTAGTCACTTGCCGCCGTCCATTATGACATTACAGTAAACCTCATTGGTAATAACATCAACTGAAGTCGGCTGTTACGATTTAAAGATAATTTGTGGCAACGACCTTAGGTTGACTGTATGTCAAGCGAAGTTGTAGACCTTGATCGTTCTGTTAAGTTTTATTATTAAGTTAACAAAAACAATAAAATTCACAATGTTTAAAAAATTAAAATTTATTAAAAAAATAAATAATGCAATTTATTGTAATTGTCAGACTTGAATAATTTTCTTTTTTCAACTTCACTTCATATCGAGCAGGGTACATTCTACTCTGCAGCTGCAGCTATTCATCTTCACCCTGTGATTAATTTAATTTTAAAGAAGTCAGTCCCTAATTCGGTTTATTATTCAGTTTTATTCAGATTAGTTTGGATTGAAGATCTTAATTCATGTAAAGAAATTTTATCTTTCTGCTTTTCCATTTATCAACAAGAGACCATTATTTTTATTCGGTTTGAAATAAAAGATGATCGATTAGTCAGAATCAAAAGTTATTACAACATACTAAAGTAATTAACCATCTAGCTTATTTATGCGTATTACTTACGACTTTAAACTTTAAAAAAAAGCAGGGCAGTCATAGATTATCTTTCTTTGGCTCAGAAGAGGTTCGGAGGATCTAAATTCCTCGTTTCAAACCACCTAATAAATAAAGTTTGTAAGTTGAGTTTCATACAAATTATGGAAATTTCGTTGAGTGTGCTCACGCAGTTTGCTTCAGCTTCTCAGGACACGTTAACTGGTAGCCAGTATGGTGTAAAGATCACCATGGCCACTACGCCATGGTGTAAATAACATGCCGTTTTTTACACCTAGTGGATGCAACAAGATGTATCATGCTAATCAAGAAATTATTTCCAGTACTTCTTTTACGCCCTCAACTCATCAGGTCATATACCTTGGCCTATCTCGCACACCTCCGAAATGTCTAGATCTAGATCGTCGGTCGGCCAAGGTCCGTCTAACAAGGTGTGGGAAGCAGGAACTCGTAGGATTTGATCCTAGGGTACTAAAGATGTTGACACATTACGGCCGCGATGGAATCATCAATCAACTCGTTTGGCTAAGTTCTGCATGGAAATTACAAATCTCTGTAAAATATGGAAGGATATTTGAAAACATAATCAGTCAGGTGATTTGTGAAGAATACAAATAGGCTCTGCCCTTGAGAGACTTCAATTGAATTTACTTTCTCTAGACATCAATTTATTGGTAGCCTACTTTTATTGCAAAGTGATATTTCTACAATTCAGTTGTTCAAAAACATTCTAGTTTCTTCTTATGTCTTCGGCATCCTTTACTCTTCAATGTTCTCAAAATGCTGTTGAGGTATTTTTATATTTGTTGGAGTGTACGGAAATATATCAGATAGATAGAAACTAATTCAGGGTGGAATAGAAATTAACTTCTGAAGTAGGCTTATTTTCGCAAGATAACTAAAAAAACCCTATTAAAAGTGTTGAAAGTTAAAAAATAAATAAGAGTTGGGCTCAACTTGGTTTAATAACAAAGATTGGTTTTCCATTAAACGTGAAAGTTTTGTAGAATTCTTCTAAAAAAAAGACTACGATTAAATAAATAGCTTTTTCTTCAACCGCCTGCAACAGAATAAAATTCTCAATTGTTTACGAAAATTTTCTGGGGAAACGCATATTTGTTGCGACAATACATCTGTTATTGTCTACTTTGATTTTTTTTTACGATCACTATGAACAGTTAAATTTGCTTTATAGAATGAAAAGGGTGTTTTTTTTACCGCAACCCACTTTTAAGGTTGAATAATCCACATATGAATGTGTAATGAGTATTGTTTTATTGTTCTTACATTTTTACAGACTGTTATTTAAGTTTGATCACATTTAGTTTACATTATGTGCTCAAACAGTCCGCCATTAGCATTTGTAAAAGTTTATGCTCTCTCCATCAAATTCCCGGACACGTGTTGCAAGGTGCCTCTTTGAATTTCTTGCATTAAATTTGTTATGTTTGTATTGAGGTGCTGAATATTTTGTGAATTGTTTTCGTAGGACAATCACTACTTTACATGTCTGTGGCAAATTTCATTCCGATCGCACCATTTTTACGCGAGTTAACGTGCTTGAAGACAAACACATTAAAAACGTAACCCAAAACTTGATTTTATCGGTGAAGGATTATTTCCCTCCAAGATCCCCGGATTTGACCCCACTATATTATTTTATTTGGGGATACATAAAAAGTAAGGCCTACGTAAAGAATTCACAGGATATTCAGCACCTCAAAACAAACATAACAAATTTAATGCAAGAAATTCAAAGAGGCGCCATACAGCACGTGTTCGGGAACTGACAACGATGAACAACTATCGACGTATCGAACGCATGTAATAATCGATTGGTGAAATGAGCGAGTTTCACAAATTGATTAAACTGACAACAATGAATGTTTCGATAATAACGATGAATGTTTCGATTATTTTTGTAATCGAATGAATATTGTTCGATTATTACGACGTACTCGGCACTTTTTGACTTTTATATAGTCCTAAGACTATAAAGAGTCAGCTGGTATCGAGTACATCAGCTTTTAATTCCTAGGAATAAAAAGAGTGTATTTAGGTCCGGAAAACATGCATTAAAAACATCTGTTTTTGAAGCAGTATAACGAAAAAATGTTTAGGTATAACTTTTAATGTGACAAAATATTATCATAATCGTGTAGTTTCATAATTGCGGCTCTAAACATTTTAATCACAATAGAGTTCCCAGTAATCCACGATATAGTTGGTTATCTGCAAACACAATATCTGGATATTACTAAAATATCCGGTAATCTCACGGTGAAACCGGAATCTTTATATCTTGAACAAATATTCAACTCGTCTTGAGTTCAAGTTGAACACAATTAATTACACAATCGACTATCACTTCTAACCTAAGTACATATTGAGAATCATGAAAGTTATCTCAAATAAATGTTCTGTAAATTACAACCGGGATGAAGATAACTTTTAAAGTGATTACGAGTGCTCGGCTGCACGTGTAATCAACTAGGAATAATTCCACACAAGTCAAGTGCTTTTAAATTGAACTTACGACCTAAATAAACTGCTTTATCCTTAATCCAGTATTTAATTACGATAGCCTATAGCCAACCCTAGTAAATTTTTAAATCACCAGTTTGTTTTATTTGTTGCTTTAAAGGTTTAAAGAAATTTCAAGAAAACATGAGATTATTAGTTGTATAACACCTCTCACTAGACCTGGATATAGAAATGAATTTACACTTACAAATTTTTTGTTATGTCAAAACTTTCAGAAGTATTCCAGTTCAATTTTATATACAAGTTTTTTTCCAGTACAATAAATAACCATTTCACTGGTGCAACAATTTTTAACAAGAAATATTAATTGATGCACGTTTGGTCTGTTACAATTAACACAAATAGTTAGCTAGCTAATAAGACTTCTACAAAATATTGATTAGTATTGTTTTTATTTGTATTTATTTATTTAGTTTACTTATTTAGTCGTTAGTACCCTCTCGCTCTATGAAAATTACTTAAGTGATAAAATGAAACAAAACTCTCTAATTCCTGGAAGTACCTCTTTCAGTTTTCATGTTATTTCCTAATGATGAAAACTTAAACCAGACGATTCCAGAGAAGAAATGGTAGCAGTTGTGCTTAGTTTAGATTTGTATGATTGGTTTTTCTTCACAAGGAGTGATACTTTTTATGCGTAATCATGTTTTACAAGTGAGGCGAAGCCGATCGTGGTTTAATCGTTGGATATTTTTCCATTAGTCGATCAATGGTACAATTTCTGTCACAAACAAAACTTAAAATATTGCGAACTACGCTTCCAGCAAATACGCAAGAAACAATGACACTGTTCGAGGTAAACGTATCAACAAAACACAAATGATAAAATAATAATTGTAGAAAGTATTTATAAAAACATTATAAAACAATTATTATTAAACTTGCTTTAGCAGTCTGTTTGACATTGTTGAACTGAAGAAAAGATAATCTGCGCCTTCTGTGCACGAGTTCTCGTTACAAAACAGTCACGGTAACAATGTTGACATCCAATTTGTGGATACCTGTCTTCGATCATCTCCTTGCCGTCTGTAGTAATATCATGGTACATGACTCTTCTCTTGTTAAAAAGTAGGGGCACTGACCATTAATGTTTATTAAAATCCTGTTTGATTAAATTTGTTTCGAAAAAGATTTAAAATTGCTACTGGTAGTTTTACATGTTTCTGTAATATAAATTTCGTATTATATATTAGTTATAACCGTATTTTAATAACCGTATTGAAATATTAGTTTTCAATGGTCAGTGTATATGTTGCTTTTGTATTTTTTTTCACACAGTACATTAATGGATACAGCAAATAGTGTAACATTATGAATAACCCTTGGCGGACCTCTATTATATTGCTAGTGCGTTTAGCCTACTATTGTATTTCAACTAATTGACCTTACAAGTAATACGAACTTTTTGTGAAACTGCAAACCCAATATCACAACATTTTTTTTGCAAATAACAACTTAGTAAATAAGTTGTTATTTGCAAAAAAAAAACATTTACGGTATTATTACAACAAAATGCATGTATTAATTATTATTTATGTATTTATTATGATTTATGAATTAATTATTATTTGCAAAAAACAATTACGGTATTATTACACCTTAATGAAGAGTCGGCGAATTGAACTGGTGAAGATGGAATCAATATGTGACGTCATCGAGCACTGATAAGTGTTATCAGTGACCCGAGCGGAGTTGCGCCTCCGAAACATGGTCAAATGATAACAAACTTCCCAGATGATTTAATAAGTGTCTGTCTTTTTAATACATAAACATAAATTATTTAAGGTGTATTTTAAATTAGACCTATATACATCAGAGGCCTCATACAAAAACTATTATATATTGCAGCGTTGATGATTATGAGAAAAAACGATTGTTGGTGCACAACTAATAAGCCTTTCTGATAAAAGGAGCTATTAAACAAGTTAAAATAAGTTATTTATTCATACAATTTATAATCTGTTTTGTGATTTAACAAAATGGTAACCAGTCAGTAGGGCTAAAGACTCAAGGAGAGGCCAGATAAGATACTAAGTTTTGCTACCTTGGCCGAGTCTCTTGAGTAACCAAAGCGACTCTGTCAATGCCAACGGGTCCAGTGCAAAATGGTTGATATTTAGCCAAAACGTTACGTCGCCAGTTCTGCCTTACAAATCAAACTAAATAATATGGAACTAGTAAGTGACATTAAAAAAGGCAATTATCATTGTGGACCCTCTTGTGATGGTCCGAATTAAATTGAGAACGTTTTATCAAAACGTTTCTTAATTGGAAGATTGAGTCGTTGATAAAAGTAATATTTTGTAACTCTCCAGTCACTAATAAGCTTCAGTACCTAGTGGGCCGAGCCTTGCTCGGTATGTTATATTTACCAGTTCATCAAATAAGTATACAAATATGTTTTATTATTAAAAATAATTTTTTTAATACTCCATGCAATCTTTATCCCACCCGCTGTATTTTTCCTAGACGGCTGAAGTTTGCAAACAGCTGCTGTTATGATTATTTTATTCGTTTACACTTTCCTTGTTCATTTCGTTGCTATCATGGCAACTCATGTTAAAAGGCCAGTTTAACTTTAAAACTCATTTTATACGTTGTTAGATTTTTCTCTGGCCAAGTAATCTGCGTAGAACACGTTTTTTAGTCATAAATTACTTATTTCCAGGCTTGGGAGGATCATTGGAGCCGTTTTTGAGATAAGTGTGCAAGCAAGCACGCACGATAACATTTTATAAGAGTATAGGATTTAACCAACCATACTTTTCTATTGAGAATGTATACTTTACTCTTTCTTCGTTGTTATTCACACTATGGTACCATGCCAAACCGACGTTTTGAGTTTTCGCTTTGGTGCTTTCAATCAAGAGAGTTTCCAACCACGATGATAGTTAATGTCAAGTAAAACTGAATGACAGTTAGTTAGTTATATTGCCTGTAATTTTTATGAGGTTAAAAAAAATTATCATCAAAATATTTATCAGTTGTTATTATACCACATATTATGACGACCAAAAATCTGTTTCTTGGATCTCTCTGTTAGTGCATCGACAGTTATCAAAGTAACATTGACCTCAGTTCTGTTATCAGCCAGCCATGTTCGCACCGACAAAAACATTTCGTCTCTCTTCAGACTCATGATTCAAAGACGCCAATAAAAAATCTGTTCAGTTTATAGTTTACCTAATTAAGTAGTTAATGATGTGCGCATTATGTAGGGCGTTAACACGGGGAGGAGGGCAACAACGCCGAAGGATGGTTTACACGAGGATAGTCTGGGGGTGGTAGGGGCGGGGGTTAGGGGCGGTGGGGGCAGCGGTGGAGGCGGTGGGGGCGGCACCGCCAGACTGGCGCCACCCCCGCTCCGCTCACCTGCCTCGCTCAGAAATCATGTTTTTGTTGACACCATGGACTAATTCGTTCGGAAATCATGTTTTTGATGACACCATGGGCTGTAGATGTTAAAAAAAGACGTTCAATCTATTAGTTAGGAAATCATGTTTTTGTTGACACCATGGACTGTAAATGTTAAAGAAGAAATTCAATCTATTTGTTCGGAAATCATCTTTTGATGACAACATGGACTACAGGTGTTAAAGAAGACATTCAATTTATTCGTCCGGAAACCATGTTTTTGATGACACCATGGCATGTAGATGTTAAAGATGATATTCAGTCTACTCGTTGGGACTTTTACTAGTTAGTTAGCAACTTGATGTAACCACGGCCTCTCTTTCAGTACGTAGATAACTCATCTTATGCAGTGGGTAGTACTCTCAGACTCATTATTTTCATGTGGCTTTAACTGGAGAGAGATCACGTATTGGATGATTACGATCCAAGGGAGGTGCTTAAGATCTCACCTTGCATTAAAAATCCTATTACTTTTCTCAGACAGTAGAGGAGGAGAAACGACTTTTCATTAATTAATTTTGCAGTTTTGTTGAGACTGGAAGTCCAACTCAAGAATAATGTTGGTGTTTATATCTTAACGAACGCCCTTTCCATCTATTCGCCTGACCTAATTTTTTTACTTTGTACCCTCTGTTTTAGGTTGGATGATCGTATAAAGCAGTAATTTCCTCTAAATCTTTGTTACAATGATGAAGATGAGACTGAGCGCCGAACAGATGATTTTCTGGCTGAGGCCCAAATGTTGCGGATGCCAGAAGCCTCTGACCGTGTGGCTATTGGGTTCTGAGTGTAGAGCATTTCAGGTCACTGCTTACAGGTGCAACCAGTCACGTGTAATGTACCAGGGCTAAAGAAAAAATCCCTTTCTTTTCTTTAGCCCTGGTAAAGTACGGCATTTTCTTTAATTTCTCGTGGTTTATTCGATGCAGATCTGCTTTGTTCAGTGATTACCTGGGAAATAGTTAGAAATGTTATTTGATGTGGTAGATTCTTAAGAGTACTCATCACCATCACGAGTAATTAATCAGGAAGAGTGCCTCCTTTTCCCTGCAAGCTCATAAAAAGTGTAAGGTATAGTGAAAAACCCCTTTAAAATTCTGAATGAAAGACTATCATTTTTAGAATGAGGATCATCTCTAGGGGCCTTCATAACTTTTCCAGCAACATTAAAAATGTTTTCTCTTAAAGCATGAAACAAATACAAATATTCTTAAAACCCGACTATGACACTACGGGTTTAGTGCAGGCAAAAAAAACAAATCAAATCGTGTGACTATGAAATTTTTTTTGTGTATAAGTTATGAAAAGTTCTTGATTAAGAAACACTAATTTTAAACTCATGGTGGTACTGTAATTTTATGAGCTTGATATTAAATTAAACAGTACTCAGTTTCAATAAATAAAAACCTTAAATTATCTTTAAAATGAGTTTTGAACGTAAATTTAAATTTATTTTGGAAATTTGTTTTTTTTATAAGATATTAACTAAATTTGGCCAATTCTGCCTAGTACGTTCAACTTAAAGCAACTATAAATAATTATAACCACAGAAATGAAGATCGGACTTAGTAACAGAACATGGGAGCACTCCCAATAGCTGTAAGTACTCCCAATAGCTCAGTGCGTGGGCGGTAGATTAAAAGTAAAACAACAGTTAAACTAAATGACGCTGGTGGCTCGGAGATGAATAGTCATGAATGTTGAGCGTTGACATAACAACCTGTAAGCTTACAATGTAGTGTTAACAAGCTCAAGGCTTACGTCGACTAGAACACTCGGGTTGTCTCCACGGTCATGTCATGGTCGAAACGAAAATGAATTAAATAAACCCTAGAGCAAGCACGAGGAAATAGTAATGTAAATTAATCTCACACGTGTGTGCAAAAACACCAAGTTGACATACTTCTACAGTCTACAGGTGTACAAGTCGTCCTTGGACTTCCTCGTTAGTTGGAGAGTGAAACACCGCTTCGATGAAGAGAACCACTTATTTGTTTTACGCAGGGGCGTACCCAAAAATCAGTTTAGGGGGTGATGCTTGATTAAATTAATTAAATTAGAGATATACACATATTAAGTCATTAGGCCTACGTCACCCCCTAAAATGAAACAGTAATACGTACTAGTCCAGAGAGATGCTAAACGTCATTATTTTGCTTCAATTTTGTGATATAGTTATGTCACAATAAATTGTAACTGATAATGTAATAAAGTGTGACATTTGGGAAAAAGGCTATAAAAACTGTAAAATGTAATGAGGAAACCCGAAAACTACCCAAATTTTAATTTTTCGTACACCAGAGTCTTGTTCTTGGACAAAATAACAATGTTTTGTCTTGTTGTTATATTTGCTTCTTCAAACAAATGTAGTTTGTTTACTTTTTCTAAATACAATGCTTTTATTTTTGACACATTTTAACGACTAATTTTTGACGCAATTTTTGAAACTAATTCTAACATAAGCTTGCTTACTCTAAAAGTAAACTTCCAATTGAAGGTTGTAAAACTGTGATATAAGGTTGTATAATTTTGATGATGTTACGCTGTTAAGCAAAGGGACGCTTTTTACAGGGGCGTACACCTCTCCTTATTTGACATTTCAGGTGCGGGATGGATCTTAGGCCCTATCCCTTTGTCTTTCCTTTAATTCCTAGATTCACCCCTGGTTTATGGTTTACCGGTTATCATCCTACTCATCAATAGAACTTATCGTCTTGTTGGAATGTAGATTTGATCAAAAATACCTCCGTGGTCCGTGGTCTAATTTTGATCTTTATCAAACATTTTTATTAAAAAAATTTTTTCTAAAATATATTATGTCGAAGTCGAAGATACTTTTCCCTAATCAGTGTCACCTAATAATTAATTAAAATCGTGTGCAAACAAACCTACTTAATGCACACCGAACCTACATGCAACCTACAAACCTACTTAATGGCACATGCAAACCTATTTAATGGCCTACCGTGGAATTTTTTATGCTTGTGCCTCAATAGACTTTCTATATCAAATTGATTTCAAATCTGAAAGACAAAGAAAGTTGCAACTATTAGAGCCAAAGGATAAATTTCAAAAATTAGTTTTTATGAAATCCTCCAGGCTTCACCAAATAATATGCTTCAGCCCCACCCTGTGAATCATTAAACTTCAAATGGCAAGCTAACGGATATTATGTACCTTTTTATTACTGAAACCTTTATTCCGAGAAGTAAATAAAAAAATTGTTGCTAGTTGCTGAAAAAGACTAAATAAAAAGTAAAATATCAACCACGGATAGATAAGTAACTTTAGATAGTAAAGCGAAGCTTTGGTCAAGTAGAGATTGCAAACCGTTAGTTTACATTCAATCTTGGTTTACATTAACATTAACACCTGCGGTGTCTCGGTGGGCGTTGGCTGGAGACAGCGTGAAAATCGATCTCAGTCTGCCTTGTGAAGGTCACCAGAGTCGGTCATCTTCTGGGGTCTGTGCCGCAAAGGTGTCACCTGTGCATGTATCGTCGACACGAAGCTCCTGATGTGAAGCTTAAAATTTTGTGATATGTGTACTGTAAAACTGGTTTGGGATTTTGCGATTAATTCAATGCTTCTTCAACTAATGGGTTTCTCAAAATGTATTATTTGCCTTCTGATATGGCAATTAAGCTGATGCTCTAAAGCCTAACCGCAGCAACAAAAATATAATTTTAAATTGTGCGTCATGTGAGCTTAACTGAGACTTTTGGGGATATTTTCCAATGTGTCAATGGATTGAACGATAAAGTGACATTAAAAAATGGCTAGCGGCATTGGATTGAGTGTGAAAATTAGTTTTCAGTACATTTCTCATGGAACATAATCATGGATCCCAATTCCACAACTACATATTACAATTAACTCAAGTCATCGCAAAATGATGGCCGCAATTTGTTAATATGTCATCATTTTTAAACAAAATAAACCGATTGGTAGAGGCTGTATTTTGTATCAAGCAAAATTATCGTTCCAGATATATTTTTACATTTGAGTTTAATACCGAATGAAAAACTTTTAAAAACTAAAACTCAATATAAGTTTTGAAAAAAAAATAGCGGAAAATTATTTTTGGAAAAAGCGGAATTTTATTTAATCAGGAAATTTAATCTTGATGTGGCAAGATCACCTTCTCCAGGATACGAAAAAAAATTTATTTCATCATATAAATATCACTTAGTTAAAGGCGTTGTTTGTTTATTTTATTTATTTATTTACAACACTTCCATTTTAACGATGAAGTAAATTTTTAGGTAATTTAAATACCAGCTTTGTGGAACACTTTTAATATAGTACATTCAAATAGGTCATCAAGTATATATTTGAATACCGAGCCTACACGGTGCAGTAAAAATTATTAAGATCGTCAAACATTTTAGCATTTTCAAGTTTTACATTTTTCTTGTTAAAGTTTCCACCAGTCTTCATTAGGGGAAATTAACTTTCATTAACTTCTTGTTTTCGTGAACATTTTTTAAAATGTAAACAATCATTCATTCATTCCTTTTAAAATTACTATCGGAATTTACTCTGACGGATCCGAAAGATTAGTTGATAACGAAAGGGAAAATTTATCAGTCTCTGTGAAATAATCTGTATTAACCATTGATATCCAATCAAACATAAACGTATAGTGTGGGCTATGTGAGTCGACTCAAAACTGTTAAAGCTCCTTGTTGAATAATAAAAAATAAAAAAATCATTTGATATCTTAGCAAGTAACATATTTATAACCGAATATATTTTTGATATGTTTTGGATCCTGCACATTCAAAACTCTCAGGAAAAAGAGATCCATCTAAATCTCACTAAAGTTGCGCTCAGTGAATGAAAA
This sequence comes from Flexamia atlantica, assembly GCA_035578135.1. Taxonomy (NCBI): domain Eukaryota; kingdom Metazoa; phylum Arthropoda; class Insecta; order Hemiptera; family Cicadellidae; genus Flexamia; species Flexamia atlantica. The sequence goes on along the minus strand of JAQJVK010000004.1, from coordinate 35,293,176 downwards.
ATGGAGTTTGCCAAGATCTTTGCTGACGCAGCGGCCTGGAATGGGGCCAGAAATATTTCTAGCATTGCATACATTAGCCGATAATGCGGGATGAATTGTGAAAAACATTTTACTGAACACATCACTTCCCAAACTCCTAAAATCTCTAGGATGTAGTTGGCATCTACATCCGAAAACTTTGCTTGTATTGGTCAAGTCAAATGATTTGGCCCAGGCAGTCAACGCTCAATGCTAAAATTAACAACATTAGTCCTTCTGGTGGACTGGACAAAGTTGTTTGATTCGACCAATAAAAAAAGGTTTTTGTAAATGTAATGTAACTTGAAGCTGAATTGAAAAGTAGCGAAATACACAGTGTCCCAAAGTACTTGATCAATTTCTAAATCTAATGAAACACGTTTAGGAAAACGTAGCCAATTTTTCAGGTGATTATGTGATAACTGAACTCATTAAGTTTATTTGAATGCTATTTATAAATATCTGCTAATTCTATGTCGTTACTCAGCGCTTTAAACGTAAAACTCTAACCTACTATTAAGAACTGCACAACAGTCCGATAAGCTGACATTATTGGTCCCAGGACCTAACACATTGTGATTTTTCAACACTTTGTTTACTTTGTAATCATAAATTGAAACACATATTCGTAAATTTATCTCACAGAACGAATAAAATACAGTGATACATCCTGGAATCGTTGGGGCCAGCGTGTTGGGTCTGTCAAGCCTAATTTTTATGGTAGTAGTCCAGTGAAAATAGGTTTTAATAAGGAAAAAAATGCAAGCAGAAATGTTTTTGCTGGAAAATGTGCACCAAGACGTCCTGAGTCAAAACCCAAGTTTTCTACTTCGGGTCAGGTGAGCTAACTCCGCCATCTTGGAAAATGGCGGCCATGTTTGAAATACTTTTATCGACATAAAATCCACAAAAGTTATCCGATTTCGACAAAATTTGGTAGGGATGTGTAAAATTGTGTATTCTATTAGAAAACAATCGCTTACATTTTATTTTTTACTACTCTAATGGTTTTTTTGCAACTTTTATGTAAAAAAAAACATGTTTTTTTCGTTTTACAAAAACATCATGAGGTTAACAGTTACTATATGGATATTTCTGAAAAGTACGTAAAATTACGAACAATTTGATATATTCAACTTGTATTTTACTGTTTTTACTTTTTATATAATCAAAAAATAAGATATTTTTATGCAATTTTTTAAAAAGTGCTAAAAAATTAAAATTATCCAAATTTAGTTTTTTGTGGTAGAAAATGTTCATTTAGGGGTTCTGAGTCAAAACCCAAGTTTTCTACTTCCGGTCAAGCGAGCTAAATCCGCCATCTTGAAAAATGGCGGATATGTTTGATTTACTTAAATCATCATAAAATCCACAAAAGCCATCCGATTGTAATAAAATTCTGTAGGGATGTGTATAACTATGGCCACTACGTAATACTAAAGGAATAACAAGCATATTTTATCATTTTATATGTTTTTTTATAATTTTTATGAAAAAAATTTGGTTTTTTTACATTTTTATTTCGAAATTAACACCAAACATAAAAACCATGGATGTTTTTGAAAAGTACGTAAATTACAAACAATTTGGTATATTCAACCTTTACTATGCTGTTTTTAGTTTTTGAATAACACAAAAAATATAAATTTTAAAGTGTCTTTTTCAAAAAAATGTTAAAAAATAAAAATTTTGCAAATTAACGTTTATGTGGTAGAAAATATTCGCAAAGGGGTTCTAAGTCAAAAACCAAGTTTTCTACTTCCGGTCAGTTGAGCTAAATCCGCCATCTTGAAAAATGGCGGATATGTTTGATTTACTTAAATCATCATAAAATCCACAAAAGTCATCCGATTGTAATAAAATTCGGTAGGGATGTGTATAACTATGGCCACTACGTAATACTAAAGGAATAACAAGCATATTTTATCATTTTATATGTTTTTTTATAATTTTTATGAAAAAAATTTGGTTTTTTTACATTTTCATTTCGAAATTAACACCAAACATAAAATCATGGATGTTTTTGAAAATTACATAAAATTACAAACAATTTGGTATATTCAACCTTTATTATGCTGTTTTTAGTTTTCAAATAACACAAAAAATAAAATAAATGGGGCTTGGATGGTTCATTGTGACCTGTACATTGTGGCACCTAAAAACGGACATATTTGCTTATTTGAAAATTTAATAATTCATGACATAGGCTTTTAGGGTAATTTTTTGAAAACAATCACTGTGTTGTTTTGGTTTTAAATTCCATGGAGTAACAAATTTGTATGTAAGACAAATATATTACCAGTAAGTCAAGTGTTTCATGTATTTTATTTGAACCTTGGTGGTTTTGAAGTAATTTGTATAAAAGGTAATACACTTTTGTCATGTCTCATGTTTTATAATATTATTTTTAACTCACTATAAACCCTAATCAATACGACTTAAAAAAAAACTCCATCACTACACATAACATAGAACTTTAATAAATAAATAAATACTTGTATTTCATATTACAATTGGTCCATTAGCTTTACAATTCTTTGCAAAATCATATAATTTATTTACACTAACAAGATCGGTGATAAATCAATACTTTTAATAAAATTAAATAAAAATAAGTTGAAACACTCATGAAACACTTGATTTACTGGTAATATATTTGTCTTACATATAAATTTGTTACTCCATGGAATTTAAAACCAAAACAACACAGAGATTGTTTTCAAAAAATTACCCTAAAAGCCTATGTCATTAATTATTAAATCTTCAAATAAGCAAATATATCCGTTTTTAGGTGCCACAATGTACAGGTCAAAATGAACCATCCAAGCCCCATTTATTTTATTTTTTGTGTTATTTGAAAACTAAAAACAGCATAATAAAGGTTGAATACACCAAATTGTTTGTAATTTTATGTACTTTTCAAAAACATCCATGGTTTTTATGTTTGGTGTTAATTTCAAAATAAAAATGTAAAAAAACCAAATTTTTTTCATAAAAATTATAAAAAAACATATAAAATGATAAAATATGCTTGTTATTCTTTTAGTATTACGTAGTGGCCATAGTTATACACATCCCTACCGAATTTTATTACAATCGGATGGCTTTTGTGGATTTTATGATGATTTAAGTAAATCAAACATATCCGCCATTTTTCAAGATGGCGGATTTAGCTCAACTGACCGGAAGTAGAAAACTTGGTTTTTGACTTAGAACCCCTTTGCGAATATTTTCTACCATATAAACGTTAATTTGCAAAATTTTTAATTTTTAACATTTTTTTGAAAAAGACACTTTAAAATTTATATTTTTTGTGTTATTCAAAAACTAAAAACAGCATAGTAAAGGTTGAATATACCAAATTGTTTGTAATTTTATGTACTTTTCAAAAACATCCATGGTTTTTATGTTTGGTGTTAATTTCGAAATAAAAATGTAAAAAAACCAAATTTTTTTCATAAAAATTATAAAAAAACATATAAAATGATAAAATATGCTTGTTATTCCTTTAGTATTACGTAGTGGCCATAGTTATACACATCCCTACAGAATTTTATTACAATCGGATGGCTTTTGTGGATTTTATGATGATTTAAGTAAATCAAACATATCCGCCATTTTTCAAGATGGCGGATTTAGCTCGCATGACCGGAAGTAGAAAACTTGGGTTTTGACTCAGAACCCCTAAATGAACATTTTCTACCACAAAAAACTAAATTTGGATAATTTTAATTTTTTAGCACTTTTTAAAAAATTGCATAAAAATATCTTATTTTTTTGATTATATAAAAAGTAAAAACAGTAAAATACAAGTTGAATATATCAAATTGTTCGTAATTTTACGTACTTTTCAGAAATATCCATATAGTAACTGTTAACCTCATGACCTTTTTGAAAAACGAAAAAAACATGTTTTTTTTACATAAATGTTGCAAAAAAACCATTAAAATAGTAAAAAATAAAGTGGAAGCGATTGTTTTCTAATAGAATACACAATTTTACACATCCCTACCAAATTTTGTCGAAATCGGATAACTTTTGAGGATTTTATGTCGATAAAAGTATTTCAAACATGGCCGCCATTTTCCAAGATGGCGGAGTTAGCTCACCTGATCCGAAGTAGAAAACTTGGGTTTTGACTCAGGACGTCTTGGTGCACATTTTCCAGCAAAAACATTTTTGCTTGCATTTTTTTCCTTTTTAGTGTGTTTTTTCGCCTATTTTCACTGGACTATAGGTAACGTTTTTAATTTTAACACTCTGAGCAACGACATTGTATCAACGGATATTTACTAATGACATTGGAAGAAACTTTATGAGTTAAGGTATGTTGTGGTGTTGTGGTCACCTGTAAACCTGGCTACGTTTGCCTCAACAGGTTTTATTAGGTTTTGATATTGATCAGTTTTTTGGAACACGGTGTATTTCAAGCACGGTGGAAACAAATTATCATATTTTGCTGGATTACTTAAATTATAGAACGAAAAAAATTCACCGTTTGTGAATATGAGAAACTCGCTTTCTAAATATAGTGCTGATAAAATTTGAAAATTGTGTATGAATGTTAATAACAATATTATTCTTTCGAAAAGATCATTTCCACAGAGACTCTATTTTTTTTAATTTTAATGTCTATGTTTTAAATTAATTTTGAATCTCCATTTCTCCAATTATAACAACGTTGGATTAATTGTTTATGCACGGGTGAAAATCGTTTTACAAATACTTACAATGAACCCTTGTATTTGTTTAAACTGAATTATCTTTTTACTGCAATGATAATCGCTCTGTTATTAAAAAACCGGTTTACACCAGAATTATTATCATATCCAGATGACTTTTATCTACCGACAATGGGATGTTATATTATAAAATTGTTGGGGGAAAATCTACCAGCTTTATACATTATACAGCGGCTTACCATTTAAGATGAGTCAAAGTAATGATTCTTGCGGTGTTTCCTTAGATAAAAGTAAATAAGTGAAAGGCTAAGCTTATAAATTGAATAATGCTATCCAGTAACCAGAATTTACGCAGATTTTTTTTTAATTTTTGTCCATAAGTAATTGTAATTATCTTGCTATATTATTGACAACGCTGTTAGTCACTATAACCGTTGGTCGTGATAATAACGTCAAATTTTATATACTAAAAGAATAATAGAAAATTTTCAAAACCACGATGTTTTATTCTAAACCTTTTTTTGTAAAGATCAATAGTAAATGTTAAATGGTAAATGCGATAGTATATGTTATGTAATTTCCAACCATAGATGAACAGAGAGAATAACAGACAGAGAGAATGACTGTATGCGCGCGACCTCTCTGAGGAAAAAATGAATACCCCCATTTTTCCTTACTGCCACAAATTAATAGTAGTTTAAATACATTATTTCTTTGAAGGCCTATAGTAGTTTAAGCAACGATTGTATAATGCATGCCTTTAAGCCACGAGTGAGATGTAAGTTAGAACACGAGCGAAGCGAGTGTTCTAAATATCTCACGAGTGGCTTAAAGGCATAATACAATCGTTGCATACACTATTTTATCTACGACCAAGAATATACGACAAAATTTCCCCCGAAGTTAAACAAAACTCATGACTTACTAATGATGGAATAGGTCAACTAAAATTTGAGGTTAGGCAAATAAGCAGACTGAGCCATGAATCGTTGTGGAACAATCAGCTGATGGAATAAGTAAACTCAAACATGAATCGTAATGCAACAATCAGCTGACGTGCGAATTGCGTAATTGTTATTATGACACTACTTCCGTCAAATGCCGAGCTCTCATTGGTCTAGAACCAGTACTCTAAAGTTACTCCAGTACTCTAAAGTCGTCATTAGAGTACTGCTTGGTTTTTGGTGTTTTAATGTATATCATTATAATGTTTATTGTAATACCATAATTGGTGCTTATTGCAATGGTCGTAGATAAAGTCAGTTTTATGAACATTTCTGTATATAATTTAAAAAAAAATTATGTGTACATAAATAATTATTTTGTACACATTGATCTTAAAAATAATCACACCAATCTCATCGACTATTTATTAGTTTCACTATTTCAGTATTCAATTAGAGAAGTTTCTCTTATCGCATTAGACAAAAAGGAGATATTTAAATAAAAGTGCTGCTCTTCGCTGAGATGAACCAGTCTAGGACCCACTCAACCGGTTCTCTGGCTACTACATATGTAAACTATAAAAAAGTTTCCGTTGAAACCAGTTCAAGCCAATTGATGAGTCGCTAAATACAAACACTGCATGAGAATTTGTTTAGTATACGCTTAAGATTAATGTACAGACCTATACATTTTTCAACGGCGTCTCTGAAGCTACAAATAAATGTTTTATAGACCTTTTTTGTTTTATTGTTATTATTATTTTTTATTGATTTATTTTCTGAAATCACGAGCAGCTTAAACCAAAATACAAAGTTAGTGTGATACAAAAAATTTCTTACTTAAGACTCTTGGGTGAAGCCAATTTTCTCTGTTAAACTTGATAATAAATATTTGAGTGCAATGTTAAAGCTATTGAACTGGTCAGAAACTAATGAAACGCAAAGTAGTGTTCATCAAAAGTTCACACAAAAAACTTATTTGCACATCTTAACTCCACTTTCTCATTCACACATGACAGCTTTATAGACATATAATAATGTCTGTAAAGTTTTTGAATAACAATAAAGTGTAATGTAGACGTACAAATGTTTCATTTCAATGTCAGATAACTGATAAAGCTTAATGTGTGAATGTTTTTTTAGTGTCTTCAAGATTGAATTGAAATGTTATAACATCAACATGATGGCTTTCATAAAATGGAGCGATTTAATGAGACCGGCATTTTTAGATTTCAGACTCGCCCAACAATGAGACCAAAACTGTAGTTTATCAATAACTGATTTATTTTAAGGGGAATTAACCCTGTTTATTTTGTGCTAACTCAATCCCGTGGCCAAAAACATAAATAAATGCAAATAATTCTTTTATTTACAGTTTTTTGTTAACAACAAACAATATTCTAAAGATACAGTGTTTATAGGTTTATATATGTTTAACTAATGTATAAAACTCGATATTTATCAGACTATTAGCCCAGGTAAGTTGTGAATGTAAGCGTGAGTTGGCGGAGGGACCGCAGCGTGCCACACTTCTGCAGGGATTATTTTTAGACCCGTGCGTCACATTGGCAGACCTTTCCGTTTTATCACTTGACTTACGCAAAAAAACTTAAACACGGTGCCTATAAAGCTACACTATGACATAAAAATGTCCCCAGTCGTCATTGACTGAGGATTTATTTATAAACTCGTATGCGAAATGTGGTCCTTTTAGTTTAATACATGGACTTCGTGGTTACGTCTGATAGATTTATTATTCTTTTTACTTCACTAACTTCGGTCCGTTTAAGGTACCGAAGGATATTTTGTTTCACATCAATGAGACAGATTTTCTTTTGTAGTATTTTGTTGTTATTTCTGATTCAATTAATTTGAGGATAATAATCTTACTTTTAAGCCCTCCTCCAAGTCGTATGCAACGAACAAGAGAGAGTTTTGTTTCCAAAACAAAGCTAGTTGAAGAAAGTTACTTTTTTATGATCACAAGTATTACTCGCAAGTAATTTCAAAATCTAACTTATTACTAGTATAACTATCGCACTTATATAACTTCTTTTGTTTCGGTAGTTAGCATAAATTAATGTAGGACAAAATATGAATGAGAGAGTTTATTTCAAGTGTTAAAATTGGCAATTTTTAAAAATAATAATCTTATAAAAAATAAATTAACAAAGAGATTTTAGTTTCCGTCGCGGTGCCAATTTTTAAACGTTTTATTTTCTGTTTTTGCTTAACTATCGATGTTTAATTGTTTTTTAATTCAGTAGTTAAAACAACTTCTGCTAATTGTTGGAATTTCAAGCAAGGTTAACAACCGATAACCTACATTATGGGCAATTAACATAAGGTATTTGTTCGAAGTACTTTATCTTTGGAACTAGCACGTGATTTGAATAATGTTGTGACGTAATTTTAATGACTAGATAACACCTTTGCTTGCCAGATACTGTGTATGACTAAAGCTCAGTTAAAGACAAGCAGTCCTTACTGCATTTTGTTGAAAAGTATTTTTAAACGTTCAAGTCAGAGAGATATATTTTTTTACAATATAATATTTTTTAATAAGTATAGACTCTGAACTCTGGACATACGAGATCCATTTAAAAGACCGTTCATTCGATTAATAATTTAATTAATCAATTTCAAAGTTCGTAGGTACTTTATAAGTTAAGGTGTAATTATTGTAGCAAGTACTTCAAACATCCTAAAGAAATAAGAGACATTAAAAAGTAACACTGTTAATTTTATGTTCTTGATTTGTAAATTTTTGTATTAAAAATTAATGCCTTTAGTATAACTTTTGCACATAATTTGACGAACTAATTTAAATATTCGACAGGTAGGTGAACAGCCACAATATGAAAATATTGAGAAGGTGGTATATCAACGGAGCTTGTAAAGGTATCATAAATGAAAATGTCTTTGGTACTCCCAAATGAAATAAAATTTAGCAAATGCAGTGTTGACAAATTTTATATTATTTATCGGCAGATCTATATTACTATAGCATCTCTAGATTTTTTTCAAACTAAAACCAACAGCAAATGAATAAGAAACTAATAAATAATTTGGTACTATTAGGAAAACGTCGTTTTTTTAGTTTTAATTCGGCTTACTATAAAAAACTAACCACTGACGCCAGTATATAAATCTCTATATTACGACATTGAAGCTGCCTAAAGGTATTTTGTTGATCCTATGTGGTGTTGTTTTGGAAAAAACGTATCGGTGATTCTCTTATCGTTTTTTCTAATACAAAATCTAAGCAATTTTAAATTAGTCATGTGCAAATAAAAATCCAAATAAGGTATAATACCTTTAGTAAAAAATCATTTAAATGACTTCTAATATTAATAACTATTAACAAATTTAAAAATAAGGACCAATTTTAATAAGAATTTCATAACTGATAGTAGATAAGTTGCCTATAATACAGTGCACTCATTCAAAAAGTCTTAGTTTTAATTCTATGCTTGGCATACAAGTTTATTCGATACCTAATTCAAATCTTTTAGTTTTTATATTGAAAGAAATGTACAACAGTAAATCTTTGAAACAACACAATAACCAATTCTGTAAAACTTAACAATTTTCCATTGTATAAGGTATCAAATGATTCATTGTATGGTTAGTGTTAGTCTCATATTACTTTTAACCAAAGACATTAAGAAATAGAAGGCTCCAAACTCAATAAAAGTTTCTGCATATAGAACAAGAAACCAAAAAGTGGAATCACCTTTATGTTTTACGTAAACTAATAACAATCAGTAGGTCGTAGGGGTTGTAGGTTGTTCATTACCAACCTTTATTACAGTTTAACCTTTAAGTAGACTTCTCCTCAGAGCTTTTAAACTAAATTTGTTTTTGTCCACTCAATTTTGTTACTCAATTTCCTTAAAGAAACCCTAATAGAACATACAGCAACTGTAATATTTCAGAAACATTTTAAGAGTCCAATACAGTATGTAAAGATAATTTATTTGAAATAAAACAACAACCTTCTCACTCCATTAAGTAAGCTAATGCATTTACATGAAGGATACAATAACAAACGTAAAGTTAGTTAAACAAAACAAAAATTTTTGAAGTTCAGTTAGAAGCATATGAATGACTTCTCACTGAGTTTTTAATGGTTATCATAGAAATTTTATCCAACATATTTTTATCCAAATAATTTTTTTCCAAATCGTTCCTCTGGATCCAATAAACAAACCGATCACTTCGATATTTTCCCTTGAAGTATGGAATTGTTTCACATTTCTTTTTCTTTCCTTTATCGATTTCTGATTAATTCATCCCCCAGATCAATTGTAACCTTCCCCCGCGACTCACCCCAGGACTTGGCGGTGCGGCCCAGGAACTGGTGCGTCTCCGGATTCCAGATGCCCGTCTTGATCTTCTGCCACCTTGTCCTGTTGTCCGGGGTCTTGGCGTACTCCCAGGTGTAGCCGATGCCGTTCTTGCCCGGCACGGACACGGTGGACGGGGTCTTGTTCATGGCGGGAGTCGCGCACCTACTGACTGCTGAGTGGCGAGCCGCCGCCGCGCAGCCTCCCGCCGACCCGGTCCGGCACGATAATACGGGGAGAAATGTGGGGGAAATTGGAGAAATTATCGTATGATTAAAAAAGTTTATGTTATAAATATTGTGTGGGAGGTGGCACTTATAAAACCATTGTCTACGTTTAATTGATATTGATGACTAACAGCCTTAATGAAAATATAGGATGATCACCTTTTTCGTCAGCAGTTCAATCTATTAATGTCAAAGGTTAGGCTGACATGTTTCTACTTAACTAAACTATTTTCAATACACAGTACATCTTAGTATTCCAAACACCAGGGTTATGATGTACTGTGTTATGAAAATCGTTTACTTAAACCGAATCATGCCAATCTAACCTGAGACTTTAATAGATTGCATTGCTGACGAAAAAGTTATTCATCCTATATTTTCATTAAATCTTCAGTGCACACGGGCTTCAAAATGAATTTTGATAACAGCTTTGGTATGACAAAAATGAGTGTTTTAGATTGAATATGTCTTTGAATCAAACTAAAGACACTTATCTTTTAGTCTTATCTGTACAATTGTGTATTACATTAATATAGGCCTGTAAGAACAGTTTTACCGGGAAGTATGGTAGTTCCTACGCAAGCCGGATATAATTTACTGTTCGACCGATTTCTAGTTTTCCGTCTTTCTGCACGAGTTCAAGTGTTTCTTTTACTAATATTTTAATTGATTTGGTTCAACTCAAAGTAGAAACTTAAAATTCGGTACGATTTTGTAACTTAGTACGTACAAAAAACAATTATGCCAAAATTAATTATTACATTGAAGTTTTTTATTATAATTTCAATTTGGCGACTATTTAAAAACTTCCATTTCAAATTTCATGAAAACTGTTTAGCGAGTAGTTTTGTATAAAGAATACAAAAGATGGAAAAATAAAAGGCGCATCAATGAAGTAAGTTAAAGTCAGCAAAATATAAGTTGTTAATGCTTATTTTAAGGAAATTTCGGCTGTTGTACCTGCTTGGTCTATGAGTAAAAAGGTTGACTTGAATGTTCAATAACTCAACTGCTAATTATCCGATTCCACTATTCGAACATTCGACGTGTTATTCGATTCGTTTTAAATCCTCAATTTGCTGTAATTCTTATCCATATTACAAACTATAACGATGTACATGAAATATTACATTAAAGTTTTAATTATAACATACAATAATTAAATAATTTTACACCACAACATTGTCACTGACATTTTAATTTAAGTACATTTCTCTCTCAAATGGAATCCATTGACGAGTATCTCAAATCCACCTAGAGGTCATAAACTCTTTTTAATATACATACGCTTATGAAAGAGATCTCTAGGTTATACATTTATACCAGACATTAAGCTCATCAGTTTTTCTGTAGATACACATATGTAAAAAAATCCATGGTGGAAAGTTGCTACGAACTTGCTATTTCCAACGAACTTATTAAGTCGTTAAAAAATAACACTGTAAAATTTTATGTTCTTGATTTTTAAATGTTTTAATTTAAAATTAATTCCTTTGGTAAAAATTTTGAACGTAATTTGACAGACTAGTTTAAATATAAGACAGGTAAGTAAACAGCCAGTAGTGCATGAAAATATTGAGAAGGTTAATTTCTGCAATACTTGTCCCAATTTACTCCTACCAAAAAATAATTTTATCAACTTAATTGCAAAACTTCAAAATGCTATTCAGAGCTGAATTATCGTGCGATACGATAATTGTGGTATGTTCTCCTGGAAACACCATAACATCACCGCGCTCCCATCGACGCCGCGACGCCGGTTTTAGCCAGTGGTCAGTCGGGGTAAATTTAGCAACTGACCGTCACTGAGCTGCTCCCTGTAGCTCCTAACATGTTGGAATGTTGGTAACAGCTGATAATTGGACATCTCTGAGTACGTAAACCAACGTTAACAAAGCCGTCAATTTTTCATTCTTCATTTTAACGAATTTCCCCCTATAGGGAAATAGGTATTGCCGTAATAATGCCATATTCACGGCATAAATTAGTAATTGCGGCGTCATAGTCGATTCATGGGCTCACTACCGTAACTTTTCATTTTTAAGTCCAAGGGCGCCAAAAACACCGTTCATTTTCATATAACTTTCGCAAAAAAGGTCCATTTGGCACGTAAGTGTAAAGTGACATTTATTACTTCGAGTTCGAAAACTAGCACGGATGGTTAAGAACGGTTTTAACAAAATATAATTTATTTTTAAGATTTAACAACATCATATTAATTTTAAGTAAATTTCATGGCCAAAATTGGACTCAGATTAAAAAAAACAATGAATTTATAGCATTTTGAATCGTTATTCTACTTCAATCCGTTGCTTAGATATTGGATGTACAAAACACAGTACGTTGTCCAATGTTATTTTTTATTTTACCATGACAAAAGTATACCCTGATTTCAGAAGAAAATCCCCTAATGTTGCATAGTAATTACTCCACATAAATAAAAGTTTCCTAAACGTAAGGATTTTTTAAAATACAACTACTTTGAACATATCAATATAAATAAAATTTCGGGTGAATATTTTATTTATCTTTATTTCGAATAGCTAGAGCTTATTGATCATGATTTTGCAGAGAATATAAACAATATTGAAAATTAAATTATTTAAAAATGCTATAAAAAGTATGCATATGGACTAGGGCTAAATTGCCTTAAAAAAGTAGCATAATGTATGTTTACAATGCTGAGGTATGAGATGTTTTATTGCAATTGGCTGGAGAAGCAGGTCTGATGTAACAATTAATTGTATTTTAATTATAAAACTTCTTAACTATAAATTTCTTCTTCAAAATCAGCAGTTTGTGTTTTCACTCGTAAACACAACCCTCAAAATGTTCGAATTGAATATAACCATCAAGAAATCCCATGTAAAGAGCAACATAAATTCCTAGGGGTTACTTTTGATAGGAAACTTAATTGGAAACTACACATTAATCAAATTTCTCAATCCTGTTTCAGAAGAATGAATATACTGAGGTCTGTGTCTAGTATGCAATGGGGAGCCGACCCATTATTATTGCTAACATTATATAAATCACTAATCCGTTCAGTTCTGGATTATGCTTGCTTTATTTTTGGTAATGCCAACACTGTTAATAGGATGGCTCTAGACAGGATACAGTACAGTGCCTTAAGGACATGCCTGGGATTGATGAAATCTTCCCCATGTAATGCGATGGAAGTTGAAGCTCGAGTTATGCCCCTGGAAATAAGAAGGCAAATGTTGAGTGACAGATACCTGTCTAAATGTTTACTTCTCCAGAAGTACCATCCCCTAAAAAGAATTCTACAGAAATTGGATTATATTTACCAACGATCTTCATACTGGGAAAACAAAAAAACTCCTTTACTTCTGGTTAGTTATCAACATATGCTTAATGACCTTGCTATCAATACAAACGATCACAATTACTTTCATCCAACTTGTTTTCAGATGAGCTTAAACTACTTTATGAACAAGATAGAATTTGTTTCCTTTGATTCCTGCAAGCAGACTTTCGTTAATAATTGCTTGGCTTTAAATGACGAATTTAATCATTTAATAACTTCAAGGTGGCCAGATCACGAAATGATCTACACTGATGCTTCAAAATCACAAGAACCCTCTTTCACTGCAAGTGCAATTTTTCACTATCAACGTAACTTCATTCAATCTTTTAAGATTAATGACATTTTCTCAATTTTTTCTGCCGAAGCCATTGCTATCCTTCATTCATTATTTTACATTGAAACCTTGAATAAGAAATTGTTTGTCATATTTTCGGATTCCAAGAGTGTATTATTGTCTTTAATGAGCAATAACGTTGGTCTTAAAACGTCTCCTATTATTCTTCAAATTAGGAAAAAATATTATGATTTGTCTTTGAAAGGATTCTCAATTGCATTTGCATGGGTCCCATCGCATATTGGGATACATGGAAACGAAGTGGTGGATAGAGCAGCGAAAACAGCTTCTGCCCAAAATCTGTCATATATCCCTTCATTTTTCGACATAAAAAACTTGTGTACATCAAAAGCTTACAAAAATTGGCAAATTACCTGGGACTTAACTTCAAAATTTAATGGAAATCGACTTTACCAACTGAAAAAATATGTTTCTACCCCGCCATGGTTTAGTTCCTGCTCAAAAAATAGAAGATTTATAACCTCAATTTGCAGAATGAGAATCGGCCATACATATACAAGCCTCCATCTTTCCAAAATTCATGTGCTTCAAAATTCTACGTGTGATTGTAATAACGATTCGGCCAGTCTAGATCATTTAATTTTTGCATGCCCTCTGAATGACGAAGAATCAACAAATAATTTATTCAAGAAGCTTGCAAAATTAAAAGTGAAATTTCCAGTGAACGTATTAACATTATTGGAAGAAATGGATGAAACAGTTTTGGACTTGATTTTTGACTTTATAGTTAATAACAACATTTCAATTTGATCAATGTGAAATTGTGACTTAAAATTAATTGTAATCATTATTGTAAATTGTTGTGGGCCTTTCTTGGGTAAACCCTAGGCCGTAATAAAGAATTAAAAAAAAAAATTATAAAACTAACCATATGATTGAATACATTTTTTCAGTGAGACTATTTTATTTATTTTACTGATTTTAATTCATTGATTGCTTGCTGACATGTACATGCTCAAGATTACATTTATTAAAAATTAATAGACTAAGAATTATATAAAATACCGAAAGTGTATATTATTGAACTGAAACCAAAGTTCATTTTCCTCATGCTTACAGCTAATGAATAATTAAATTTAAATATAGTTTTTAGTGTATTATTCATACAACATATTCAAAACAATCCCACGAGATAACTATTTTCATTTTCATCGCAACTTACTACTGCTATATTTTAAACTACAAAAAATTGCATTCCCAGGGAACGTTCCCAAGTATAAATAATTAGTAAACATAAAAAAACTTACAACAGTTCGTTTTACGATTCCCCCAAAAATAGTTAATGGACTTGGAAATTTGTCAAACAATAAACCATTAAACATTTGCCGCACGCAATATGGCAAGTAGGCCTCGTCACGTGGAAGGAGTGGTTGCTTACGACGGGTGTAGAAGTTAAGGGTGTGGCTTAATGCTGATTACTGCCCACACTGAATCCTTTACCCTCATATGAGCAATGTATGCGTGATTGATTACTTGCTTGATTGATTGCTACTTACAATTTTGCTTGCTTGCTTGTTCAATGCCTTGCAGACGGCTTCGAAGTTTTCCTTCGAAATCTGGAAATAACTAAATTCAGAATCAAAAACGTGTTCTAGGCGGGTTACTCGGCCAGAGAAAATCTAATAACTAAATCAAATCCTATACTTTGAATACAGGTCATGCAATCCGTAATTTAATTATTCCTCCTTGCATATGGTTTTTCAATAAATTTTAGAAACATTTGAATAATCAATTTTAGTTTTTCTCGGGGAATTTGGATATTTACGCTCACATTCGAAAGGTGCCTTGTGTTTTTCGTTACATCGCACAAGCTTGTAAACTGGCAGCAGATTCTATAAAACCCAAAACAATTTTTATTATTTTTTTTAAGAGCAAAAGAAAATCTTTAGGGCAACATCATGTCATCATGTGTTGTAATTCTAATCCTAGGAAACAAAATACTGTATTTGAAACTAAGAGCAAATTAAAGTAGCCTTAATTCGTGCATGTTTTTGTTTTGATATCTCAATCATCGAAACTATTCAGAATTAAAGAAAGGAATTTGCTTCACAATAAAAATCGCATAAGTATACATAAAAATGTGTTATATCCACTTAAAATAATTTATGAACTGTTTTCTTACTATTAAAACTTTCTAAATGTGAGTTTGTCCATATTTGATCCTGTATTACAGAAGAGCGAAAAAATAAAAATAATATTTAGTTTTGGTTTGTTGTTTTTAGAGAGATTAAACGTTTGGTTTTACATTTTATAATTTATGATTGAATTAAGTTACGTACTAAAAATCAATTTTCCACTTGGCTAAGAGCTAAAAGTAGTTTTTATTTTAATATAGGATTATCGATTATGTCCACTTCTATATGAAAACACAACCTCTTTTAGAAATAAATTTTGACAGTTAAAAATGAGTATGTTTTGTGATTAACATTGTTATTTTGACGAAAAAATTGAATATTTTAACAATAAAATTAAAAAAATAAGTCGATTTTGAAATAAGTTACGGTAGACTTTGTTAAAGTTGAAGTTCAAGCATTAAAATCCCCCCTCCTCCACCTCTCTCAGCAAAAACACAGCCCGGGGAAGCTCAGATTGGTCAATAACTTCAGATAACAGTTTCCTGATAAACCTAGCCCTGTGATTGGGGGATCCCCAACTGTCAGACATGTATATGTGTAGGCGACACACTGCTGTCATTGTCATAAGAGTGGTCGTATACGTTCTACCGTTGTGCCAGTGAATGTTGTTTCCAAGATCGAAGTCCCCAGAAAATATTATTTATGCGGAAATTATTTACTGAGTTCCAGTTCCTGAAACTCAAAAATGGCGTGTGTAACTGAAATCATTGAGAAGCAAAACGAAAAGTGCGAAAACCCCTCTGAAAGATTGATAGTTTCACAGAAAGTTGTAAAAACGCTCCATGTTGCGAAGGGAACCAATGGCGACATCGTCGTGTCGGTTGACGACGAAGGCGACATTTCTGCTAAGAGTTTAACCGTGTGTTTCGTCCCGAATTCGAACGTTCGAGCGGAGGAAAACGAATCAGTTTGGAAAATATCGAGGGATTACATCGGAGCAGTGATCGTGCTTCCGAGCCGACAGACTGTTGTCAAATTGGTGTTCATCTCTGTGATGCTGTATATCTGTTTCAAGATGGCTGAACTCATTTATTATTTACAATAAACACCTATAACCCGAGAGGAAAGATGTTTTAACCGGAGAACAATTATTCAGTGCAGTTCCTACGAGGTTTGTGAACAGTAGTATAGTGAGAGTTAATTTTAACGCAAATAAAACACTCAAAATCTGTAATACTTTCAGAACGACTTCAAAGTATTACTAATATTATTAGTGTTTTAGGTAGCAATTACAGTTTAAAACAAACATTTAATTAATTTAACGTATATAATTATTTGTAAAAAATCTTACTTAGGCTTGCATCTGTTGATATTTTGCTGCAGATCTGTGTGGGTAGACCTACCCATAAACAAGTCAAACTGTGTTATTTTAAAATTCAATACACAATAACAAACTGTGAGATATTTATTTTATATTTTTTACAATTTTTGAAAGAATAAATCAATCAACAAATGAAGCTCTAATTAATAACACGAAGCAGGGAGGTGGTATTTGTTACTTTATTATGTTGATTTTTTAAATTTAGCATAGAGGCTTGATTTATTATAAAATTATCTTATAACTATATTTTACTTTTGCCAGGACAAAAATGTGTTAAACATTATTTATCAATTGCTTAATTTAATAAATAAAAAATACAAAATGAACAATCGGCTTTTAGTACTTGTTTTCCAATCACTTTTTATAATAGGTTATTAAAAATAACTACTTTAATGTTAATAAATGGCCTCGTTTGCAACAAACACTTTGATAGTATTATTTTAACCTAGTTCTACGTCAAGTGGTGTCTCAAAACCAAAATAAAAATAAATCAATATTTATTTATAAAATTGGTCTTACGACGCATCAGATACGAAAATTCACGTAATATATTAAAATGAACACAGAAACTTTATTTTAATCAGGATCGCATGGAAGACTACAAAAATGGGCCTACAACAATTAAAAATCAATATGATTGGTAAATTATTAAGAATCAATTTCCGTCAAAGGAAATTAAAACACAGTTAATATTAAAATTACACTAATTTTAAATGTTTAGTGTGTACTTTATGTCGATGTAATTTATTGGCAACTCAATACATGCGCCAATTAGCTCTAAAACATAGGTAGATATGCGACTCGAAATACTAAATGTGAAACTTTAGTATTACAAGTGTCAGTTTTAGCCTAAGTAAAAAGTAAAATAAGTTATTTGTTTTTATTAAACATTTATTATTCTTGTTATTAATTATTCTTATTTATTATATAATTTCTTGCTTATGGGGCTTGTGACTCCTATTACTTTATTATTAAGGCCATTAATCATAATTACTACCGTATATTTCTTTAGTCGTTTATTTCCTCGTTCCTCGTTTATTAGTCGTTGTTTATTTTCTCCACATGAAATTGCTATTATGATTTTATTGTGTATTATTTTCTGTTAGAGGTTAAGTGATAGAGAGGTCTTGTAAATCCTAACTTCGCCTCTTAATTAAAGACTTTTTTTCACTTCATCATTTATCCGTATTTTGATTAATGTTACTGTTATGTAAGGAAGAGGTTTCACAGTTTGAAACTTGAAACAAAACCTGACATCCCGGAAACTCAATGTTTGTAAACTTCTCCATAACATTGAAATTAACGGTATGCCTTTTTACTATTCCATCAAAATATTTTAACATTCACATCAATTTCAACAATTCATATTATATTCATTTGCAAAGTTAAGCATGAAAATAACCTATGATAAGCGAGTTACAATTTATTTTATCGGGCTCAGGGTTGCAGTTACTTATTTTCTGGTAGTAATTTTTAAACGAAATAAATTATTCAATATAATTTCAATTGGATCCAAACTATAGTTTCATTCAATAAGTTATTATTTTTATCTGTTGTTAGTGTAGTATGACAATTAAAATTTTTTTTTGTTGGTCAAATTATTATTTGAACGAGTTATTGCATCCGATTAATGCATTGAGCTTCAAACAATCCTTGACAAGGAATCACACGAATTCCATAAATATTTTGATGAAATAAACTGTTTTAGGAATCTGACACATTATTCCTCTATTTTTCCATAATTCATTGAGATACTTTTATGACTTGTAATTTTGAACCTACATTTTTACAGTCTTGTGGGTGTTGTCTTTGGACTAGGTGTTCAAGTTTCTAAAATACCACTACGATTAAATCGTAGGAGCTATTTTTTTAGATTTTGGGATTTTATCTCCTGAAGATATATTTAGTGGGCCCGTCCACACACCAACTTATATAAAAATCGATTTTTAATCCTATACTCTTATACGAGCAAAGTTATCTTGCGTACTTGGTTGCATGTTTGCACAATTATCTCAAAAACGGCTCCGAGGATTTCCTTCAAAGTCTGGAAATAAGTAATTTATGAGTCAAAAACGTGTTTTATACAGATTACTTGGCCAGAGAAAATCTAATAACGCAATAAAAAAAAATTAAAGTTATAACATTTTAACATTGGCCTGATGAGTTGTCATGATGGCAACGAAAATAAACAAGGAAAGTGTAAACAAATAAATGAAGTAATCATAACAGCTGTTTGCAATCTACAGCCATCAAGGAAAAATACAGTGAGTGAGATGAAGAGTTCATGGATCAATAAAAAAGGTTTATATTTATCAATTTTATGACATCAAAATATTTTTTCCTCCGCCTACTATCTATAGTCGTATTTTAGTCCCTGGAATAGAATACTAAAGTACTAGTTTATACTCCATGGGTTTTACTTACTTACTCACTCCCATGGGCATGGGACTAAAAGTAATCTCATAAGAAATACATGGGAAGAAATCCGGCAACGCCGCGGTGGACAGTGAGAAAATATGGCAACACTGTCGATTTCAATTTATTTCTCTATGTTGAAGAGAGTGTCACAGCATCTGAGCGTCCGTTTCCGTTGTTTACAGGACAGCGTATCCATTTTGAGTTTGCTGTAGTTTAGGCTATATCCATGCATATATGTGAACAAATAAGTTAGGCCTAGAGTATTTTAAAGAAGAGTGTAAATAAAATGGTTAAAATTAAAGCCTAAATACCTTGCATTACTTATTTATATAGGCTATGTGATTTTAATGCAATTTGTTGAAGCAAAGGATCATCTATCTGGAGGTAAAGTTACAGTGTTATACCTAGTTATTGTTAATGGTGTAGGTGGAGGAAGAATTTTGTGTGCATCACAGGACTAAAGTACTTTTTCTCCCTCGGGAAATTGTCACCCTCGGCTGCGCCATCGGGCGACAAGTTTCCCTCAGGAAGAAAAGTTGCACTTTAGTCCCTAGATGCACAAATAACTATATAGTAACCGGATGAACTGGTAAACATGAAATAACACCGAACAAGGCTCGGTCCACCAGGTAATAACTATTATAAACCCAAATTTACCATAAAATACATAAAACGAAAACGTACTAAATACATAAAGAAAGAGCATTCACCCGTTCGCTATTTACGAAAACTAGTAGACAACAGACAAGACGAAACTACTAAGGATGCTTTTGTTCAATTGCAATATACCAAATAATAGCTGGTCTAAAAATATTAGCCTAGTTTAAATTTTCAATCTTATTTTCTTATAGTGAAACCTATTCAAAATCAATTATCGTACAGTTTCGCGTACGATAGGAAGTACTATCGTACATCGTACAATCTAGAGAAATTATCGCACAAATACGATAACTATCATAAATCTGGGAACCTTGCGCGTTACTTACTCGTAGTCGTAATTGGATTGAAGGTGTTTATTAAGCCAAGGTCAAAGCTTAGGTGAAAGCTAATGACGTTGGACTTTTAAAATAATGCTGTTAAGAACTAAAGTGCTTCGTGCAAATCGTAAAGTCTTCATTACGGAATTTTCACAATTAACTAGGCCATCAGTACACGTCAGCCATTTACTAATGAGAGTCTATTTATCATAACCACAATTATAAAGTTACTTTAACGAAAACAGATTAACGCATAGAATTACCACATAACCAAAACTCTCTAAAACATTATTTAATATCATTTTAATGTACCCATAACGATAACTTTGAAAATTGAAAATTTTTCATTATCCAAGACATGCCACAGCACCGTCACAGTGGCGCATTCTCTCGGTGCCTGAGAAACGTAGACTGTACGCCGTAACCAAGGCCACACTACACTACAGGCCGGAGTCCTTTTGTGGTGACGTCACATTATCAGACGAAATCGCAGACGTTTTATAATGTACTCTTATGGCGATTCACTGCCGCACTCTTAAAACTATCGTGCCCTAAGTAATTCGTTTAAGTTTTCGTTTAGAAACCATTATTTTTTCGAAACTGCATTAATTAATGAACAACCAAATGCGGTCGAAAATAATTTTAAAGAAAACAAGACTTTATTCCATTAACTTGAAAACCGGTAAACATTACAGGCAAGTAATTTGTTTACTTTTCATCAGATGATTTATTGGAAATTTGACAGTTTTGTTTCTTATTGTTTTCATTTCGATGTTCTAATGTCATAATTTTTTGGTAAATGTTTACGATTTTCATATGATTTTAGTTCTTATTTCAAACACAGCGCTAGGAGTTCGGCCGGTGTTGTGACGTGGCATCAGGGAGGAGGGGGGGAGACTCCGGCCTGTAGTGTAGTGTGGCCTTGCCGTAACCCGTACTCTTGCGTATAAGTGCGTGCGTGTTTGCTTGCTTGCTTGTTTGTTTGCACAGTAATTATGAGGATTTCCTTTAAAGCCTAGAAATAAGTAATTTATGAGTCACAGACGTGTTTTATGCAGATTACTTGGCCAGAGAAAATCTAATAACGTGATAAAAATGATTTTATAGTTGTAAAACTTTAGCATTACTTCTGAGTTGCCATAATAGTAACAAAATAAACAAGAAAAGTGTAACCAAATGAAGTAATCATAACAACTAACTGTTTGGAATCTACAGTCATCGAGGAAAATACAGTGAGGGGAATGAAGAGTTCATGGAGCAATAGAAGGGTTTATATTTATCAATTTTATGATTAAAATATTTTATATATAGTGATTGGATGAACTGGTAAACATGAAATAACACCGAGCAAGGCTCGGTCCACTAGGTACTATTACCTATAAGAATAATTCCAGTTCACAATTTCTAATTGCAGTACACTAACAATAATTACACATTATTTATTTTTGAAGCCTAATTAAATTGTGACGGTCAAATTTTGATCGAGGCTTTTCCAAAAATTTGAATTTTGATACATAAAAAGTGCAATAATTTCAGAAACAGACAGACCTCTCCAAAAACCAAATTTTTATTAAAGGGAACAAGGGAACGCTGAAACAATTTCAACCAAAAACTCAAATTCAAATCTTTTTACAGAAAACAATTTTCCTCCAATTATAATTATATTCAGATATGTCTATACTGTATACGGGTAAAATACAGTTTATAAAAGTTTTTAAAATACAGAAATTATTTAACACATAGGTCTTAAGAAATAAAATATTTGAATTTTATCTCTTGTCCAACAGTAAAACTAATTAATTTCCCTCTAAACTGTTTTGAGGTTGTGCGTTACTTTGATAAGATTATATTTAACAATGAAATAGACATATCGGATATCGACACTTCTTATAGCTTGCTTAACACAGATAAAAGAAAATAACATACTTCAAACATTGTTTATACAAAATAGAGAGATATTTCTTCAGTTGTAAAATGAAGACATTGGTAATTAAATCGTAGGTAGAGGCCAGGATTTTTATTTTTAGAGTAATATAAGAAGACGACTAATGAAAAGTAATGAAACAATTAACCACGCCCCCTTCCTCCCAGCGTGCGTCAGAGCTGAACTGGCCAATCAGCGATCGGTAAGTCTTAGACACTATAAACCTGCTTATCGCACATGAATCAAAAATTCCTCATATCATCTCAAATCATTATAGCTGAGTGTTAACCATTAACTATACAAGATGAATGTACAACATCAATGTATTGACATTTTTTTAACTGAACTGCACCTGAGTTCTCTACAAACTTACTATGATGAGTTACATTTCTCTGGACCTCTTTCAAAACACACAACGGAGAAAATAATAGAATAGAATAACGTTTATTTATCCATAAAATTAATATTTGATTGATGTAATGCATTTTTCTGTGAGTTTTGCTAGTAGGTCAGAAATCTAATTATACTACTCTTTTTCTATATTGGGAAAGAATAATAATTAACAATCCATCAACTAAAACACATCTAGCCTACAATCTAAACAATGGTGAAAGATTAAAACATAATTTGCAATTGAGAAAAGATTATTATTATTCACGATTGTTCAACGAAAGTAAAAATGATATAAAAAAACAATGGCGTACGATAAATGATGTTTAAGGTAATAAAAGGAAAAATTATGATATAGGAAAAATACTGTCTATTATTGATCCCAATGTTGTTTTAACTGATGCTAAAAGTATTGTTGAAGAGTTCATTACGTTTTTTTGTCAATGATAACAACAAATTAAAATCCAATTTGGATACTTCAAATGCATTTATTGAAACTCAGTTTAGTAATTCTTTTAAAATAAAACATGATATGCGTTCTTTTTATTTTTGTGAAACAAACACCTCTAAAATCAAATCTATAATAAACTCTTTGCATTCAAATAAGTCGCCAGGGTTCGATAGAATTTGGGCTTTCATTATTAAAAATGTAAGTGATGTAATTTCACTTGTATTATCTTTTTTGATTCATTTAAGCTGTAACAAGGGTGTTTTTCCTGATTCATTGAAGTATGCTGTTGTAATTCCTCTTTTTAAAAAGGAGGATACAAAGGACTTAAATAATTTTAGACCAATATCTCTCCTCAGTGTATTCTCGAAAATATTCGAAAAAGCAGTGAAGAAATGGTGCTTAAGTTTTTTAAACGTCAATAACTTTTTTTCAAAATATCAATTTGGCTTTTTAGAAAAACTTTCTACTGAGGATGCCCTTTTAAATTTTTGTAAACGTGTCTACGAAGGATTAAATAACAAATTAAGCATTCGTGGTGTGTTTGTTGACATAATCAAAGCATTCGATGCAGTCGATCATAAGTTTTTGTTAAATATTATGTGGTTTACTGGATTCAGAGGATCTATTTGGGATTGGCTTAGAAGCTATTCGGAAAATAGTCCAGTGTGTCAAAGTTAAAGATTTTAACAGTTCATTTAAGCCAGTAGTTTGTGGGGTTCCACATGGGTCTGTTTTGGGCCCAATTCTTTTTTTAACTTGTATAAATAGTCTTTGTTTTGGTTCGTTTAAGGGTTCTCTAACTAGTTTTGCTGATGATACAGCATTATGTTATAATTCATCTTCTCGAAATATTTTAGAACTTGATATGCAGTATGACTTGGATCTGATGAAGGTATTATTTACTCACAATAAATTACGCTCAGTAATAAAACAAAATTCATTATTTTTTTTTTTGAGGGATGAAGCATTGAACATAGATCGTCTTTCGTATAAGTGTGTTTCTTGTTTAATGTCTCCTAATACTTCCTTTTGTGATAGATGTATGATTATTGATCTTGTAGACAACATTAAAAATCTGGGTATCTATATAGAAAAAAACTGCAGTTGGAGTGAACATATTAAACACTTAAACAAGCAATAAGAACTTTCTATTATTTAAAAATTGTTTGTCCAGTAAAAGTATTGAGATAATTGTGATTTAAGAGCCGATTTCTAAGATCGATGCCACCTTTCTATGGCTCCGTTAGCAGCCGGGTGGTAAGCTGTTGTCTTTATATGTTTCACACCTAGTGTAGATGTTAAACAAGAAAATAACTCACAGTCGAATTGTCTACCTCTATCAGTTGTGATGAAGCGAGGGACTCCAAAACGGGATATCCAGGATTGAAGAATAGTATTGGCCACTTCTTCCGCAGTTATACAAGTGATGGGAATCGCTTCAGTCCACCTGGAAAACCTGTCGATTATTGTCAGGAGGTACCGATATCCTCTTGAGGGAGGTAATGGTCCTACTATGTCCACGTTGATGTGTGAGAAACGTTTTTAAGCAGATGGGTAGGAACTTAAATGACTGGAGGTGTGTCGCCATGTTTTGCAACTTTGACACGGAATGCAAGTTTTGGCCCATAACGCGACATCACGCTTCAATGAAGGCCAACAGAACATCTCTTGGAGCATTTTCACTGATGCGGCTATACCAGGATGGGATAAGTTGTGGATTGAATCGTATATAGCTCTACGATATTGACGAGGGATGAAAGGGCGAAGTTTCCCGGTCAAAGAGTCACAAATAAGTTCAAGTCCATTATCAAGAGTCATGGTTTTAAACGAATATGTTTCTTGATTCAAATTCAGTAAGTGTTGTAATTCCTCGCATTTGCATTGGGCATTAGATAAATCACTGAGAGATACTGCAGAAGAGATGGTAATCTCGGATATTCGTGAACAAGCATCTGCAGAGTAGTTCTGCTTACCCGGTATGTACCGGATGTCAGTAGTGAATTGACCTATGTAGTCAAGGTGTCGAAGTTGTCTAGGAGTTGCTTTGTCCGGTCGTTGTTCAAAGGCATAACTGAGAGGCTTATGGTCAGTTAAAATAGTGAAATGACGACCTTCTAAATAGTGTTTGAAGTAACGAACAGCTTCGTAAGCAGCCATAAGTTCACGATCGTAAGTACTATAGTTTTGTTGAGTTTTATTGAGGATTTTGGAAAAGAAGCCTATGGGTTCAGGTATATTCCCTCTCATCTGTTGGAGCGAGGCACCAATTCCAAAATTCGATGCATCGACCATAAGAATCAAAGGAAGATCACTAGAAGGATGGAAAATTAAGGCAGCGTTCGCTAGTTCATTCTTTAATTTATTGAAGGAATCTTTTGAGACCTCATTCCAAACTATATTACTTTTGTCTTTCTTTTTCGGATCAGGACATAGGTCATAGAGAGCTTTTTGAGTTGCAGCCGTATTGGGTAAGGATCTCCTGTAGAAGTTGACGATACCTAAGAAACGTCTGAGTTGATCAACTGTTACCGGTAGTGGGTTTTCAAGAATTGCTTTCACTCGTTCTGGTAGTGGAAATATTCCATGTTTGTTGATGCGGTATCCTAAGAACGAAATTTCAGGAACAGCAAATTCACATTTAGCCGCATTAATGCAAAGACCGTGTTCAGAAAGACAATCGAAAAGTAAACGAATATTTTGTTCGTGTTCCTTTTCCGATTGAGAAGCGATTAAGATATCGTCAAGATAGGAATATGCAAATGGGAGATCACGTAATACGTGGTGAATAAAACGTTGGAAGGTCTGGCCAGCGTTTTTCAATCCAAATGGCATGCGTATGAACTCAAATAAACCAAATGGGGTGATAACAGCAGTTTTAGGAACGTCATCCGGGTGGACAGGTATATGATGATAAGCTTTAACCAAATCTATTTTGGAAAATATATTCTTACCTTCAAGTTGCGAATTGAAGTCTTGTAAATTGGGTATCGGATATTTATCTGGAACGGTAATCTTATTAAGAGCGCGGTAGTCACCGCAAGGGCGCCAGGAGCCGTCCTTCTTTGGTGCCAAATGCAGTGGACTAGACCATGGACTTTTAGAGGGTCTACAAATGCCCATATCGATCATTTTCTGGAATTCCAATTTAGCTTGAGTAAATTTGTCTGGAGCTAAGCGTCTGGCTTTAGCGGTAACGGGTGGTCCGTTGGTGCTAATTGTATGAAAGAAATCTATATCTGGCGTCTTGTGACCAGGAATATCTCTTAAAAGTTCTGGATAATGTTGTAATATGTGACAATACTTATTATTAGGATCTACAAGATGGATGTCAGAGCGCATTGCTGTAGAAGGTGTGGAACCAAGTCTAAAAAGTAGTGTTTTACTGTCTATCAACCTTTTATTTTTAATATCGATTAGTAGACCGAATTCGGATAAAAGGTCTGCTCCTATTATTGGTTGTTGAACATCGGCAATGGTAAAAGGCCAACAAAACGACCTTCGTAGACCAAGATCGAGTTCCAGTAATTTTTTGCCGTAAGTTGGAATACTGGAACCATTGGCAGCATAAAGAAGTCTTAAAGATGACTTTGGTTTACTTTTAGTTTGAGGGGGGGATTACAGAAATGTCGGCTCCCAAATCAATCAAAAATTTGGTGTTAGTTAGACGGTCATATACAAAGAGACGGCGAGGTTGTGTTTTCGCGCTGTCTTCCGCCGTATCAAGACAGTGCTTAATTAGTTTTCCGAATCTTTGTTTGAGGAATGATAACTGCACGGTTTTACGCACCTTTGAGCATTATCCCCGAATTTACTGTGGTACCAGCAGAAAGGATTTTTGGAATTTAAGGAGCCTGTGTTGTTCGGTCGCCAAGGTTGATGAGATCGAGAGTGGGATCTTGATCTTAAACGCACAGACGAAATTTCGTTGGTCAATTTCGAAATTTGGTCTTCCAGTCTTGATAACCTTTCAGGTTCTGAGCTATTTGACGGTTGACATTTCAATGAATTTACGTGAGATTGAAAGGGGGAATATTCCATAATTTTGTCCGCCATTGTTGCTAATTTGTCTAGAGAATCAGAACTAGATGCTAATACTGAGCTTACATGGGTAGGGAGACGTTTCAAAAAAATTGTTCTGAGGAAATCGTCTTTAATATGGTCACCGGCAAGATTACGCATTTCCCTGAGGAACTGGGTAGGTTTTTTGGAACCTAGCTCCAGTTCGTCCATCAGTTTAGTAACTTTTCTACTTTCAGATTCTTCAAACTATGAGATTAAGCGTTGGCATAAGTCCTGATAAGGAGTTTGACTTAATGGTTTTTCAAGTAAATCTGAAATTAACTCTGCTACATCGGTATCAAGATTACCAAGAACATAATAATATTTTGTATGTTCTTTTGTGATACCGTTAATAATAAACTGTGCGTCAACTTGATGTAACCAGACTCTTACATTTTTTCTCCAAAATGGAGGAATTTTTACCGACAATTTTGAGACTTGGGCCGAAATCAGTTGGGTTATTCGTAACAAGGTTGTTTTCATCAGTATCAGACATATTGTGAACTCACCTTTTTGCCGTTTACAGTTGGTTGTAAAAATAATTCAGTTTTTACCAAATTGACGAGATGATCTAGGTAGCTTGTTGCGTTGGGTCCAATGGTGCTCAGTCGTAGGTAACTTGGAAGAGCTACGATAAGATGTGAAGCATGTGAAGCGATGAACCACGATGATGAAGTGCAAATTTGAAATTGACAATTTAACACGTTACTTAATATCACGTCGGTGGTAACCACTTTTGTAATGGCTATTTATATATTATGTAGTTCATATTTTAATAATTTGATTCCAAATAAAATATTTATTATGTAATATGTAAAGGAATATAAAACTGGTTTTACAAGTTAGGAAAGAATGAAAAAGTAAAAAGTAAACAAACAAGAGAAACATGTGATAAAATATGTTTGAATTAAAAATAAATAACACATGTAATGGTTACAGGCTACAGCCACAACATCAATCGTGAAACTAATAACGATGTAACGCCAAACAACGAAAACATTATTCGGGTTGACGAATTGAATGATTCCAATAACGATTCTCGCGATGGAGAAGAAACAATCTCGATCGCAAGTATAAATGAGGAACAAGACAAATTCGCCATCTTGCCACACCCGTTCCAAATGCATCAAATGATCAGTGCTGCCACTACAAGCCCAGCGAATGTCCCTGCTTTTTCCTTGCTGCACATTTCCCTACACACTCAGCCAATCAGAGAACGAATTTCAAGCTCACACACTATTCCTACCGTACTGTCTACAAGTGTTACTACAAACAATGAACGTAATGAATCCACCAATCACAACAAGCCTTATAGGAGCAAAACAAACGGTTACTCCGTCATCTGATCCTTTTGACCGAATAGCACAGATGATAACAAATCTTAAAGTTGAAATTAAGTCTGATATTGAATCTAAATTTGAAGCACAAAATGCTAACATTAAATCTCTTAAAACTGAAATTAAATCTGAAATCGAATACAACATACAATCCCTTAGATCCGAAATTGAAACCAACAATAGTACACTCCGAGCTGAAATGCATGCACAATGTTGCCAACTCGGAAGACAAATTTCATAAATCACTAATGAACAAACCAACATTAGGATCGAAGTCAATAATTTCAAACAAGAAACCAGCAAAACAATCGAATTCAACCACCATAAAACTCAAACAGAAGTACGAGAACAAATCAACTTAGTAAAATCGGAGCTAATGCCAAACATTACGGCAAATGAAAACCAAATTAAAGAATTAAAAGAATCGGTACAAGAATGTCAGAAACAGATCTCTGACTTACCATCAAAACCTAGCCACCAAATTCAACAAACGCCAATTCCAATCAATGTGGTATGCAACGGTAGGACCGCATTTACGACAGACATCGCTTGTCCTAAGTTCAATGGAAAAACTCATAGCTCGCAAGAATTCCTCAGCAGGATGAAACGCTATTATGAGAAAACCTGGCAGTCAGACCCAACAAATGACAACACCGAATCCCTAATTGATCTCATAGAAAACTGTATGGAGGGGCACGCTTCAAAATGGTTCCATCTGATAAAGGGTGAAATCGAAACCTGGGATGATTTTCAAACATTATTTAAATTAAAGTATTGGAACCGGGATATCCAACGAGGCGTGAAACAACGTATTGAAAACGAAAAATATCGACCTAACGGACGCCTCAGTCGATCCGAGTATTTCATCGAACGTGTATTGACACTAAAATCCCTGAACCCGCTATTGGATGAAGAAGAGATTGTCACCTGTATGACCGATCATTTTGGAGAATTGATCCAGGACGCATGCCGCGTACAAAACATCCGTACGATTACCGAATTTGAAGCCTTATTACTGCGAGAAGATTTGAAGGAACAAGCACGGAGACCAAATTATCGCCAGCGGGAAGACAACGAAAATAGGAGTGGAAAAGCTACCGAGCAGAATAGACCAAACAAAACCCACAACAACGAACAAAACCCACAACAACGAACAAAACCCACAATTTCAAAAAGGAAATATTGACAACAGAGCCTATCACAATAACAATAAATACCATCCATAAAACAGGAAACAATACGGAAACCAGGACAACAGATACCAGCAGAGGAATGACGATTGTGGTAGACACTCGTACAACCCACACTACCAGAGACGATTTAACAATGGACAACAAGATCGTCAGCCGCAGAATTATAATCGACAACCGTCACAACACGAATACCCGACACCCGAACAGGAGCGTGTATGTGCTGCTATCACGGGAGAAACTATAACGCCGTCTGAAAACCAACATGAACAAGATTTAAACTGAGGAGCACTGAAGCTACTACTGACCTCGGAACCAATGCCTACAACCCAGATAAGAACAACTTAGTATCCTCAGTGCAACAACACAAACTCGGAATCGAGAGGTCAAATGGAAATATAAGAGATGTAAATAATGAACAAAATGTAAATAGTTCCCAATGTTTGAAGTTAAGCAATATATATTGTGATAAAGAATTCTTATTGATGGAGGATGTTGAGTACGATACGAATATTACCACACCCCATGAATGCCCAGAAATTAAAGTAAAAATAAAAGAAAACGAAATATCAGCACTAATTGATACAGGATCGAACGTCGCATGTTTATCTGAAGAATGGTACACACAAAACAGAAATGAATTAGGAAAAATTGAAGAACCACCTGTGAACAACACCCACATTAAAACAGCAACCAATGAAAAATCCCGAAGAATTTTGAAGATAATAATGATTCCACTCACAATAAACCAGCAAACCATTTCAACACAGATGTTAATAGTACCAAAGTTGACACAACCATTAATAATTGGGACTGATACACTCAGCGCTTGGAAGATGAATATTAATTTTGATAAAGGAGAGATGAATATGACTATAAATGGTCATGAAATAAAAATCAAATTCAATAATACAAATAAACTGGAGTTTTATGTCAAATAATTACTAATTATGAAGATGACGATTATTTTGAAGATTATTACAATGAATGTTCATACGACAAGTATCCCGAAGACGAAGAAATACGTCTACCTACGTCGAGTGAATTAGACCCTGAAGCTATTAAGAAATCCCTCGAAACTAATACAAACATAAATGGCGAGCAGAAACAACAGCTAGCAGAATTGTTATCTAATTTTCGAAATGTCTTCTCTGATAAACCAGGTTTATGCAACAAATACCAGCATGTATTAAACGTTAAAAATCCACAACATTTCAAATGTCAAACTTATCCAGTACCACTAATACATCAAAATGCAGTTATGCAAGAAATTAAAAAAAAAGAAACCTTAGGAATCATAGAACGGACTGTACCGTGTGACAGCATTAAGGAAATACAAAACTCCCATGCAAGATTAGTGATAAACAGTGTTAAAACAATTCAATAAATAGTGAATACAATACCGGGACAACTAGTGTTGCCACACAAATAAAGTGAAATATATAGTTCCTGAGGGGATAGGAGGACTCCAACCAACGGAGATGAAAAGTGTTTAATTTAAAGTGCGTTAAAGACGATAAACTAAAACTTTTAACACTCTCTACACTTTAATGTGACATAGTTATGACAGGAAACATCTTTTAAAATTGTAAATAGTTAGGTCATATCATTCATTTAGTTTTAAGAAAGTTAATAATTAATTGAAGAAGTATTTCCACCCTTAGTTACAAACTATTGTTGTATTTAGTGTTATGTTTAAAATATTTGTTCCTATTTGTATCGAGTTTTCATTAATTTCAATTCTTTACATTAATTCAACTCTGAGGGGATATTGCAATAGTTCACAAATATTTACTTTAAAATTGTAAATAAACATTAATAATCATTTATTTATAATATATGTAAACAGATGCTAGTTAATGACAAATATTTATTAATTATTATTTTACCCTATAAATAAAATCAGAAGGAAATTTATTGCTTAGTTAATGTAAATCACTTGAGAAATTTAATTGCATAATACAATACCTTTGCCCATAGTTAATTTTAATGTAAGTTATTTATTAGGTAAGAATAAAGCTATCTCAAATAATTATTTCATATAATACCCAAATTTTCAAAAATGATCTCTTTTTAAATGTTTACCAAAAGTGGAAATCATAATTCAATGATTTGTGAACTCCAGTGCAGTGAAAACATGTGCTACATTGTTACAACAAAGGAGATGAAGAGAGGAAGAGAATTTGGGGAGTCCAATTGAGAATGGCCTAGTGTTAACATCTTTCTGTAAGGACCTCTGTCCAAGTGTTAATTTATTTCCCATTAAAAAAGTATTAGGCCTTAATAAGCCTATATTTTTGGTAGCCGCGGTATACCAGGTCACAGTTGTCCCTTTTTAATGGCCAAGAAGAAATATAGTGACCTGGGTGAAGAGTTAATACTCTGGTAAGATCTGCTCTTTTTCATCTTTACCTCCATTGGACTAGCCTACCAGTGATTTTAAATTGATATTAAAATTAAATAAAGACTATAGAAAGTATATAGCCTACATACATCAAGAATAATTTTTGACATCAAGAAATTTATTAATAAACTTTGATTGGAGAAACTTTATAAATTTGACTCATAATAAAATTTTACCATCAAGACTATTGTTGAGGAAGACATATTGGTTTATAAACAAACTCCTTATTAGTGACTATTTTATAGAGATCACCATTATCCTTCCATAGACTTTCAAGCTATAATTGCATTTGATAATTAACCATTTTCAAAATTAAAAGTATCAAAATATATTATCAAGTTAGATATTCAATGTTTCGGCCAGCACTTACCTTAGACCCGAACCAAGAGACTCTTGCCATCCTTGATAACTAGCCTGAGCATGATTCAAATATATTTTGTATAATCAGCCTTCAACTATAAGACCCTTAAATTGTGAAACTTTGTAAATCCCCTTTTTAGTTAAAAAGAGAGAAAGCTTGTGACATAAATGTCAATAAACCTACATTTCTGTTGTATCTCAGCCTAATTATTTTAGCCCAGATTTAAGTATAAATAGCCTAGATTTAAGTATAAATAGGTAAAGAAGAAAGAGATATTATCCACTTACCTTAATTCAATCCTACTAACAATAACAAAAGAATCATACTCAATAGATAGGAGAAGAAATATCATTTATTTATTTAATAAAATATCAAAGGTAAACACATAAGAAGAGAGGATAATTTCACTTTCTGCCCTTCATGGCTGGTTAAATTAAAAAATTGATAAAAAACAGCCAGTCAAGGTTAGAAGGTGGCTAGAAAAGGGCGTGCATTTTTTGTAATCTTAGATCAAAACTTTACCAAGCAAATTAAAGAAACAAACCAACATTTTGCCCAAGTGTAGACATAATTTTCATACTTATCGCCCTTTTCACATGAGTATTGGTAGTTTTCTCCTCAGGGACTACATAGTTATTGTGTGCCAAGTTTTACGGGAGTTTACTGCTTTCGAATTGCAAATTTGCAAAATATTTATTTTATCATGATAGAAGAAAGAAGTTTTAAGGGAACATTTTATTGAGCTTTATTTAAAGTTGCAAAACAATAGCAAAGTGATAATCAAAATTAGGTAGTATAGGCCTATGTAAAATATTTTAACTCTTCAACAGGATGTAACTTCAGATTTAAATTTTTCTATTTATTTTTTCCTTAGCAAAATTTTGCTTAAGCAATGTATTCTTCAGCAAAGTTGAAATCCAACCAGTAGTTATTATATTGTTTCCACAGATAAATTTTACCGATTACTTTTGCAGTTGTGGAAATGCGACCAAAGTTGAAGTCTGAGCAGCAACTGGTGAAAACTTACAGTGAGACTGGCGACATCCAAGGGTTCATCGTCTCCTTTTGGAACTCGACAAGAAAGATCAACTCAAGAAAAATTCTTGGTGAAAAAAACACAGGTTAAGATGAGCTTTACTTTCAGGTTAATGATGATATAAAGTTGTCCGCGATTATAATTACCTATATATACTATATCTTAGGTGCTCAAAATTTTTACTTTCCACATTTTTGCATTCCTGGAACCTGTTCTCAACACTCTTAAAACACAGTGCGACACAAATGTCGGGTAGAAGGTGAACAGTTAAATATACAGGGTGTCCCGTAACTATGTATCTGGACAAATGTATATTGCGTTCTTGCTCAAGTCAAGACAAACACATTTCACCACAGGAAAATGGGTCTCTGGTGCCTAGTTTTCTGTCTGTCTGTATGTGTTTTGTACAAAAAAAATTGGTTACAGTGTTGAGATTTTGCACAATGTTAATCTTATTAGGACCTATTTCCGTATAAATTATACCAAAGTATCTTTAACCGTCTTTAAATGGCGGCCATTTAAAATACTTAATGCCAAACTACACGAAAACCATTAACTTTAAAAAAAATTGAATACCTCATCAAAGTTCCACCATTTTATGTGGTTTTCAATGATACCTTATTTGTTAAGTTTGTACAAATAGTTGCAGAGAAATTAGTTCTTTCGTAATACATGATTACTACATTTAAACAATGCAAAACAATGTAAAAGAAATACAAAAGTGGTCATGCATTACGACAAGAAGTAATTTCTATGTAATTAATTCTTTATCCAAATTTAACAAAAAAGGTATCATTGAAAACTACATAAAATGGAGTAACATTTGTGTTTTCCAGATTTCTTTGAAAGTTAGAGGTTTAAAATGGAGTAACATTTGTGTTTTCCAGATTTCTTTGAAAGTTAAAGGTTTTTGTGGAATTTGTCATCAAATCTTTCAACTGGCCGCAATTTAAGACGGTTAAAGATATTTTGGAATAAAATGTAAACATGGCATACAGATCCTGACCTGCTAATATGACATGGTGCAACGCTGGGATCGCTGCAGCATGGCCTATTTTTTAATGTGGCCTTGGCCCAATGAAGGCATATGAAGAGTTAAATATTTGGGTTCACAATCTATATGACTATACAAAATTTTTTTGTCAATTTAGATTTAAAAGTGGACTGTGAATTGAAATTTTACATCATTAAGCCACTTTGCCAGTGTGTGACATTTAATTCAGCTAACCTTTTAACACTTTTACCTGACATTTCACTCTTTCAGTCAGGTCATTGTTAAAGTTCACAAAGATGTTATTCGATATAGAAGACAAACGATTTTAAAAATCTGCCTCATACTTTCTCCCTTTATCCTTAATTCAATTTCACAATTTAAAGACTTATGATTTTGAACCAAATCATACCCTATATGAAGGTTTTAATCTACACTCATAATTTTTCTTCTTTATACTTAATTCAGAATTCAATTTCATGTTTTTAAGTAAGAGTTGCAGTTTTGAACCTTAATTCTTACAATCATTTAGGGAATGTCATGTAAAAAGGTGACAAGGGTTTTGTCAGCTACCAAATTTGTAACTGAATCATGAAGTTATTATTTTTATTGAGATTTTGTGTACTTCTAATTTTAAACAGTTAACAGGGGTAGCTGCCCTTAATGTTTTCAATATTTAATACCCCCAAGGCCCTGCTACTTATTCTTCTGGATAAAATAAATGAATTCATATATCGCCATGATAAGTTGAAATATTTTTTAAGCCTTTGAGATATAACTGAGTATGCAGGACTGCACCGGCATATTCAGTTATTTGTCAAACGCAGAAAAGATATTTCAATTTATGGCTGTATTTGAATTTTTTATTTTATTCAGAGGAATATCATTGGGGATGAACATGTTTGCTACACCGCCTTAAGAATAACATAGGGAATGAGTTTGCAGGCTGCTGTCGCACAATTGTAAAAATGGGGGTTTCAGAAAAATTTTTAAACAAACTTCATATATACCTTGATTATCGAAAGAAGATGATCTGTGGAGCGACCACGTGGCATTATAAATATCATTTTTCATAACGCTATAGAAAGTAAAAAACACAGTTTATAACTTGTAATAAACTTTATGCCCATGATCAGTTCATCACATATTTTTCACAAGTTCACAATTTTTAGCATACTCCGTTTAGTTTACGTTGGGAGATGTATTTATAAAAAAAATTTACGAATTAAAAAATTCTACCCCACATGTTTGATTTAGAATATCTCAGCTTAAAAGCATAGGAGAAAAAATTCCTGTTCAAAATCTTTAGTCTAGTTCCTTAACTACTAGACTAGTAGTTCCTTTGGTACTATACCAAAATTTTATGTATGTGTGATTAATATTAACGACTTTATTAATTTATTTCCAATATACTGTTAACTCTGCTAATAACAGGTTATCCCATTTCAATTTTCCAGCATATGCTTGGAATTATTTCACTTTTCAATAAAAACTTAAAAGCATTAATTGAATGTAACTTTCATTGGAATTATTTCACTTTTCAATACAAACTTAAAAGCATTCATTGAATGTAGCTAAACATTACCGTTATCAGTTAAAATAATACCCCCGTTGCAGCAGACCAGCATACTCAGCGAATTTCAAATGCAAAACAACATATTTCAATCCAACATTACGAGATTTGACTTGCTATGGTAAGCTCCATAAGAATAACATGGGGAATGAGTATGCAGGTTTGCTGCTGCAGGTATATTAAAATTGGGTGGTTTTAATTAATTATTTAGTAGATCTGAACTAGAAGAAGCTATTTACCAAGTTTTATCAAGATATGTTGAGAAATAACCGAGATATAGAATTGTACTTATTTCCCATAGGTTAACATAGGGACAACGTACTGTGTTTACCACTTTCAATATCTCGTTAAAGAATGGACATACAGAAGTGATTATGAAATAAAATAACAACGTAATTATTATTAATCATAGGCATATCAAATTTTTATAGTGTTGTTAAGATACTAGACTAAAGATTCTATACAGGAAAATTTTCCCCAGTGTTTTTAAGGAGAGTTATTCAAATTCAAACATAGGGAATAGAATTTTTTTTAATTCGTAAACCATGTTTTTATGAATATAACTCTCGACATAAATGATACGGAGTATGATAAAAATTATTTAAAACTTGAGGTAAACAAATGAATATTGGAATAAAGTTAACTGCAAAATTTTTACTCTGTTTTTTACGTTTCTACAGCGTTATTAAATAGAATGTTTTTACTGCCGCACGGTCGTCCCGCTGATCACCTTTTTTCGATAATCAAGGTATAGATGATGTAACATGCTTTTATCAAGGTATTAAGGAGGTGGTTATGATTTATACCTGGTGCTCCACTGTCATAGGAGGCTTAATAGGCTAGAATAAGATTGTCCTGTGATTTTTTCATGAGATAGTGGTGTAATATTGTCTGCATTAGTTATAGGATTTTTGACTTTGCCTGTTTGTGATGTTCTGTAATGGATCAATGGCAATAGGATTGTC
Organism: Flexamia atlantica; assembly: GCA_035578135.1. Classification (NCBI taxonomy): domain Eukaryota; kingdom Metazoa; phylum Arthropoda; class Insecta; order Hemiptera; family Cicadellidae; genus Flexamia; species Flexamia atlantica. The sequence goes on along the minus strand of JAQJVK010000004.1, from coordinate 35,255,741 downwards.
AGATCTGGGACAATAAACAATGTATAACAAAGATACATTTCAGCTAACATCAACCGTATTTGTTTGAAAAATTATGATAAAGTTTTATTTAAACTATGATAAATTTTGGTTTAACTTTGGGTTAACCCAAGGTTAAACCTCCTTTTTAGGTTAACCAAGTTTGGAAAAAGCGGCCCTAAAATGAATTTTTTCAATACAAGGCATAAAGGGAAAAGAAAACTCACTATCGTGTGTGAAAATAGCTTTATTTGTCATATGATAACAATTAGGATTTTCAACTGGTGATCACAGAAACACATACATTCAAAATATTACGTTATGTCACCTTTGTCTGAGTTGATATGTAGCTCGCTTGTGATATATGGTTTGCCTCTGACTGTGTCTTGCTCGATTGTGATGATACATAGCTCACTTGTAAAGCTATCTCGTTCATTAGTGGTGATACCTTGATTGCTTGTACCAATATCTTGCCGGATTGTGATATTATATCGCTGACTTGTCACATTATCTTGTTCTCTTGTTGCGATATTTTGCTCGTGTGTGACAATATCATGCCCGCTTGTGACACTATCTTGCCCACTTCTGACAATATCTTGTTCGCTTGTGACACTATCTTGCTTGCTTCTGACACTTGTGACATTATCTTGTTCCCTTGTGACGATACATTGCTCACTTGGAACGCTATCTTTTTCACTTGTAGTGATATCTGGCTCGCTTGTAACGATATCTTGGTCCTTTGAGCGCTGTTCTTTCTCAAGCCCGAACTCTTCAAATGCTCGTATAACGAAATTGTCTAAGCCACTCACTTGTTCGCTTGTGACCATGTCTGACTCATTTGTAATAATATCTGGCAAACCTTCGACAGCATCTTGTTCAAATGGATTGATTTTTTCCTCGACAAAATCTGGCTTTCCTGTGATGATATCTGGCTCGCTTGTGATGATATCTGGTTCTTTTGTAATGATATCTGGCTCACTTCCTCCCTCTTCACTAGAAATCAGAAGATGCTCTAAGACCTCCTTTTGTACAGTTCCATTTATTTCTTCAACAGGCTGCAACAATCAAAATTAAAGTCATACTACTTGTGGTGTTTTTATTGCACAACAAACACATATGGCAAACACTCAGTAATGTGCCAACCTCCATGAACAAGTGTACTGCACTCAACTGAATACGGAAGATAACAACTGAACATAAAAGATTATTTTAATTTATGTGATTTCAAATGTTCCTGTCACATTGCGTTGTGACCTCATAAGCTCTCATCCGTATGGCCTAGCTGAAGCTTCTGTTCTTATGCCTGTTCTTATTGGTAATGGTAGACAAGCTTTTGCACATTTTTGGTCCCTTGGCAAAGTTGTGCAAAATTCATACTAGGTATACTATTTAAAACCTCAGGCTTAAAAAAATACAAAATGGCTGAATTTTGATACCAGCACAAAGCTAAAATGTTGTACTTTAGCAACAACATAGGGACTAAATTCAACACACGCAGCAGCGACCCCTGCTGCAAAAAAAAAAAAACAACCCCCCCCTGCGACCCCTGCTGTCCTTGGGTCCTGTTGGTGGTTGCAGGTCTTGATTGTGGTTTATACTACTCGATAATTCTCAGTTGAATGGCACCAAATACACGAATGATATTAGTAATACTGTACCTGGTTTTTTATTACTTTTACTTGGGTATTTTTAGTTGTTAATATCAATGTATTCAGAACACTATTTCATTCTCTACATTTTGACATAATTTATCATTTCTTATCTTTGTGAAGAATTTTTGTTTAACTTTTAATCTTTAAAAATAGAAAGGCTACTTTTTTTATTAAAGTACGTTTTTAAATTACAGTACCAATTATATTTGATACTTATTTTGTTATAATGAGTTAATAAATGCAAGTGTACCTGCTAGGCAAAGAAAACATGTAGAACGAAGTTTCAATCATATACAGTGCCGGATTTACCACTAGGCCCACAAAGCCTGAGCTTAGGGCCAGACGCCAATAGGAGGCCGCACACATTTAAAAGTTAATTTAAGGGAATAATTAGGCTCCAAAATGTTTTTGAACTAAAACTGGCCACCGCCATTTTCATGATGCCGCTGGGGGCCTGTATGTTTATTTCAGTATTAGTTTTGCCAATGGGTCAGTATCTAGCCATCTGATTGGTTGATTAAAACTGGGACTGGAAGCGTCTGCATCTGATCTACATTTTGTGGCCTGTTGATCTGTCAAAAGTCGGTGGTTGGAGTTGTAGTTGTTTAGTGATATAACTTAGCTGTATTAAATAAAAATTCATACTAACTACTCCATATAAACTTAGTTGCATTAAAGAAAACCCATAAAAATACTTGATAGATGACCCTTAAGTCTACTTGATAGGGCCTTAGATTTAACGTCACTCATCCACTTAATTTCTTTTAACAATATAACCTACAAAATATACTTTGTGTCAATTAATTTCCTTTGAGTCGAGGTTTAGTTTTTTTTTTTTGTAGGGGGATTTGGTAGTCTGAGTTTCCCCACCTCACAGGAAAATCCTGTGAGGCTACTTCGGCCATTATTTTGTTTTGGAAAGGAAAGTAAGCTTCCCTTGTAATATCCCTTAGGCCCTAAGCCTTTAATAGATTAATACAAAGGAAGCAAAACAAAAAAAGAATGGGTAGATGGAATAGGTTCGGCCAAGCTTAGACTGGGTGGGCAAAGGTATACCTTTATCCAATGGATGGAGGAATAGGGCCTCAAGGGATGAGGTGACCCTCCTATTGGCCCTCATCTTGGTCGCCGTATACCCCCGCCAATTCTGCTGTCAAGCCCAGCCTGCCCTGGTGGGGAACTAAGTTATTCACTGAAAGACAGCTACAACACTGCATCCTATCATGACAACTTTCATTACTGTACCCAGTATTATAGCTAAACTAGCAAAAACTAGGTATTACCCTTTGGGATAGGTTTAGTTAGTTATATTTTTCAATTCAAATTGGGTGCACTTGGCAATTTATATCTTGACACTTGGGAATCCTTTACACATGAAAGTTATCAGGACAGCCTATACGCTAACATGTACTAGCCTGACGTCTTAGCATTTTCCAACAGCTGTCAATATACAGTAGAACCTCGCTAGTCCGACCTCCGATAGTCCAACTCCTCGGTTAATCCGACCATGCCGCCGGGGAAAATAGGCCTCCGCTAGTTTGCCCTCAGCGGGGTTTTCTCATCGGTTAGTCCGACCACGCAATCGGAAATTGATCACGCAATGGGTTCTTGTTTACATTTCCGGTGCATTCCTCCGTTCAGGTTGGCTCCTGTCGATGACGTATTACTCATTGGGAGTGTGTATATCGTTCAGTAGAGCTATAACATTTGGTGCGGTTAGTTTTTTTGTCCTAATGTTTTTTTTACAGTACAGTAGCTTGTTAAACAATCTTAATGCAATTTTTTCTTTTTTCAAAGTTGTTAGCCTCCGGATTACGTTTGAATACTTATAATGGTTTAAATACCTGCAATTCAGTAATCCACTTGTTGCTGGTGGCAACTAGTTTCGGTTCTTATAGAACCATCTTCAGGCCGTACAAGTAGTCAATTTGTTATCTTCACTATAGGTGAAGGTCGTCATTGTAGATTAAAAAATAAAAATTCACATTTAAACACACGAACACGCACATTGACATTAACACAATTAAAAACGTAACAAGTACTCGTAACACGGGTCAGGTGCGATGCGGCCGGGCGGAAGTTGTAGTTCGAACAACAATAGCAACAATTGTAGTTCGAATTACAATTTTTTCTAATCGAAATACAGTTTCTGTACGTTTTCATGTCAATAAAATGAGTACAATCTAACCTTTTTGCTGTTCCGACCATGCCCCCGGTCCCGTGGGTGACGGATTAGCGAGGTTCTACTGTATATCAAAATTGTCATTTGTAAACAAAATGCAGTCGATGTTTGTAGAAATTTGTTCTAATATTGTTTTTGTCAAGTCATTGACAGCAAAAAGTGTATAGGCCTTTTCTTGTACATGTTCAAAAACTGTTGTGAAAACTGTATTCCATAAACATGCGGCCCCAACTACTTATGTTTTACATTATATCTGTCGGGATTTGCTAGGATAGACCAGCCTGACTGCAAGTCCATGAGAAAACTAATACTTTATATAACAAAGTCTTCGAGCCTGAACATGTACAGGAGTAGGCATATACCCAATCTGAATTTAAAAATACAACTAACTAAACCTTTACTCCAAGGAAAGTTATTGATGCAAAGTATATTTTGTAGGTTACGTTGTTGAGAGTATGAGAGACATTAAGTCTATAAACTTACCAACAAATATAGCCTATCATGTATTTTTATTTATTCAATGCATCTGTTATATCACAGTTCGTCTACAGCTCCAATCACCAACACGTGGCAGATACACAGACCAAAAAAAGTAGATCAGATGCAGACACCTCCGGTTCCAGTTTGGATCAGCCAAAACATGGCTGGATTCTGCTCCATTGGCAAAACTAATACTGAAATAAAAATTTTGCTGGGGGTCTCATAGAAAACTTGGCTTAGGCCCGCGGCGCCCGTAAATCCGGCACTGATCAAATAACAACAGGCTGTGGGGTTATATTAAAGATGAGATGAGTCTATCACAAAAATCTTCAGTATCATGGCCACAGCACTATATATTGCCAACATCACACTCAAGGATTCGAATAAAATGATCAGTTATACTGTTGTTACATAACTCCTTATAACACCAACTAACCCTTGAGGATAGAATTTTCTGTGTTAAAAACCCTTGCAAAACTCAAAAGACAAGGTCTTATTGCTTTAGACGGCTATGGTTTTAGGCATGTAATTTCAAAAACACAGGTAAGCCTGATCAAGTAAAGCCTGAAGGAAATAAGGTACTACTGGTGATTTTATGCTTAAAATTTTCTTAATGGTCTTATACCCAGCTGCTTAAACTTTTTTAATTTACTTTATATTATTTGATATATCAGAAACACCACTAAGTTAAAAAAACAAAAAAAATATTGTGTTTAAATAATATTACACACACACAGACCCAAACGTATTTGACATTTGATCTTATACCCAGCCAAATAAGAATGTTAATTAATAGCCCCACAGCCAATGGCAATCTAAAGTTTACAGTGGGATCTGAACCACGATTTCACCAACTAAAAAAATAGGATGAGGATGGTCTTATGGATGAATATATTATTGACAAGTAAGGATGTTAATCCCCACTTAGACCAAGAGCTAGGACACATTTTATTTACCCGAGTTTACCATGATCTTTGTTATGTTCTTAAGTAAACCCATAATCTTGATTATGGGTATAACCAGTAATCTTGAGACTCCAAAAAGGCAATTCTTAAGGTTGGTGAGTGGTGGGTGTCCGAGTAATGACGTCATCAATATGGCTGCCGCGCAAAAGTGTAACACTTTACAAAAACGAACGTAACTTTGCAACAGAGTAACGTAGAGCAATGATCTTTTTATTAAATTGTTGGTAATAAAATTGCCTTTATTTTATGTCATGTCAATATATATCGTAAGTCTAACGGTTTTCCTGATATTTAACCTAAACTTTACTTTTTGTGAATTTTTAGTATAAAAGTAAATGTTTAAGGCTCAATAACTCCTTACCTGTGACGAAATAGACAAAATATATAAGAATAAAAAAGGTAGATAATGTTATAAGGGTTTTGAAAATACTATTTATGTGGGCTTTTGATGGTGGCTTGTACTATAAATGTGTTAATGTTTAACATTCAACAAATTTATTTTGCCCTGCAACTTCTGTATACATTGAGCAGTAAAATTAAGTGATTAAATAGGTGGAGGTAAATAATTGAAACAAAAATTATTCTTGTTGTAAATGGTAGGTAATATGCTCCTAATCGGCATACATCCGTAATGTCGCGGGAAACCCCTCAAAATCACGTTTAAAAATGGCGGCTTTTCCCTCCATAAAAAAATCTTGAAAATAGTCTGTCGACTGCATTTTTCGTCAATTTTTTTCAAGATATTGACTTTGGACTACCACCAACTATTGTTGGGTGATTGGTTCTTAATTTTGACAGGGTACTCATTTTTGGCCGCCATCTTGGATCCGCCATATTGGATATAAATTATTTTTTCTCATCTAAAGATGGTGTTGTGACACATCATTATAGACTAGATTTTTACCCTGAACTCAATGCTGAAATCCGTTTAGAAAAATCTCGATTCGTTAAAAAGGTGTGCTCAAAAAACAGCACATAATATCCATATACAACCCTATTCAAAAAAAATCAGCCCTATGCATTTCTTATGGACATTCCGTGCTTTGAATATTATTTTTGGTTAGTTATCTCATATCTCCAGTTCTAAATAATTTATGCCGCATGTATTAGTCTTAAAATACTCAGTGATTTGATGGCTTTCATGTGAGTTATTGATCAATAAAATCGGGCAAGTGTTGGACGAGCTGTATTAATGCTTAAAGCAACTAGACAATTAATATTTTCAAAATTGGTTTTTTGTTGAAGATTTTTAGTGCAGGTTCTAAATGGGTCACAACATTCGTTCTGGTCTCAAATTACTCAGTAAATTATAGGCTTTCATATAAGATATCACTCATCAAAATCGGACTTACTTAATTTGAGTTATGAACCTTCATTCCTAATAAAATCTGTTTACTTTCTTAAACTGAAAATAATTAATGACTCATACATAGAAATCTAACAGAGACTCATGAAGGTTTTAGGTCTTAATTAACTCAGTATATTATTGGCTTTCATTTAAGCTTTTATTTATTTAAATCGGTTTAGATTGACGTGAGGTATGGACCTCCAACTAATCTAAAAATTCAATTTTTAAAAATTTCATAATTATTTAAAGATTTATATCCCCAGCCCCAACCATGGACCTGCAGGTCAGAATGGTTTTAAGACAACTGGTGAACTATCAGCTTTCATTTAAGCTATAAATAATGAAAATCAGATAAAATTAGGATAAAGTATAAATCTTAAACCAAAAATAAATTTAAAAAAAATCATTTTCAAGCTGCTTTTTGCCTTATAGCTCATCCAACATTCGTCCAATTTTAATGATCAGTACCTCACATAAAAGCTGTTAAATCACTGAGTATTTTAAGACCAAAACATGCAGCATATATTATTTAGAACTGGAGATATGAGATAAATAATCAAAAATAATATTCAAAGCACGGAATGTCCATAAGAAATGTATAGGGCTGATTTTTTTTTGAATAGGGTTGTATATGGATATTATGTGCCGTTTTTTGAGCACACCTTTTTAACGAATCAAGATTTTTTTAAACAGATATCAGCATAGAGTTCAGGGTAAAAATCTAGTCTATAATGATGTGTCACAACACCATCTTTAGATGAGATAAAATAATTTATATCCAATATGGCGGATCAAAGATGGCGGCCAAAAATGAGTACCCTGTCAAAATTAAGAACCAATCCCCCAACAATAGTTGGTGGAAGTCCAAAGTCAATATCTTGAAAAAAATTGACAAAAAATGCAGTCGACAGACTATTTTCAAGATTTTTTTATGGCAGGAAAAGCCGCCATTTTTAAACGTGATTTTGAGGGGTTTCCCGCGACATTACGGATGTATGCCGATTAGGAGCATATTACCTACCATTTACAACAAGAATAATTTTTGTTTAAATTATTTCTACCTCTACCTACTTTATCACTTAGTTTTACTGCACAATGTATACAGAAGTTGCGGGGCAAAATAAATTTGTTGAATGTTAAACATTAACACATTTATCGTACAAGCCACCATCAAAAGCCCACATAAATGGTATTTTCAAAACCCTTATAACATTATCTACCTTTTTTATTCTTATACATTTTGTCTATTTCTTCACAGTTAAGGAGTTATTGGGCCTTAAACATTTACTTTTATACTAAAAATTTCTCAAAAAGTAAAGTTTAGGTTAAATATCAGGAAAACCGTTAGACTTACGATATATATTGACGTGACATAAAATAAAAGCAATTTTATTACCAACAATTTAAAAAAAAGATCATTGCTCTACGTTACTCTGTTGCAAAGTTACGTTCGTTTTTGTAAAGTGTTACACTTTTGCGCGGCAGCCATATTGATGACGTCATTACTCGGACACCCACCACTCACCAACCTTAAGAATTGCAATTCTGAAGACTATATGTTATGACTAACCCTAAATTAACAACAAATTTGATGGTAAATTTGGGGTAAATAAAAGTGGTCTATCTCTTGGTCTAACTAGGAAATACCTCATTCATAAGCAATCCCTTATAAATTTCCACATCCAATGACCTCAAAGTAGCTGGATAGGACACACCGCTACCCCATTCCTGTAATCCAGTTACTTAGGCTACATAACAATTGACATGATGGTTATGTAGAAGTATGAAAAATTAGATCCAAAAACTAAAGTGGGTACTTTAAAATAACTTCTTGAACACCCCTCTAGAAAATGAATTAAACTGGCACAGCTGACAGTGGAATTCTGTATTGTAACTGAAATTTAATTGGATTTTATATCACAATTAAAAAATAAATAGCTAGAGAAATTGTAACCATATCACTTAAAAACTCACCTGAACACGGATACAAGCAGAATTCATAATATCAGTGCAGCAGGGCTCACGATTCCCAAGGCTCATAAAGCTGAATGCAGAATTATCAGGATCAATGTGTTTGGATGGAAAATTCTCTGGGACGTGTTGTGCCAGAAGATTGATTAGCAGATCTCTAGGATATCCTTTTGTGAGGCAAACAGATAGTTCTGTTAGTTCTTGAAATCTCGGAATTAATAATTCATAGTTTCCATGCAACTGTTCACCAAGTAATCTATTAATACTGCAGTTTGATATATACTCCTCTCGCCATGCATGTTTATATTCTCTACTAAAATATGCCAGTTCTTTTTCAAAACTCATTAATTCCCTCCTCATTTTCTTCCTCCTTATCTGTTCTTGTTTCTTCAGTCTTTTCCTTGCCCTCCGCTCATCATGATCAGACAGTAAGGTTGAAGTCTCCATGACCCTTTAAAAGTTGACCCTTGGACACTTTTGAATTAACACTGAAAACAGAAGGAACCAATCAATGATTTAGCCTGTATGATTCCTTGTTTTTGTTTCTTAACTTGACTTCTACAGTGAGACAGACCCTGATGGGTAGGCAAAGATATCCCTTGCAAACTAACTCTGATCCAAGTATGAAGTATTTCACAACTCCCAAGTATGAGTCTGCAATAGAAAAATCAAAATAAAATCTGCCCGAATAATTACTGGAGTACAATAAATACAAGTACAGTACACCTCGGATTATCCGGACCCCACATCATCCAGATCCCGGATTAAACGGACCGGTCCATCTGAGAAATTAAAAAATTAAAATTACCGCAAAAACGTGATTTTAGTGAGTTCACGAGGGAAATGCGCCTTCTAAAACAGGGTGTCTACCAAATTTTATATATGAAATTCCCAACTTTTCCTGACAGTTAAAAAAAATTCCCAAGCATTGGAAACATGACCATTGCCTCCTTTGACAAGTACTTGAGCACAATATTTGTAAATATTTTGACGGCTATAATGCAAGTTAAAGATTGCCAAAAGATGAACAAGATGACCGCGATAAGTCCAAAAGATTTGCAACCGAGATTTCAGGCTGCGGAAAGAATGAGCGATTTTCCGGCCGCGATATGACCAAGAGATTCTCCAGCCGTGGTATAAACAACCGAAATTTGACAGCCAGGATGTGACAGACAGATCTGCCGGCCGCAATGCGATCGAATCATGTTACTGCTATGAAACGAGTAAGCGACACAATAAGATCAAGAAACAATCGGCCACACGACAACCAAAAATCAACTCAATTCAATTCAAATAATCTTTATTCATGCAGACAGTACTTAAAATACAAGCGAAAGATTTCTGGCCGCAATAAGACCAAAAGATTTGCTGGCCATGTTATAAATTACAATATCTCTGGCCTCAAAAAATGTTGTGATTTTCTTGTCGCAATATGACCGAGAGATATGACGGCCGCTAAAACAGCAAGGAACTCGACTGCCGCAAATAGACCAAAAAATGTTTCATTCCCAAAATGAATGAGAGATTTTCCGGCCGCAATATAACCGAGGTCTAATGGCCGCGAAATGAGTAAGGAACTCATTGGCCGCGATGCGACCAAGAGATTTGCCGGCCGCAAAACAAGCGAAAGATTTCCGATCGCAACAAGACCGAGAATCTTGCTGGCCACGGTATAAATGATAGATATTCCGTCCGCAAAAAGATCGAGTGATTTTCTTATCGCAATATGACCAAGAGATGTCACAGCTATGAAAAGATCAAAATATTTGTCTACCACGAGGCGACCGAAAAATGTTTTGGACCCAAAACGAGGTGAGCGATTTTCTGGCCGAAATACGACCTAGAGGTCTAACACTTGTGAAAAGAGGGCTGAAGTCATTGGCCGAGATGCAACCAAGAGATTTGCCGGTCGCAAAGCAAGCGAAAGATTTTTGGCCGCAATAAATGCGAAAAATGTGATGGCCGCGAAAAGAGCAACAGATTTGACGGCCGCGAAGAGAGCGTGATATCTAACGGACCCAATGTGACCGAGAGGTTTGCTGGCCCCGAAACGACCGAGGGATTTGCCGGCCAGGTTTTTGATTTTCTGGCCTTCATGTGGCCAATAGATGTGATAGCCACAAAAAGAGCACAGGATTTTAAGATAGCAATACTAATGAGAGATGTGTCGGCCGCATACAGAGCGAGAGACTTGTCGATCGCATAAGAGCGAGACTTGTCGGTCATCGACAAAAAAAATATAAAATAGGTCAAAGTACCGAAATCAACTAGTAAAGTGAGTAGAAAAATAAATTGCAAATTTTTAAGACCCAATGAATATTATATAGTTACACAAGGAAAAGGAAAAGCGTAGTTGATATCAGAATAGTTTGATGAAAACCTTGTCCAAATTATATCTTTTGGGTAATCAAAATTTATGGAAATTGCAAGCAGAATAACACAACGAAAGAATTTTTATGATCTAACATACAGTATACGAAATAAATCAAAATAAATTTCAGAATGTTAACCTTCATCACCATATTCTGACCTAAATACTTAAGCACAACACAAATAATCTATTAAGCCCTAATGAGGTTTTCTGACACTATTCTGATTTTAACTCCACTGTATCCATCGGACCTTGAGACTTCTGTTATAATATAATATTCTTGTTTGGCTCGCTTACCCCATAAATTAGAGTAGGCTACCGGGCTACCCATATGCAGAGTAACCAGACATCCATTTTGAGTATGACATGTCTTCCTTTTGAACAATTGTTCTCCTGTCCACCCGGCTCTCAAAAACTGCATAAAATGACCGACTATTGCTAAAACCTGGCCTTTAGCCTGGTAACAGTAGGCTATTGTCAGATACATAATGGTTTGTGGAGACACGTCTAAGGATAAGATACTGGCTCAACACTTGGAGAATATTATGACAGCCATCGGAGACGTGTGCGGCGCGGACTGAGATAACGGTGCGTTATCACTGGCGACTGCTGACAAGACAAAGACAGCTCTCCGATCGTGAACCAGGGTATTTAAATGACCACCAATTTCCTGGGGCTCCTCAACCAATCAGAGGCCAGCTTTACAATTCGAACTAAATATGATCAGGTTTGCGAGCCTCTGATGACCTTGCGACTCCATTCAGCACATGGCTATTATTTATATGATCTACTAATTTAGAGAAAATCCACTTTTTAACCCAAAACAAAATTAGCTTTAAATGCTTTAATTTAGTACTATAAATTAACCCCACATTGGATTTTACAACAACCCCAAGCCATATGGATAACGTTGTAGCAATTTTCTAAACCCATTGGCAGGATCTCAAAAATTCGCATCAATTTCACTGATCCAATCAGGTCAGCATCATTCCAAGTGAACATTTCTTGATATTTTAAATTATGATTCCATCAGGCAAGACGCCGATGGCCCCTACCAGATTAGGCGACCTCACCACTACACTCTCTCACGTGCTGTGGTGGGCCCTCTGTATTATCAACAGTCAGCTGAACTCTCCATTACCTGCCTGCACCGAACTTCTTTGAGATTAACATAAATAGCTTACACATATAAATAAACGCAACAAAAAAATTGTTAGTTTAATTTATGGTGGTTAAGTCTCAACATGTACTTGTCCGTCAAATAGTTTTCTGTTCTCTGACTGAGCGAAAACTGAAATAAGCTTAGGTATACGCTTTTGAAATAACATCCCTATATTTTTCCTTTTTAGGCAGACTGCCTTTGTTTGTAAATTTTGTTTTGGATAGTTTATTAAGCTCATTATGTAATTTACAATGTATAGAGGTTTCAACAGCAAAAACTAGATATTTACCTAAAGTAATTTCAACTGGGCAAAACATGTTTTTTTGTAAACAAGTACACAAGGAAATGTGGTAGGCTACCAATTTTACAAAGCTTAAAAAAGTTTTATTTCATATCCCTAAGAGAAGAGAATATTATGACAGTACGAGTTCCAGCTCTGTAATGCATAGCCCTTAGTTTCCTCCGCCGTAATTCCAAGATCGCTAACCTCATATGAAAACAATGGAAATTATCACCGCACCCGAAATAGCAAATAATTATGTGAAAAATTACTTTGAACTTAGTGCTTGTTTATTTGGTGGTACTCGTTTTGGTGACGCCCTGAGTGGCGCCTCCAGTGCAATGGCACATGGCCACGGGTGGCCAAGCTTTTAGAGAAAGGAAATTTGCAGTCTGACCAAATTCCCAATGTGGGAAATTTGCAGCAGCCAGCCAGGCTGTCGTTGATAGTCAATTGTTCTCTATCCAACAACCCCAGTTCCCATTGAATACCCTAGATAGTATAATGTGAAGTATACAGATGAAATATTGACAACAAATATCGTTATATCGTTCGTATGAAGTGTTGACTATCAATAGTTCCCCACCCAATAAACCCCGATTCCCACAATGTTCCCTAGATAGTGAGGCGAAGCGTTCACCTTCTGCAGAAATATAGCCATTTTGTCAGCGTCTTAAACCATTTTGCAAACAATAATCAAATCAACGGTTCCTAGGCCTACAGTTGTCTGAAACAAGTCGGTTTAGGCTTGTTTGATCATTAAAAAAAAAACTCATTTGTAATAACCACAAATAAAACAGGAACAATTGAAGGGGTCACCCATAAAACGTTCTAAACGACAAAAACCTAGTTTCGAGTAATCAAGCGTTGAAAATTGAATTCTGAAATTTACAGTTTTATCAAGGTTAGAACTTACAATCATGTATAATTTTTTAATACCCAATTTGTAACATCATAATGTAGCCTTAGGCCTAAACTAAATTTTTACTTGCTATTAAGCTTTTTAAAACATTTTTCCTGTTTTTTTGGGGGTTATAACATTCTAAATGACTGGCATTTGAATCATTTTCTGACAGACTGCCCCTTCTTTTTTGGTAGAAAACAGCAGGGAGTGTAGGAATACCCACATAAACAAAAATAAAACTGAATATAAAACAATTTTAATGGTCTAAAAGTTCAAAAACGTAATGTTGTTACATAACGTTATAAGTCATTTCACTAAAAGTTATCCAAAGGAGGCACATAAAACGTTATTCTACTCACCTCTTTTGTGCTAATTTTCCAGGCCTTGGCTGCTTAGTTTTTGTATCTTAGGGTAATCCAGCTTTTCTATACTCCTTCCTGGTTTTATCCTTCCACTTTCTAATATTTACTTCACCTGATTTATTTTTATTTACACGATTTTGGTCGCTGGGCGACAACACAACGAGCGGTGGGGAGTTTATCTTTCGGCGAATAGAACGTTTTTCCCCAGAATGTCCCTGCAGTCCCGCGAAGCACGCCAACTTTGACAGGCGAAATCAGGGCTGCCAACTCAAATATCTTCAAAACAAAATATACCAAGGTGTAGCTCATGTCCTAGAGAACCTTTTTCACTGAATATCTCCAATTTTGAAATTTTGTCGCTTAAAACTTTTTACGGGGGACCCCTTCGGTAAATGTTCCGTATACGGTAACCTCATGGATTTTGATGAAAACTGTCTTAATGTGTTCCTTTCACTATTTTATTACAGAATCAATGCAAAATTTTCCGCGGAAACGCCGGGAAAAGTGGGAAAATCGGAAAAAACTGGGAAAATGGGAGAACAACTTTTTCTTCAAATATTACGTTGTGGGTACTCAAATTGTGCGGATTGTTGTCCTGAACACGAATATGAAGTTTGTTTTCAGATTGAACAATTTTGAATCAAGATATCCTCAAAATACGTAAAATAATAAACAAAGAAATAACTTGCACATCAAAACCTTGACTATCTAGGGGACCAGGTGGGATTCCGGGGTATTGGGTGGGGAACTATTTTAAAATTTCCCTACAAAAAAGTAAAATTTCCCAAACTGGGAAATTTCCCATTGCGGGAAAATTTCCCAATTACAGCAAAACCTTGACTATCTAGGGGACCAGGTGGGATTCCGGGGTATTGGGTGGGGAACTATTTAAAAATTTCCCTATAAAAAAGTAAAATTTCCCAAACTGGGAGATTTTCCCATTGCGGGAAAATTTCCCATTTTGGGAAAATTCCCAAAAAATGTGAATTTTTAAAAGGGAAACAATAAAACTAAACTATCCAAATGTCCTAGTTATGAAGGAGGTCGAAGGAACGGCAGGTTAGGTTATGTTAGGTTAGGTTAAGTAAAGTTAGGTTAACTTAGATTAATTTCTTAATTGGTCATGCCGGAGGCTAGAGGCATGACCAATTAAGAAATTAATCTAAGTTAACCTAACTTTACTTAAACCTAACCTAACCTAACAAACCTAACCTAACCCAACCTATCCTAACCTAACCTGACATAATCTAGCCTGCCGTCCCATCGACCTCCTTCATAGCTGAATACATTTGGATGGTTTAGGTTAGGATAAATTGCTTACTTTTGGTTAGGTTAGGTCTGGTTAGGTTAGGTTAGTTTACTTTATTTTAGTTTAGATATTCAGTCTATTTAGTTGAATCAGTGGGAGTTTTTGAGTTATCGGGTATTTAGAATCACCGCATAAATAGAATAATTTCCCCATGAGGGGCTAACTGGGGGCTTCATAAATAACCGGCTCAACACCTCATAAATAACTGGTGACTCACACAAAAATTGTGTAACGTCCTCCTCCAGAAAATAAATAGATTTATTTTAATTTAAACCACAAAAGGCTTTAAAAAAATCATCTATCATTTCTTCATTTGGTATAACTATGAACAAATTGTGTCATTGTATCACTGTCAGTTCTTATTCATGTCATTCAATACCTATATTAATATTTTCGATTAGGGAAAATCGGAAAAATTTAAATAAAATCAACAAAATAGAATCTTTATATTTTCCTAAGTTGGCACAGCTGTACAACCCGTTCCAAGGCCACACTGTGGCCTTGCCCGTTCCTTATTTTACAAGGGTTTGCAAGTAGTGATCTTTCGGAATTTTTTGTTTAGGGTTTATAATTGCTATTGTATTTGTGAATTTATCCTATTTATTATAATAATCATAATTTAAAACATAGAATCTAAGTTATTGAGGAAAAAGGCTGCAGTTCCGTAAGCGGTCTACATTTTAACGATTGATAATATCGAACTGTTAAGTACCAACATATCGATTAAAAATATATCGAACTAATCATCTCTTTTCATATTATATCGAATCTGTTTATTTTTAGTATCAATGAAATAATCGGATTTAGTTCCAATTCAAGTAAATTTGCAATGATATTCGGTGTTCTACTGTTTAATGTTTGGTTTGATTAAGTTTGTCATTAAAATGTAAAACTAACCATGACTGAAAAGTAATCTAGTAGTAAGTTAATGCAGTAATAATTTAACTTTCGAAACTATGATAACTTACTTAACCATAACCAAACTTCACGTCAGTGCCATGTCAATCGAAAACCAAAAACCAAAACTAATTCAAAATGGTGGACGACATGAAATAAGGGGTGTGTTGTTGAGTAATGTTATGTTGGTATTGTTTTAATTTAATAACAAGAGTGTAAAACATTTTTTATTAGTTTTATTCTGGTTCTTGAACATTCAGTTCTAGTTAGGCCTATATTGTTTTATCATATTTAAGTTTGATGTTTTGTTGTGTTTTGTTTTGTTCTTGATGCAATCGAATAAACTTCGATTCGGTTATTCATATCGGGGTTTCAGTTCGATATTATCAATTGTTAAAATGTAGACCGCTTACGGAACTGCAGCCAGGAAAAATGCGAACACAAAGTTTTCGAAGTAACAAACTAATCGCGCAATATACACTGAAGTCGTTACGCCGAGTTACAGACAACAGGGACAGTCGAAAGAAGTTGATCGTTTTGGCATTTACTTTTCGACTGCAGGGAACATATGATTCAATCTGCTGTTACTCCCCTGCAATCCTTAGTCGCCGTTAGACAATGGAACCATCCAGTCGTCCGTCAGTAAGAAGTTTTCCCACCTATGAAGTGCGTTTTAAGACTTTTAATTTCTCTATTTGAGGTACTTAAAGGGTTTTCGGCGGCAAAATTCGAGTTGATTCTGTAATAAAATAGTGAAAGGAACACATTAAGACAGTTTTCATCAAAATCCATGAGGTTACCGTATATGGAACATTTACCACCCCTTCAATTACAAAAAATACAAGTTTCCACATACAGTACCTTTCTCAAAGTTCTAATAATTGCAGCTTCTATTACATAATAGGGCCTACTGCCAATTGCGCATTGGCAATAAGCCAAGTAGTGAAAGTGAAAGAAGTGACTGCATTAACTTAGACAACCCTTGTCTACCTTACCTTCCTCATCGTCTTTTGTTCAGTCTATGTTGTATCTCAGAGGTCGCAAAAACTTTCAAACAGAAAACACAATAATAAATAAATAAAAGTAACCTGACTTAAAGGCCTCCCAGGGGAAGACAGGTTCAACATAACATTATACTGCCTCAGCTGCCACCCATCATCCATCACAACGCATAGTGCCATTTATATTTTTTGATTTTCAGGACTACCAACATTAAATCAAAGTAATATGCATTGTCAAAAACTTTTATTTTCTAAATGTTGGCATGTCGTATATAAAAAATTAAAGCTGAGTAATTTTTTAATAAAGCAAAGGATTCATTATTTTTAAACAGAAGAAAAATTTGTTTTGTGGTTATCGTGATACAGGCTATTCCGTAAATACCAAAATTTTTCAAGAAAATGGCATCCATTTTGAAATGAATAAAGGTAAATGCAATCAACCTTCACGGGGAGCCACCAATTGACCGAATTGATATTTGCTCGCCGTAACACTTGCCCACTTTTTAACAATAAAATAAAATAAATAAATAAAAGCCTGAATCTACACCTTTTCCACTTTTATTTCAGAAAACATCAATTGTATTTCAGATTAGTAATTTTAATTTCAGAAATGGTTATTTGTATTTGAGATTTAACATTTTTATTTGGGAAAGTGTTACTTGTATTTCAGAATGGCAATTTTAATTTCAGAAAGTATTATTTGAATTTGGGAAATAGTCAATTGTATTTCAGAAAGAGTTATTTTAATTTAAGAAGTTGTCAAATGAATTTCAGAAACATATGGCTTTGAATTTATTTCATTGTTTGTTTACAGCTGAGATGAAGTAAACATAGTTTGAGTTTTCTTTTTGCTGAAGCTTCTGTGTACAAGTATCAATGTAATTTCTTATTGGCTTATATTTTATTTAAGTAGGAAACAGTAACTTTTCCGTTTAATTTAAACAGTTTTTGTAATGGAGCTAAAAGACAATTGTGGCATTTGCCTCCATTCAATGTTAAGGAAGCCAGTGATACGGCTCCTGCCTTGTAGGCATTTATTACATGATCGATGTAACCAAAACCAACTTCGACTTCAAAATGTTAACCAAGGACAATGCCACATCTGCCGGCAAGATATTCAATCCACAGAAAGTGTTGTGAGAAAAGTATACAAAAAACACTCTGTGCAGGATAGACAAAGAATTGTAAGTTCAGCAAACAGAGGAGAGGACTGGGTGGCACTAAGTGCGCAGTTAAACGTAACCATACAAAACTGCCTACCAACGGGTTCGTTCCGGGGAGGAAGCGCCATTACCAAAAGGAGGCAAAAAACCAAAAACCCTCACCGAAGAGCAAATTGACGAGGTAATGAGCTGGGTGGAAGAGGATTGTGGAATAACGCTGAAAGAAATTAAGAGCAAAATTCTGATCCGTTTCCGAGTTGACATCTCCATAGCTACTGTAGGCAACTCCTTAGAAGGTAGGGTTTACCGAGTCAAAACGGTTCATCATGAACCAGTAACCATGAATTCTGATAACAACAAAGCTATAAGAGCTGAGTATGTAAGGACTCTAAATAACTACATCCAACAAGGTAATCAGATAGTTTGGTTTGACGAAACAAATTTTAATTTGTTTTGCAGAAGAAAAAGAGGACGTGCCAAAGTTGGTAACCGGGCAGTACAAAAAATGCCCTCCAGCAAAGGCCCTAATGTGCACTTAATATGTGCAATATCTGCATCTCAAGTGATACGAATGGAACGAAGAAGAGGATCCTTTACATGGGAAACCGCCAATGAATTTCTCGGGACAGTTCTTGAAAGGTGGGAAGAAATGGGCAACGCTCCTCAAGATTTGGTCGTCGTTGTTGACAACGCCCCTTGTCACAGTCGCCTGGAAGACGTCCTTGAAGGCACATTAGCGTCAATTCTGAGACTGGCTCCGTATTCTCCGATGTTAAATCCCGTGGAAACTATCTGGTCCAAAGTCAAGGCGTTTGTGAAGGCTAACTTAAGGATTCCAGTAGTAAATCTTCCTGGTGTAGTTGAACAGAGGCTTGTATATTTAGAAAACATTATTGAGCAAGCAAAGAATACCATCGTTGGGGGTGATTGCGCACGTGCAGTCCAGCACACCACAACGCACCACCCTGCAGCATTGCAAATGGACGATATGCAAGTTGGACGTTAAGGACTCCAAAGCCTTTAGTCAAACTATTTTTTATGTGCTGTGTCTTTTGAACTTTAAGTGTTTAATTTAAATTTTTAGTATATGTTTCTTGTTAGGCCTATGTTATCTGTAAGTGAATAGGACTTTTCATCATTTAGAAAAAGTGTGGTTGATTTTATTCATTTTTCACTGAATATTTTTAATTTGTCGATTTTCAAATTGGACGGTAAGGACTCAAAGCCCTTAGCTAAACGATTTTTTATGTGCTTTGTCTTTTTGAATTTTAAGTTCAATTTTAATTTTTGTATGTGTTTCAAATTAATTGATCTGTAAGTGAATAGAACCTTTAATCATTTGGAAAAAGTGTGATTTAATTTTTTTTTAATTTTGCATTGTATATTTTAAATTTGTTCAATTTTCATTCTACTGTATAGGGCACTTCACCTTTAGCCGAAGTATTATTTATTTCATTAGTTTTTAATGCATAAGTATTGTGATTTACATATGTATGAATACTTAGTAAGTGTACATAGTGTTTAAGTGTTTTAAAATTGTGTTCAAACGCTTTTAGCGAATTTCCCCTATAGGGAAGAAGCTATTACCGTAGGTCTCATGGTAAGACCTAAGCCCGAGACCATGATAACTTTTCGTTTTAGGGCCACCAGAAGCAAAAAACACCATTCGTTCGAATTTTTATATATTTATCTATCTATATATATATATATATATATATAGATATATATATATATATATATGTGTGTGTCTGTCAGCACGATAGCGGCCGTAAATATGGTCCGATCTTAATGAAATTTCGAACAGACATGTAAAGTGGTAATCGAATGGACGAGTTCGTGAACCAGCCCAATCGGACCACCGGAAGGGGGGATAAAGGGGGATAAACACCCCCAAAAATGGGTTTTTTGAGTTTTTTACATATAAAAATAAAATTTATCGAATCTTTGTTGGCACCATTGAATTCAGCTCAAAAAAACAATTTAGTGTTTTGAATCATTGCTCTATGTCTATTGGTTACCGAGATATTGAAAGTGGTAAACACAGTACGTTGTCCCTATGTTAACCTTATGGGGAATAAGTAAAATTCTATATCTCGCTTAGTTCTGAACACATCTTAATAAAACTTGGTTTGTGGCTTCATCTAGATGAGATCTAATGATTAATAGTCTAAAATCCTCAATACTTTTATTTTCGTGGCAGCAAACCTGCATATTCATTCCCCATGTTATCCTTATGGGAAATAAAAAAATTCTATATCTTACTTATTTTTTAACATTTCTTGACAAAACTTGGTATATGGCTTCTTCTAGTTAAGATCTACTAAATAATGAATTAAAACCAACCAGTTTTAACATACCTGTTGCAGCAAACCTGCATAATCATTCCCCATGTTATTCTTATGAAGATTCCAAAACATGTAAAATCTCGCTAAGTTGGATTGAAATACCGTTTGTTGTGTTGCATCTGAAATTCGCTGAGTATGCAGGTCTGCTGCAACGGGGGTATTTTTCTGATGTCAGAGTGATACAATTCTTTTCAGTGTAAATACATTGTATGGATTTAAATTGGTTTTAATGTGTATATTTGAGCATAAATTCTTTATTCACAATTTTTATTTTAAGAAACCTTGATCATAATTTTAAGAATAAGGTATTGCCATAAATGGTAAAGGAGGATTCAAAATTGGTACCATGATAAATTTTGTTTTGGTCTCCAAGCGTTTTGGTCTCGACGTTTTCAAATTCAAATATTTATTTTTCAACCCCTTAACGACGTAATTATAATTTGTTGCTTGTATTCATTTAAATTCGGTATAAACCTTTACATCTATAAATATTCAAGAAAAATCTTTCTTCGACCTTTTGGATACGTTCATTAGCCAAACTTCGTAATACCTTTTTCGCAGGGTTTTTTTTTTGTTTTTGAACCTGTAAGCCCTAATACAAATTTTTCCCTATCAAAAAGTACAAAAATACAAAAATACAAATATTACTTTTAATTTAAATACAGTATTAAAGATCACCACAGTTTTGTAAAGTAATAATTATATATATCATTATATATGTAGAAATCCTTCTTGAAATTTCCCTCCCACACGTCAGCCTACTGTCTGATCCTGTCTACTGTACTGTGAGAATTTTGGATATTTTAAAGGTCTTTGTGATTCTGAAATACAATTGACTATTTCTGAACTACATTTTACTATTTCTGAAATACATCTGACAATTTCTGAAATTCAATTTGATAATCTGAAATTCAATTGACACTGTCTGAAATAAAATTTAATATTCTGAAATACAAATTATGTTTTCTGAAATACAACTCACTATTCTGAACTACAATTGACGCTTTCTGAAATCAACTTGATATTTTCTTATATAAAAGTGGAAAAGGTGTAGAGGTAGTGAGGTATGAGAAGAAGCTTGTGTTTGAAGTTTCAACAGAGGAGAGGAAGAAATCATTGATGACGTAGAAGTAAACAAAGCCATGTGATTACGCTACTAGTCTGGTAAGATAAAAAATACTAAACCAAAACAAAATGTGGGTTCATATTAGAAACAATGTTTTGCTCTTTGAATAACAATCAATAAACAGGTGACATGTTTTTTGTTTAGCATGTAACACATGACTGACACAAGGAATTCGTTGCTGAATCAATTGATCATATGTAAATATTTTTTCCCCTCCTGAGAAAATCCAAGTTCATCTGGGTTTGTTTGTAAACACCCAAGCTTCATCTCACACCTCACTACCTCTACTTAGTCGAATTGATAGTTGGTCGTTATGACAGTTGCGCAACTTTTCAAATATTAATATTAATAATTAAATAAAATACTGAAACCACTTATTCGAATTGATAGTTCGTTGCTGTTACAGTTGCCCAACTTAATAAAAATATTAGATATTAATTAATTGACAGTTTACCGAATTGATAGTTGCTCGTCGTGTCTCTTGCCCACTTTTTAAAGTTAAATTCAAATAAATAAATGAAAGCTTGAATACACTTAGTCGAATTGATAGTTGGTCGATGTGACAGTTGCTCAACTTTATTAAATTATATAATATTAATTTAGAGTTTTTGTCAGTTGACCGAATTGATACTTGCTCGCAGTGACAGTTGGCAGAAGAGTGGAGGGGGCAGCAAGGAGAAGGAGTGGGCGGGGCGCCCAGCTCCTATTCCAATAGCAGAGAATAGGAGCGTTACGCCCCGCCAACTCCCTCTCCATGCAGGGCCGCGACAACGGCCATGCGAAACATGCGGCCGCATGGGGCGCCGACTGGGAGAGGGCGCCACCGAAGCCGGCGCGGTGTTGGGTCCGCAGCGGCGCCCGAGGAGTCTTTAAAGTGCTGAACATGTGCTTTGGCGAACTTTTTTGACACACGGGTAGTATTTTACAGTTATGTTTAACGTGCAAAATATTCGTCTTGGGGGCGTTTTCCGGCGCCTGTGGAGCATTTTAAATTTGTTAAAGAGCTAAATTAATTAATTGGTGTTTGCCGACTTCAGGGAGTCTATCAAAATTGTTCAACTTGCCAAATTTTAATTTACGTGGCGTTCTCCAACTACCGGGGCTCGTTGAGCATTTTTATATGGTTCAAAGTGTAAATCATGTAATTTGGCGAGTTTGGTTGGCTCCCGGGGGAGCATTTACAAATCGTTCAACGCGCTATAACATGATCGATTTGTCGCCATTTTGGAGGTGTTAGCCAGCCCCGGCGCCTGGAGCCCTTTTGAAATTAATTAATCAAGGTGCGTAATGCGAGTTTTGGAGGCGTTTGCCGGTGCCGGTGGAGACGTTTCAAACCATTCAAAGAGCAAAATGTTTTTTTTTGTTGGAGCATACTGGCACCTGTGGCGTCTTTTAAAAGTGTCTAAAACTCGCAAACATTTTAATTTGGTGATGGCCGTTTACCCATGCCCGTGGAGTAATCACTGTTTTCAAATAACTCAAAATGTAAATTTTTGGGTATGTGAATTGTAGCTGCAGTAATGAACAAAATAAATGTCAATTTGAAAAGAATTGGTGAAGTAAATGAGTTCCGTTTTCACCACAGTTTCATTTTTGCAATACCTTTAAAATTAAATTGAATTTGCAATTTGGTTTGCAAAATAAATTTCAAGATTCAAAACCAAGACCTGGGGAACTAAAAACTTCTAGAAACTCAAACTTAACCCTCGTCCTCAGGGACTTTAGCAAGTGGTTTAAATGGGCCGGGGTAACGAACAACTGTGATATATTTTAGCCGTTTAGTATATTCCTTCTTATATCGGTCTAATTTGACTGGGCTCTAATGTTATTTTTTTTAAGTTGAAGCAAGAATCGCCCGATCAGCGGTGTGCCTGTTCTTACTTAGATAATTTAATTTGTCTTAATACATCCAGCAATACAAAACCGAAGTCTATCCATCAATAAAAAACCTTTAAATATGTGATGAATAAAATTCAACGCAGTAACTTCAAAATATTCTATTTAATTTTGCAAATGATAGCTTTAACCACCATGAGGGAGGGTGGGTAACTGACCCCTAAATCTAGTGAAAGGGCGCCAATGTAGGCTCTCGCATGTCCCAGAAAAATCCCTTGTCGCGGCCCCGTCTCCATGATGCCCCCTCCTCTCTTCTACCAACTGTCACTGAGAGCGAGACAGAGCAAGTATCAGTTCGGTCAACTGACACAAACTCTAAATTATCATTATTTCATTTCAAAAAGTCGGGCAGCTGTCACATCGACCAACTATCAATTCGAACACATGGATTCAGACTCTTATTCATTTATTTGAATTTAATTTTTAAAAGTGGGCTAGTGTCACGGTGAGCAACTAACAATTCGATCAACTTTCAATTATTTAATACATAATATTTTTATAAAGTCGGGCAACTGTCACAGCGACCAACTATCGATTCGAACAAGTGGTTTCAGTAGTTTATTTAATTATTAATATGTAATTTTTAAAAAGTTGGGCAACTGTCACAACGACTATCAATTGATTGGGCGAGCAACTATCTTTTCGGTCAACTGACAGGCAACCATTTTCACAGAATTGTTCCTATTCAGTCTACACTAGCATGTAGCAGTGTCGACACTAGAACGCCTCAGCTATAGTGTCGTGACACTAGAGGTTTACACTCAAAACCATTTTTATTAATTCGCCACTGGTACTTAATGGCAGAACTGGCGGAAGCGGAAGTCTTGCCCACGTTGAATTATTCACGCACATAATATTTCTTTCACAATCACATCCAATATGAAAACTGATTAGGCCTACGGTTGAATTAGTTTAATTTGCTATTATTTAGTATTTTAGCAAAATAAAACTAATTTAAAATGTCCGATGATAAACATGATAATAAACACTTTTGTACACACTCCCTCTAACCCCAATGTATGTAGGGCCTAATAGTTTTGGTTTGAATTAAGTTTTAACAAACAGTTTATTGGAGCAAAACGGCGCAAGTAGAACTGTCGGCTGGCGTTTACACGAGCCAGCGGGAAAGGCAGAAGCTAAGTTTACACTGGCATGCAAGGCCGTAGCCAATGGGGGGGGGGTTAGGGGATCAGAACCCCCCCGAAATAGTAGAAATAGCATTGAAAACGTAGTAAATGGGGGTGAAAACCCCCCCCCAAAATAGTCGAAACCCCCTCCAAAAACTGGCCGAGTAAACGGAGAGGGGCCCGGAAACATCAGTTGGAAAGGGTCCAAAATGACGATAAAGGTGCCGAAAAGCACACATGCGAGTAAAAAAAAAGGTCATCACTTTAGCCGAGCCGGAAATTCACCCGCCGGCCCTGTCCAAACCCCCCCCCCCCCGAAAAAAATATCCGGCTACGGCTTTGCTGGCATGTAGCAGTGTCGACACTAGAACGTGTCAGTTTTAGTGTCATGATACTAAAGGTTTAAGCCTAGTTTACACTAGCATGTAGCATTGTCTTCACTTAAACACACTAATTTACATTTTTGTTATACCAATACAGGTTTACCAACACCTCCGTTGTGTCAACATTTCAAGTGTTAACGCTTCATTGATTACACTGATTAGGTGCGATCTTGAGCGGCGATACAACAATTTGTAAAAACAAATATTAGTGTCGTCACTCAAGACTGTACCCCTCCAATGATAAATAAGGTGTTGTAACAATTGAAGTGTTAACACAGCCATTTTTTAAACCTGTATCGGAATAACAACAATGTAATTAGTGACGTCACTGCTACTTGCTAGTGTACACAGAGAAAACAGTTTTGTTGAATCTAACAAAAATATTTTGTTACACCATTTTACGAAAGAATTTTGTTGGTTTAAACAAATTATAGTTGGTTTAAGAATTCGACAATTTGATTCAACAAATCAGTTTTGTTGGAAAGTTTGTTAAGATCGAACAAACTATTTGTTTGATTCAAAGTTAAAACGCTATTTGAACTGAAAAAGTATTTATTTGAAATAAATAATTTAATTGGTAAAAAAATGCCGCGATTTACCAAGTGTGTGTGAAAAATTATAAAATTTAATTTATACATTTTAGTTGTATATTTATGGGAATTCTTTAAAACATATTACATAACATTTTTAGTATGCTTGTAAGTTGTAACAAATTAATTTGTATAAGTTTTATAAATTTTAAACATTACAAAAGCAGCTACAGTAATGTATTTCGCTTATAAATGTAATATATTAACAATATACTAAACAACTGAGTCTTAAACTCTAGTAGAAAAATCGGTTTTGAATAAAACTCATTTTTATATTCATACTTTTTAAACCTATATTAGTAATGTCTTACAACAAAGAAATATGACATAAATGTCATGTCTGTAATGAAAACATAATTATGCAAAAATTATTTTCACCATGAATTAACACTGCATCAGTAACATACAATTAGGTATAGCTTGGCTAGAATTATGACACAATGAGTAACGTGGCAAAAGTAAAACTGGAAAAGGGTCAGGCAATGACCCTTAAAAATTTAAATCACCATGCATAATTTTATTGTGTGATTTTGTTCCTAAAACCTGTTGGTAAACCATATACTGATTCGTAACGGATTCGTGTTTGGAATGAACTAAGAATCATTATTCAGACTCGGCCCATCCCTAAGAAGAAAGAAAAAGAAACAAACTTAAAGCACGTTGTAGAATAATTTATAAAGGTTTGAATTTTGAAAAACCAGTGGGTGACAAAAGACCTAAAAAAATCCCAGCATCTAAATAATAACCAAAAAACCAACTTAACATTGCATTATATTTCTAAAGGTAAAGTTGAACCACGAATTAAAGATACAATTAAACAAAAATATCAACGAATACTCCCTTGAGTCATCGATCTTATGAATAGGAAGGGACATAATTTCTGCGTTGATATATCTATTTATTTAAGAAGCCAACTTAAGTGTACCTTTAATTTGCAGACCAAGTATAGGTCAAATACTTTGCATTACCAGTCATGGGTAGGTGGCATGGTAGTCGAGCGGTCTAAAGCGTGGTGTCAGTGATCCAAAGGTCGAGAGATCGAGTCCCTGCGTGGGTATATACTTTTTTATTTATACAACTAAATTAATTGTTTGATTTAACCAAATCGTTTGTTTCATTCTATTAAATCATGGTGTTTAAGTGTTTGCTTAATTCAACAAAATAAGTAGAATTTGACAAAATAATTTGTTTTATGCAAACAATATTTACAAAATTTCTCTTCTTCAAAGAAATTTCAACCAAATGCTCAAGTACCAACAAAATATTTTGGTTAATTAAACAAATCATTCATTTGAAGCAACAAAAATATATTTCTTTCAACCAAATAATTCAACTACACGATTTGGTAAATTCAACCAAATTATCTATTTGGTGCTATAGTAAATAAAGAATTTAGTTGACTTAACTTAATTTTGGTTAAATCAACAAAACATTTCTTTCTGTGTTTCTTTCTGTGTGTAGCTTTGCACACAAAACGAATTTTATTGATTCGTCACTGGTAATGGCAGAACTGGCGGAAGCGGAAGTCTTGTTCGCGAATTATTCACGCACATATTTCTTTCATCTTCAATATGAAAAATTGATTAGACCTACTAAGGTTGGATTAGTTTAATTTGCTATTTATTTAGTATTTAATGTGGATTTAAAATGTCCGATTATATTAAAGTGTTCATTCTACTTGAACCATGATAATAAACACTTCTTTACACTCTCCCTCTAACATCAATACAATAGTTTTGGTTTGACTTAAGTTAAATTTTGTCAAACAGCTTACTGGAGCTAAACTAAAATGAACTGTCATGGCCGGCTCTACCATATAGACAAACTAGGCGACCTCCTAGGGCGCCAGGGCCCGAGGGGCACCAAAGGGGGCGCTGGATGGTCACGTTTGTAAAAATAGCAGGGCGTAACAATAAAATAATAAATATTAACACCAATGATAGACTTAAGTTGTGGGTTAAAATTATGGGGACTTATTGTGGGTCGTATAGTTAGCCTTTAAATCACTTGAAAACTTATCAACAGAGGTGGAAACCCCCAACCTGCCCTTTAATCGACTACTTTATAGCAATAATTAGCACCCGTCACTATGCGTTCTCTTGGCGCCCTTGTCGAATGTAGTTTGGGTTTGTACTTTTAGCCAAACGTCAAATATACGTGAGGCGAGGCCGGTTTTTACTCCAAAATTAACAACAGAATACAGATCAACATGGGGGAAATTTCCATGTTAGCAAGGCAATTCTTGCAAAGGAACATGTTTTTGTTTTTTAACTTTGTTCATAATAATTTTTGACTAAGCGTTTTAAATGTTGAATTATACATTTGATACATTATTTGTTTTAATCATAGCTCATTAAACAGGACCTTTAAGTATCTAAACTAGGTATATAAAATACTTGTTTTGACTTTTTTTCAAAGAATCTACTCCATAAAAAATCTATCGAGTCAAGAAACTTAATTGAACCAGCAGATTGTCAACTGTTCTTCTGGAGGATTTTGTGTATATATTTTCAGGATCTGGGTCAACCCTCTGATTTAACTTCCAACCATATAAATAGCATTGAGGTTGAGGAAGTTAAGGTACTGGTACCCCCTCCAGATTACTGGTTTCAAAAAAAAATTATTTTAACCATGTTCTAAATTAAATTCAAGTTTAAAATGGACAAAATATTGTTCAGAAATATATATTTAGTAAGAAACAATATAAATCAGAAAATTTGATTTTTTACCCCTAACCTAAAAACTGGAGGTCTTATCAAATTTTGTTTAGGAAGATTACTTATTTTCCCCCTTGGCAGGTCACATATTTACTCAAATACCATTTATTTTGTCTATACTTTATTTTGATTATGTAGTATAAATTAAGTACCTTGAGAGCCCTTCTGGAGCCCCTTTGACCAAGGAGGCCTCCATGGAGGTCTCCATGACTTCGGCAACCGCCGCTATACTCATTCATTTTAAATTCACTTAATCACTTAATTTTGAACTAGTATGAATGTCTGTTACAATGGGGGTATTTGCTTCTTTATCTATGAATGTAGATATATTCCTATAGACCAGCGATTCCCAACCAGTGTGCCGCGGCATACCAGTGTGTCATGAGACTTTCGCAGTTGTGCCACAAAACTTTTTTTAACGTTTGGCTAATATTATCACTTTGATTCTCTTAACATTTAAATATATATTTATTCTTACCAAAATGCAGTTTTAATTGGTCCCTTTAAATTCCATTAAAATGAGCTATTTATATTAAATTATACAAATACTACAGTAGAACCTCACTTATTCAAAATTCAGGGGATAGCCATTTTAGTTCGTAATATAGGAAGTTTGAAATTTCGAAGGTTTGAATTATAGAGGTTAGCATGTGAATGAAATTATGGAGGCACAATTTATCATAAATGCTAGTTTTTTCAATAAAATTAGCGAACGGGATACGCATTTGTTCGTTTTTCAACAAGCTTGTTTTTGGCGCTCAATTCGAATTTCAGAGGCTTACAGTAGTCTTAGTTTGAATTGTGGAGGTTGACTTTGAATTTTAGAGACTTCATTTCGAATTACGCAACAAATTTCGAATTCTAGAAGCTCGAGTAGGCAATAATTTGAATTTTAGAGGCTCCATTATGCGCCAAAAATATTTTGAACTATCAGGGTATTTCTTTACGAATATTATAGGTTTTTTCAAGGGAAAGGCCAAAACATACAAATTATAAAGGTTTTCTAATTATCGAGGTTCGAATTAGTGAGGTTCTACTGTATATCATAATTAAACAATATAGCCGATTTAAATACTGGTACCATAAGACTAAATGACCATATGGTACTATATGGTGATTAAGTGTGCCACACTAAATTTGGATGTGAGTTAGTGTGCCATGATGTAAATAAGGTTGGGAATCGCTGCTAAAGACTGATGAGGGGTTTTATAAAAAACTATAAACATTTAATTTTCATCAAAACAAGATTCATTTATTTTCTTAAGTAAATATAACAATTTGAAACTTAAGTTGTAAATGTAATATTGATGTAGATTTCTAAAGGTCGATCATCAGTTGGAACTTGACAGTGCCAATCACCTTGTCTTTATGAGGTTTAATGTTGGCCGCCCAGGTCTTACACTCCACACTGATCACAATTCCAGCTGCAACAAATATTCTTAAATTTAAGTTTCAGAACAATGAACAATAAATTACAGTTTGCACATTATATCTACGGCTATGGCAGAGTCAGCTGGTTGCAAGACGCGGGGGGGGGGGGGAGAGGGTGCACTTTCCTGAAAACATTGTTCTACAGCCCCCATGTTTGTCAAATGTGTTTACCAATAGAATATGTTGAAAATATCATATGATACGGTTAGTAACGTAGTAGCTTAATGTGCAAACTGTAGCACTTAACTTTTTACATATTTATTTAGTATATCAAATATGTAAATCGTGCATGCGGAGGTTTCCTCCGCACGTGCTTTTTTTATTAAAATAAACAGGGAAGAAATAAACAGGATTGAAATAAACAAGGGGCCTCATTCCAGGAAGCCCCTAAAGCTATTTATACCTTCCCACACCCCCCTGGTCCCTTTAATTGTTATTTGCAATTCAGTGATGCCGCGTCAAAAACAGGCAATCCCCATGAAGGCAGATGAAAAAGACAAAGAATTGTAGGTTTTAGTTACCTTTACGTCATCCAGTTCTGTGTAGGTCGTATTTTATTGCGAACTAGGTTTCAATGCAATTGCATTATCTGCAGGCATATGAAGTTGTTCAGTCCATTAGATGTCATAGAAAAAGTTAAAAACTTGCACAAGTACGGGTAGTATTGACACATTTAACATAAAACACAAACACGGACATTGAGAATAAAAACCGATCGGTAACATTTTGATTCTCAATGTCTGTGTTTGTGTTTTATGTTAAATGTGTCAAAACTACTTGTGCAAGTTTTTAACTTTTTCTACAACGTCTAATGGACTGAACAACTTCGTATGCACACAACTTCGTAATGCAATCGCATTGAAACCTAGGTCGCAATAAAATATGACCTACACAGAACTGGATGATGTTAAGGTAACTTAAACCTACGATTTATTGTCAAAACCAGTTCAGGGGCAAAAATCCTCATCTTTACGATGTCTAAGAGATGAAAAAGACGTGGGGAATTTTTTAATCTCAAAAAATCATTAGTCTACAGCTGGTGACTTGTAAGCTGGCACTTGGGCCTCACGCGGGCAGTATAGGCGCGGGGGTGAGCGGAGAGTGGTGGAGGTATAAGAAAAAGACCGGTCTGCAAACATTTCCGCTGACAAACGCCTTCACGCGGGTCGCGAGGACGTTGCTGCAACCCGCTTGACGGAACATAATGTTTTTGAACTAGGCTAGTATCGACTGAGTATCGATCGGTCAAGTGCCAGCTTAGAAGTCACCAGCTGTAATTGTCTTTATCTAGCATGCAATCAGTAAACTTAGTCAACTTTAAGAACAAAAAATAACCAACCAAATGATTCATCTAAAAGGAAAAGAGGTTGTGAGAAAAAACTGAAGTGATCCAGCCAATGACAGGATACTTGGGGGAATCCTTCTAACTATCCTTATTGGTCTTTATTTTTCTTTGGTGAGGGACTCATCTGTCGCTGGTGAACAAAGTGTGATTTCCCTCCCTCTCCAGCTTTGTAGTTCCATTAATTCTACTATAGTAATTTTATACAATATAATTAATTTTGAAGACTTTTTTAGTCAAAAAGATTGAGTTAAATGATTACAAATTACAAGGATTGGTAAGTTAAGTGACAGTTCTTTTTACATTGAAAGCAAAGACTTTTTTCCATGCCGGTAGTTACAACAGCTAAAACATAACTTTATCGTTCAAAACTACCGAAGCAGCATTTGATTTTTTATGCATGTGATTTTCGGGGTCAAACTGAGATCCAAACCTCCATTACTGAGTCATAATGATTCCATTTTGTTGGCAAGATGCAGAAAATGTCTGACATCAGTTATAGTCCAGGCAATGAATGCTCAAAAAGATAGAGGGAATTGCATGGATCACAATTGTTGACTTTGTAACTTTGTTTGGACTAGTTAGGAGTAAATCATATCAAAAGTCCCCGCCCTTAGCCCTTGAGCCGGTTGGGCTGGAAGGGCCTAAAGGTACAATTTTTTGGTTTTTCCTAAATATCTTGAAAACTATCAACTTTTAGTATTCCCTATTAAATTTAAAAATTAAAGAAAATTAAATTTCCTGTAAGAAAAATTTATAATTTGTCTACTTTGGTCCAACTGTTTACAAGGTAAGCACTAATTTTGTTAATATTTAAAAAATATCCCTTCCATAAGAAATATACGTAAATTTGTGGGTAACATATATGCCCAATTGGGCAACGCTTTTTTCACCTAAAGGAAAATGAACAGCATTCAGGAAATATTGACAAAATTTCCAGTAATTTGACACCTCAATCATAAAAATTGGTCTCAAATTAAGGCGCTGGCGAGCTCACAAAAAACGTTATTTTTCAAGGAATTATAACAAATTGTAATACTGTAATTCCTTGAAAAATAACGTTTTTTTGTGAGCTCGCCAAAGCCTTAATTTTAGACCAATTTTTATGATTGAGGTGTCAAATTACTGGAAATTTTGTCAATATTTCCTAAATGCTGTTAATTTTTCTTTAGGTGAAAAAACGCGTCGCCCAGTTGGGCATCTAAGTTACCCACAAATTTACATGTATTTCTTATAGAAGGGATATTTTTTTGAATATTAACAAAATTAGTGCTTACCTTGTAAACGGTTGGACCAAAGTAGACATATTATGTATTTTTCTTACAGGGAATTTATTTTTCTTTAATTTTCAAATTTAATAGGGAATACTAAAAGTTGATAGTTTTCAAGATATTTAGGAAAAACCAAAAAATTGTACCTTTAGGCCCTTCCAGCCCAGCCGGCTCAAGGGCTAAGGGCGGGGACTTTTGATATATATTTTACTCCTAACTAGTCCAAACAAAGTTACAAAGTCAAAAATTGTGATCCATGCAATTCCCTCTATAACCTTTCGTTGCCTGGACTATTATCATAGTTTAAAGAAAAAATTAAATAATTTTGGAGAATAATAATTTGGGATTCAAACTCTTTCTTCTGATTCAAAAGAAGTTATTTTTCCTTTGTTTGAAATTCATTGTTGGAGATGGAGATATTTTGTTTTGAATTTGATTTTTGCGGAGATTTGCCATCACTGATTGCTTTTACTAATCAGTGTTATCAAATGTCAGCAAAAATCAAAATCCAAACATTAAAATTATTTTCATTTTTCTCCTTCTCAGGCTATTCTTTCAGTAGATTGTTGACATTTTGATAGAGAGTGTCTAAACCCTGGTTGTGTTATTTAGTACAGAATTTGGTAGGTTGCATCATATATATACATAAAAGGAGACTTTTCGTGCTTATAGATGTTTTGAAGCCAGAAATTGAGCACTTGTGAAATTAGTTTGGCACTCGTCACTAGAGTCTGTACCGGGAGTGAGATTTCAAGCTAAAGATTTATATCCCAGAAATGGGACATTTTTGCTTCTACCGGGGAAAAAATGGTTTAAAAAAGGGATTTTATTTCAAAAATATCAAAAATTAGAGAGCAAAAGAGAGGATAAATAGGTATTCCAAATTTCTTTGATTCCAGAATTCTCTACCAGAATTAGCTACCGTAATTCTTTTAACATTAGCACATTTAAGCCGGTACAAGTTCAAGGGTGAATAGTAATGCTAAAAGTATCCGACAACATCGAGAATCGAACCTATGACACTGCTCCCATAGTTCCGAAGCCAAGTGCGCTCAAGATGAATAGAATAAAACCAGGTGGTTCCATTTTAACCCGTCATCACTGACCAGCTGATATAGACGTAAATACGTCATCAAATTTATTTTCCTTCAGTTGTATTTTAGTTCAGAATTCACAGCTGGAAGTAGACGTGAATACGTCATAAGAACAAACATAAGTTAAAGGATCACCTATTTTTTCTACTCATCTGACAGTGCGCTATCAACTGCACATCCGACTCAATTTATAAATTGGCCCCCAATGATTTGTTTACAAGTTGTAAGTTTACTCACTCTGTGGCATTTCAAACTGCACAGCCACCAAGGGAGGGAGGTAGCCTCTCTGTCCCGTGTAGGGGAAGTGGTACCCTGGAACCCCCGGACCAGGGATGTACCTCACGGGACCGATCAGCTCCTTGTCGGCAGGATTCTCCCCGTCGCAAGACACCCACACAGTCTCCCACTGCGGAAAACAGACAAATCGGGTGAGGGTTGACTTAATTAGGATGTAAAGGAATTGTTGATAAAAGTAACCTCACTAAAGAGGAGTCATCACTGATGTCTTCCGTCTGCACGCACTTAATATCTACAGTCTGTAAGATGCAGGTTTCGGCTTTCACCATCTTCAACTGCAATACTCTCTAGTACTATACTCTCTAGTGAATTACAAGAGAGAGTATATTACTCTCTAGTGAATTACAAGAGAGAGTATAGTACTCTCTAGTGAATTACAAGAGAGAGTATAGTACTCTCTAGTGAACTACAATACTCTCTAGTATTGTAGTTGAAGATGGCGAAAGCCGAAACGCGCGACCTACAGAATGTAGATATTAAGTGCGTGCAGACGGAAGACATCAGTGATAGTGTTATCTACGATTTATCCAGTGCCGCACAGATGTCAACCGAGACCATCGCTTCAAACTCACTAAAGAGGGAATCACTTAGGAGGTGGTAAATTTGACTTTAATATTAAAATAATAGTTTAATGACACAGTGTAGTTATTTAACTGTTTGAAAGTATAAGCTTACATGGATCGTAAAAATTGTTAATATTTCTGTAATATTTCTGAGCATAGTTTAGTTTTACTGCTGGTTTCTCTCAACACCTAACTGACTGGAGCCAATCAGATGTGAGTGCAACAGTGATGTGCCAAATCGCCACTGTTGTATGTCGCATGTCGTGTCGAGGCGAAAATTGCGGAGCAGCTTGAAGTAGGAAGAGATTAATTCAGATATTTTAGGGCCGGTTTCGGAGCTCGGGGTTATCTTTATCCTCAGACTAAATACCAGTTTGAACCGGTTTTTATCCTCAAACTGTAGAAATCGGGTTTCAGAGCTCAAGGATAACTAACTCCAAGAATATCTTTAAACCGAGAGTTAATTTGGGAGGCATAACCCGAACACAGCAAGAGCCGAATTCAATCGAGAAGAGAAGAAAGAACAAGTAAAATGCGTCTGCACACAGTACCCACCACTACCCAAATACGAAAATTCTCCAAAATACCTTGGTAACTCCTTGCATAAGTCCAAAGATAAAATTATCCTCAGACTGAGATAACCCGAGAGTTAAGAAACTTATCCCCGAGCTCCGAAATCCGATTTTTCATGCTAAGACTATCTTAGCCCAAGGGTTAACTAACTCCGGGATTAAGATGTCCCCGAAATCCGAAACCGGCCCTTAATGTTTTCAGTGCTGCATCTGTCAATAGATCAGCTGTCAGTTTTTATTACTTTTGTATGTTTCAAAACAAGTGACTGTCTAGTTGCTTGTGCAGCTGTTTCTTTTGTAATGTCGCTCAGCCACCTTGTGTAATAGCTTCAATTTAACTCGATGCCCAAAAACAAGCCATGTGTTTAGGCGACATGGCAGTTACCTATAGTAGTAGGGGCCTTACCCTTTTTTTTGAGTTTTTTTACACTTTTTTGTATTTTTATATCTTTGTAAAATGTTTATGAATCTTTGGTAAATAGCAAACGTCAAATTATTTTTAAACAAACAAATCCACCATACGTCATAAGGTATCTCAAACAAGATCTAATTGTCTCATGCAAGATCACTTCTCCATTCATGAACTAATAATTTTAAATCTTCTCAAAATGGCTGAATTTAACAAATAATTAACCTGAATAATAATTTTTGGTGATAGAGACTAATTGCCTCATTAGAAATTTTCGAAGTACACATATTAATAACAGGACTTACAAAGCATATTGATAAAGTGTGTTGGGCGCCGATCATGCACCCTCTATGTGTTATTGAATAGGATTGTTGAGCAACACAGTTATTTTTTAAGTTGTGAGAAGTTATATGGCGTGTCTGCACAAAGGAGATTCGCTGAAGTGCACCCACTTGGGTAAATGATTACATATTTATGGTATAAAAAAATACTCCCATAAGATAAACTCACAAAAAAAATTTCAAAAAATCATTTTTTACAAACTGTGATCCTGGTGAACTTTTTTTATCAAATCAAAACAAAATTCATGAAAATTGAAATCACGGTTTTTGACTATATTTTATGTAAATTGGCCTGGCCTGGTAAGAAGAAGGGGTTTAAAATTAGTCAGAAATTTTCACAAGGAAAAGGTAGTAGGAATAAATTAAATGAAAATCAATAAAATCCAATCAAATGAATCAAGAAGAACTTACTGTGTAGGGTTCGACAGACTTCTCCATGATATAATTCTTTAAGTTCTTTGGCATAGAGGTTGGCAGTGTCTTGAGATCACCATAATACTTAGGTTTCCATCCTTTGTCCTATAAATATCAAATAGTTATATCAATTTGACATATATATTTGATGGGTGCATATTCCCAAAACAAGGGTTAAGTGTTAAATAATACATGATATAAAAATGTTTTTGTTTTTGATATACTAATTTTCTTTACAGATTATGGAAGTATATTTAATTACTAACAAATACTCAATTATTATCCTCTTATCACTGAAAGAATCTTATGTATATTTATCTTTGTACATCCATCCCTCAGAATCTCTGGATTTCCCCAAAAAGACCTCCAAAGTTCCAAAGCTTATGCTGAATTCTATTGATAAACTTTAAAATGTTTTTCAACATGACGAAGTTAGGTAACTTCTCTATGTTTGTTTTAAAGGTTTACAAACAAACCTAACTAAAAAGAAATAAAAGAAAAACAAAATTTGTATGGTTTCCCACATTCTATTCCTAATATCTTTTTCATACGGAAACAAATATAATAAATTAAAAACACCACACACCGTGAAGAACTGCAGGAAGATGCAAGGGGCGCGTCGCTTGTAGCCGAAGTAGTTGGTGGTGACGCACGGGGCGAAAGTCTCGGGGTTGATGCGACAGACCTTCCCCGAGGGCGGGGGGGAGCCCCAGTCGCAGTCCACCACCGCCTCGGCCCGCCCGGGGGTCAGCTCGGGGTTGCGGTAAACTGCAAAAGTAACCAAATTTGACGGATTCTCATTACATCTATACTGTATATTGATATACGAGGTGTTTTCTTTTCGGAGTCATAACTAGATAACGGCTGGATAGATTTTATAACATTTCAGGTGTCAAATTAAAGGTATGTTTATATAGATTTGTCAGTAACGTGACAGAATTTCAAGAATGGATCACTTGAGGTCAGTAAAGGAGTGAGTTTTCAGAACAGTGGCGCTATCCGTTGACACCAGACCAAACTAATTATCATTGTTTAAGGTACACCTAAACATATCATGAACAGATTTGAAAATAGTTCTTAACTTCAACCACAGATTTCAGTGTTATTTGCAAGTGAAGCTGCAACTGATTAATCTAGTAATTTACAAACTCCTTCTGCATTGTATTATCTTACAGATCGAATGAAAAGTTTAGTTTAGTTTGGTGTCTTTTTTTTAATACCCATTGCAAGTTGCAAGGAGCCCCAACTTTGGCAAAATATCCAAATTCTTTGACTGATAAATTGAATAATATGATATTAAATTTTTACATCTGATGTACTAAATGAGAAATGTTAAGCACTATGAATAAAAAATGAGCATGTGGTTCTGGTGAACCGCACTATATGAGAAAAATTGCTCTTTGCTGTGAGCAACTGGTTCTTTTTATAGTTGTTATAAAAAATAAAGTTTACTCATAATAGGAACTTTTTTTACTAGTTTTGTCTGAGCCAAGGACGTTTTGAAAGAAGATGTAAAAAAATGCTTTTAAGGGAAAGTGGGTTCAAACCCCTCAAATTTTTGTAGGTATGCCAAGAATCGAACTTGAGATCTTTTGAACCGAATATATGGTGATAACCGTTAGTCAAAATACCTAAAAACCAAATAAATTGGTTTAGTTTTAGGGTACTTATGCTCAACATTTAGTTTTTGAGAGTTCTTGTACGAGCATGTATTTAAGACATTTGGTCTAAAACTTGGGACCATAGCAGGTGCCTTTTTTTTTTAATAATAATAAACAATAACTTTATTCACCATTGTTACAATGTTACATCTGAATCATAATTATCTATAAATAAATATATGTACATATTTTTTTTTCTTAAATAAAAACAGAAATTTAATAAAACTCTGGTGAATAATTAAGTTCCCCTAGGCAAATGCCCATAAGGGGTCACCTTAATAAAAACAAAAAACAAAATTAATAAAATTTATTCAAAATCAGTGTTGCTCATAATTATTTGATATGTAATTTTATCTTTTAAGCAATGTTTAGTTTTATAGTATATATTTTTATATTTATATTGCTACTAATTTGGCAAGTGGTTTATAAATCTATTTGAAAAATAAATTATTTAAATATGTTATCTCCTTAATAAAAATTCAACATTTTCAATTCCCAAAAGCCAAGTTTTTAGCCCTTTTAGGTAATTAGATTTTAGTTTCATCTGAACATTCATTACATTATTTATAGTTAAACTATATAATCTTGGGGCATTGTATGTGTAAAAATGAAGGTATATCGTCAAATTTGGTTGTGTTAATTGGATAGCATGTCTGTTTCTTAAACCGTAGGGTCTTAATAGGGGTTCTCTTTTAGAAATACTTCTCTCAAAAAATATTTTTAGAACTTCATAAATATACAAATTTCTAATTGGTAATATTTTTAATTGGGAGAACAGTGGCCAGCAACGTTCCAATCTAGATTTTTTTAGTATTATTCTAATTATACATTTTTGAAGTGTAATTAGTGGTCTTAAGGTTGATATGTACGTCCCTCCCCAACATGATAATGCACATCCTAATCTTGTTCCTACAAGGGCATGATAAAGGTTAATTAATAATTTTTGTGGACAGAGGTTTTGTAAATAATAAAACTTTCTAATTGATGTATACATT
Organism: Flexamia atlantica; assembly: GCA_035578135.1. NCBI lineage: Eukaryota > Metazoa > Arthropoda > Insecta > Hemiptera > Cicadellidae > Flexamia > Flexamia atlantica. Next base: position 35,217,123 of record JAQJVK010000004.1, on the reverse strand, counting down.
TCTTGTTTAAGTTTGCTTACATGGTCTTTCCAATTAAGGTTGGAATTTATTATTACTCCTAAATACTTTATCTTGTTTACTTTTTCAATTTTAATGCAATTTTTACATTGAGAATTTATTGGACAGTCGAATTTATGATAAAACAGATCTGTATTAAAATTTACTTCCCTTTTAATACTAAATAGCATATACTTTGTTTTTTCACTTAATGTCAAGGCATTTGTTGCAAACCATATATTGAGCAATTTTAGATCTTGTTGCATTAAGGTGTGTAAATTGTCATAATTATTACTTGAATAACTTAAAGCTGTGTCATCAGCAAAAGCAGTTAGACAACCATTAAATTTTGCCTCACACAAGTCATTTATATATATAAGGAAGAGAACTGGGCCTAAAACAGAGCCTTGAGGGACACCACAGGTGATTAAACCTTCTTCACTTAAATAATTTTCAATTTTTACTTTCTGTTTCCTGTTATTTAAATAACTCGAAAACCAATTATAGGGCAGACCTCTTATTCCAGCCATCCACATTTTCTCTAATAAAATTTTGTGATCCACGGTATCAAAAGCTTTAGTGATATCAAGGTATATTGCCCCACATGACATTTGATTATTTATATCTTTTTTTTATATATTTTATTTATCAATATATAAAAATATTGATTATTATTATTTTCATTCAATGTGCTCATTAATTAGATTTGCCAAATTTACATAAAATTAATATTTCTCCTTTGAACTTTGCTCTTAAGACCTTTGACGATTCAATCAATAAAACTCACCCAGAAGGCTATAATAAAATAACAACCCAGGATAAAGATGCACCAGAATAAAAGCCACATCTGCATTAATAATGCAGCAAACACAGCAGTAATAAATACAAATGTGAAGCGAAGTTGTGACTGAGATCTAGTGTGTAATAAACTAATTAATTTAAAAAAGGAACACGAAAACTAGATTTAAACTTAATGCTTTCCAAAACGCTGCGTTAATTGCAAATCTAAACCAGTTTCAGTGTGGAATGTTAAATTCCAAATTTCAAAGTTTAAACAAAATACATTAAAATTCTGTATTACAGTTTTGTGCCACCCATTCTTTATGCAAATATATTTATCAAAATGAAAGTGTGGATTTACATACCTTCAATGAAGTTGTCCAGTTGGTTGCTCCAGGATTGGTAACTACTCTTGTTGAACCATATCAGCGTGTCCCTATCCTCCGGTAGACTTGGTTGCACTTTTATTCCTGTCACAAAATCATTCAATTGAAAACACAGAACTTTTTAAATGAGGTTGGGCTTTAGAGTTTATTTAGTGAATTTTTGTGTACCAAAAGAATGCTTGTAATTTTAACCATGAATCGAGGAACCTTACTAAAAGAGGTGTAAACAAAAGTATTTTATTAGCTAGTCATAGACCATAGAAAATTAGCTAGTGCCAAAGTTACAACATTTTTTCGACACAATGTTTAACTTGTTCCATAGATTAAAACCACTATCTATTAGAGTTAAATTCTTATGGAATGCTTTGATGAAACAATTTTATAGAATAATTTAAGTTGAAAAAGAAAACAAAGCTTATACAATTTTAAAGTTTTACCAAACAAAAACAAGAATTTCATAAAAGCGGATTTACACTGGTCTGGTTGTTGGGCAAGTTAGCCGTTCGAGTTGCTACTTGCCTGATCACTATAATTTGATTTGGTTAAAAAGATTGTGAGTGATAAAAATAACCTACTCAACCATTAACTTGCCTGCTAACTTGATCCGTGTTGATTCGTCTTAAGAAAGAAGTTTAAGAATTTATTTTACCAGAAAATACCTAAATACCTTTTACTTCAAAGGGAGAGCAAAGCCTATACTGTAGTTAACAAATTTTTATCTAACAAAAATAAATATAAATTAAAAAATGAATTTTACTTATTTTATGATTTACTAGCAGATATACCCGCAGCTTCGCCCGCTGAAAGGATAGCTCATTTTAATTCAATTTTATTATGCCTTGTGCAATTTTTAGGAATAATTAACAAAATGGACTGATTTATTTGGGTCATGTGTCGTGCAATTAAACCCTTCAGATGCAGCTGATAATTCCACTCTAGATGAAAATGAGAAATTGTAACGCTTCCTCTAAACATGTTCCCCTCATGATTAGCAAATGGTATAAATTAACTTCGTTCAATTTCCCAATACAGAGAATGAGGATAACCCGGAATATAAAACAATGAAGACACTAAGGTTGGATTTTCGACTTGACATCAATCTGAATTTAGCACGTTTTTGAAAATAAACCGAAAACAGTAAGAAAAAGTAGGAGGTAAATGGTATAAATATCTTAGCCAAAAACTTATTTCTCCAAAAAATTTCTCATTAAATTTTTAAATTTTATTCTTTCAGTAGATTAGCTCTCGTACCTTTTCTGTTCCCTGAAAATATTCTACAGGACTCCCATCCATAGTTAGAAAAAACCAAAATGGCCACCATTTTTAATTTTTCAAATAATCTATTTTAGCTGTCTGAGAAAGATTATTTTTTAAAACCTTTCTTTTTTTCGCATCTAAAGCCTATACTGTAAAGAATAATTGTGCCAAGTTTCATGGCCCAAAGATTTGTGGTTTTTGAGAAATTAAGCTTTGAAAGCTAAAAGTGGACGCCATATTGTCTTTTATAAGTTACCACATTTAGACCTTTAGAGACAAAATATTGCAAAATCCTTTCTTAGTATGCATCTAGAGTTTGTAAGGAAGGTTTCATGGCTCTAAGCCTTATAGTTTTTGAGAAACTATGTGATCAGTCAGTCAGTCAGTCAGTCAATGGGTTTTGGATTTTACATCTATAGATGCCCTTTATCGAAGAGTGTTTTAGTTTTCAAACATAATTTTTGAAGGAGTAGATTTACAACAGCTAAAATGATATTCCTAGTTTGGAACGAATATTAATTTAATTTTCATTGGGCAGTAAAAACATTTTTAACACAACTATAGTGGAAATAATACCTGAACAAAAAATTATCACCTTTTTATCCATGACGATTATTTTTGCTGGAAGTCTAACACTGAGTCATCAGATTGGCCCATTTTATACTGACCAAGTTACATTCCATCTTATTAACCAATTCATCATCCTTTCCATTTGGTCAATTCGCAAGCTGACTTTTGCAGTTGAATGACCTTTGACTTTAAAGAGTGGGGGTTGATTGGTGGACCTTGACTTTCAAGGACATATTTGCTTGAGTTAAATCAATTAAAAATAGAATAGGACTGAGAAAAAAAAGCTGATAATAAATCTCTATGTACATTTGTGAGTAAATTTCCATCATTCAAATAATATGTATGTTCCCAACGGCAAAAATATCTAAATATCCTCCAAAACACGTTTTAACTTAAAAATTAAATTTATATGCAAAAATACACTTTTTCTAAACAACATTTTTAGTACAAAGAAAACTCACTAATTTCCTCTGCATTGGAGCAAGTCAGATAGAGGATTCCAAGAGCGAAGACAAAAGTCGATGCCATTTCAGCCTCAACTGAGACGGCGGGAGTCTCAATTGCAGGAACATGTGGGAGTTCTACGCAGGAAACTCTTCCATTGGGCTAATTGCTTTTGTTCAGACACAAAGAGACGTTATTGTGATGTTTCCATCTCGATGAGAAATGAGAATGACTGAACAAGAAGACCGAAAATTATTTATTACGAAGGAAAGTTAAATTTCCAATGATAATTTTTACTCATTGAGAATATCATTTTGATATTTTAACTGAAAAACATATTTACACCAGTTTGATACAAGAGAAATAATAAACATATACTTCAACTGATTTGGTAGACAATATTGTGGAAAATGTTGTTATTTTGAAATGGTGGTTCAAACTGTAATTGGAATAATTCTTAAAATACATAGTTATTACATTTTCCAGGTACAAATTAACCAAACCAGGTTAAAAAGGACATGAACATAACTCAACTGAGTGTGTCAACAGTGTTGCAACACTGGACTTTCATTGTTGTACACTTAGAAGCCTATTAGGGTTTTATGACTAAATTCACAAATTTTCCAAGGTTTTTTCTTGGTATGCAATATTTACAGCTTATTCATAAATTTCATCTTCCTTCCATCAGTTACAACAAAAAACATGAAACAGTTTAAATTACATCTCAGGTTGTTACTTTTAATCATTTTGTAAATCATAATCACTCTTGCAAAATTATTGGCATCAAAACAACAAAGAATAGATTTATTTTTACTTTCTCCCCCCTATACATAGTATATGGAGAAAGTATTGTTTTCGTCAAAATTTTTGAATTTGAGTTGTTAGTAGATATATTCGTTTTAGTGCTCCCTGAATCCAAAAAAGTGGTTTTTGGCGTGGTGTCTGTCTGTCTGTGTGTGAGTGTGGGTGTGTGTGGATGTATGTGTGTGTGTATGTAAACAAGGCTAGAGTCGTAAAATCGGACCACTGGTGTCTTCACCAGTGGTCCGATTTTCATGAAATTTGGCATGTAGGTATAAAGCCGTGGTATCTCCAAGTGTATTTTTCATTTTTTTGAATATTTGATTTTTAAGGATATTTACCCCATGAAAACCCATAAAAAATGACAAAAATCCAAATTTCTCAAAAACGGCTCTAACGATTTTAATAAAAATTTCATGGTTTTTAGTGCTTAAGATGACAAACAAAATGACACCGCATGTCTGTAAAAATGCAGGTTCAGAAGTTATGGGGGTTTAAGTGTTAAAAATTCATATTTTTCAAATTTCACAAAATATTTAACTTCTAAAGGAAATGTACTTTAATTTGACCATTAAATTTGACTTGAAAAACTAAATAATCCATTATTTTGAATCATTAGTTTACGTCAACTGGTTCCGGAGATAATTGATATTTTAGTTCGGCGGTAAACGCAGTACGTTGTCCAATGTTATTCTTATGGGAAATATTTAGAAACCGATATCTCCGTTATTTACTAACCGATTTTGATAACATTTGGTATAAATTTGTGTGATAATTTATTGTTAATTTGTTTTATTTCACTAAATATGTTTTCTAGTTTTAAATGACTTGAAGGGAGAAAGTATGGTCAGTTTCCTGATACCCTTTATTTAATATAATAATCATATCAGTAACTGTTGAGTATCACAATATCAGTTGAGTATCAGTATCCGTTGAGTACCACAATATCAGTTGAGTATCAGTATCAAAGTTGAGTATCACAATATCTAATAAGTTTATTGAAAAGAAAAGTCTTTCAGTATTTCTATCCTCAACAAGAATATTTTCATATTGCAAGTGAATTTCTCTGCTCAGATATTATTTTATGCTCCCATAATAACTGAAAAAATTAGATTGTAGCAAAATATTACAGCATGAATAACAAATATATAAAAATATCAAATTAGGACATTATCATTGATGCAACAGTTAAAGGTGGCGATCTTACAAAACTTGACTGCTTTATTAGACTTTATGAGCAACAAATTATAATATTAGGCACCACTTCATTTATCACATTTTAAATGGACTAATACTATAACATGCATCATTAAAAAAAATACCCCCGTCGCAGCAAACCTGCGTACTCAGCGAATTTCCAACTACTAAATATTCAGTAATTAATCCATTATTACGAAAAAAAAAATAAACAAGTGATATATTTATATATATTAAAATATAATATTATAGCTTGTTTTACAAAGACTTTGTAAAAAATTTTGGTAAATGACTCAGATAAAAAAACAAAAATTTCTTATAATGAAGTAGGCAAGAATGTTTATTTTTTAAATTATATTAACATAAAATTGGTTGAAAACCAAAATTCTATTAAATACATTGAAGAACTGGGAATTACTTAAAGCGATTCCTTGAAAACCTAAGTAGAAAGTAAATATGAAATTGGGTAAGCCAACATTCTGCTGCCCTGATACTAAAAACACAGGGGGAAAAAAGCGAAGACGGAGTATCTCGGAGACCAATGGACTTAGAGAAATGATTTAACATACCAAATTGTTTTTTTTTCGAGCTAAATCCAATGGTGCAAACCATAATTGAATAAATATAATTTTTCAATATGAAAAACTCAAATAACCCATTTTTGGAGAGTAAAATGGGGCCTTTACCCCACTTTGGATATCTTGATCTGGCTGGTTTACGAACTCGTCCAAGAGAATCTAGTTTTACATATCTGTACCAAATTTTGTTACGATCGGAGGATATTTACGAGAGTTATCGTGCTAACAAAACTCAAAAAATGAAAATTCTATTTCCCATATAAGCCCATGTTAAATTTTGAAACAAGTCGTGATTTTTGCAGGTAAAAGTGCGTTTTCACAATAAACTCACTTCATATCTAGAAAGTCCACATAACAAGCTGTCAATTAATATAAATATTAATATGATTGCTGAGGTTGCCCTGAACGGATATTTTTTGTCCATTCTGTTCTGTTAAAACGACGGTAATAGCTTATTTCTAAGGAAATTCGCTAATAACTTGGAGACCAATGTACCTAGATCAATGATTGAAGCAATGATTGTTTGTTTTTTTGAGCTGAATCCAAAGGTGAAAGCTATAATATGATAACATGGATATTTCAATTCGAAAATCTCAAAAAACCACTTTTTGGTTGGCAAAAAGGGGCCTTCCAGAGGTATTTTCGCTTATATCTCGGAGACCAATGGACTTAGAGAAATGATTTAACATACCAAATTGTTTTTTTTTCGAGCTAAATCCAATGGTGCAAACCATAATTGAATAAATATAATTTTTCAATTTGAAAAACTCAAATAACCCATTTTTGGAGAGTAAAATGGGGCCTTTACCCCACTTTGGATATCTCGATCTGGCTGGTTTACGAACTCGTCCAAGAGAATCTAGTTTTACATGTCTGTACCAAATTTTGTTACGATCGGAGGATATTTACGAGAGTTATCGTGCTAACAAAACTCAAAAAATGAAAATTCTATTTCCCATATAAGCCCATGTTAAATTTTGAAACAAATCGTGATTTTTGCAGGTAAAAGTGCGTTTTCACAATAAACTCACTTCATATTTAGAAAGTCCACATAACAAGCTGTCAATTAATATAAATATTAATATGATTGCTGAGGTTGCCCTGAACGGATATTTTTTGTCCATTCTGTTCTGTTAAAACGACGGTAATAGCGTATTTCTAAGGAAATTCGCTAAAAAAAATATTAATATTTGCTAGCCATTGGTTTGAAATTGAACAATGACTTTCTTGAATCAAGATTTTCTTCTAGCCACAGTAATTTACATTTCATATTTAGTCCAATCAAAAAACTTTAAAAAATGGCCCAACCTGGAAAAAATTCCGTTAATTTTGAAACTTTGCACACTTATTTAGAAGTACCTAAAGATGAAAATACAAAAGTCCTGGAAAATATGTGGCGAGCTCTAGTGGCAATTGACAGAAACAGGGTACTCTTTTTGGTTTGTCTCGAAAACCTCAAGATCGGTTGGTCGAAGGTAAAAACTTTAAATGTACAAAATAAAGCTATTTAACTTTTCTACAAAAATGGTCCTGTACATTTTCTTTGTACTCCTCACGGTTACCAAGTTATAAGGCATTAAAAATATGGATTTTTTTCACAATTTTTCTCTAAAAATGACCAAAATTTTTTTTTAGATTTTAACATATTAAAATAAAAATAATCAAATTTTTGTGGGCACTATTGAATTCAGCTAAAAAAAACAAAGATTTTAGTATCCTGAATTATTGCTTTATGTCCATTGGTCACCGAGATAATGAAAGTGGTAAACACATCTTACGTTGTACCTTATTATCCTTATGGGAAATAAAAAAAAGTTCTATATATCATTAATTTCCTAACTTATCTTAGTAAAACTTGATTTATGGCTTCATATAGTTGAGATAAATTGCATTAAAGCCTAAAATCCCCAATTTTCACATGTACGTGTCAGCAAACCTGCATACTCACCTTCATACAAATAATACGAAGAATGGAATATGCAGGTTTGCTTACACTTAAATGTGAAAATTGAGGATTGCTTTATTACGATTTATATCAACCATATATCAAGGCACAAATCAAGTTGTACTAGGATATATTGTGAAATAAGCGAGATAATATAGAACTTTTTTTATTTCCCATAAGGATAACTTAGGTTCAATGTAAGGGGTGTTTACCGCTTTCATTATCTCGGTGACCTATGGACATAAAGCAATGATTCAGGATACTACATTGTTTGTTTTTTTGAGCTGAATTCAATGGTGCCCACTGCCCACCAATGTTAGATTATTTTTAATATTTTAAAAACTAAAAAAACAAAATGTTGCTCATTTTTAGGGGAAAATCGTGAAAAAACCCATATTTTTAACACCTTATAACTCGGTAACTGTTAGGAGTACAAAGAAAATGTACAGACCATTTTTGTAGAAAATTGAATTAGCTTTATTTTGTACATTTAAAGTTTTCACCTCCAACCAACCGTTCTCGAGATTTTCAAGAAAAACCAAAAAAAGCACCTGTTTCCGTCAATTGCCACTAGAGCTCAACACATATTTTCTAGGACTTTTGGTATTTCCATCCTCAGGTACTTTTAAATAAAGTTTCTAATTTAATGGAATTTTTTCCAGGTCAAACCTTGTTTTGACTGGACTAATTATAAGTAAAAAACAATGTGTTCAAAACATAGTGTACTTTGATTTATCATATTAAAATTAAATAATGATTTTAGAGTAGGGGTCACAAAATTTTCAAGAAATTATTAGAACATTCATGAAGAAAACATTAAATTGTTTTACATTCACTTCACTGGAAACATTTAATTTAATGAAATAATTCATAACATACTTTTTCGCATTCTAAATAGCTTCAGAAAATTGACTTTTATTTTATTGATAAGTTCAATAAATCTTCAATAAAAAGGAAGAATTCATAGAAAGTTGACAAGAACGTTTTTAGTGAAGATAAAAACAAATGGTAGTTAATTTTGAATCCTCAACAAAATACATACAAACTCAATTTGCTATTTACATTCCACAATCATATATACATTATTTTTGAAAATAGTTTTTTACTTGAAAAAATTGGATTTTTTTTGGAATTAAATATCCCCTCACATGTTAAAATCCAAAATTATATTTCCAAACATATCCATCAACGGCCGTGTTTAAATTAGAACAAGAACGCTCATGAAAATGTTGGGTTAGGAGGGCAGGAAATGAGGGTACAGAAAGCCAGACTATTCAGGAATGGAATGTGGGCAAAGATAAGGTTGGTCAGGTACATAGTTCAGAACTCTGGACAATGACTAATCACTTCTTTTCTTTTTTTGTTAACTGAACACACCAACTTGCATTGCAAGGATAGCAGTGGATCGCAAGTGAGATGGATATCAAACAAAAGTAAAAGTGCTTTTCTGGTCACAGATTAGTTTTCACGATTCCACAATAAGTAAAACAAATTGTTGTTAGTCAATTGCAAGTTTCAAGTCCTGGTGTATTGTTAAGCTAACAATTTATATTACTTTAATTTACTTTTTTTCAACAGAGCATCACAGCTTTTATTCTTTCTCCAAGACTGTGAAATTACAGTAACTTACAAATATGTCACGTGTAAGTACACCAACAAATAACTCAAATAACTATAAGACTTTAATTGCTTCCCTTCAAAAAAGTGTTAAGTGCCCGGTGTGTTTTGTATCTGTGAAGACTCCTTTCAAACAATGTGCAAGAGGGCATGTGGTGTGCCTTGAATGTACGCAACTACTGAAAAAGTGTCCAATGTGTCGAGAAGCATTTACATTAGTAAATCCTGTTTGTCTCAAAAAGCATATATGGCACTGTGACATTCATTTGTCCTTAAAAATTAAGTAGTCTACAACACCAAATACCTACCCTGGTATGCAACATCAAATACCCTATTATTTTTAAGAAGTAATCAATTCATTCAAAATTTGCTTGTAAGTTTTTTCCTTTCAATCCGCGCCGTAACAGAGGCTTTACCATTTTTCACCATTACAACATGTTTTTACAGTACGACATCTTAATGCAAAATCTCTTCTTGGAAGATAAAGTAATAAAAATCCAGCCATCCACAGGCCTGATTGAATCGAGACAGTTCACTTTGAGGAATCCTCATGCAATACTGATCCCCTGAAATGTTCTCTTGTTTATAACGGATGTCATTTTCCCCTCCGTATTTTTTTTCAGTCACCTTTGCTTTCAGTGTGTAACTGTAATAAAAGTTATTCTTTTCAAAGGTTATGCGAACATAGTAGTTGTGTTCTAGTTTTTTAACGGGTGTGGTTTGGAAGAAAATCTTGATTTGTTCTTCTTTGACATCATGGATCATGAGAATCCAAAACCAGTTTCTGAATACCCAAAAAGGGAAATAACTATAGTTGGTGTAGACACGGTTGATAACCCATGCTCTTTTTCCTGACTCTCTGGTTGCTATATATTCAATCAGTGATAGGTGCACTTTTTGGTAATGTTCTTGGAACTTATTCAACGGCAATGTAACTGAACAATCCCTTGCTCTACAAACAATCCGTCTAAAGCCACAGAGCATCTCGTGATCACTCCCTGGCTCCATGATTTCTTCACATCCGCTGTAACTGTAGCGACAAAGACGGGGCAAAGTCTCTAATAAGTTTAGTAACACATAATTTTTCCCAGCTTTCAAATGTTTGATAAGTAATAAGTAATAATCGAGACACAGGTAAATCATTAAGATGTATCAATAAAAACTTCCAATTTAAAAAAATTAAAAATGGACTTGAAAATGTGGTTAAGAGAAAACCCATTTTACAGTATAAAGGAATTTTTAGAATGCAAGTATCCAAGATGTAATAGAAGAGAACTCTGACTGAGCTATTAATTTTAATTATATTTTTATACTATTTATACATGTAACATTCTTAACGATTGTAACATTAAATATTATTATTATTATTATTATTATTATCATCTACAATATCTGAAATAGAGAAAATGTAATGGGAAATGGACATTGCTTATAGCTGTTTAGGACGAGTACCTAACATGGCAGTAGGTGAGTGGTTAATTTATTAGGTTTTTACTTAATGTTAAAAAAAGAGAACATGTATTATAGATTTCTCCAAACAGTATTTTACAGTTTGAGTCCAATTACAGTCCTTGATAATGTGACTTTTGATAGTCTGACATACTCAGTAATTCAACGCTGCGCTAAATGTGTCATCTGCCTACCTCTGTATAGTAGGGTAGATCAGGGAAATACCAACACCAATTTTAATTTCAATGTTTTTTCAAGTTTACATATTTTGTAGTGTTGGATTCCTTTTAATTGGCTTTTCGGCATCAGAATAATACGAGGTACAATCTGAAAATAAGTTCCGTTTGGGAGTAAAACAATTCTCATTGCATTTACAACATTTTTATTTATTATATGAAGAGCGTACCTTAAACTACTTTTTCAACATAGTTTCCATGAATGTTTGGGCACTTGTCATATCTAGGGAGAGCTTTTCAATTCGTACTGAAAATAATTCTGCCGCCTGTGCATGCAGCCACCCACAGACACCATCTTTAAGTTCATCATCATTCACAAACTGACAAAGGATACAATGGAGTTCAGAAGAGTTTGTGAAATTTGTGGCAAACACTTATAAAGGCCAGTAATTTTGAAGTTCCTTTTTTCCCGAACTGTATCGTTGATTTTGGCAACGAGATCGTCAGTAAAGACAGGCGGCTGGCCACTCCTTTCTTCCAGGTGGACATTACTGCGACCATCTTTACAGTTCGGGAAGAAATGAAATTCAAAATTACTGATCTTTCTGAGTGTTTCCCACAAATTTCACAAACTCTTCTGAACACCATTGCAACCTTTGTCGGTTTGAGAATGATGATGAACTTAAAGATGGGTCAGCAGGTGGCTGTGTGCACAGGCGGCAGAATTCTTTTCAGCACAAATGGAAAAGCTTCTCCCTAGAAGATAAGTGCCTAAATATTGTGGGAACTATGTAGAAAAGTAGTTTAAGGTACGCTCTTTAAGATGTACCTTAAGATGTAATAATGTTGTAAATGCATTGAGAAATTTTTTACTTTCAAACGGAACATACTTTTCGAACGCACCTCTTATATTAAGTTGGTTATATAGTGTAATTTAGTGACATAAAAAAGTTGTAACTTGCAGCGTGTTGGTATTTCCCCGGTGACCCAGAGCTAATACCGGCAATGATTGGGGGTAATGCCGACATGGGGAAGGAGCTAAAAAAATATTCAGAAACCTAGTTTATTTTTACATAGAGATTAAGTTATAATTCACATAAAAAGTACATGTATTAGAAATAGAGTCCTTCCATTAGTTGTAGTTCTGTTAATTAGGATAAAAGGTACTATAATATAAAACAGTCATTAAGAACAATCAAAATTGCTTTGCAATTACCAGGATTTTTTCATGAAGCTGAAAGCAGTCGTCTGGTCTTTGCCAGCCACTTTTGTTTATTTTTTCATATTTTAAAAATATATAACCTTTTAGCAAGGTTATAAAAAAATTGCTAATCAGCTATTTCTAAACTGTAAAACAGGTGCGATAGCTGATTAATATTCTCAGCCAGTTAAGTTTCTTGAGCAGGAGTTAAATCATTTTCTCTATAACCTCTTAGATGAGTTTAATTTAATGTGATCATAAAGTGTTATTCCAGGCATTCCCACTTCAGCTGCAAAACTATTTACCAATCTCCTGTTAAGGACCAACTTGAATTGCTCTTTTAAAGAGTTCTTCGTCCCTTTTACCCCTATCTGTTGCCCGGGCGCCGGCATTAGATCGAAAGTCATTAGATCGAATGGCACTGGATCGACACTTTTGTCGGTCCAGTGCCCTGTCGATCTAATGCCTGTCGGAGCAGTGCCTTTCGATCTAGTGACTGTCGATGCAGTGCCTTTCGAAGATATATCTGTATTAATTTTGGGAAATCGTGATTATTTAAAAATTATTGTCAGCAAATGTTCGTCTTTTGAAAGTTTTAACGTCGAACGGCACTGGACCGACAGGCATTGGATCGAAAGGCACTGCATCGACAGTTGCTAGATCGAAAGGCACTGCATCGACAGTCACTAGATCGAACGGCATTGGATCGACAGTCACTAGATTGAAAGGCACTGCTCCGACAGTTGTACTTCTACATTCAGTATTCCGGCAATGATGTCCTCACAAGTTTCGCAACGGAGAAAACATCAAATTGAATCGTTAAATTCAAAATACCCATGATTAAAAAAAATTGGGAAAAACTATTTGTTAGTTAAATAATAGTTTATTACCTTTGAGGAATTCAAATTGTTTTCTAGAGCAAACGTAACATCAACATGTTTTTAGAGAGATTAAAAAAAGTGAATTTGTATTCCTTTATATATTATTTACTTAATTCAGCACTCGTTTATCCTACCCAGACATAGACGGCATTACCATAATTATAAATTAATAGAAATAAAAACTAGCTCTTTTACTGTGAGGAAAAATAACGGGGTATTATTAGACTAGTTTTTAAGTATTAAAATATTGGTAACATTTTGATGAGATTGAATTAGTTTATTCTGAATAAAAAGGTACGGTAATCTCACGAATGGCATTGTTTTGACGTACATATTCAAACGGCACTGGATCGACAGGCATTAGATAGAAAGGCACTGCATCGACAGTCACTGGATCGAACGGCACTGGATCGACAGGCATTAGATCGAAAGGCAATGCACCGACAGTCACTAGATCGAACGGCACTGGATCGACAGGCATTAGATCGAAAGGCACTGGACCGACAGGCATTAGATCGAAATGCACTGTTCCGACAGTGTCGGAGCTACGCCTGTCGGTGCAGTGCCTTTCGATCTAATGCCTGTTGGTCCCGTGCCTTTCGATCCAGTGACTGTCGGTGCAGTGCCTTTCAATCTAATGACTTTATTTTGTGTCGGTCCAGTGCCTTTCGATCTAATGACTTTCGATGCAATGACCGGATCTCTCTGATGCCTGTTTTCTAGATCTCACATCATAAAGATAATAAGATAATAAAAAGAAACATTTTTTTTGCCCCTTTTAGTGTGTCGACATTACACTTGAGAGACAAGATGCCGGATTCTCAACCCTAGGTCGTCTTAACACTGTCAATCCTAAAAACAGCTATACCAAAATGTTTGCTCTGAAAGACACTTTTTATCTATCAATCAATCAATCAAATCTTTATTGCCATTGATCACAGTATACATGAAATAGGCATTGTCAATTATATTCTAAGTTGTATTACAGCAGTATGTAACATATTAAATTGTAAAATAGATTTTCGTATCAAAGCTAAATGTATAAAATAAGTAAATCAGTATGTAAGGTTATATAATCCAAGTTGATTCTTAAAATTTCAAATTTATTTCACAATTTAGGAATTCATCAATTGAATAAAACGGATTAACCAAAAGCCACTGAAATAACTTATTCTTAAAAATGCCAATTGAAATGGTTTGTGCAGACTCGTCCAGCTTATTGAAAAAATGTATACAGTTAAGTTGATGAGAAGATCCAATTTTTGTCAGTCCGTGTTGGGGAATATTTAATTTACTGTTATTTCTTGTATTGTGAGTATGGATGTCTTTTCTGGTAGTAAATAAATGCAAATTAGTTTTTGTATATACCAATATTTGAAAAATGTATAGATAATGTATGTTTTAGCTGATTAAATCTCATTTCTGTAGGTGTAATGGTATGAGATGTATATAAGTTAGTTTAAGCGTCTGTTTTTAGATCAAAAAGTGAAAGTTGATTATCAAGGGTCAACTGAGCTTTAATTTGTAAATTTACTTCTCATGTTGGAGTCCCCTGAATGAAATGTATTTAATGAATAAAGATATTTTAACTTTGGTTTTGGATGTATTATTATTTATCCACCACAAAGATTTAAAGACATCACTCTGTCATAAATTGTAAATTTTTCAAATCTTCACAATGCAGAAAACTGATCTAATCATGTTTGAGGCAGCTACAGGAGCAGTTAAGATACAACGCTCTCAAAGAAAACTCATATTTTCAATATTTTGATATTCAACATAAAGACTCAGTTATAGTAGAAGGAAATTTACTTATAAAAGCCTGCAATTGAGTTTCCAAATTGGTTAAAAGCCATAAATATCTCAAAGTCATACAACAAATTTCCACATCAATTTCAGATGTACAGTTTTCGTTTATTAAGGCCAGATTGTTTGGATTGGGCGAGTGGCACCTTGGAAACAAATATAATCTGATATAGTAAATTTTAATCTTACAATTTGACTAAGTAGAGGTGAAAAATATTACTAGTGTGAAAAATTGAATAAAAAAATAAAGTACTTGTTAACAGGTTTTTACTTTATTAATTTTCCTTTCTCATTTTTCAGCAGGAAGGATTAATAGGACCACATTCCTGGAACTTTCAAGGATTGTGCAGACTAGAATAATAACTTTTTTTGTGATTTTTGCCTTTTCATGCTCAGAGTGGGTACACAGGTCAATAACCCAATGAGCAGAAAAATTAAATCATGGCGATTTGTTGCTATGAACCTCAGCAAGATTAAGTTAACCAAGGCCACACTAAAATTCAGGCCGGAATCTCCACCCTCCTCCGTAGCATAGAGTAATAATGAACTTCGTAAAGAGATGGCACTCCCATGTTAACTCAGTGGTAAGGGAACAGCAGCGCTATCTGAATAAAGTGCTACGAACTAAAAGATGGATGCGATATATCGATCGTCATCGTCGTCGTCTGCTTTGTTTATGTTTACGTTTTCTTGTTTTGTTTGCTAGACTTTCAATTTTAATGACTTTACCGATTTGTTTTGATTAAGTACGTTTGCCGCTAGTGCAAGTTGTTTCGCGAAATACTGTACTGAGTGATTCTTACTGTGCTTAAAGCGATTGATAGAAATTAAATACGTAGATGTTTACATAAAAGCACTTAGTAGAAATTAACTTACTAAGTTAATTTTTATTAAGTGCTTTTATGTAAACATCTACGTATTTATTTTCCATCAATAGCTTTAAGCACAAATGAATCACGCAGAACGGTATTTCGCGAAACAACTTACACTAGAACAACTTTCTGCAAACGTACTTTAGGTATTTTCCCACACTCAAATTATTTCCAACTCGTTATGGTTAAGTGTCAGACCGGTGTCCTTAGTGCCACGTCACAACACTGGCCGAAATCCTAGCGCTGTGTTAGAAATAACAACTAAAATCATAAGAATATTGTAAACATTTACCAAAACATTATAACATTAGAAACATCAAAATCAAAACAGTGAGAAACTCAACACTGAAATTTCAAATAAATCATCTGATGAAAGTAAACGAATTACTTTCCTGTGATGTTTACCGTTTGTTAATCCAAGAAATAAATTCTTGGTTTATTTAAAATAATTTTTGACAGCAGTTAATAATTCATTGATGGAAAAAATGTATGGTTTTTAAACAAAATTTAAACGTAGGGCACGATAGTTTTAAGAATGTGACAATGAATCGCCGTAAGAATACATTACAAAAGCGTCTGCGATTCCATCGAATGATGTGATGTCACTGTGGAAGGACAGAAGGACTCTGACCTGTAGTAGTGTGGCCTTGATTTAACACTCTGGTGGTGTTCAGTGAATTACTGGAGTGGAAAAAAGCAAATCTACCAAATTCTTGAGAATCCCGGTTGAGAGCTTCTGAACGGGTTACTCACTGGACTCACCATGGCAACTGATACCAGAAAAACAGCTGTGACATCTCTAACAGGGATTTATTTCAAACTGCTGTGGGGCAACAGCTTCGTTGAACCACCTCATTAACAATGGCCATCATTATACTGAATTATGATCTAAATTAATTTGTCTAAAACTGACGTAAGAAGAACAGGTTAAAGTTTACTACCACCCACACTGATTCTAATATTCAGAAAAAAAAACAGAATAAACACACAATTGCAAATAGAACACGTTTTATTTTAAAACATATCTACATATTTACACAAAATAAACATTTAAAATAAACTGATAATGATAATACATCATTGTGTAGTAAAAATAAATAATTGGAAACTAAATTGCAAAGGAAAAGGTCTAATAAATACTCACATAATAATACAAATTATTATAAAATGTTTCATGACACAGATGATGACTTATCTGTGACAGAGACTAATTTAAAACAGCTACATCCAGACGGAAGTAATATATCCAAGCAAATTGAAAGAGTTTAATAAAAATTAATTAATGGTGATTTATATCAATACAAATTAGGTAATGATGATTTATATCAGATGATTGTTAGAGACAATAACAGCTGATTGGCAAGAGGAACTAGAGTTGACAGCTGATTGGCAGGTGGAATAGAATAACAGCTGATTGTCAGGCTGAACTAGAGTTAACAGCCGCTCTGGAGGTTGAGAAGAGCCAGGGACTTGGTGATTGGCTGCAGAATGTTCATGTTGTGAGTCAGACCAAGACTGAACACTGTCTCCAGCAGCGGTACTGCCACCTCTGGAACAAGAAAATGTCAGTGCAAAATTAACTACAATCTTCAAAAGTTTTGACTGTTTGAAAAACAACATGTCGTATTATAAATTTTCTATTGTTCATCTCTGAGAATTCCGTAAATTTTTTGTATGGTACTATCACCACTGTTCTCTTATTACTATCCGATCTTTTGTAATTTTAATATTTATTTTCAATTTATCGAAATATACTTAGGACGAAACCAAAAATTGTTCATAATTTTTGTAAAAGGATTTGTTCCATCTGTAAATAATAAATACATTATCCACCAAGCTTATTAGCATTATTAGACAAGCTTTGTCTAATTTGAGACTATGAATTTTCTTTAACTGTGACTGTGACAGTATGATCAATGGTGAAAAACTGAAGACATGAAGCAATTTGGGGGTGATATATATTTTATAAGCAAACACGAGATTCTTTGTTTGAAATTCATTGTTGGTGATGGTGAGTTTATGTTTTGATTTCTGCATACATTTGCCATCACTGATTAGTGGGGCTTTACTTTACACTCTCATTGAATGAAATATAACCAGTAAAGGCAAGTGTCCACAAAAATCAATCAAAACAAACACGATAAATAAAACATCCACCGTCATCGTCTTACCCTGCGAACACACGACGACCTCGTGCAGCCGGTCGAGCACGCTGCCCA
Organism: Flexamia atlantica; assembly: GCA_035578135.1. Taxonomy (NCBI): domain Eukaryota; kingdom Metazoa; phylum Arthropoda; class Insecta; order Hemiptera; family Cicadellidae; genus Flexamia; species Flexamia atlantica. Next base: position 35,198,947 of record JAQJVK010000004.1, on the reverse strand, counting down.
CCACCTCCACCTGGCCCGACTGCAGCGCGGCGAGGTAGGCGGGCAGGAGGCGCGGCGCGGTGTGCGGCGCGTGGCGCAGGTGGCGTGCGAGCAGTCCGTGGGCCAGTGCGCGCACGCCGCTCCCCGGCGCCGTCACCAGCTCCGCCAGCGCCGCCGCTGCCCCCCCCAGCAGCCCCGGCCGCCGCACCGTCAGCTGGTCCAGCTCTTGCAGGCTCGCCAACGCTTCTGCAGGGAAAGAAAAAAAAATAAAATAAAAAATTGGTGGGACAAAACAAGACAAAAGAGGGATTATATTTTGTACTTGAATCTGCTGTGATGGTCAATAGTGGTCAACCGTGTTTTAAGAAATCAAGCCTTCCACAACTACTCTACACGACAGAGACAGGGAACAAACATTCATGTGCCGCATGAAAGCTTTGGTTTAGCAGTCAAGCCTAAAATATTTAGGAAGCAAAATCTTGAACTCAGCACTATCTGCAATTAAAAGTAAGGAGGATTTGGATTTCTTTCAAAATCCGTTCAAGAGGACCTAATTATTCTGTAGAAGAATACCTAGCTGAATCATAGGCCATAAAAATTATGACGAACACAGTGCAACCAGTGGGACATCTTCAAGTATCAAGTATCAAGAAGGCAAGAGAGGGGGGGATGTCAAACCACTTGGGGTAAACAATGAAAAATAAATTGTAAGTTTTCTGAACTAGTAGTGTAAATACGAATTGCATTAGGATTGTTCCAAAAGATGTTTTCATTTTACACAAAAAACTGGAAACTTACATCATTAAATCTTTTTGAATATAATACCTGTGTTATCCACCTGTGTTATAAGACCTGAGTTATCCAGAGCTGCCTTTTCTTATAATTGGCATTTAATTTATAGGGCCGCTTTGTTCAAACTTGGTTAACCTAAAATTTTGGTTTAACCCAAGGCTAAACCAAAATTTTAGGTTAAACAAGTTTGGAGAGAGAAGTCCATAATAATTATAAGGTACATATTTGATATACTTTTCCTTATAATCATCATTAAATTCTCAAATCATAAATTTTATATTTTAGTTTTCACAAGAGTGTTACTATAGCAACTATTTTGTATTCATAATCCCTTTGTTTAAATTAATGAGAAATTGAGAGACTTGACCAAATTAATAATTCTATCAGGTTTCATTGAAGTAAACCCTTGCTGACAATTTTTTGTTAAATCAGTGGTACTTTACTTTTATATATTCATAAGGACACACAAAAAAATGAAGTCCATGAGCTTCCAAAAACTGTTTTTTTCTGCTTCTCGTTTTATTTTTTATATTTTTATTTAACTGATTCATTCAAATGGGCGGTTATTATCCTGCAGTTTCTTGAGAGCTTGAAAGGGAGTCAAGCCAAGGAGAAGTAAACAGCGGTTAAGTGGCATGGCGGTCAAGCCGAGGGGAAGTAAATAGCGGTTAATGGTCAAGTGGGTTAAGTGAACAGGCAAAACTAGTGGTCATCCCTAACTGGTCTGCTCAAAAGGACCATCGATTATATGGTGGAATCACAGTGGCTCATACATGCCATCAGTAGTGAATGTTACAAATTACAAATCAAAAGAACCAATTACATCTTCAAAACTATTGTAGTTGACTTTCTCCAGTGGTAAGACCTTATATATCGAATTATGTCATTTCAACTGGAGTAAATCTGAGTTGAAGTTTCTGCACAGACTAATCTGTCGATTAACCAATCTACTTTAAGTATAAGGCTAATCCATCAATCACAGGTAATAAAATTTTCACACCAGTCTCAAGCACAAAATAAACATAAGTCAGGTTGTCTAGTTTGTTTTACCCACAAAATTCGATACTTTTTCAAAACTTTTGGAGCGTTTTTAAGACTTTCTCGCATGACTGAAACTATAATTCCGATGATTTTGGTTGATAACTAATTTTATTACCATGGAGTAGTAATTAAAATTAAGAATTAGGGATTTATTAAAAAATGAGACGATTTCAAGGCATGAAACAAGAAATTTTATGCCAATGACTCCATGAACTTACTCAGCTTTACATGAACTTTACTCGATGAACTCCATACTTTGTATATCCTGGTTCTTGTCATGCGACAACTTGCATATATTTTCTCACCAAGAAGAACTTCAAACTATTTTTTCAATCCTCTAAATAAATTTATTCAAAATATCGACTTGGAACTAAAAAAATATTGAATTTCCAGACTTTGTTTGAAATTCAGGTCTAATTCCAGACTATCAAGATTTTCAAGACTACTGGATACCTAAAAACAAATCTAGATGTTAACTCACCAGGCCCCTTGAGCCCCGCTATCACGTCGTCCCATTGCGGGGGGAAGGAGTCATGCGGGGGGGTGGGGGGGACGGTGACCAGCACCTCTCCTGCCCCCGCCTCCCTAACACCCCCCACCAGGATACACACGCTGCCCAGGCTGTGGTGCTGGGACTGCAGCTCACTGCGCAACACAAACACGGCACTAAGTTAGGAAAATGAATACCTACCTGTTTAACAAATATTGATAATGTTTTTAAAGCTAAAGTGGTCTGATCAGACATAAAATGTTAGATTTATTCCAAAGACTTTGTTTGAGCTGGACTATGGCCTGCTGTTCATTAATTTCATTGCTTCAATTATACCTAAATGGTCAGCTAAAGAAAGTTAAAAAAAATTGAAACTATAGTTTTTCCAAGAAATTTTCTGTCATTTCTTGATCACTCTTTTTTGTTTTCTCAATTCTTTGTTCAAACAATTTTTCACAAAAGACATAAGTTTTTAATGTTCTAAGGTTTTTCCATGATCTTTACACTCAAAGTTATTTTCGCTTACTCTTAAAATAGTACAGTTAAGTAATTGCACTTGCTAAGCACTCCAAAATAACTCACATAAAATGATCCCAAATAAATTAAGTTGAATTTGTTAAGTTAAATTTAAAAAAGTAAGGACCCTTTCACGCAAAACGGTTTTGATGCGACTTGTGTCATACAACAAGGTGTCGTCCGATTCGAATTTGTATGTAACCTGATGGGTGCTTTCACACGACATGGCAGCCTGTCGCATGGCAATCTCGAATGATCCACATGCTAAACTAGAATGACAGCAGGTTGCACGACACCTAGTCATACGATACAAAAATCACATCCTGTGAAAGGGGCCTTCGGCTTTATACAAGTTTTATACAAGTTTTTCAAATCCCTAGTTTCATCAATATTTTTTAACTAATTTTTATTTGTTGATAATAAAACAAGCTCATTATTGTCCTATCTACTACCAAGCTAAATAGGTACTTAATTCATCATTTGCTCCCAATTGCTATCTGTTTATCTTCTAAAATAATAATTCAAAATTAAAAGTAAAACAATCTCGAGACTTAAAATTATACCTTATAAGGGAGGCTTGAGTTTGCAGATATCGAAGTGCCTCCTCTGCGTTACACCCAATGTAAGCTTTCAGCAAGCTTACAAATCTAACCAGTAGGCTTCCGACTTCCTTCATATGTCCATGTTGCTGAAAACAGACAGGAACATAAATATTTTATTGGTTCAGTAATAGCTGATGATTTAAGTTTCATTCAGGGAATGATTTCTGTTGTAGAAGGGGCTTAATTTATCATTCCTTATATCCAATTATAATTTTATAATTTTGATTTATTTAAAACTTTTATACAATAGCATTACTATGGAAACTTTAAAATTTAAACTTTATTTTTTGCATTCACAGCGAAACTTTGTGATCAGCTAATTTTAAGCATTATTTCAAAGAGTCTAGGATCAGCTTATCATTTTATAATCTTGACATGCACCTGTTGCTTCTATGACAGCAATTAGTTCAAAATACAAATGTCATTTGACTATCACCAATTGCTTTTAACTCCTGCAAACCCCCAGTGGGATTCTAACTGGCATTTTCTAGTTTAGGTACAGCAAGGAAAGTTGCCACAATTGGAGGCTGTGTTGTAGTCAGGTTTACACGACGACTGTCCTACTGTCTGTCTGGTTGTTGTGCAAACCAGGCCTTAGTTGGACAACTTCCCAACCAGGGGAGGCTAGGATTGACAGCAGGATGGGTAAGGGTGTACTGTCGACCAAGATGAGGGCCACTTAAACCTTGAGGCCCATATTCATTGGATAGAAATTTATCGTTGCCCACCAAGTTGAAGCTTGGCCGAACCTATTCCATATACGTAGTCCTTATTCCTTTTGCTTCCAAATGGTATCTTTTGCTTCCAAAAGAAGAAAAGATTAATCTAGTAAAGGCTTAGGGCCTAAGGATATTACAGGGGAAGCATCCTTTCCTTTCCAGTAGCCAAACAAAAAGAAAAAAAACCTTCTTATGGGGTGGAGCAATCCAGGCTCCCTAGTACCCCCTACAAAAAAACGAAAAGAACAGGCGCAGCGATCAGTAACATACTGAAAAAAAAGTACCGAAAGCATTTTGAAGCTATAGGAAACAATTTGGAAACGTGGAATGAATTAGAACAAAAACCAACTAGTCAGTACCTTAAAGAGAGCGAAGAAGGTGTCGAAGATGTTGTGGAGGGGGCGGGTGTACTCGGCGCGGAACAGGTGCGGCCGCAGCAGCTCGAGCAGCCCCAGCGCCTGGGTGAACAGCGCCAGGTGGTTGCGCCCCCGCAGCACGGGGAACTCCAGGTGCACCCGGCCCCGCAGCGCCGCCGCCACCATCTCCAGCTGCCTGTACACAATAGACAATAGGCAATAGGCAATAAACAATAGACAAACTCTTTATTTTCAGAACATAACATGTTTTACAATTATATCTCCGAGAGATTCAAAGCTCGTGTGGAGGAAATTTAGAAATGAAACAAAATAAATCTCTTAAATTAGGCAGTCCTGAGCAATATTAACTTCACTTACATATTATACATAATATATGACAATCTAATAAAAATTTGAGATTAAATTAACAGCAAAATTTAACATACAATAAAATATAAATATAAAAGTAATATGAGTAAACTTTAAATCAGAGTAATATCAACAAATTTTAAAAATAGAACATATGTAAAATTTCAAAATAAAAATAACAAAAAATTGTTTGAATAAATAGCAAAGAAACTTGTTAGAAATCAATTAAGTTACTTACAATGGCTTCTTTTGATCATTTTAAAATGTGACTTTCCTTTGTCTAGAATACAAAATGCCAAAGTCTCCTTTGTCATAGCCAAAGTGAGCTATGAATTTACTGATTTACTGTTAAGCTGACACAGACATAATAGAGGCGAGTTTAACACAGACTGTTATTTAGACTTTGGAGGAATGGAAGCCCCAGCTTTACCAGCTATGTATGTGTCAAAAAATATATTGTGCAGCTTACAGAAGGAAAGGACCGTCAAGATGGGGAAGGTAAGCCTTGCCCCTAAAGGAGGAGATAAACGTTCCCATCCCATCCTCCAGGCTCTTCTGGGTTGTTAACTCACTTTCTAACACTAGATCTCCCCAGCACTCCCAGACAAGGCCCACCACCTGGCAGCTCTCCTAGTTGTAAAGAGAGCCCAAGTTGGTTTACCTTCCATAAGGGTCTCTCATCCCCTTCCAGGTGGACAAGGATGATACACAACTCCATAGATCTGACTTAGATTCACCTCTTGGACCTGATTGGGTATCCAAACTCAGCTGGGAATCAAAGTGCACTTGCAACTACCGTAATATCAGTATTACAGTGCAGTGATGGATTTACCATTAGGCTAACTAGGCCTAGCCTAGAGCTGTGGGCTGAGAAAGGAACAAAGTCATTTTTTTAGTACATTTATTAGTAGAGGTGTGCGGATATCCGAAAATTCGGATCGGATTCGGATCGGATCGGATATCCGAATCCGATCCGAGGGTCTTATAACTATCCGGTAAGACTGGCCAGATATCCGACTCTATCGGATAGACTGCATATTTTGGGGTAAATTTTAAAGAAGGATAAAATTTTAAAGTTTGGAAGGTCTTCCAAACAAAACAAGTCACTGCCGACGAAAGAACAGTAGTGACAAGCAGATAACATCGCGGAGCAAAAACGACGCTTTGAAATTCGACGTTGCGATTGCGACTTGGACTTGGACAACGCCTCAATACGATTCGATTATGTAGTGGTATGCATCAAGCGATGTATTTCGGTAGATGATATTGCGACTCGTGATTAGATCGAGATCGTTATACACGATCAGAGTATTGCGCAATACCCGACGCGATAACGATCATTTTCTTAAGATAAATTCTTCTATCGTAGCATTAAATCAGTTAACAAATAATCGTACATCCTTTATTAGATCTGTCTCGATCAGTATCCGTTACCGACGAAACATCGATTGATACGAGAGAAAATCGCAATCAAGACAAATCCGAGTTCGCCAATAACCGACAGTGACCACGTGACCACAGTCGTCTTCAGTTACCAAAACGAAATATCCCGTAAATTCCCCATAAATGAATAGTCGTGTTGCTGTTTCGTACGACTATTTCAGGCCGTAAATATCTTAAACGGCCTGTTGATACAATGAAGTAAAAAGCCTACGATAATTTTGGGCTGCCAAAGGGTTGGCGAACCTGATCACTGTTTGTCTTTATCTCACTTTGGTTTTGAATGTCGACGTCTGCCGTCTGCTTAAAAACTGAATTGCCTTAAAGGATGTGTTTCTTTGAATCACCGGATTATTTTATTTTTCATTTAAGCAATTTCCTACCTAGAAATGAAAAGTTGAGCGATCAAAAATAACTTTTTATTTTGTTGAAATATTAATCTTTGACGAATGAAGCCGAGTCAAAGCCGACCGGCCGTATTTTCAACACGTGATTAAAATGGACATTCTTAGATAACAACAGTATAATGCTGAATTGACAACCTACGCCTTAGCCTTATGATAATAGTTAGTGAGTTTGCTTGTTGTTTATTATTTAAAACAAATATACCTTTGATCTAAATTAATTGACCAAGTTTTAATACTGAAACCTACAACATTTGAAACTTATCTTGAAATTTAGGTTAAGTTTACTGCTCAGACTTATTATTTTACTGTATTATTTTGTAGTGGATCTAAATCTTGGTTGTCAGGCATTAATGCATAAATAAAAATGTAAAGCTTTCTTCAAATATGAAGTGATTGGTGAATCAAGTTTTATATTTAATTCTTTTGTCTAATCACTTAGGCCTAGTCACTGATCAAATAATTTATTGATTTGTGAAAAGGAAAAGAACAAAAAATACAGAGGTCTGAAAGTAAATAAATTTAGGTTGCATTGAAAAAGGAGTTTTTAAGTAGCCTAATCTTGAAATTGATATAGGCATAAGACAAATAGGCAAATAGATTTCCATTAAGCATAGGCAAATACTGCCTATGCTTAATGGAAATCAATAAATTTCTAAACTCTTAACAGATAATTAGTTGTACCTTTGCATACTTTAATAATTGACATTTGGCCTATATTAGAAACAATAAATCACAACAATCAACAACTCAAGCCTATCAAGGCAAACCTTACCTTACACATTAGGATAATATGGTAGTTCCTTGCAATTACCTTAGGCTTATGAGAAAACTTAAAAATCTGCTCATTACGCCGCACCGTAAATATCCGAATCCGGTATTATCCGATCCGAACCTGTTGTTATCCGATCCGAAACCGATCCGAATATAAGCTATCCGATCCGAATCCGATCCGATCCAAAAATTCACTATTCGCACACCTCTATTTATAAGGTATTGCAAATTATAATCACCCTTTTCATCTTACAAGTTTATGTTAACTTTTTTTGTCATCAAATGAATCCTGAAGTAAACAATTACATAGTTAACAATAAAGTTACTTAACTTAACAAATATCTTTCTCAATGTTGAGTAGAACTGTAAAGAGTAGGAACATTGAGAAAGGGTCTTGCTATCCCTTTGTTAATTTAAATATACTTAACTTACATAAATATTATTTGTTAACTTTTTGTTAACAAACAATATAAGCACACTGTGGCAGTGTTCTAATATATCCTCTAAATCGACAACTTCTCTGGCAAATCATTTTTTCCTTATTTCCTTATAAAGAGAAACTAGAGTAAGTTCTAAACACAGGGAGCTGCGCAGACAGGGTCAGTACAGTCTGGTGTCCTCTACCTGAGCACCAGCAGAGGGTGTGTCGCCGTCATCTTCCTGGTAGCCAGGTCGTACTCTTGCGACCGCCTGTACCAGTCCTTGTTGGGCGGAGTCGCGGTGAGAGCCGTCAACAGAGTGTGTGACACCGTGTCCAGCACACTGCTGCCCATCACTGCCGACGTAACAAAAAGATCGGTCGTTTGAAATTACAAGATTACGTTTTATTACAATAGGGTTAGTTAGTCAGAAAATTCAAAATGTCACCTAATATAAGTTAAGTGTTCACAATAGAGCACATAAAAGACCAGTTTTTCTAAGTTGGCTTACCTTTAACCCTTTTAGTGCCGTAGGGCCCGGAGCGGGCCATTCGTTTTATGTTATTAATGTGCCGGTGGGACCGGAGCGGGCCACCATATTTCGGTCACTAATTTACCGCGGGACCGTAGCGGACCACTCTACATTTTTATACATATAATATTTATTTCTTACTTTAATGGCTGCGAATCGTGCCAACGCCTCTCTACTAACCAGTCTTTCGTTTCATATGACTTTTCTCCTGTCCTGTCTTTAGCACCAGTTAAAACATCATTCTGAAATTGCAGTCAGCTGTCGTCAGTTTCATATAACCTCGTAATTATTGTGCCGGTGTTGTAATTGTATTTGCGTTATTGTGGTTACAGATATTGAAACTTTATTAAAACTTAATTGTTATAGCTACTTTAAAGATGTGTTTTGTGCGTTTTGTGACAGTAATATGAATGAATCTGGAATACGAAAATTGTTGGAAGCTAGTTGTTCGTCCATCGACAACTCATTACTCAGTGCATCGGTCGATGGATCCCAAATTAATCTTGGTAATGTAGCAATAAATGAAGGAATTGCCTATCAAGGAATAGATAGTAATGAAGTGGAGACTAGTTTCGGCCATTTAGGCTACAGTACAAGTGCCGATACTCTACCACCAACTTATGCAATCCGAAGGTTAGGTTAGGTTAGGTTAGTAAGGCCAAAATGTAAGGTTTTGGTTTTTGTTTTTGTTATTCATAACCCATGGGAGTAAATTGATATTTTATATATGGTTTTAATTTGTTTTTAAATGTACTTTTACATAAAAATATTGGAAATTACCCAACTATAAAATATAACCTATTTTGGGTAAATTTTTTTTTATATTTATTTTTATATATGTCTACCAAAAAATTTTTATTTTCTCTTTATGTTGTCACTTTCAAAAAGCACAGATATTCAGCTGAAAAGTAAAAAAAAAAATCATTAAAATATATTAATAAATACATTTTTGGTGAATTTTTTTCTGAACGCTTACAAATTTGCCAAAAAGCCACGGCACTCTATGCAGGTAACAGTGAAAAATGGCGCGGCACTTTATGCAACAATTTTTACTTTTTGTTCCGGCACTAAAAGGGTTAAATATTTTGATTAAAAAGTAAATTCAAGTTAAATATTTCAATCATTGCTTAGGGGCTGGGGAGGATTGATGCATCTTTGTCTTGAAGAAATTCTTAAGCATTGATTGAAATATTACAGCTAACTTTTTACTGGTAAAAGTAAATTTGAAAAAAATTTAGTTGTTCCATTTATTCCTTTTTCAAATTACTATGGAAACATAAATTGATAGTTAGGAAATTCATTCTTTTATTATTTATCTGAGCTGGCTGCCTACCTCAGCTTAAAACTAAAAATGTCTTGGCTTTTTCAAGGTAGAACATAGAGACTGTGATTTACAAGGTTTGCAATCAAGCTTGGATAACACATTGTTCTTCCAAAATATAAAAAAGAATTGTAAGGGCTGCAATAAGGTATTCATGTACTTATACAGTCATGAAAAAAGAGCATAAGGTTTAGCAATTAGGTAATTGATTATCAACCCTTTGTGATAGGGTTGGATATTTCCCGCTATTCCTTAGAGATTGCGGCCGTAGCGCGTGGAAGTAAACTTTTTTCCACATCAGTTGTGCTATGCAATCGAACAACATAATACAACATACAAAAAATACAGTAAAACCCCGCTTAACCGGATCAATGGGGGTGAGACCGTTCCGGATAATCGATTTTCCGGATAATCTACTGTTGGTATTTTCGATGCAAGAATACGAAAAATACGCCAAAATACAAATCCATCTTAATAGTTATTTAACGTTACAGTATTATGTTTATAACATCCACCGATTTACAAACAGCAAAAAATCTCATTTACTGTAATAATTTACAGTCATCTTTCGTCCATCGGCCGTTCCGGTTAACCTGGGTTCCGGTTGAGCCGGGTCCGGTTAAGCGGGGTTTTACTGTACATAGCAAACATGAAATCCAACGAACGCTCAGGCGTCCAGCAGGACTAGCCGATGACATATGGTTTTGTTTGATTTCCTAAATTTTGTATGATGCCTTTAGAGTGCTACAATCTAGTGAGGAGCAATTTAACTAAATGATCAGCAGGCTTGCAACACTGAATCGTAAAAATCCCCTATGCTAACATTGCAGGTTTTCAATGAAAACCATTCCGAGCTGCCGGGCGAGAAACCATTCCGAGCTGTTGGGAGAGAGCCGTAGTGGTGAATTCTGAGCTGACACAGAGTAGGGCTTGGGCTAGTAGAGCTGGCTGTATGACCGTCAGAACTAAGACATACAAAAATAATTCCGACTGGCTGCTGTCTGCGTTGTGGCCATCCCTGCTGGCCTTACAATCGCAAAGTGTTAAGCTGTGAACTTTTGTGGACAACTTAACTTTGATGCTGTTGTCAGTTTTTGTGTCCTTGCTAGTTCGCTGATCTATAGGCTAATATACTAAATAAAACTCAAGAGTAAGCAGGTTTGGGATGTGGGATGCACTCTAGTTAGGCCTACCTGAAATGGGAGAATTGCTGAGGTATTTTGACAATTCAGTGTCAGACAGTTGGGTGATGATGCTAGGGACTCTGAGGTAAAGTTGCACCAGCAATTGACGGCACATCTCGCTGCGTTTGCTGCAACCACACCCAAAAAATTAAATTAGATCAGGAAATTATAGGTTTTACAATACTTGACACATGCACATATTGTTCAGGATCTATTTACAAGTTCGTCCAAGATCTCATCTAGTTACAGTTATGTATTTATGTTAATAATTAAACTTCAGTTTATATTTTCTTTGGCATTATGAGACACTTAATTTAAGTTAAAACATTTGAAGCAGTGAGTTTATGTTTCAGGAGTTTTTAACGTCTTAGAAATCCCAGGATACTTGAGTTTTTTATATATTTTTTTAAATATTAAGTGATTCAAGTGTGTACATTTTTTCACAAAGCCATAAACTCTTACCCTGTTGGTTTGGCCGCGTTCTCATTCAAGTGCCTGACGACGGTCGAGAGTGTTTCTTTATCGGCGTGGGGAGCCAACAACGAGAGGCGAAGATTCATCTTGTCCACCGCTGCTTTGATGTCATCAAATGTGACTGCTTCTTCCACGATGTAATCCGCAATACATGGTAGCTTAAAAAACAAGATATTTCCCAGTTCATTAAGAGCCCTTTTGAGAAAGGGGAAGGTTACTAGGTCACATATGAATGACTCAGAAGGTTATTGGAGGGACTTAAACCTTCCAAGATCAGAAGGTTTCTTAGAGTCACAAAGGAACTTTGGGTTATTTATTTATGTGTTTCTAGTTGGACACTGATTCTCAGGTAAGTTAGCTGACCCATTCCTTCATAGCAAAAGTTTTTACAGCAAAAAAGTAGCCACAATAAAGAAGATTAAGTCCTGAAAAGTTGACACTTGATGACTCGGCAATCCTGATAACTCGACATCCTTAACATAAAAAATAACTTACATGAAAACAGCGATGTTTATGAAAATTAAGGCAAACCTATAGAATTATTTTGGCTTTCTATAAGCCTTTTCATTAAAAAAAATTGCTAGAATCAATAAATCATCAGTTATAAGCCAGAAACAATTTGTGATGCCTTGCTGTAGTACCTGGCAGGCGGGCAGGTCCAGTATGTCCTCGGCGGCCCCGTGTTTGGGTGTGTACTTCTCCCGTCCCTGCAGCAGCTTGGGGTTGCAGGTCAGGGCGATCAGGAAATCCAGCACGGCTGACGGGTCATTCCTGCAGCAACAACAGTCGTGCTTGAAACAAGATTCAACCCTTCGACTTGCAGTGTTGGGTAGTTTAACCTCACAAATTAGCCCTACAACCAAAAGAATGTCAGTTGTGAAATGATAGTGTTTTAATCCTTTGTTAAAAAATCATAAAAAAGCAACAATGGGCAAACTGTTACATATCATTGATTTCAGCAACATTAAAAAAACTCTAGCCTACCCCTAAAGTAATAATTTATATGGACTTGCCAAGTTTTTCTTTTGTTCTGGTTATAGAATAAAAAAAGGAATAACATGTCAAAATTATTTTTTACATTTCACTGTATTGTAACTGTGGAATCAATTGTCAAATTAAAATTCTGTAATATAAATTTTTTAGAAAGAGAAATTATATTTGATTATGAAAGTGATGGAGGTGATGACATTTGTACTGTAGGCCCACGCCTAGGTTTTTGGCCAATTAATTTTTTAACATTAAGATATTTTTTCTTGTATAATATTCCTACATAAATTTTCTAACAATTAATCATCTGCAATATCTGTAATATACATTTTTTAGAAAGATAAATTTTTTATTTTTTTATTATGACAGTGACGGAGGTGATGACGGAGTGGTTTCTTAGGCCCAGGCCTAGGTTTTTGGCCAGAAATTAATTTTTTTAAGTTAAGATATTTTTTCTTGTGTAATACTTTATTCCTACATAAATTTTCTAAAAAATTAACCACCTGCAATATTAGATAATCGTATGAAAGTAAAATGTTTAACCTATCAGGAGGAATGAGTAAAAAAATAAAACGTGTGGTTTTTCATCTTCAATTGGCCAATATTAATTATTACCGAGTAAATTAGTTTGTTTGAAAAATAAGCTAAACAAAACTTTTTGAGAATAGTATTTTAAAATGAAACCTTAATTTTTTATTCTGTTGACACAGTTTAGGAATATCAAAAAAAGAATGTAACTACAAAACTTTCTCACCTTCAACTCTAAATTCTACCCTAACATAAAACTTATGTAGACTCAAGTCACCCAAATTTGAATTACCAACCAACTCAAAAAATTTTACTAAAAAAAGTATCTTACTTGGCTACAGTAGCTGGATTGAGTAGTCGCTTGGTACAAAGGTGCAGAGTAGCCCAGCTGGCGTGGTGTGTCAGCAATGTCAGCAGGAATGGCCGGCACTCAAACTGTCCCCTCGAGAACAGCAAATCCATCTGGGCAACAAGTGTAATAGTTACAGTTCTGAAGAGGACAATCGTGTTACTACATTTCATAAAGGAATTATGTCAGCCAGCAATTCAGGTGGGTTTAAGTTGGTCAAATCTGCTAGAATTAAAATAACCTCTATTTATAATCTTTGATGTTATAAACAGTGTCACATGGAAAAAATCCAGAATTCTCCAACTATTGTCCTAGCATGGTCTTCCCATCACTGGGAAAATTCTGCCAATGTGTAAAACGGCCAGTTTTGGAGTCATGCCAAGCCAATATAAATCAAGCTGAAAAGTATTGTTAATTTGAGGGGAAAATTAGTTTCAGGCGTTGATACTACATAATTAGCAACAAACCAGTTAAAATAACAACTAGGCCGTCTTTTTGATCTTACTTGAGATGTAGAAGTCTCTCCGATAATCTCAGGCTCCAACTGTACCAGCCAATCGAGCAGCAGGCCCTTGCGATTGTCCGAGGTCTGTTGCATGAGAGCGCCGGACAGTGACTGTACCAGGGTCTGCGAGTCGTTCACCCGCAAGCCGTGATTCTCCAGCAGCAAACGGCCTTGAATCTCTAATTTGCTCAGTGGCGTCTCTTCGAATACTGTAACATTGTCACGTTTGCTCAATTTCAGTTGGAGGGAAGGTGACGCTAAAATAATTTGCATGCCTACCGCCCTAATGTCTAAGGTTCAAATCCTAGTGAGGACATGATGGCTTTAAAAACTGCAACCTGCAACCTAGCTTCACACTATGGTGCTTTGAAGCATTAAGCTCCCAGCCCTAGCTGACAGACCACCAGTTGATAAATCATTACCTTTTCACGCTGAAAGTTTAATAAACCTTTTCATTTGACAGTGAAGGATCTTGAATTGGGAGTGAAATTATTAACTGTTGAACTGAGCAAAACAATGAATTTCACAATGAGGTGAACTATCATCACTATAACTTATTAACTTCTACTAAAAAAAAACAAAACAAAAACAATGATGCAGATTACCTTTCTTGGGATTCTCGGTGGTGGCAGCCCGCAGCGCCAGGTCTCTGTTCTGGTGTTTGTGTATGAAGCTCTTGAGTATCCCGGCCAGTGGCTTGGCCCGCGGGGACTTGTGAGCCTCAGACAGGACGACACTGGCGATCAGAAGCACCGTCGGTAGCAGGTCCGCCCTGCAAGCCACCAAATTTTGATTTTTATGCCTTGATTGCTTTTTGTCATGAACCGATAGGCCTTAATAGCAATCTAAAAACAGCGAGGTACTGTAGCGGTAACAGTCACATGAGATAGCCGCAGGTGACCGCTCATGATAGAACAGGAGTCCCCGAAGCTGAGATCGAACCAGCGACGTTTGACATCAATATGCTCAGTAGCTACTGCCATGGTACAGCAACAATTTACAGTTGTAATCGGTATTCGAGAACTGCCAACATGATTATGCTCAACTAAATGTGATGCTGGGCACTTCACAGTATTCACGGTAAATTGCAGCTTCTAACATTAGATTCTCAGAGTTCAACCAGCGAATGGACAATGAGGCATCCTTGAAAAGCACCACAATTTTCTACCTGAGGATGTTCCCCTGGCAATATGATCTAATAGAAGCAATAATTAATCTAAGAACAATTGTGACTTAGAACAATTGTGTCCCTTAGTGGAACTATCCACTATAGTTCCACTAAGGGTGGAAAAATAGTTAGTTTGTGTTAGTTTTAAAAATATTTCCAATATTTTTAAAAACTAAAACAAAAAAATTTTCCAGCACAAATAAGTTAATATTTCGAATTATTGCATCGTTTTCAAAACAAAGCTGGATAAGGTTAAAATAAAATAAACTATTGTGTAAACAAATATGTAAACATAGGGAAAATCACTTGATAAATTTTATATATATTTGTGTGTGTGTCTTTAAGCATAATAACTCGAGTTAAAATTGTCCAATCTTAATGAAATTTAGCATGGACTCGTAAACCAGCCTGATCAGACTACCAGTAGGGGGGGGGGGGGGGGGGTAAAGGGGGGATAAACCCCTCCAAAAATGGTTTTTCGTAGTTTTTTACATAAAAAACAACTATCCACTATTGATTGAAGTTTCAATAAATGCAAACAGGCAGCATCATTGAATAAAAACTTGTAGCTCACAATATTTTTGTCTAAACAAGCTATTTAAAATTATTATTGACCTATCCAAAAACATTAATATTTTTTGTTGATTATCAATAGACAAGTTAGGGCTGCAAGACAAAGCTGACCTGGAAACAGAGGTGAGTAGGCGGAAGAGAGGGCAAGCGAAGTGTGGACGAGACACAATCGCTCGCACAAAACTCTTGTCCGAGGAAGTTTTCTTCATCAAGAATATTATCAAAACCTTTAGAATCCTCGGTGGGTCTTTGCTGGTCTGACACTTGCTCAGTTCGGAAGACAGTGACTGAAAAATGTATATGAATTTTGCATTTGTTAAGGCTTTCATGGCTCTTATAAATGAGAATGTTGCTCATATTTTTAAAATGAACCATATGTTTGTGTTTGACGGTTCTTAGAATATAAGATAATTCATTAATTGTGATGAAATGTGTTTATAGATTATTTCATGTTTTCGTTTTCATTCATATTATTTCAATATTACATTGTTATTTTTTTGCACTGAACAGGTATAATTTATTAAGAGCATGTTTTTTAAGCTGGGTACTGCTTGATGTATTATGAATGTACTACTATTAAACTAAGAGGCTTAGGTGATTTACAAATAAAGGCTTAAAAAACTGCAAGCATAAAAATTCACTGGATTTTGTTGTCCAGTACTATGAGTCAACTGTTTTCCTGCATATGCCAATTTGGTGGATTGGCATATAAAAATATGCATAAACTGTACTATTTTAAAATAAATGTTTCTTTTGAGTTTGAACTGTTACTAACAGCCAAACAAAATAAATAATTTGTAATGGCAGATAAACACGACTTAGTTCAAACTGACTGGTATAAAACTGTATTTTAAATTCCAATATTATGTCTAGGAATAACTTTTATTTGTTAAGTTTTAAAACATAGCATGGTAGATAAACCTATGTATTACACTTAGAAACCGATTTTTTTATGGTTTAACCGGTTCAATTATGATAAAACATCAGGCTCGGTATAAAACATGGTTCTCATTTAGTAGTGATCGAGAGTTCTTTCAAATCAAGAGTATGTCAATGAAACTCACCTTCTGCAGGGTGAGGAATATGTCCCTGGACAGCTGTCGGTCGCCAGGAGTCTCGGGCATCAGAAACAAGTTCTCGAGGATAGGAATGGCCTTGTTCTCTGTCAGCTGGATGGCCGGCGGCACCTCTATCGGCCGCAATTCTGCCGGCAACAACGGTACATGAAAGAGACTCGTCATCAAGCAATTAATCATATGTTCTTTTTCATCATATATTTGTAATCATAAATCATATTTCTTATTTAATCATATCACTTTTTAAGTTGTTTTCACTTTTAAAAGTGAGCTCCAAGTATATTAAAAAATAAATTATTTCACTAAGGGAAAAATGAGGGTTAATATTTTATTTTTTCGGAGTGACATTTGTCAATCATATTTATTATTTTTGGAAAACACACTCCTGTAAAACGTTTGAAAATAAAAAAAAAGTTCATTATTTCTTACCAGTGGTGGATTAAGAGTTACCTGCCACTGGAATCGAACCTGTGACGTTAGACACACTTAACCTCTGGGCTACCACCTCTGCAAAATCCAAGAGCTGGTGACTATGTGGTTTAAGAGAGGGGGGTGTGGTGGTGGTCAAAACAACAAGGGAGCCTATCCACTCCACTAATCAAAGCACTTTTTGCACTCAGAAGATGTGAATTACGGATGGAGTCATAAAAGATAAATCAGACCACAGTTTACCATTTGGGAAGCACTATCTTTCATGATAACATTTTACCCTCAGTTTTTTCAATGTTTAGGGTACCAGTAAGTAGACAACCACCAACACCTTGCCACCCCACGCCCTGCGCTGGTGCTGCACTGTATCATGTGATGACCACTCACCGCTAATGTCCATGGGCGTGACGTCGCCCAGGACCGGCTCCGTGGGCCGCGGGGGGTCCTGCACGCCCAGCGCCCGCGCGAACACTTCGCCGCCCCTCGCCCCGCGCTGGTGCTGCACTGTATCATGTGACGACCACTCACCGCTGATGTCCATGGGCTCCGAGGGGCGCGGGGGGTCCTGCACGCCCAGCACCCGGGCGAACACTTCGCCGCCCCTCGCCCCACGCTGGTTGTATCATGTGACGACCACTCACCGCTTATGTCCATGGGTGTGACGTCGCCCAGGTCGGGCTCCGTGGGCCGCGGGGGGTCCTGCACGCCCAGCGCCCGCGCGAACACTTCGCCGCCCCTCGCCCCACGCTGGTGCTGCACTGTATCATGTGACGACCACTCACCGCTGATGTCCATGGGTGTGACGTCGCCCAGGTCGGGCTCCGTGGGCCGCGGGGGGTCCTGCACGCCCAGCGCCCGCACGAACACTTCGCCGCCCCTCGCCCCGCGCTGGTGCTGCACTATATCATGTGACGACCACTCACCGCTGATGTCCATGGGTGTGACGTCGCCCAGGTCGGGCTCCGTGGGGCGCGGGGGGTCCTGCACGCCCAGCGCCCGGGCGAACACTTCGCCGCCCCTCGCCCCACGCTGGTGCTGCACTATATCATGTGACGACCACTCACCGCTGATGTCCATGGGTGTGACGTCGCCCAGGTCGGGCTCCGTGGGGCGCGGGGGGTCCTGCACGCCCAGCGCCCGCGCGAACACTTCGCCGCCCCTCGCCCCGCGCTGGTGCTGGACCTCCACCAGCTGTATCATGTAGCCCTTGTCCTGCACGGCTTCCACCACCGACTCCTCGTCCGCCAGCACGGCTCTGTCCAGCGTCTCCAGCAGCTTACTGTAGTCAAATATAATTCATTTACAAAAAATGTTTGTTAGCCAAACTCTTAACAACTAGGTACAAAATGGTAAAAAAAGGTACAAAGGTAACAAGGAACAAAAAAGACAATCTAAAATTTGGCCCTAAACATATTCAATGTTTTATGCTTTAAAAGCCTGGATGTGCACTAAGTATTGTAATAGTAGTTCATGCAACGATTGTATAATGAATGCCTTTAAGCCACGAGTGATATCTCACGAGTGGCTTAAAGGCATAATACAATCGTTGCATACACTATTTTTAGAGGTGTGCGGATAGTGAATTTTTGGATCGGATCGGATAGATTATGTTCCGATTGGTTTCGGATCGGATAACAACAGGTTCGGATCGGATAATACCGGATTCGGATATTTACGGTGCGGCGTAATGAGCAGATTTAAGTTTTCTCAGAAGCCTAAAGTGATTGCAAGGAACTACCATATTATCCTAATATGTAAGGTAAGGTTTGCCTTGATAGGCTTGAGTTGTTGATTGTTGCACTGAGAAAAATTTAGTCCTGAAATACGTGGAAAATACACGTAAATAAGGGTGTGCGGGTTACCCACTGCAATCTGGACCCGGCTCAATGCTCCGGCAGTGAGGCCGCCACACGGAAAATCAGGACTTAGTTTGTTTATATAGTTATGACGTCACCGGCTATGACGTCATTACTGTCGGTTGTAAGTCCTGCCGATGAGATTTTGCTCTCGTAATTGCAAAGACTTTTCTCAGAATATCCTGCGATTCATTTTGCCTTCACCACAGCTTATCACAGAATGTACATTCCTACTCTCGTAAAATACAACCGATTTCTATGCACTGACTTGCCTAGTCTCTGCATTTACCGGTATTTTTGACTTAAATCAGTAAAAAATGTCTGGATCCTTCTAGCGGTCACCCATCCAAGTTCTATCCACGCCCGATGTTTCTTGACTTGTATGTTCAGGTGAAGACCGCTATATCCATTGCGTTATGGCTGCCTGTTGACGAGTGTAGTTGTTGAATAGCATATGAAGAAGTGATAAGTGCACTTTTACGCCTAATGGTACTTCTCTACAGTGACAATTTATTACGTAATTGAGTCTAGACTGGCCCTCTGTACGTGTCGTGCGTGTTTCCCAGTACTGTACCGGAATTTTTATAAAAAAGTAATGTTTGTTCGTTGTGTGCGTCTGTCCGTTTGTGTTACGTGGGTATGTGTCATGATGGTTTTTAATGCTTCTTGACGACTTCCACTAGAATGAAATTTGATTTCAATCGCCTGAGGAAGATCTCTCTGAGTTTGAAACCGTCGTAGCCCATAATATGAGATTAAAAAGGATCACTTTGACACTACAATGTATTTACACATTAATAGTTACAATTTATTGCCCTGACTTATTTATTTGATACATTTAAAAGTGGCAGCAAATCAATGTAAGGTTTTACTCGACCTGCATTCTATTTCTTACAATTCATCTTATTTAAGACTTTGCTAAAAATACCTGAGTTATTAAAATCGAAGGAGGATTTAAACAGTGCAATTACTTTGTTTGGTAATTTGTTCGTGTAAACTTTGGGCAGATAAAATTAATCTTAGGTCTAAAACTGATCAATGCATCCTTGCAACTATTTAAAAATAAAACAATATTTAACATAAGTTACTGCTGACAAATAAAACGATTTGATTTTTTTCAAAAATCTAAGCTTTTTCTTTGAAAAATTGGAAATTTTATATTCTTTTAGACGTTTCACTACCATTTACTTTATATTTATTTACTATGAATGGTACTATAGTAAGTAATTCTATAAAAAAACATTAATTAAATATGTACTATAGAAACCAAATGTTATTATTCAAACTTGTATCACATTTGTAAATTTTCCCAAATATAAAACTAACACAACGGACTTAAAATCAATCCAGATTTGGTTAAAATATGTATTCGATCGAAATAAAATATTTGATGATAGTGCGAACTAAAACAAGGTATAGACTAATTGCTTTTCCCAAATCACATGGAAATAATTTGAAGTTCTCATCCATACGCCTACCGTAAGCAGTGGGCTGCATGCAGAAAGTAATCATGGATAAAATTATGACGTGTTTTGTGACGTTTACAAACCATCCATGACGTCACTTTAATGTTTTTTCCTTAAAATCATGGTAAATTCCCTGATTATTTGCAAATACGGCAGTTCGAGCGTAATTGCAGAGAAAAAGTTCTTAAAGAAGGACTGCGAGTCCTGCGTCTGTACTAATGCCCAAAACTCTGCCGAGTCATTGAGCTGGGTCCAGACACAACACTCCTGTACGTGAGCCAAGTCCTTATTTGCGTACTGCGAGTACAGGTTCTAGACTTGGGACAAAAACTCTGCTTTTCCGCTAAGATATTTTTCTCAGTGTGTGATATATTATTTACAACATAGGCCAAGAGTCAATTATTAAAGTATCCAAAGGTGCAACTAATTATCTGTTAAGAATTTAGAAATGTATTGATTCCCATTAAGCATAGGTAGTATTTAATTGGATAAGTTTATTAGGCCTAAATCAATTTCAGGATTAGGCTAAATTCCCTTTTCATGGCAACCTAAATTTGTTCACTTTTAGGCCTCTGTATTTTTTGTTCTTTTCCTTTTCATAAATCAATAGGCCTAAATTATTTGATCAGTGACTAAACTTAGGCCTAAGTGATTAGACAAAAGAATTAAATATAAACCTTGATTCACCAATAACTTCATATTTGAAGAAAGCTTTTAGGGGTGGGCGAGTTGTGGATTTTGGAGTCGAGTCGAGTCGAGTAGTTGTTTGTGAAAAATAATGAAATTTTAATTTTTTCAACTAAAATCTTTCTTCAATTTTACTTATAAAATTGGTCTACTTTATTTAAGCTTATGTTTTTATATGTATATTTCTTGGAGAAATAAAACTCTGATATTGTAATACCCCTACATTGCATAAACCCTACTTTTAAATGAATAAGTTGACTATGCTAAAAAATCACTCAAAATAAAAAATCAGTTAATGTAACAAGATCACAAAATAAATTTATGTAGAATATGCATAATTGTAAAATTTAAGCAGTAATAGGATTTAATTAATAGCCTACTATTTAAACAATCAAAAACAGTTTTATATTTTACCTAAAAATAATTGTTGGCCCTAATTAAAACCTTAGCAGAGAAATTGTGGAAGAAAGAACTAAAAACATCAGGGAGGAGAGCTGTGCCCAGTTATTTGTTAACTTCTCTAAACCCAACCCCGCCCCCTTGCCTGACTGCTGAACTATTGTTTTTGACATCCAATCACTTGAGCATGAGTGACACAGTTGCGACCAGATAAGAATAAGATATCCCCCAGTACAAAAATTATAAAACCTTAACTAATTGTTTTATGAAGTCCACTTTACCAATGAAGTCCACAATTTTCTTCTCATTTTTACAACTCAAATGAGACAGAAATGAAGGCTGAGTATCATTTCAAAGATAAAATATAATTACAAATTTGAAGTAGGCCAGAGCTAAATATAGCTGCTGTAAGTTTTCAATTACTGAATTCAGAGACATCTCTCAGAATCTGGTATTTCTAGATAAATGTCAAAATCCATTCTTCTATGAATTAATGAAATATTTTCGAGGTTACTGTTATGAAATACTCGTGGACGGCTGCGAAAATCGATAGCGCAATTCTATCGGTCGCGGCTAAACGCGGATGTTGCTTTTCAAAACTCGCGATCTGCCACGAAATACGATCGCACATATTTGCCGATCGCCGAAAATCGGCAAATGTAGTGTTGCTAAAGTCGCGGTCGGCCGAGAAATACGAGCGCGCGTATTTGCCGATCGCCGAAATTCGGCAAATGTCGCCTTGAAAAGTCGCGGTCAGCCGCGAAAAACGATCGCGTGTGTTTGCCGATCGTAAATAAACGAAATGCAACTTTGCGAAACTAGCGATCGGCCGTAAAAGTCAGTCGCGCGTATTTGCCGGCCACAAATGAACAGAAAATGCTTAATCACTTAATCACTTTAATAAGACAGGTACCTCATTGAGGACGTTACCCTGAATATGAGTAAAGGATGAGTGTGATGATCGTGATGATAGTGGCGCGATCTTGTAGCCTTGTTACTGACTAAGGTTGGCATGTTCCTTAGACAGGATTGTTAATTAATAGCCAAACAACCAATGACAGCTGGCTCCAGACACAACCCTTCAAAAAGCTACTAACTTTTCTGCTTTATTGTGAAACTAGCGAGGTGCTGCGATAAACAATTTGCCGATTGCGGATAAATGGCAGATGTAGCTTTGCGTAACTCGCGATCGTCTGTAAAATTTGATCGCACAAACGTAAATCGCACGAAAATTCGGCCGCCGCGTAAACGGCGGGAGTAACTAACTACTCGACTCGGTTTAGTCGAGTAGTTGGAACTACTCGACTCGACCTCGAGTAGTAGCAACCACTCGAGTAATTACTCGACTGTCGAGTACACGCCCACCCCTAAAAGCTTTACATTTTTATTTATGTATTAATGCCTAACAACCAAAATTTTGATTCACTACAAAATAATACTATAAAATAATAAGTCTGAGCAGTAAACTTAACCTAAATTTCATGACAAGTTCAAATGTTGTAGGTTGCAGGATTAAAGCTTAGTCATTTAATAATTAGAACAAAGGTCTAATTGTTTTAGATAATAAACAACAAGCAAACTCACTAAATTATTATCATAGGCGTAGGTTGTCAATTCAGCATTGAACTTTTGTCTGAGAATGTCCATTTTAATCACGTATTGAAAATACGGCCGGCAGGCTTTGAGTTGGCTTAATTCGTCAAAGATTAATATTCCAACAAAATAAAACTTATTTTTGATCGTTCACCTTTCTTTTTCTAGGTAGGTAAAATCTTAGTTGAAAAATAAAGTAATATTGCAATTGAAAGAAATACGTTCTTGAGTTAATTCAGTTTTCAAGCAGACGATGGCATTTTAAAACGAACTGAGATAAAGACAAACAATAAACAGGTTCGCCAACTCTTTGGCAGCCCAAAATTATTGTAGTCTTTTTATTTCATCGTAACAACAGGCCGCTTCAGATATTTACGGCCTGAAATAGTCGTACGAAACATCAACACGACTATTTATTTATGGGGTATTTACGGGATATTTCGTTTTGGCAATAATTGAAGACGACTGTGTGCACTGTCGGTCATTGGCGAACTCTGATTTGTCTTGACTGCGATTCTCTCTCCTCTCATACCAGTTGACAATCGATGTTTCGTCGGTAACGGATTCCGATCGGGACAAAACTAACAAAGGATGTACTATTATTTGTTTACTGATTTAATGCTGCGATACAAGAATTGATCTTAAGAAAATTATCTTTATCGCGTCGGTATTGCGCAGTAGTCTGATCGTATACTACGATCTCGATCTAATCACGAGTCGCAATATCAGCAACCGAAATACATCGCATGATGCATACCACTACATAATCGCATAGTTTTGAGGCGTTGTACTGTTGTTCTAGCCGCAATCGCAAACGTCGCATTTCAAAGCGTCATTTTTGCTCCGCGATGTTTTCAGTGACTACTGTACTTTCGTCGGCAGTGACTTGTTCTGTTTGGAAGACCTTCCAAACTTTAAAATTTTACCCTTTCTATTAATTTATCCCAAAATATACAGTCTATCCGATAGAGTCGGATATGTAGTCAGTCTTACCGGATAGTTATAAAAGCCTCGGATCGGATTCGGATATCCGATCCGATCCGAATCCGATCCGAATTTTCGGATATCCGCACACCTCTAACTATTTTATCTACGACCAACAATATACGACAAAATATCCCTCGAAGTTAAACGAAACTCATGACTTTTACTAATGATGGAATAGGTCAACTAAAATTTGAGGTTAGGCAAATAAGCAGACTGAACCATGAATCGTTGTGGAACAACGAGCTCGTTGTGGAGCTGATGGGATAAGTAAACTCAAACATCAATCGTAATGCAACAATCAGCTGATGTGCGAATTGCGTAATTGTTATTATGACACTACTTCCGTCAAATGCCGAGCTCTCATTGGTCTAGAACCTGTACTCTAAAGTGACTCCAGTACTCTAAAGTCGTCATTAGAATACTGCCTGGTTTTTGGTGTTTTAATGTATATCATTATAATGTTTATTGTAATACCATAATTGGTGCTTATTGCAATGGTCGTAGATAAACAGAATTTGAATGCAGGATAAGTGTGGGAAAAATGAGATGAGCCCCCCAACACAAAGAGGGATCTTCTAAAGCAGAAGACTGCAGAAAGAATCATGACTTAAAGTGGTAGGCGAGATCATTGCAGACCACTTTTTGAACAACTTGGCATCCTTACTATCTACGGCCAATATATATTTGACTACCTCCTCCTTGTAAAAGCTGACCCTAGGCTCCGTTACATCACAAGAGACCAATTTCACAACTACAACCTGCTCTCAGGGAAGATTGTCAATGTTCTGAGATGTAGACTTTCTAAGAACAAAGATTACTATCCAGTATTGGCCTACAAACTTTATAACAAACTGCCACACAACATTAGAGAGCTGGGACCTACACTGTTCAAAAATAGGCTGAAGAAGTGGCTGAGCAGAAAGTGCTTCTACTCCATCGAGGAGTACACCACCACCATGGATCTCTGACCCTGAATCTGGCCGCCATAAGTATAAATATTGCACATATTAGTTTAACACATTCACTGCTGTAATCAAGGGTATTAGGTCCCCTATGTGCTAAAAGGTTTTTTTGCGTAATCATTTTCCTTCTGGTGTATAAAGACTGGAAATTATGTTCTTTTTCTCGAAAAAGGTTGATTTCGTCATTTTTCTGTAGTCTAATTTCCGGTCCGCACATGTGCGGGATGAGCACACAGAACGTCCAGAATGTGGGGAACGTCCACATCACGTTAATTACTTGGTCCCGGAAGATCCATAGTTTAGCACAAACCACGATATAAACACTTATAACATCAAAACAAATAATCGCATACACATAACCTCACTTCGGAACTGTCAAAACAACCAGCTGACTGAAAATAGAACGCTAGATCGCACTATGTGATTGCTGGTCCAGTAGGTGGCGCTGTGGGTGGAGAAGCTTGGAACTACGCGTAGTCCCATACAAAGGAAGTATTCAACAAATGGCTCATACAGTATTATAGCCATTTATTGCGAGCTAACTGCTCCACGACTGAATAAATGCACGGCGTACCGACTCCGCGTTAGTGCGGGACGTGCACCTGGGCCCCGGCCCGATCCCGCACAAGTGCGGGCTCAGCATTGAATGTGTTAATAATTTTAAAGTAATAGTTTTAGTGACAAGATCTATCCAGGCATCTGGTCAACGATAGCCAGTAATGGTAATGGTAATGATGATAGCCTTGTTACAGACAAAAACAAGATAATTAATGTTTTCAGAATTATAAATACTGAATATATATAAATAAATAAATACTGAATAAATATCTCATGATAAAAGGTAGCTGAGTCATGACCCAGATCCTTAATGGATTTTCTCAAGATTGATGCCTTTTTTTCTATGTGTGGCTTCTACCTAATTTGACAACTAAAAACATTACTTAAACCAACTAATGGACACGTGCTGCTCAGCAGCTTTTGATTAAGGTCTGCTGATAAATAATTGTTCATTAAAACCATCTATTCCTTAAAATTTATTTTTCTTCTTCTTCCACCAATGTTAAATCTTGTGGACAAATATGAAACTTTAGGTATTTTCCCTTTAGTCCTCGACCTTTAGACCTTCATAAATTTTATTATCTGCAAAATGTCATGCTGAGGTCTTCCCAACGAAACTTAATTATTATAATCAGTTCAGAGCTATAGGAGGAATCTTAATTTTTATTCATTCATAAAATAAAGTTTGTGAGCCAAATATTTAACAAGGACCAAATTTAAGAAAAACGACAATCTAATATTTGGCCTTGAACATATTTAATGTTTTATGCTTTAAAACCTAGATGCAACAATAAGTATTGTAAGCAGAATTTGAAAGAAGGATAAATGTGGGAAGGATGAGATGATAGCCTCGTTACTGACAAAGACTAGATGATAAATGTTTTCAGAATTATTAATATATATCTCTTAATAATTGGCAGCTGAGTTGTGACCCAGACCCTTAAAGAATTTTCCCAGGCCTTTGTTTCTATGTACAGCTTCTACTTGACTTGGCGACTAAAAACATTACTTGGATGAATGAAAAAGAAATTGTGAGGAAGTGTAGTACCTGTAACAACCCCAAAAATTATTAACTAACAATATGAGGTGAATTTTGTAAGAATAATGATCTAATCTTTCGTTCATTTTAGTCAATAAACTCAAACCAACCTCATGGAAGTGACGGGGATGCCAAACGACTGGATGAACAGTATCAACTGCTGGGGCTCTAGGTCGGTGAGCGCGGCGTCGACGAGACGAGGCACCCGCGACCGGATCATCCGCAGCTTCAGCCAATCAGGGATCAGCAGCGCCTCTTCCGACGTGTCTACGAGGAACGCCTAGGAGCAAAACAGTAATAAGGTTATCGAATCGTGTAGTTTATTTTAAAATTTTAAACATTCATATTTAGTTTACAAAAACATTTTCACTAACAACTTTTTTAATGATTACCTTTTTAACATCAACAAGCTAAAATATAATACATACAAAAATCCTGTTAGCACACTTTGTACACCAAATCCCAATGACAAAAAGACCAACAGACCTGACATTAGGCATGTACATTTTTATTTGGTTGTAGGTACTCAGAGTCATTTTATATTCCATATCATTTTAACCAACAAATTTTTAACCTACAAGAATTTTTTAGAGTTTCCATGGTAATGTTTTTAACCAACTAAAACAAACTTTCAGATAAGTATTAGTAGGAATAACGAATCAGACCCAAATTTAACCTCCACAAGAGTTCTAGCTGATCAAAATTTCCATTTAGGGAATTTGCATCCTTTTTGTCCCTACAAAATCCCTTCCACAGTCCTCCAAGGTTTGTAAAAGGACTTGTGTTGAATGAAATAGGTCCCCTACAACCCTGAAAATATCTATAAAGGAATGGAAATACTGATCAGCTCGCCTGGATGACTCCAAGGGAAGTATAGGTGGCGAGCAACCTATTGAGTTTGAAGTTGCAGCAGAGGAGGGGAGGAAATGATTGATGACATGGAAGTAAACAGAGCCACGTGATTACACTACTAGTCTGGTTACTAAAAAAAAACTAAACCAAAACAAAGTGTCAATGTTTGGCCGCAGAGGTCAACGATTGGAAACAATGTTTTGCTCTTTGAATAACAATCAAATTAACAGAAGAAATGTTTTTGGTTTCGCATGTAACAATGATTGACACAAGAAATTCATGGTTGAATCAACTGATCATTAGTTATTATTGGTTTCACCTACTCTAAAAATCCAAATTAATCTTGATTGGTTTGTAAACACCCAAGCTTCTTCAAGTCCCTCTCTTGATAAAAGGATGTATTTTAAATTAAATAGGACCCCTACAACTGTGAAAATATCTGCAAAGGAATGTGAAAACATTGATCAGCTCGCCCGAAGTACCTTGGGTGTGTCCTGCTTGTCCACCGGGAACCAGACGTCCAGCAGGTGTTGGTACTCGGCGGCGAGCGAGACGCACTGCGGCCCAAACGCCAGGATGATCACCATCGCGTGGACCACCAGTATGTACAGTGTGCACTGCTCCCCACTGGGCCATGTCACCAGTATCTGGTCCTGACTCTCGGACCAGGTGTATGCCTCTCTCTGCGGCTCCCGCGCCTGTCAATCACACCTCACATCATCAGGCCTCTGGTATAATACGAGCGACAAGAAACAAGTGTGGCCGACAACTGGTCAGGATTAAAATAATTTTAAATCGCTGAAAAAAAAAACGGTATTTCATTACTACATTACTACATTAACCCCTCATGTTTGGAACCTGACAAAATAAAATTCAATTTTTCATCAACAAAAGCATTGTTGCGGTACCTCCAGTATAGATTATAACAATCAAACCTGAAAAAATTAATTTCTGGGATGGGCCAAACTTTGATACTGATTCCTTTACACTTTCCTGCGATAGATACCAACAAATAATATTAAGCACAAAAACATCATATAACCATCACATCATAATTATTGCATCGTACACAAACAATTAGCACAATGTGATGAATTAAGAAGGATAGCAGGCCTTCCTGGATGATGTATATCCATGGTGATAGAACACATAAATAAAACATTAGTGGAATATTTCAGTGCCACTGGCAACATTCTCAACCAAGAAGTAACTGAATTGAAGAGGATGCTGGAGATTGCTCTTAGGAGTGTTGTTAAGAATGGTGCCAGTAGCACTGGAATATTCAACTTATGTTTTATTTTTTTAGTGCTCTATCACCATGAATATACTTCATTCAGGTAAGCCTGCTATCCATCTTAAACAATACTAATAATTAACAAAAGTTTAATATAAAAAACTACCCAATACACTCCTCCCAACAGAGAAGGATTACAGCGTTACAGAACAACCCAACATCCTAATCCCACCCAACACCCACTTCAAACCAGCAACATCCACTCACCTTAATCAAATATGAATAAAATATGGTGAGAAAAGCATCGAGCCCGGCGTTGGGCACGTCCTGAGCGGGAATGATGGCATTGATGATCGTCGACCGCTCCACAATTAGCGTGGCCATGTCTGCGACCAGGTCCGTCGCCTCCGTCACGTCACACGACGAGTGCTGCGCCAGGAACGCCAGGTAGGTCACCACGAGTGACGGGTCCGTCTCCACCAGACACGCGCTGCGCAGGGCGATCACGATCTGCGGAGTGAATTTAGGAGTCAGTTGGGTGAATTTTTAAGTTCCTCGAACTAAGTATTCACTAATAACAAATTTTTAGTTTTAGATAACTTAAAAGGATTTTTTTTAGATTTGACAATGCATATTCAGCATATTCTGATATGAGCAAATAAAGTTATGTCTGCCTCATGCCTGTTGTTAGGCCCTTCCTAAGGTTCCTGCTTTCTCTACAGGGCATGGTAGACATACATTTCTCAACTACTATAAGCTCAGTGGCTCAGATTTATACTCTGTTGAAGGTAGACTTTTCATTTCTTACTCCTGAGAAAGTTTCGTTAAACATTTAACCTCTGTACTCTGTCACATAATGACTTTTTGTTTCTCACTCCCTGAGAAAGTTTTAATCTACAAGCCGCATTATTCCACCTTATTGAGGTAGCCCTTGATGACCCCTGGCTAGTTTCTGTTTTGTGCATTGAGGTCACCATTGGGAAATTAATAAAAAGAGACTTTCATTGTATTGATAAGTGGTTTGGCTAACCAGTGAAAACAGCTTCTCTGCACCTTGGTTTCTCCTTGACTCTTTGGGGCATGTCACTCATAAACTTGGAAACCCAAGTTGTCCAGTTGGGAGCCTTCACGCTTGTCCAGTTACTCCCCTCCCCTTGGAAATGTCACCGGGGTTGGCTGGACAGGTTTGTAAATAGAAACAGTTCCCTCAATTGTAGGCCAGACTGTCCATTCCCACCTTCCAATTCATATTCATCCCTTTTTTCCAGTGACCTGTACAATATTTCAAAATAATGGCAGCATAAACCAGATTCTCTGGGGCTCACAAATCCCAATCTGACAATACAATACAAAAACTTACCAAGATCGTTTTTTTATTCCTCTCAAATTCCCATTCATGCAAAGCTTAGAAAAAACTTTTCTGTTTCAGTATTATCAATGCAATTTAGACAATACTGAGGAAAAGTCAAATCTTGTCTATGCTTCTGCAATTGTTTTTTTTAACCACATCCACTCTACTGGTAACACTGTACAAGACTGTGCAATGTTTAAGTTATAATACTTAGGTCTTTCATACCTGAGGCCTAGCTTCTGGGAAATGAGGGAGAAGCGGAAGTTGCTTCAGTAGCCACGACGCATCGTCTCTGCCCTCCTCCACCTCCTCTTCCGCACAACCCAACACGAGGCGAAGCCCCTGCAACAACCACTCCATTATAAACTGTTATAAGTTGATGATGTCATTTCATCCTTCATCAACTTGCTCAGGCTTCAAAAATCTTCCTGAGCACCACAAAAAGCTTAGGTTCATTGTTTAGGGAGTCAGACATGGAAAATGCAAAAGGGAAGCCTGGAGGCAATGCTCACTAATTCCCAAATCAACACTAACTGAAATGCAGTTTACTAGTCTATCAGTTGTTCAGCGTCTTGGACTACAAGAGATCATGGATTCAAGTTGTATGTTATTTCCGAAAAAAATTGATCAATACTAGGGGTGTGCGAATAGTGATTTTTGAACTCGAGCCGAGCCGAGCTGAGCTTTTTCAAAAGTTTTCGAGCTCGAGCTTTTTCGAGCCGAGCTATTTAACACCAAATTATTAAAAGAAATTATGAAGCTTGATTTTAATTTTAAAAGATACACTAGACTAATGTTTGCATACCTTAAGTGACCGCCAGCTCAAAAATAGAAAGCTTATCTCCAAAACAAGTGAATTATCTGATAGGTTCATCAGTATTTTGTATTATGTTACATAAAATTAAACTGGCTCAAAAAATAATTTATGAAGAAAAATACCAAATTAAAAATCTACATTTATCTACATTATATTTATGTAATAACCAAACCCACAATACTTTACTTTAAAATAAATAGTTAAATTTACATAATTAGACTAGTTACTAGGGGGTGGGCGAGTACTCGACAGTCGAGTAATTACTCGAGTAGTTGCTACTACTCGAGGTCGAGTCGAGTAGTTCCAACTACTTAACTCAAACGAGTCGAGTAATTAGTTACTCCCGCCGTTTACGCGGCGGCCGAATTTATGTGCGATTTAAGTTTGCGCAATCAAATTTTAGAGCAAATCGCGAGATATGCAAAGCTACATCTGCCGTTTATCCGCAATCGGGAGATTGTTTATCGTGGCCGCTCGCTAGTTTCACAATAAGCAGTATTTTCTGTTCATTTGTGGCCGGCAAGTACGCACGACTGTTTTTTACGGCCGATCGCTAGTTTCGCAAAGTTGCATTTCGTCTATTTACGATCGGCAAATACACGCGATCGTTTTTCGCGGCTAACCGCGACTTTTTCAAGGCTACATTTGCCGATTTTCAGCGATCGGCAATACGCGCGCTCGTATTTCGCGGCCGACGGCGACTATAGCAACGCTACATTTGCCGATTTTCGGCGATCGGCAAATACGCGCGGCCGTATTTCGCGGCCGACCGCGACTTTAGGAACGCTACATTGCCGATTTTCGATGATCGGCAAATACGCGCGCTCGTATTTCGCGGCCGACCACGACTTTTGCAAAGCTACATTTGCCGATTTTCGGTGATCGGAAGATCGCGAGTTCTGAAAAGCTACATCTGCCGTTTATCCGCGACCGACAGATAGGCTGTGCCCTGTCATTTTTCGCAGTTGCCCACGAGTTTTTCATAACAATAACCTCGACAATATTTCATTACCTCATAGGAGAATGGATTTTTACAGTTATCTAGAAATACCTGAGACATGTCTCAAAATTCAGAAATTGAAAACTTACAACTATGTTTAGCTCTGTACTTACACTTAACAACTTCAAATTTGTAATCATTTATCTTTTGAATGATAAACAGCCTTCATTTTTCTGTCTCATTTGATTTGTAAAAATGAGAAGAAAATTTTGGACTTCATTGGTAAAGTGGACTTCATTAGAAAACAATTAGTTAAGGTTTTGTAATTTTTGTATTGGGGGGATATCTTATTCTTATCTGGTTGTAGCTGTCTCACTCGTGCTCAAGTGATTGGTTGCCAAAAAACAATAGATCAGCAGTCAGGCAAGGGGGTGGGGTTTGGTCTAGAGAAGTAAACAAATAATTGGGCATAGGTCTCCTCCCTGATGTTTTTAATTCTTTCTTCCACAATTTCTTGGCTAAGGTTTTAATGAGGGCCAACAATTATTTTTAGGTAAAATATAAACCTGTTTTTGATTGTTAAAATAATAGGCTAATAATCTGATAATATTACTGCTTGGATTTTACAACTTTGCATATTCTTCATAAATTTATTTTATGATCTTGTTACATTAAGTGATTTATTATTTTGAGTGATTTAGCATAGTCAACTTATTCATTTAAAAGTAGGGTTTATGCAATGTATGGTATTAGAATATCAGAGTTTTAATTTTCCAACAAAAATATAAAAACATAAGCTTAAATAGAGTAGTCCAATTTTATGAGTAAAATTGAAGAAAGATTTAATAAACTGTAATTCAAAGACATTCTTTTAAAAAATTAAGATTTCATTACTTTTCACAACTACTCGACTCGACTTGACTCGATACTCGAGTATAATACTCGGCTTAATACTCGACTCGACTCGACTCGACTTCAAAATTCATTACTAGCCCACCCCTACTAGTTACATATAGGTACTACAAAATTTAATTTCAAGAGTAGGAAGGAGTAGTTGAAAGGTTTTAAAATAGTTATATCTACTAAAAATTACACATTTACTCTTAGTCAAACACAAGATTGATTTTTTTATGTTCACTAAGTAAAGATGATAAAAAATTAAACAGCAGTCCCAATTGTGGCATAATATTCATGCCACTAAACTTATTATTTGAGAATATAATATATGGATGAAATAATATTTAATAACAATAATAATTTATTGTAATCCTAAAATTAGTTGCAATTCTAAACTTTTGTGAAGAAAATAATGTACAATAAAGAAGAAAAATCATAAATAAATAAGGACGGAATAGGGAGAAAGAAAGAAACAGCTACCTCTCTCACTCTCCTTATCAGGGCCAGGGAGGGGGAGTTGGAGGTTGTTTACTCCAGGCCCCTTCCCTGTTTTTTGCTACTGTCTGACTCAGTGCGTGTGTGCGTATGCCAGAGAGCGCAAGTTAATTAGGAGATAAGGAATCCTTACTACAAAATGCAAAAATACAAACTACTTGTCATACAACTATAAATGACGGCTCACATTTTTTGTCTTATTTTTATAAATCAAATGAGACCAAAATGAAACTTGTACGATATACCGTTTAAGAGATAAGCCTTGATAAAACAATAGACTTAAATGCTGAATTTCGCATTCCCCAAGGTCAACTAAATATAGCTCCGATTTCCGTCTAAATGGAGATAATATTTCTTGTTACCTGTCAATGTCCTTTCCTTATCACTAGGGAATGTTTTTTGCTTGTTTTTCGTGGGAGGGAAACGCTCTTCCGGTTTAACGTGTCCGAAAATAGATCGCATTAGTTATCTTTCCGATAAGAACTCTCTTATCAAAAGCTCGGCTCGAAGGTCGAGCTTTTTCGAAAAAAGTCGAGCCGAGCCGAATACTGAAAAGCTCGACCTAAAAGCTCGACCGGTCAAATACTCGCACACCCCTAATCAATACGTTAACAACCATTTCCCTAAACTAAAATAAAAATCTCATCACAAGTTCCATTAGGTATGGAAAAAATTAACAGCATAAGATTCTAAACATTACCTGCGTGATATTCTATTTGGCAGAAGCTGCGTGATATTCTATTTGGCAGAAGCTGCTAAGGTACCTCACTGACTAAGTCCTTAGTTCGCTTTTCACTAATAGTCAATAGCAGTAGTTTTTAGCAATAGTTAACAGCAACGGACAGTTTTTTTTTTAAATAAATGTTTACCGCGATGGCCTGCTCCCGGTTGCGCGGGGAGCTAAGTCGGCGCAGGAAGTAGTCGAGGATCTCGCACACAATCTCCGGGTCCTGCGACGGTTCGCTCAGCAGCGACTGCAAATGGCTGAGCAGCTGCTGGTACTTGTGCTGCTGGCGGGCGCTCGAACTGAGCAGGAACTCGCAGAGACACTGCACCGGCAAGTGGCTGCAACCGACCATAATTCTGCAGTTCTGGTACAATTTTAGAATTGTGGGATAAAGGCTCGTTTACACTAGGCTGGTGCCAGCACTGACGATCAGTTGTGAAGAAGCCGTTACAGTTGTGAACCTTGGCGTGAACAAAGCATTTGCCACTGACAAAGATACTAATAATACAAGGAGAATTCTGCCAGCTGATGCTAAACAGCTGATCGTCAGTGTTTCAGAACGTTTACCAACATATTGTAAACAGATCTTAAGACACTGCCCTCGAGTGCTCGACACAGAGATTGTTGGCACAATGCCCTCAACACAACCAAAACTATCATCACCTAGTGATTATTCTTCAGGCAGAGCCATGGTTTACAATCACAGCACAGATGACCAATAAAGCTAGTTAAGATCAGTTAAGGTAATTTGCCACGATTTTTATCACAATCAAACTGTAGTAGAATTAATGAAACTATAAAGCAAGAGGGAGGGTAATTATTTACTTATCGTTCCCTATGACAGGCCTGTTCATAAAGGCAGGAAAAAAAACCCGAGTGATTCCAAAATCTCCAAAATTTGCAGTCTAAACAGTTACTATCTCCCGCGCAATCAATGAATATTTAGAACAGTGAAAAATCAAGAAACAAAACAATTCATCCTACAGGAACCAAGCAGCTCTCACACATAAATTCGTTTGATAGAACTTCGCTAACTACAGTCTAGTTGTTTTTCATTTGTCTTTGTTGTGAGGGATCTGCCTGTCGCTGGCGAACAATAGTATATTTTCCCTCCCTCTCCCACTTCACAGTAGTAATTCTACTACATCCTTTGCTTAAAAGCTTTTTACCACTACGCTATCCAATCAATTGATTGCAATTACTGTTACTAAAAACATAAATTTGTCTCTAAAAAAATTAAAAAAACAAGATGCCGACAACAAATTAGTATATCAAGGTTGGATAGGAAAATCAGTAGGCTTACCAGGGGATTAAAACTGCTGAAGAGCACAGAAAAAGACACAAAATATGAATTTTCCTAACAAAGAATGAACTACCTCATGTCTGAGAAAGGAGCTAGTGGCTCTGAAAATTCAAATTTGTGTTTTGTGTCTTTTTGTGTTATCTTCAGCAGTTTTAACCACCAGGTTACCTGATGATTCTCTTATCCTAACCCTGATATATTACAACTCAGGCCTAGAGCCCAACCATCACCAAAATAATATGATAATTAAATTAACAAGATACCTCACCTAAGACTTGCGTCAGAACTATGCACTAGGTCGGCCAGCCAGGGCATGCTCTGCGAGGGTCCCTGATGCTGTATGATGTCCAATAGGAAGTCTGGCTGGCGGCAGCGGCACAGCTGGTGGCCCAATCTCAGCTGATTGTTGAGCAGAGTCAGCTGTTCGACGACAACGGGTGGCGGACGACGCGCCTCCCCCTTGACGTCCATCCCGGTCAGCTGTGACAGCAACAGGCTCGTCTGTTCCGTTATCTCCATCTGTAAAAAAAAAAACATAAGAGTGAAACTTGATTCCAATTTTCGGTAGTTGTTATCTTTTTTTCTTTTTTTTCAGCCGAGAGCCATGCTTACAAGTTTCCATGGGCATGCAATGCAGCTCATTTAACTTAATGTGCACCGCAAGGTTACAGGATTATCAAATACCAAATTTGCCATTGGTGATTGGCGGGATTCAAACCCAAAACCCTGTGAACCAAAGTCTCGTGTTCTACCACTACATCAGGCCGCTCCCCTGCAGTTGATGTTGGTAATAGTTTCTAAAATAATATGAAATTACAATTCCCACCAACAAATTTCAAAATTATATGCGCTATGTTGACAAATTTTTTGCAAGGTCTGTTCATTTTTTTGTCAGTACATAAAACATTGTTTAGAATCTGCTGTATCATCAAGGGACCACATGCTATAAACAAAACCCTAACCATAATTTTAAAATGGCAGTAAAAATATTTTATACTGTTGCTAATTTTTGCTGCTAATTTTTGTTGCTAATCTGTTGCAATTTTTACCCTGAAATCCTTGTACAGAAACAAGAGGGGACTAGGATATCAAGTTAAAATTTTTCAAATGATACATAGTTAAGACAAACTTCCCCAAATATTTTAATTCTCTAATTGTTTATTTAATTTACCTATGCTTACATTGACAAATGTAAGATAAATACAGTGATAAATAAAGATTCCTATCGGAAATATTACTATTGCAATCTACTTTGGATCATGGTAGAGCGTTCAATTCCATGAAAAACAAACAAGAACAATATTCCACAAACTGGTGAGGGAAAAGGTTGTTGACAGGTGAAAAGAAATATGATTTGATGAACAAGACAGAAATTGGAGAATTTCAGCTATCTTTAGCAGCTAGAAGAGCCGCAAAATACTGCATTAAAATCTACTGTTTGTGGTTTATCGCTTGAACTGTGGTTTCTTGTCACATAGGTTTCATCCACTTCTCATTTTATTTGCAAAAATTAGACAAAAAAAATGATACATATTTTTTGTGGTGTAATGAATAGTGAGGATTTCGGCATATTGCAGTAGGAACTCTTGTCTTCATTACATCGCAAGTTCAAGCTCAGAGTGGATTAAATAGACAGGAGGAGGAGGAGGGCAGGAGGGTTTGTTGACACAAACAAACCTCCCCCCCTTGTCCTGTGACTAAGAGAGATAGCTTTACCCCTTTCCCTTTCTCCCTCTCCCTCTTTCCCTCCCTCTCTCTTTTGTAACGTGATATTTTCACCAGTTGCTCATTTGGAGATAGATTCGGCCTGATCACCCGAATTATTTTACAACACCAGTGTTGGTGCGCACCCAAGACTGCTCCTCAATTCACTGATGAAAAATAATCATGTTATTTTGCCTGTGTCGATGAAATTATGCCTCGAGTCTAGAACCTTCGATGGAACAAACCCTGCGTAAGGTCTGTGTTTGCGGTCTGTATGTCAATTTTCTATTGGTGGAAAATGAAGATTTAAATTTTAACATGAAAAGTTTTGAAAGTTTAAACCGAAAATTGTGTACTCGGACAACGTCTTTCCCTTCTCGTCCCATCAGCGTATGTGTTAACAGCGACTTCAGGATCGAAGACGGCTACAGCTTCAGTTTTGGCAGTAATTTAAACCCTTGAGGTAAGAATTATAAGGTTATACTGTGCTTCCATTATGCAATCAAGTAGTCAATTGAATTATTTTCCAAATTGTGCTGATTTATTATAAAAATCCCACAAATCGGTCATTCAGGCCCGGCTATGGTTCAGCCTTGGTAGCGTAGACTGCAAGTCCTTCAACTTATTTTGAGTTCAGTTTCACTAATATGGGAATGAATAATGGGTAATGAGCAGCATTAATTTAATGTCAATTTTGCTGCAAAGATTTTGCCGAGGCTAGTCCTCTGAGACACTATAGTAACCACTTGTTGCCGGGCTAGGCCTGGATGAAAGTTAAAAATCAAAACAGGTTAATAAAACCTTTTATCAGAGGAAATGTAGGCTAGTAATACTATTCTGTCAGTAACTTTGTAATAGTGTTAATATGTTAAATTCAATCTTGTCTTATTATACTGTGTTGTGTTTGTCAAGTGCAATTTTGTTGTATGAACAGGCCTACTGTATGTGGTGAATTTAGGTCATGTATGATGTTTGATATATATTTATAGCCTGATGTATAATGTTAAATAAGTTATTAGGCATGGACTGAATACCAATTTCAGCGAGCTAACTTTATTCGTAAATGCTAAAAAGCACCTGGAATATTTGCCACTAGGGCCTAACCTAATGAATTATGATTTCATGATTGGAGGGCTGGACCATAACCTGTAAACTTGGTTTATGTAGCCTACTGTGCTACTGTATTTTCTGGACAGTTAAATGTCATGTCATTTCAAACTGTATTATATGACAGTGAAACACTTATCAGGCCCATGTTAAAGTAATTCATTCTGGGAAACGTACCTGTTAGGTTAGGTTTGCAGATGTTGGTTAATCGCAACGGCAGTAGATGATTTTGTTATGTATTTAGGTGAGGGCCTAAATAATAGTAAATGATATCACTGCCTTTAATGTATATAATATATATATATTTATGTGTCCAAGGAAATATATTAGTTATACTGGAGTGAGCCTTTTACAAACTGCCAATTACTTTCTTAACAAACTGCCAATAACTACTGCCGGCGGTACAAAGACGGTTGGGTGAGAAACTAAAGTGCAGTGGACATTCTATACTGGACTGATATTACAAATCAGATATTGAAAGTGTCTCTACACAGTGAACTTTTGTGAACAGCCAAATTGGTCTTTGAAAATGTGTTGTTATTTACTGGCTGGACTTGTACTATTCGTGGGGTCCTGTTTTAGGGGATGCCTGCCAACTTGTCGCTGCCGTCCTGACACATCGCCTGGCCTACCCCCACCACCTGGTATCAGCGCAGCAGCCTCTCTCTACTCTCTCTACCTTCTACTCTGCTTCTATTCTACCTTCGGCCTCTGGACCTGGACTGGCTGACCGTCGTACTTCCGAACTTGCCAAATTTGCACTGATTTCAGGCGATTTGGCCCATGTTAGCTAGGCCTAAGCGCCATGTTATAAATGATCTCATTGCATAGTAATTTTGAGACTGAACTAACCAAATATTTAATTGTGTTGTTTTGGATTTATTAAAAATTTAAATGGTACCATAACTGCTGTGTATTTAATTGATGACCTGTTATTTTTTTTATGATGTGTAAGGAATTTGGTCACGTGTTTTGCTCTTCTGGCTAATAATAGGCTAAACCTGGTCACTTGGTTGCTTCTGAATTCCTATTAAAAATTTTCTTACTTAGTAGATAATCAAATCAGGTTTTAGACTTAAGAAAATTTGGTAAGGCCTAAATGATCGACCGTGGGTCCTCAAGGGTAAACACATTAAACACTTCAACTAGCTGCAAGAAGACATTCCTTGTTAACCCTCTTGAGTGCTACCAGCCAACAAGGTGGCGCCGTCCTGCGAGGACAACGGATCACCAGTACTCTGTCATCAGACCCACCCCACTATCTGAGTTTTAGCATGGGTAAATTTGTGGTTGCACTTTCTCACAGTCATTTTACATAAAGACTTTTTAATTTCATTGTTTTGGGGATAATAATTGTGACGACTTTCTCGTAAAAGGAATAAAATTAATTTTCCTAATGACACGAGAAGTCGCCTCAGACCTATGCCAGCGGAATCGCTCAAGTCTGGCAGCTGGGTCTA
Source organism: Flexamia atlantica (assembly GCA_035578135.1). Classification (NCBI taxonomy): domain Eukaryota; kingdom Metazoa; phylum Arthropoda; class Insecta; order Hemiptera; family Cicadellidae; genus Flexamia; species Flexamia atlantica. The sequence continues at coordinate 35,159,486 of JAQJVK010000004.1, read as the reverse complement.
TTCCAGGGTTCTTTGAATGAATTTTGAAAAGGTACAGATTTCTACCCAACAAGAAATCACTTAAATTATTCAGGTGTGAACTCAGAGCCCGCAAACGCAACGCTACTGTACCATCATCATCGTTCACACCTGATGGTAAAGCCAATTGGAAACTGACAAGTTTAATTTGCACAAAATGGTTTAGCAAACAACTTGGGTATCTATACCAAATAACGTACTCACGTTACCGGACACCAAGGATCTCCCCTACACCTCAGTTTTACCAACCACAGTTACTCGGGGACCAACGCCACAGGTCGCCTGCACACGTAGGTCCTGTTCTAACATGCAGGTTCCCCACCCGCGTCTAAGTGGCAAAAGGACTCGAATCACCCCGTGAACCGCGACGGAGTTAATTAAATTCGACGTTCGAAACGGCACAAAATGATACGCAGGAAGCGCTACGTATCACACTTAACACTCAAACGAGCAAAACGTCGATCTCGAGTTCCGATCTGCCGGCTAACACACACTAGGTTCGTCGTGATGGATTCGCACCAGACAAACTCTGGAGACCCGACCGCACTGTTCAAGAACTAGGAACCGAATAATCCACCCACTAATCCTCCGGGTTCATCCCTCCAAAACTTCCCCTCCAAGGAAGGGACAGGGAGGGGATAAACAGCTGATCACCATTGGCTGTGATTGTGTGACGTAGGACCACTGTCTCTGGCTGATCGTCAGCTGTCAATCCATCTGACATCGTCTGTCGTCTGTCACCTCAACAAAGCCAATTGAGGTTATGTTGCTCAACACCAACGATGTTTATTATGGGCGTCAAGGGGTTTTAATATTTAATCATACAAGTGTGGGGGCAATTATTCACAACAACAAGTGTCACAAGTATTTTAACTGTGAAGTTTTATGAAATCAACTTCATGTCAACACTATGGGCTGTGACACCAGCGAGAGAGGTTAGCCTTGTGTTTGGTTTATGGGCTTTCAGCAATGGTTAGCAGTGCACCTAGTGTGATTTAGGTTATATTTCACTGCATTAACCATTATTCATGAGCTGCCCAACTATGTCAACCAACCAAAGGATGGGCTAGGCTTATGACAAACAAAGGCTTAGGCTAGGGTTCAACCTAGTTAAACCTACACCAGGTAACTTTACCCTTTTTATAGCTAGGCCTAAGCAACTAGCCATAGCAAATCACCTCCTCTAGCTATTAATCAGTAAATTTATACCCCCCTACAAATTTTACCCGTTACACCCCCTTCTTACTTCGGCCAACAAAAAAAACAAATAAAAAAAAAGAGTGAACGCTTCGGGGTTCAAACAAAGTGCAACCAAGTGGTAATCGCCACTCACAACACACCCCGAACAATCGTATCAACCCCCGATCGCCTGTGCACCTTAATCCTAGGTTTCAGATACCTTAGTGGGTTTCAGGCACTCTCGGTCAATCCTCATAAACGACAAGTCTTCATCAATGAGGCTTGAGGTTGCTGACGTAAGCTGTAACCACAGCTTGCATGCCACACCTCTTTAACCTCATTGAGGTTCGCACCTCGAGAGCCAGACGGTTCACACCTAGATTCTGGAGTCTCAGTAACAAAACACGGGTCATGGAACAACAGAAGACCTCCGCCCAAGAGTTTGGGCAACTGGGGCCTTTTCTCCAATGTTAGGGTCTCCATCGCATTCACTTCGGGTTCAGGTCTGCTGGTGGAATCAGGAGGTAAAATCACCCTACGGTCGAATCGGACCAGGTTCATCCCCTCCAAGCAACGCATACCCAGAATCATGTCATAAGACAGATTTGGTATGTAATATACTTCCCAGGAGTGAGTTGTACCACCCACTTCACCCGAAAGTCGATACAAGGATCCAGACTCACTATTGGTTCCATCTGCCATCCTCATTACCACCCTGACTGGCTCGGGTTCCACACCTTGCTCAGTCAGGAGTTTCTGAACTTTGGAGCCCAACAAGTTCACACTAGCTCCATAATCAGCAAGAGCCCTGAAGGTTTTGCCACCCAGGTTCACCTCAACAAAGGGTCTCACATCACCCCCTGGGGTTCCTAATATAGCTCCGGTAAAACACCCTGTCAAGCCATCAGAGCCATTTGCCAGCGGTCTCTTATCGTGCTGCGGTACTATACTCAGCCAGTCTCCTGAATGTTGAGTCCCAATTAGGCTTCTCGCTACACGACATTCGCATTGAGATGTAGCCACACCCCCTCTCTTGCAGTTGAAGCACCGCAACCTTTTGGGCTTAGGGCACGACGATAACGGTGGCCACACTCATCGCAGTTCCAGCAAACCAAGTCACCCCGACCAGGGTTGTTTGGCTGCTGTGGAGGTGTATTATCACACCTCGATGACTGCTCTTCCATGCCTGGTCCTAAACGGGACTGCATGGGCAAGCTCAAGGTGGCCGGTTCCACACCAGCTGCGACATCACCGTTACCAGTGAACGGTTCAACAGCCGCAAGGTCAAAGCCTCGGTCCTGCCTTTGCTTACAATCGTAAGCCGTCTCAGGGACCAGTGCCTGAGCAGGAGGAGGCGGGGGCCGAAAGCTTTGGCGGTCCTGCAGGTAGACCTCATACTCTTCGGCCAGCCTTATCAACTCAGGGATCGTAGTAAACTTGCTACGACACACCATAAGTTTATATTCAGGCCTCATATTTTTATATACGAGGTCCAATGACTTTTGTGGGGAAAATTCACCGCTTCTCCTTATGAGCGTGGAGACAGCGGTTAAATAGCTGCGGAAAGGTTCATGTTCACCTTGCGTCCGCTTCCTTATTTCCTCGTCCAGGTTCCGCTTGTAACCACCCGGAAAGAACTGGGTTTTGAAATCCACCCGGAAGTCCGCAAAGTTCCGCCACGAACCTTTCAGGTTTCTGTACCACAAAATGGCCTCACCTTGAAGGAGTTCGGGCAGGGCCCTCAATACGTCCTCATCAGACAAAGAATATGTCTCGATGAGTTCCGAGAATCTCTCAAGGAAGGAGACAGGATCCTTCCTCCCATCGAATCTCAGGTTCCACTTTCGAACCGCGTTGCAGACCGATGCAAAGTCGCGGCCTGGAACTCTAGTCATCACCCGACTAGGATCCTGCGTTTGGTCCCAAACAGGCCTTGCAGTCCCTGGGTACCACCCTTCAGCCGTTTGGTAGCATGAGCTAGGCACCCATTCCCCCGATGGGTTTAGGTTTGGCCTCACACGACCGGGCTCACTAGCTTCGGTTGAATAACCTGGGTTGAGAGACATCCCACCCAGTTGCCAGCTAGGATCGTTAGCCACGTGTGAAGTCACCATGGCTGAGGGTTGTCTGTATCCAGCATCACTCCCCAAAACCGGGTTGTCACCCAGGCTCACCCGCACATCATGTTGTGGGTTACCAAGGCCCAAGGAGTGAGACTCAGCGAGAGGCATGGTCACTGATGTTAGTAGACCACCCCTGCTACCCTGTAGTCCCAACCCTGCAGTAGTAGGGTTCACACAGGGAAGTGGCGGCGGGGGTTCAGAATATCCACCAATTGAAGATTTCGGACATCTCTCGCTGTACATCACAGATTCTCTTTGCTGCCTAGAGGTTTCCACCATCTCGACTATTGCCTGCTCAACCAGCTGGATGTCAGCATCGGGTGATAGGCCTAAGATCTGGCGCATTTCCCGTAAAACCAGTAACTCGTCGTCTAAGTCCGGTTGCATCACCTCTCGATCACCCATGTTACTGGGTTGCATCAAATCAAAGAGGTTGATGCGCCTTGAGACAAAGTATCCGTCACCTCACCTTCAGTCAAGACCCTTGACAACGCAACTGTATCCGCAGTTGTTGTATAGGCCTGACTCTGGGAGAGGTTAGTCTGACGAGTCGAAACTGTAAACACAGCCGCACTCGTGGTCACAACTATAGGACCAGTGACAAAGGTCTGAGCACCTGTCACTGAATCTTCAGTGGTCTTAGGCATGATTATTTACCAAAATAAAAATAAATAATCCCAAGACACCAATAAGTTAGAATAAATCCAACCTGGAATTTCAAAGTCACCGCCTACACCCAAAGGTCGGTTTAAATCAAATTAGAGTAATCACTGTGCAAAATATTTCACCCTGGATAACAGTCACCACCTTTAAATAAAGGTCGGTTTACAAAAAATCAATCCAAAACACGGTAAATATTGTCTAATTCACCACCCTATCACAAGGGTCGGTTAAAATCTATAACAATATAAAAATAAAATTTTTAACCAATCACCCCTCTTGTTAAAGAGCAGGTTTAAAAGATTTTAATTAAATTTTGAAAATAAATTTTTAAAACAATCGGCACTCCCAACTCACCTACGCTAAACAGCGCTTTACGGTTAAATAGTCAGGATTGCGATAAGTCACAACTGAATTTTAAAAATTCAATCGTTTAATGCCAATTTTAAAAAAATTCAAAAACTTAGTCACTTCGTTCGGGCGCCATGTTACTGTGACGACTTTCTCATAAAAGGAATAAAATAAATTTTCCTAATGACACGAGAAGTCGCCTCAGACCTATGCCAGCGGAATCGCTCAAGTCTGGCAGCTGGGTCTATTCCAGGGTTCTTTGAATGAATTTTGAAAAGGTACAGATTTCTACCCATCAAGAAATCACTTAAATTATTCAGGTGTGAACTCAGAGCCCGCAAACGCAACGCTACTGTACCATCGTCATCGTTCACACCTGATGGTAAAGCCAATTGGAAACTGACAAGTTTAAAATGCACAAAATGGTTTAGCAAACAACTTGGGTATCTATACCAAATAACGTACTCACGTTACCGGACAACACGGATCTCCCCTACACCTCAGTTTTACCAACCACGGTTACTCGGGAACCAACGCCACAGGTCGCCTGCACACGTAGGTCCTGTTCTAACATGCAGGTTCCCCACCCGCGTCTAAGTGGCAAAAGGACTCGAATCACCCCGTGAACCGCGACGGGGTTAATTAAATTCGACGTGCGAAACGGCACAAAATGATACGCAGGAAGCGCTACGTATCACACTTAACACTCAAACGAGCAAAACGTCGATCTCGAGTTCCGATCTGCCGGCTAACACACACTAGGTTCGTCGTGATGGATTCGCACCAGACAAACTCTGGAGACCCGACCGCACTGTTCAAGAACTAGGAACCGAATAATCCACCCACTAATCCTCCGGGTTCATCCCTCCAAAACTTCCCCTCCAAGGAAGGGACAGGGAGTGGATAAACAGCTGATCACCATTGGCTGTGATTGTGTGACGTAGGACCACTGCCTCTGGCTGATCGTCAGCTGTCAATCCATCTGACATCGTCTGTCGTCTGTCACCTCAACAAAGCCAATTGAGGTTATGTTGCTCAACACCAACGATGTTTATTATGGGCGTCAAGGGGTTTTAATATTTAATCATACAAGTGTGGGGGCAATTATTCACAACAACAAGTGTCACAAGTATTTTAACTGTGAAGTTTTATGAAATCAACTTCATGTCAACACTGTGGGCTGTGACACCAGCGAGAGAGGTTAGCCTTGTGTTTGGTTTATGGGCTTTCAGCAATGGTTAGCAGTGCACCTAGTGTGATTTAGGTTATATTTCACTGCATTAACCATTATTCATGAGCTGCCCAACTATGTCAACCAACCAAAGGATGGGCTAGGCTTATGACAAACAAAGGCCTAGGCTAGGGTTCAACCTAGTTAAACCTACACCAGGTAACTTTACCCTTTTTATAGCTAGGCCTAAGCAACTAGCCAAAGCAAATCACCTCCTCTAGCTATTAATCAGTAAATTTATACCCCCCTACAAATTTGACCCGTTACATAATTAGAAAGAAAAGTATTTAATAAGTTTTAATTTTCATAAATTTCAGGTGAGCGGGCATTCCAAATACCATGTTTAAATTTTATTTTGGATTTTAAATGAACGCAGATTGACTGATTATGAATTATTGCAAAATTTGTCATACTTATAGATTATAACCAGATAAAATATGTTCAGCCCATAATGTCAAAGACTGACTAAAAGAATCTGTAAAAGAAATATGGTAGTGGATAATTTGGTTACTACTTTATTTTTACATTGTTTTATTCCCGTTGCTAGGCAATGACTTTAAATTATTTTATTTCTTGATGCTTTTTGGAAGTGGCTGTCTACTGTTCAGCATTTGTGAGATATTTTACACATTTTTATTGAATTAGTGCATTCTGGAATCAGTCTTGTAGAGTTTGTAGTCGTAGTATTAAGTGTATTCTACTCACATAGTTGTAGTAAGTAGAATCTTTAATTATTTTCAGGAGCCGAGCCGATTCTCATTTTTCCTTGAGGACGGGACGCCGCGACTTTCTCCCCCGGAGGACACTCCTGATTGGAGGAAACTCCTGTTTCTCTTGCTTACTTGGTCCCTGGCCCCATCCCCGGCCCAGTAAAGATTTACATCTCAACTATCTCAGGTGATTCTGATTAACATTTATTACCCACACTTTAGTTATTCAATTTTGTTCAGTGGTTTAAGATTTTTTAAATATTTTAATTTATAAATTCTAAGACCTAATTTCTTCCACAGGTCCGGACCTGATGAGTTGGGGTGCTTGTTATCCCCCTGAAAGGTGGACTCACGTTTTAGGTGTACCTCAAACTATTTCCTGACGTGCAAATAATACACTTGACGAACAGACTAGTAGACTGAGTGCTGACCACGTCTCTACAACGTAGTGTGGTCGCCTGTCTGAATAATTTCAATGACTTACCTACACCTACAGCGGGCAATCCCCGGCCATACTTCACCGTCTTCCTCAGGTAACTGACATGTGATATATTTTTAATACTTTATATTGCAATATTAAAAGTAGCTGTATTCTAACATAAACAAGACTGGTTCCAGAATTTGTTGTTTTGTTCTATATCTATACTTGTAGTTGTAGCACTTTTCTTTGTTTATGGTATGAGTTTAACTTTTTTTTTTAAAGAGGGTGGCAACCTCTTTTTCACCTTGTGTTTGCTCCGCCCACATTCTATTATCACTGAAACTTAGGCCCTTTTAGTCCCCGCTTGATTTTAGTACCTAAACCGGTTTACATTTCAATTTAATGTATTTACTAGGTATTAATGTTCAAACAAAGATTAATAAAAAAATGTACCAACCTTTTGCCAGCAAGGTTAATCTGCAACCCAATTAACCCGAACAGCTTAATCGGGGATTGATTTTAAAATAACAAGTCTTCAAGATCATGCCTCAGTCCTCTAACACTCATCTCTCATTCATACTTGGATTAAAATTAAAATACTTACCTGGGAAGGTCTCCATTTCAAGTAAAAAGTATAAAAACGAGAATAATATTTAAGTTACCTCACTCCAACAAGCCTGTGAAGCCAAAGTTTGTGACATTATTGAAGGACATCAATTTCCGGGTTTTTCCAAGCTCAAATGGCCTAATCAGTAAAAATTCAGCCTCAATTGAGGTGATATATTCACTATGAATGGCTGAGATAATTTTTTTCCCAGCTGGAGGTTACTGATTTCCAGATCCCTTTATGCCCCTATTGACCCTTTTAGTGCCGGGATCTCGTACCGCTCTAGGTACCGCTCGTACCGCTCGATGCTTCTAGGTACCGCTAGTGCTGGGATCTCGTAGCGAGATCCCGGGTCCTACTGCATTAAATACCGGGATCTCGTAGAGAGACATTTACATTTTATATGTATTAAATACTAGCTGATTAACACGACCCGTGGAAAAAACAGAAAAACTTCCTTGGTTTTCAGATTTAATATTAAGGTTGCCATGACAACTACATGAGCTTCCCTATACTTTAACCTTGAAACTTTGATGTATCATAGGGTGTAGCCCTGAGGGAATTTTTGAAATTACGTCCTGAGAGGAACGTTCATGCAAAGTTTCAAGGTTCTAGGTCAAGTAGTTTGGGCTGTGCGACGATAGGTGAGTAGTATTTGACAAATATATAGTAAAAGATTTTTTTTGTTTTTACTGGTTGGAATTCGTGCCAAATGCCTTTCTATAATCAAATCTTTCATTTCATGTGACTTTTCTCCTGAACTGTGTTTATGGTTAGCTGAAATCACATACTGAAATGGAAACAGCTGTTGGCAGACAAATAACCATGCATTTCGTATGGCGGTGATGCAACTTCGTTTGTGTAATTTTTAGGCTATGTTTTTGTTTTACCTATAGGGTTATGATTGAAATATAGTTTGTATTTTGTTATTGTGGATCTTTTTAAATGTTAAATGATGTTTCTAGTGTAAATATATATATATACATATTTTTTTAAACAGTAGCTTTATTTACAATCTGTTTAAGTATGGTAGAAACTTGCAAGGTTATCGTTTTATTTTGTTAATTCATAACCTATTACAGTAAATTGATGTTTATACATGGTTTCTACTTGTTTTTTATGTAGTTTCACATAAAACTAATAAAATTTGCATCAGAGTAAAACCTAAATGTGTTTTTTTAGTGTAAACATAAAAAATGAGTATGATACAAAATTTTTTTTTAAATTTATTAACATTTATTTTTACTAGAAACTTGAAATTTGTCTTTCTTCTTGTCATTTAATAGAAGTATTTAGAAACAAAAAAAAAGATTTGTTAAAAAATGTTAACAAGTAATTTTTAGTGATTTTTTTCCCAAACCCTTACATTTTTGCTAAAAAAGGCCTGGCACTTCTTGCAGGTAACAATGAAAAAATGACCGGCATTTCATGTACCTACATTAATTTTTTGCTCCGGCACTAAAAGGGTTAACCTTGAACACACCCCTAGTGGGATCTTAACTGGCTTTTGCTAGTACACGTACCAATATTGGGTACAGTAGACCTAAAGGAAGTTGTCTCGATTAAAGACAGTGTTGTAACTATCTTTAAGATAACAATTTCAGTACCCCAACAGAGGAGGCTGGGCTTGGTGGCAGAGTAGGCAAGGGTGTTCTAGCAACAAAGTTGAGGCCCAATTATCCCTTGAGGCCCACATCTATTGGATTAAGTTTGCCCACCCAGAGTAAGCTTGACAGAACATATTCCTTTTCCTTTTGCTTCCCCTGTATTCATCTACTAAAGGTTTAGAGCAACAAGGATATTACAGGGGAAGTTTCCTTTCTTATCTAGCAGCTGAATAAAAATAAAAAAATGCTCAAGTACCCGCACAGGATTTTCCTGTTGGATGGGGCAACCCAAGCTTTCAAATCCCGCTACAAAAAAAAACTGAATTCCTCGTACCTTAGTAGAAGCTGCGGCCAAGTGGCTCTCGAACTGCAGTATGGCCTCCTTCTCCAGGGCCAGTATCTGCAGCTCGTCTGGCGGCGCGGGGAACACAAAGTGGTTGGTGATGCAGGTCTCCATCAGCATCCGCAAGGTCGGGTACTTGTTCCAGCCCACCGCGCCGATCGTTGTGGGGTTGTGAGCGGCCAGCACCAGCAGTAAAGCCCAGCCCTGCAACAGGACAAGTTGATATTCTTTATTTTTTTATAAATTCTTTGTACTTTGGAAAGCAAAATGAAATTTAACGAGCAACTCAACACCTCGTATTTTCACTATTAACAATATTAAACCTCTTACAACCTCTGTACTTTTATTTTTCTTCAACACGACTGAGGAGAGAATACAAAGCAGTAACCAACAAATTAAAACCAAAAACAAATTGTTCAAAAATGTTTTGTGCGATGAAATAACTGAAATCTTCCGACTGCACACCTGATTCACATTTTGCAGGACACATGTTTTGGCTGTCGCCATTGTCAACTATATCCCGTGAAAACGGCGACAGCCAAAACACGAGTCCTACAAAGTGCAAATCAGTGTGTGCAGTTGGGAGATTTCAGTGAAGACGTTATTTTATCCAGTGCCGCACGGATACCACCAGAGACCATCTCTCCAAGTTTGCAATGAAATTTGTTTAAAACTTTTTGCGATGTCAGTTGCCAAACTACCATACAATTGTATAGCTTTATGGTATTTGATAAAGGGCAAATTGAGTTTTTAATCCTCCACTTTATATAAGACTCCATTTACTAAATATTTCAACACTGATACTTCAACACCCCAAAGTCAACTTAATATCGGATTTTCAAGGTTCTAGTCTATTTCCTTATACAAATTTACAAGCTTTACCTTCCAGTAGAGGTTGGTGATGGCCAGTGTTGGAGGCTTGTAGCCTGCTGGCAGGTCGATGTTCTCTGGGTGGTGGTAGGCACACAGGTTAAACACAAGCTCAAAGATTTCCAGCTTGTCCACTAAAAAATAATCAGATTATTTGGATACAACTCTAACTATTGAGCTTTTATTTTTAAAAGTCACCTACTATTGGAGACAGTTTTGTAGCTGTCTTGTAATGAACAATTTCAGTTCCCTTTCCAGAGGAGGTTACAGGATCGCTGAAAATCACAATGCAAGGACAGGAGGTTTAGAGATTCAATGGAGCTAAAGAGCTGCAGCTTGAAGACTATATTCTGACAAAGAATGTACCCTTATCAACTCATCCTCCAACCATGTACCTCTTGGGAACAGATCAAAGTTGGGAACTAGTTTCAAGCATCTATGATTTTGTATTTTGTAATACGGGACCTCTAAACAATTTTTTAAGGAATTATCTATTTCCTTTCATTTCGAAGGCATATTCTATACATCTAGCTTAAGCTTAGCTATTCCATCTACCATGTGCAATTTCTTTTTGCTTTCTTCATATAGATCTTACATAGGACTTCTTAAGCCTTGGGATGATTTAAGTAAAATTCACCTTCCATTCAAGTAGCTGACAAAAAATTGTTAAAAAAGACTGATGTGCAACCTGCACAGACAAGATTTTCTTTCAGATAACCTACACTTTCTTATTACTACCTTTACAAAAAAATCAAAACAGGATTCAAAAATACTTTAACATTACCACAAAATTGTTATTTAAACTGTTAAAATTTGGCTAGTTACTTAGTATAAAAGTGATAAATGATTTTAAAATCCACTTCGTTAAAAATTATAGCTAGAAAATAAATTGAAAATAACTTTTTGAATCTCGAAAAAATATTAATGCCACCAGCCCCACCTGTGTACCAACCCGACACTCACCCAGGAGCGTGTTGACACCGTCGCTGGCCGGAATGTTGGCAGCCCTGCGCACCAGCTGGTCAGCCAGCTCCAGCGCCTCCGCAGGGCTCAGCGGGTGCTCCTTGCTGAGTCCCATCATCAGCACACGCAGCAGCATGTGCTGCTGTAGCGGCACCTCGCTGGCCAGCCGCATGAACTGCATCCGATCGCTTTCCGGGGGCCAGTTGTCCAGCTTGTAGTACTGGTCGGGCTGCTCCATTAGCACCACCTGGAACAGTGACAAGCTGAAGCGTTACTTTTGCGTAACTATTATGCATGTAGCTGTTACCTGAAAATGACCTATTATTTAAACTGTCATGAACTGCATCCAGTTGCTCTCCGGCGGCCAGTTGTCCAGCTTGTAGTACTGGTCGAGCTGCTCCATCAGCACCACCTGGAACAGTGACGAGCTGGAACAGTGACGAGCTGGAGTGTTACTTTTGCGTGACTATTATGCATGTAGCTGTTTCCTGAAAATGACCTATTATTTAAACTGTCAAGAACAGCATCCCATCGCTCTCCGGCGACCAGTTGTCCAGCTTGTAGTACTGGTCGGGCTGCTCCTTCAGCACCACCTGGAACAGTGACGAGCTTGAGTGTTACTTTTGCGTAACTGTTATGCATGTAGCTGTTAGAGTAGGATTCACGTAAGTTGGCCAAAACGAAAGTAAACAAACTATTATCTTCTTACCAACTTTAGCATAAAATCCAGCTGTGCTAAAAACATTGCTAACATCTGTTTTGGCATAAAACTTGCAGTAAAGCGAAAGTTCTGATCCAATATTGCACATGGAAGTTCTCTTGCGCAACCTAAAATATTCCTCATGGGCTTTTTCAATTTAAATATATATTAACACGGAGAGGTTGCGGCATGATTAATAGTCTTAGATTTTATTATCAAATAATCTGTACAAAGAAAAATAGGTTTGTTTATGATAGCATCTGACTTGTCTCATATTTTGTTCAAAACTTATCTAAATTGGTCCAGTCAAAAGTAAACAAGTAGCTAAACAAACTAAAATAATAATGTATAATAAATAAAATAATGTAAATTAAGAAATAGAATCAAATTGAACTTTACCGCTATGTAAAAAAGTTCAATAAAAGTATAAAATTCTAAAAATAGGCGATTTTTTAAACATTCAATAACTTATAAGATTGCCATGAATGACAACAAAACAATATTAAAAAACAAACGCAACGTGACGATTTGACAGTTCGGAGAAAATGTAAACAAATACCATGTGGAACCAACAATGTTTTCAATGTGACTTGTATAAAACTTTTTGATGAGATGATTAGTACATACTTTGGCCAACTTAGGTGAATCCTACTCTAACTGAAAATGACCTATTATTTAAACTGTCATGAACTGCAACCAGTCGCTTGCCGGCGACCAGTTGTCCAGCTTGTATTACTGGTCGGGCTGTTCCATCAACACCACCTGGAACAGTGACAAGCTGAAGCGTTACTTTTGGGTAACTATTAAGCGTGTAACTGTTATTTGAAAGTGACCTATTATTTAAACTGCTATTTAATAACTGATGTGCATTTGGTCACTCTCCAGTGGCCAGTTGTCCAGCTTGTAGCACTACTTGGATTGCTCCTCCAGCACCACCTGGAACAGATCCATCCAACTGGATCCTGGCCAACTATCCATTGAAGCTCTATTCCTTCATCCACTAGAAAAGGTATATCTTTGCCTACCCAGTATATGCTTGGCCGAACCTATTCCATCCACCTATTCCTTCCCCTGTATTGATCTATTAAAGGCTTAGGGCCTAAGGGATATTACAGGTACAGCTTCCTTTCCTTTCCGGAAACTGTACAATAACTCAAAGTAACAGACTTTTTTTGTTAGCACTGTTACTCCACCCAGGCGATCCAGTGGGCGACTAGAAGCTCCTTAAAATAAAATTGTTAAGGCTAACCCTTTTTTTTCTCACGGCACGGACCCTTAATTTATCTCCTTAGGGAAGCTTGGCTAAAAACATTTTAAATAAACCTTCACTAACCCTAATGTTATTTTCTAAAAAGGGCTTGATCCTGGATAAGGAAAAAGAGGATGGTAATGTTAAAAGTTGAGAGGATTGAGAAAATAGGATAAAGGGAGAGGGTAGGAAAGATAAAGGGTGATGGTAAATTAAGACAGCTTAAGATGTAACAAACACAAATAAGGAACGCTTCCTTAAGTGGGAAAGAAAAAAGTTGGAAAAATAGGAGCTTGGGGAAAGGGAAAAAAGACAGGAATGAAGAAAAAAATTACTACCCGCCGTGTCACCCACCTTGTGCAGGGCGTGTACAAAGTCTGTGGCCGAGGGTCGGTATATCCGCAGCGCCGTCTCCTGCAGCCACCACACCGCGTCGTTCTGTATCCCCGCCACTGTGCTCTGCATCTTCTCCGCCTGCCGACCACGGAACGGAAAATTTTCCGAGTATAAGTAAACATTAAAGTAGCAAAATTGATCAACTGTAAACATAAGCCTACCACAAAGCAACAATTTTAAATATCGTTGGTGAAGAAACAATACCGCCTAGCTAACAAATTTTGGGAAATTGAGTTTTTGGTATCCTAGCAACCGTAGTGTAATTCTGCATGTAATGGCGGTCGAAGTTCACAAAAAATCCGGGGGATAGCGTTAGTATAGCACTGTTCTAATACCGCCAAAGAGATATGAATGGAAAAAACCGCCCATCTGCTTTGTTATTCGTATATGTTTTTGATGTGATAGGCGGTTTAGAAGCAGAGAGGCAATGTTGTTAAAACAGTTTTTCTTTTCTCCTGTAAAGTTTGTGATTTGTGAGATAGGCGGCATTGTAATTGGCAAACTACTTTTAGCATCAACTTTTTACAATAAAAATGTAAATAGTGCTTATTTTGCATTGATGAAATTTTTTCCTCCTTTTTATAAACGAAAGTTAAAATTTGTGACCTAAACTCATTTCTTCTGCCTTTTAATGTCTATAGCAAAGAGATTGCTTACTTTGTGTTGCATTCTTATCCACCCTCATTTGAGACATTTATTTAACAAATTTAACAACTCCGATTATCAATATTAAGTGAAGGAAATTCAATCTTAGGCCAGTAAAATTAGATCAAAAATTTGTCATGCCTGGACTAAGTTCCCGGAGAGCTGGAAATCGTCTTAATTTTTCCGTTTTACATCCAAGTATATGAATTTGAAGTTTGTTCCATTTTTCCTAGTGTGCTTTCGACCTGGGACCACAAAAATATCAGAGTTTTGGGCCATTTTTTATTCTTTTGTAAATCAGTAAAAAACTGTTTATTCTACATAAAAAGTTTAAATACAAGAATTGCAGAGGACAAAATTCTGCATTTATTGAGTACCTTTTGATAAAGATACTTGGAATAGTAATTGATTTATAGTAAGTTAAATAAAGGGTTTTGGTGAATTTCTCTTTTAGGGAAAGAGCTATTACTGTAGGTCTCATGGTAATCCCTAAGCCCGAGACCGTGATAACTTTTAGTTTTGAGGTCCTCAGAAGCCAAAACATACATTCAAATCTATTTAAATATATATGTATCAATATATATATATATATATATAAATATACTTATGTATTTGTTTCCTCGATAACCCTCGCAAAAATGGTCCGATCTTAATAAAATTTGGCACGGACGTGTAAAGTAGTAATTGTTCACACATGATTGAAATCCAGCCTGCTTGGACCATCAGAAAGGGGGGGAGAGGGGGGTAAACCTCCAAAAGATGGGGTTTATTGAATTTTTCATATACAAAAAATTAAAATATTCTAATTTTGGTTTATACAGTTAAATTCAGCTCAAAAAAACAAATAATTTAGTATTTTGAATCATTGCTCTACGTCCATTGGTTACCGAGACACTGAGAGTGGTAAACACAGTACGTTGTCCCAGCAATGTTAACCTTATGGGAAATAAATAAAATAATTGTATATCTCCCTAATTTCTGAACATATCTTAATACAATTTGGTATGTGACTTCATCTAGTTAAGATCTACTTGATTATAGTGTAAAATCCACAAAAATGTAATCTTGAGGCAGCAAACCTGCCCACTCATCTCCCCAATGTCGACCTTATGGAAAAAAATAAATTTGTGTAACTTGCTTATTTCTCAACGTATCTTGTTGAAACTTGGTATGTTGCTTAGTAAAATAGACCTTAACTAGATGTTGCACAAACAAAGTTTTTACAAAATATAAAAGGTAGCTGTACAGTTTTATTTATTTTCCATAAGGTTAACATTGGGAAGGTGAGCACGCAGGTTTGATGCCTCAAGAATATATAAATTTGTGGATTTTACGCTATAATCAAGTAGATCTTAACTAGATGAAGCCACACACAAAATTTTATTAAGATATGTTCAGAAATAAGGGAGATATACAATTTTATTTATTTACCGTGAGGTTAACATTGCTGGGACAACGTACTGTGTTTACCACTCTCAGTATCTCAGTAACCAATGCACATAGAGTAATGATCCAAAATACTAAATTATCTGTTTTTTTTCAAGCTGAATTCAACTGTATAAACCAAATTTAGAATATTTAAATTTTTCTAGGTCAAAAGCACACTAGGAAAAATGGGGCAAACTTCAAATTCATATACTTGGATGTAAAACGGAAAGATTAGGACGATTTCCAGCTTTCCGGGAATTTTGTCCAGGCTCAATCTTATTTTTACTGGCCTATCTGGGTGCAACTTCCGCAGAAGGGTTACACAGTTTACTGTTAGTGTTTAACTTCCAATCCTTTTCACAGTTTAATATGTTGTACTTAAAGCTTTATAGACCATAACACTACTAAAATATTTTTTTTTATAATTCTATTTTTACTACCTTAAATGCTGATTCAAAGGGGAAACAAAATGCCTATTGCCAATATCATTCTAATACATAGAAACTTCACTAGTGAAAATACACTGATACCAACCTATAGAATGTTTATAAAGTAATATATAATGAATACTACTCCTAATTAGGCCTAATTAAGATTATGAATAGCTAAACTGTAACTAACTAAATTAAAAATGAACTACCAACTACCTAGTTTTATCTCATCAGTCTGCGTTCCCTGTCTAAAATGAGGTTAGGTGTAACCCTTCTGCGGAATTTTTTGGGATGATCTGGTTACAGGATTGCTTATACAATTAAAATGATGTACTTACTGCCTTAGCAATCCGATAGGTTTGCTAAGGCAACCTATCAACAAGACTATAAACAAATGCAATAATATTTTAAATGAGAACATGAAGCGTCACGTAAAAGTAACTCAGCCAGCAGCCCTGAGATTGAAGGGGCTACCTTGAATTCATTAACAGGAAATGCATATAAGACCTTTAGTCAATGCCATAGGATCACCTTCATATTATGCTGCCAAAACCATTAATAACATGAGTTTAGTCAATAGCACTGATTTAGTTGATAAGATAAAGAATGTAAACATCCCAAATGGTGCAAAACTAGTATCTTTCGATGTAAAAGACCTTTACACCAACATTCCTGTACATGATGCGCTGAATATTTTGTCAGACGAATTAAAAAAGAACATTGAACTAAAAGAGGACAAAATCAAAGAAATCAATTTTATGACAGAAACCATTCTTAGGCATAACTATTTCCAGTACAACGGAAAATATTATAAACAGGAAAATTATGTGGCAATGGGTTCGCCATTATCCGAAACAATAGCCGACATATATTTAAACCATCTAGAGAAAAAGATTTTAAAACCGGATAACTCCCAATCTAGCAAAATCATGTACTGGCATAGGTATGTCGATGACGTCTTAGCCTTATTCAACGGAAACCACAGGCAAATAGATTTATTTCTCAAACATATAAACGGCTATCATCCCAGTATTAAGTTTACATTAGAGATCGAAGAAAACAAAGCAATGAATTTCCTAGACCTAACCATTAAAAAAGTAGACAATAGGCACCAGTTTTCTATCTACAGGAAACCTACCCATACTGATATGGTATTACATAGCACATCCAATCATCCCCGCCAACAGAAACTGGCCTCTTTTAGATCTATGTTGTACCGGCTTGAAAACATACCTATGACCAAAGCAGATTATAAAAAAGAATTCCAGACCATTTTGTTCATTGCAAACAGAAATGGCTACAGGATGTCCGCTCTCACATTAAATCAAGACGTAATAGCCCCAGAAATATTTCATCAGACCCAAAACAATTTTCATCCATTCAATACCATAGTAAGTTAGAAAATACTTTGACAAAAACATTCAGAAAACAAAACATAAACATAGCTTTTAAAACAAACAACAAACTTGAAAACAAACTTAAGCCTAAACCCAACAATCAGGATGTTTTTTCTAGCTCTGGTGTATACAAACTGAACTGTAATGATTATAGTAAATTCTACATAGGCCAAACCTCTAGATCCTTTAAAATCCGATTCAAAGAACATCTTGCAGCCATTAAACACCCAGAAAGAGGTTCTAAGTTTGCCGAGCATCTAGTTGACAACAACCATTCATACAAGGACATTACCAATAATTTAACAATATTACACCATGAAAGGAAAGGGCAAAGGCTATTACGCTTAGAAGAAATAGAAATATATAAATGGCATTTAGAAAACAGTAATGACATTTTAAATGAAAAATAGGACCTAGGATAAACCCAATTTTTAACAAATCAAAACTAATAAAAAGGGTACAATAAAGCTTGCTCTGTGCAGTGAGGTATTGTTATCAGCTGTGACTTGATAACAGGCTCCAGACCAACCAGGATTAGCCAGTTTGTGCACGAACCTCACCCACTGAACATCATCAAGAAAGGGAGCTCCCTATATAATGAGAGTTTTATGTAAATTGTTTTTTAAAATATGTGTTATGTGTAAATTTTATGTTTGAGACGACCCACAAGGCAATTTTCATGTAATGAACAATTAGTTTGTGTATAATGTGTGACCTTCTGCGGAAGTATAGCCCCTATCTGTGCAAAAAAACAAAAAAAAACAGATTATCTGCATAAACCATTACAAAATTGGATATTATACAAAAATAAAATAGCGAAACTATTGATTTTGTTCAGTATTGCCGTAGATCGAGGTGCGTCACTCTCGTTATAACTTTGCACGAGATACCTTCCTTAATTAATGCTGTACCTACAAAAATTGCATTGTTATATCGCAAGATACGAATAAAGTATTTAGTATTCCCAAAGAACTGTACAATGTAAAACTTCAATTTAGCCAGACAATCTTGTGACAGTATATAGAGGCAGGTGAATCATGTTTAAGCTGTGGAAAAAACTTAAATCTCTGCATTGTGTCATTTCTACGCTTGACAAATTTGTGATTGGCTAATAGAATAAAAACAGTATTTTTTTATGATTTGACAGTCAAGTTACAGTGATTTTACATTTTCTTTTCCGAAGGTTTGTGTTCGATGAAAAATTATCGCCTGCCACAGTTGAAATAGTCATTTGAGGGTGTGCATTTCAGTTGAAACTGAGATTTAAGAAACAGTATATACTGAAGAAAAACCGCACCCCTTATTATATTTCTTCTTAACCTCTTTAAAAAGGATCTGGGATCGGAGTTATTTTTGTCTGGGTAGTTAGAAATATACGGTACAATGTATGACAAATTTAATTTCCTACAAAATAAAAAATCTACAAACTACAAGCAAAGCTAGAGTCCAAAAAATAAACAAAATGCCAAGATAAACAAAGCGTAAAAGGCAAAAACTAAAATTAACTACAGCAAAAAAACTAAAAAAATAAAAAATAAAAATAACCAGCGTTAGTGGATAGAACTCTTGTTCAGAGGGAGTGAGTCGCTCATCACAGCTGCCACTGGTACTGCCGGAGTCTCCACTGTTGACTGATCCTGGGAAGATCACTCCCTGGTGAACAGAAGTGCCTCGTTTGAGGTGGCCGCTGAAGGTCTCCTCGGTAGCATTGGGTGGAGTCATCTGGCGCAGTGGAGGCGGGATGTCAACGACAGAGTGAGGAGTTAGTGCCGAAGGTTTTGCTTTGCAATGCTCGATCTGAGAATGCTCAGTTCTAAAACTCAGAGTTGCATCGGTTTCTATGATTCTGTTCACAGACTGTGTCTGAACTTCAACAGAGCTTTGCTGACAAATCACTTCACTGACACTATTGATGAGACAAGGAGGCTTGAAGAGGGTGTTGCGTTCACAAGGTGTAGGTGTGATGACTTCGGTGCACAGTGGCGGTGACAGGTTGTCCTTAATGGTGTCACAGTTGGGGTCAGGGGATGTGGGCAGAGTCTTGCTAGGTGCGTGACGAGGCAGAGTTGCCGGCAGATGCTTTTGTTTGAGTTTCAGTCTTCTCATCACATTGATTGCATGGCTCACTGTAGAGTCCGTTGGTTTGCTTATTTCTCTGTTTAAATTAGCTCTTGCTCCTTGAACCTTTTTCATTTTTCTGTGAAGTTTGCAGCTCGAACTTGTCTGCTGCTGTGATTTCTTGAGTTGTTTGTAATTTCTCTTCTTCTTACTAGAGTAATAGTACTGTACACAATCACGCACACTTTTCTGATCAAGGTAAGAGGCTATCACACCAAAGTTTTTTGGATACTGGAGGAACCTATCGGTAAAAATTTGTTCTTCCGCTTTAGTCCACACTTTTAAAACTTGCTGATTTTTGTATTCAGTTGCAAAATCTTTTATTTTACCGTTGTTGTTGACAAAGTAATACCGCCGTTGCCGCATATCCAACAGTGGAGGGGGAATCACAGCACTAAACCTCATCTTCTTGTCCTGAGTCTCTCGTTCCTGAATCCCATCGAAGGCTTCTTCTGAATCTTCTTCACTCTTATTCTCGGTCCCAATCCAGTTGAATTCCTTTCGAGCCTTTCGCTGCTTTTTTAGCTCAGGAAACACTTCCTCAAAAATCTTTCGGTTATTGATATCCTTCACTTTTCTTTCGATGGAATTTTCTCCCTTTTCTACCTCTTGATGCCATTTTCGTACCAATCTTGAATATGTCTGTATAAAATATTTCTCCTGTGCTTGTCTCTCCTTATTTTTAATTTGCAAGTGCTCTAACAATCTCTTCTTGAATAAAAGATGTGTTCTCTTATTTTCATGATACACAGCTGTGTCCTTTGGCTGGTTGTACAATGGAAATTTTATTTTTAGGCCTAAATTTTCTATCTCAAGGTGAGCTTGATTGGCTTTCTTCCTATTTTCTGCATAAATCTTCTGAGCTAGGGACTGGTGCTTGGGTTGCTGGCATAAACATTGCTTTGCTTCTAAATTATCTTCATGTTTATTCTTGTCCAGCTCAATAGCTCTTTCTTCAAATTCTTCCTCATTGTATTTTAGTTTCAGGAGGGTAGATACAGCTTTGCTGATGCCATAGGGAAGGTCATCTTCACTGACCTTCCCAAAAAACGTCTGAGATATACGATTTTCTACCTCATCTTCTTTTTTCTCAGGTTGGCAAGCTCCCTCTGCCAATTTCCTGTTTGTATTCTTTACTTCTAGGATGATAGACTCATTTTCGCTGATTTCACAGTCATCTTCTTTGATCTGCTGAGATAGACAATCTTCTATCTCATCTTCATTCTTGTCTGGTTGGCAAGCTCCCACTCCCAATTTCCTGTTTGTATTCTTTACTTTCAGGATGACAGACTCAGCTTCGCTGATTTCACAGTCATCTTCACTGATCTGCTGAGATAAACGATCTACTACCTCATCTTTGTTCTTGTCTGGTTGGCAAGCTTCCTCTCCCAATTCACTTTTTTTATTCTTTAGTTCCTGGATGATAGACCCGGCTTTGCTGATTTCACAGTTGACCCTGCTGATCTGCTGAAGAAGCTGCTGGTTTAAACTTTCTTCTTCCTCATCCTTCTTCCCATCTGGCTGACAACATGTCACTGACAACTTGAGTGATTCCTTTTCCAGTGCCAATATTGACTCAGCTTTTAAGATTTCGTAGTTAACTTTGCTCATCTGCTGACGGAACCTCAATGTCTGAAATGGATGTGTAATATACATTCAAAATTGCTCATTTGGGTAATAATTTTACTGAAATGAAAATTAGTTGCTTGTTATTTTGGTTTCATGTTTACAGTATTGTTACAAGTTCCAGTAAGATGTTTGAAGAATTCTATTAAATTTTTGTGAAAATTTTATAAAAATAATCTGCATTAATAGTCGTCCTAGATATCTACATTAAAAGATTTAGAAACTTTTGTTAAAACTCTTTCTTAAATAAGTCAATACAAAGAGCAGAATATTGATTTTTAACATTGGGGACATTGGGGTTCTTTGGGTTTTCAAGTGCTATCATAAAAACAGCTCATAGTTGTATTTATAAAGAAAAATACATACAGTTAGCTGAAAATATTTTCAATAAAGAGGACTTTAGCAGCTACCAATTAACATTTAAGGTAAATATGTGAATGTAAGACTATAGTTAATTATTTAAAAAAGTAAAAGAGAAAATCACCCAAAAAGGAAACCATATTTATTTTATTTATGAATAATTTAGTACCAGTATCGAACATTGAGAATCAATAAATTTTGGTATTGACTTATCCTTAATTTATATGGGAGGAAATTAATATTTTCAAACATAATAACTGCCCTTTAAATCATATTTCTCAACTGAAAACAGTATACCCATCTGTGTTGAAAACTTATTGCATGGATGGGCATTGACTTTGTCAGACAAAAACATGACAAAATCAATGTGGATTAGTCTATTATCAATCATCTTTGGTGTTTTACACTTTATTAGTCAAATATGGTTAAAAGGTTTAGTTATTTGAATCGATCTTGTTGGTTATTCAGAGCACTGCTGAGATTGAAGATAGTTTTCATAACAAAGAAAAAGTGGATTCGTTTCCGGCAAAATAATCAGCTCCTCTAAACTATAAGAAAATTTGTATTAAAAAAAAAAATTATCCGGAAAAATTACGTTGCAAGCAATCTTGTTTCTTCAAATTTAAAGGGGGAAACACATTAATAATCCCTTTTTCAAATAAATTAAAAAAAAACATCTTACTTGAACTTTTAATTGTCAAAATCAAAACACAAACCAGAACAGAAATAAAATAATATCCATTAGACCTACAGTAAAATTATCACCCAAACATATAAATAAAACAAAATAAAAAAATTGAAATTTTCTATAGCTCGTCAAAGAGTTTTGTAATTTTCCTAAACCCGTTTCCTGTCCTTCCCTGATCAAAACACGAATCTCCATCTCCATACATTTACGAACTTTTAACAACAGTGAGAATCAAGTATAATTTTTTTCTAGCGGTAAAAAGCAATGTAATAAAAACCTAAACAATATACTTTTAAAACTGAATTACAAAAATCTTACTTTTACAATAGGAAACTTTCAATTGATAAAAAAACAAACAGAACTAAGAAGAACTGAACACAACCGAAAAGCAGACTATTGCACCAACCCGAAATTTGCACCAATAAACGAACTATACAATCATCACTGTCTCTAAAAGTTAACTTCTATGGTTGCTAACCAACCCGACCCAAAAACCACACTCTAGCAACAAAATACACTTCAGCGCCAAAAACCTCCCTTACGTACAACGTACATATCACCAAGTTTCCCCCAGCACTCACCGTAGGCGGCGGTTCCTTCTTGTCGGGCCGGGCGAACGTGGCGGTCGCAAGGAACATGCACAGCGTGATGAGGTCGGCCGTCGCCGTGAACGCTCGCTGGCTGAACTCGCAGTCGCGCGGCAGCGGCTCTGTCTGGCTCATGAGCCCGCGGCTGAACGCGGCCAGGTTCAGGTCGGACCGCAGCGTCCGCCAGATCTCGCGCAGCAGCGCGCGGAGTGGACGCAGGTAGTCGTCGCGGTTCAGCAGCAATTCCTGCCAAGGCACATAAAGATTGTATCTTTTCGTTTTGTTCTTTATTTAAAATAAAGAACGAAGAACATAATAGTGACGATAACATTATGAAGATTGAGATGTCAGGACACATTGTGGTGTAGACAACAAGGTACTGTACTAAGAGAAGCTGGATTGGGAAGACCAGAAGAAAGGAAACCTCTGGGTAGACCGAAAAGAAGATGGTGGGATGGTGTTACGACTGATATCAGAGTACTCAGAACTAGTATAGGGGAGGCAGAGGACAGGGAAAGATGGAGAGAACTTTTTGGTGAGACCGAATCCCTTCTTGAGCATCGATGGACCATGGGAGTAAGAGTAATTAAGAGTAAGTGTAAGATAAAAAAAAATTCTATGCAATGTAAAAAGTCTGCATAACTGATTAGTAGTGATTGTATAACATACTGGAATGACATCCGTGAAAGTTTGGACAGTCAATATAGTTAAAAGCAGTGAGCTTCAAAAGCATGCTAAACATAAAAATGACGATAACACCTCGATAAAATATAGGAATCACAAAACACTTGAAACATTGAGCAGATTCACCAAATTAGGAATTGGACAGAAACTTTTTTTATTAGTTCAATGAGAGCAAACACCTGCAAAAGCCTGCCCCATCCACATTGGAATCTACATTTAGATCAAGCAATGCTTTGTTGGAACTCAACCACAGACAGCGAATATTCATTCTTTTGCAGCATCTAGGGCAAGTTTCACTGGTTCACATTGTTGAAATTTTACAGGGGTATTGCCGACTATCTACTGATATACTATTTTAGTACAACCTCAGATGTGTGCAGAGAATATTGTATTGTGCAGTTGATATAGTAAAATATCAACTGCATCTTGGAATTTTGTTCTGCATTATATTTATTAGGGGTGTGCGAATAGTGATTTTTGAACTCGAGCCGAGCCGAGCCGAGCTTTTTCAAAAGTTTTCGAGCTCAATCTTTTTCGAGCTGAGCTTTTTAACAACCACAAAATTATGAAGCTTGATTTTAATTTTAAAAGATACAATAGAATAATGTTTGCATCCCTTAAGTTAACGTCAGTTCAAAACTAGAAAGCTTATCTCCGAAACAAGTTAATGATCTGATAGGTTCATCAATATTTTGTATTATGTTATATAAAATTGATCAAACTGGCTCAAAAAATAATTTATGTAGAAAAATAACCAATTTAAAATCTAAATTTATAATTTAACTCCCCAATTATTCCACAATAGTTTCACTTTAAAATAAATAGTTAAACTTACATAATCATTCTAGTTACATACTACAACATTTCTTTCAAGAAAAAAAGAGAGAAGAAAAAAGAAAGAAAGGAGTTAATTGGAAAGGTTTTAAAATGGTTGTATCTTAAAAAAAATACCATATTTACATTTAGTCAAACTCAAACACAAGATTGATTTTCTTAATGTTCACAAAAGAAAGATGATTACAAATAGCAGTCCCAATTGTAGCATAATATTAATGGTTAAATTATTGCAGAATACGAATGAAATAAAATAAAAATAAATTATTGTCATCCTAAAATTGATTGCATTCCTAAGCTTTTGTGGAGAAAATAACGTGGGTTAAGATAATCAGGAAGAAGAAAGAATCAGAAATTAGGACGGAGTAGAGAGAAAGAAAGAAACAGCTACCTCTCTCAATCTCCTTATCAGTGGCCAGAGAGGGGGGGGGGAGGTTGTTTACAACAACTCTGTCCCGGTTTTTTGTCATTGTCTGACTCAGTGCGAGCTGCGTGAGTTAATTAAGAGATAAGGAATCCCTGCTACAAAATCCGAAAATACAAACTACATGTCATACAATTATAAATTACGGCTTATATTTTTTGACTAATTTTTACAAATAAAATGAAACCAAAATGAAGCTTGTACGATATACCGTTAAAAGAGATAAGCCATGATAAAACAATAGACTTTCTTGCTGTATTTTGCTCTCCAAGGTCAACTAAATATAGCTCCGATTTCCGTCTAAATGGAGATGATATTTCTTGTTACCTGTCAATGTCCTTTCCTTATCACTAGAGAATATTTTTTGTTTGTATTTTTTGTGGGAGGGAAACGCTCTTCCTTTTGCCGTGTCCAAAAATAGATCGCATTAATTATCTTTCCGATAAGAACTCTCTTATCAAAAGCTCGGCTCGAGTGTCGAGCTTTTTTGAAAAA
Organism: Flexamia atlantica; assembly: GCA_035578135.1. Taxonomy (NCBI): domain Eukaryota; kingdom Metazoa; phylum Arthropoda; class Insecta; order Hemiptera; family Cicadellidae; genus Flexamia; species Flexamia atlantica. The sequence continues at coordinate 35,134,341 of JAQJVK010000004.1, read as the reverse complement.
AGTCGAGCCGAGCCGAATACTGAAAAGCTCGACAGGTCGAATACTCGCACACCCCTAATATTTATGCATGTTTTCACTTACTGTATCTATTTATTTATGTATTGGTGTCAGCCGTTGAAAATGAAATAAATAAAAAGAAGGTCATTTTCTTTGTTACTCTCTACTTTGTTTGACCTCTACTTTGTTTGACCTCTACTATGTTACTGCAACTTTTGGCGCAGTAAGAAGTCATAGATGATTTTCTTACTGTACACTCACCGATGGCACACAGTTACTTTAATAGATACGCTAGATACGGAAAATATGTCCCTTCGTATGGTCAAAATTGATGTTTGGATGACCCCAGATGACATTTCAGATATCCTCGACATAATTTTGAATTGGGTAGTACAATTTAAATTTTTTCACACTTAAGGTTCGCAGTAGTAACTATTTCCCACAGCGACATGTTAAAGATACAACTAACTCTCTAAACATTTGTTTAGTTCTAAATATATATCTCAATTGCCCAAAATAATTATTGTTCATCAGACCACATAATTTTTTTTATATTAGAAACATTAAATGGATGGTCAGTTATAGTTTTGCATAACATTACTAAAAATACTCATTTAGATATATATTTAATACCAAGGAGATATTTTTTACCTTTACAAGTATTTCTCACTAATGCTTGATAGTTGGTATATAAAAACCCAAACAAACCTGAAAGATGTCCGCAAGTATAGTAGCCGCAGTGTCAGGTTCATATTGGAACATAACTGAGAGCATTGCCAAGTTGTTGGGGTTGCGAGACTGTGACAGTTCGTTGTAAATCGTGTGTTTCAACACCGTAGCCAGATTGTCCGAATGTGCAATTATCAGCTCCCTAAACAAAAACATTAGATAAGTAAATAATACACCTGCAGTTATACAATCGATAAAAAAGAAAAATCTCCTGCTGCCAATGCATCCAACCCTTGTTTTGTAGTATTTAATAAATGTAATTACAATCAAGGGACTTCCCAACTAGATAAAATTCTTGGACAAATACGATTGAGTTTAGGAAATCAGATTCAGAAATTCCGATTAACTGAAAATTCTGATCAGCAAGGTTTTAATTATGAGACTTCACGTCACATTTTCTGCATTTATGCCTCTTCACACTGCCACCATCAGCAGTGTGATGTCCCCTTACCTGATACAAGCCAGGTAGTAGTTTACCACAGCCTTGCTTTTCAGCCGAATCTTCACCAGTGCGCTGATAACCTCCACGTCTTTCTGCGTGTGGCCCGTACAGTTGACACACACAGCCATCAGCAGCTCCTGCGCGGACCGCAGCAGCTTGGGGTTCTGCAGCCAAACCTCCAGCCGCGTGGCCGCCATCACTCTCACCTGACGGGTAACATGGTGGGTGATGAGTGTGAACCGTGGCTTATTTAAATGTTAGAAAGGGATTTATTTCTTTAACTTATTTACAGTTAAAGGATTATCCAGGCCCAGATTATCTAGATGAGGTTGATTTGAGGTTAGGATGGCTCTAGGCCAGGTTACATTTGGTAATTGAGGAAAGGATTGCCAGAGAACTTACCCATCTGGATGACTAGGAGTCCCACTCCTGTTTTTTATGTGTTTTTTCTGTGTATCTTTGTGCTAGTGGGACTCCTAGTCTCCAGATGGGTAAGTTCTCTGGCAATCCTTTCCTCAATTACCAAATGTAACCTAGATGAGGTTGAGTAATTTATTTAGGTTCAGAAATGTACGGATTCTCTTCGGTATGGGCGTCTTCAACACCTCAGCTTTAATGAAAACGCCATAATATGCTCGTGAATTATCGTAATACATGTGACAGGAAATTTATTGTAATAGTAATTTTGCGAAACCCGAACCTTCGAATAAAGTAAGATTTCTGAAGTTTAACAGCTGGATGTAAAATTTGCCAAGCTTTTTAACACAATGCATGACAGTAGCGAGACACGTTTTCACTTAATGTATAAGCGAGTTTCATCTGTTGTGATAGTGCTACTATATAAGCCGGCAAACATGTGACAAAGAGTCTGCAGATGAAAATACTTTTTTCATAAATCATGTCATAAAAATGTAATTAAGGAGAGATAATTCACATGATATTATAATGAGAGTCGTCTGCCACGATCTGGCAATGACAGTATATGAAGCAATATCGGAGACGATAGTTCTGTGATCATTATTTTTATACTTCAATATGCACTGTTGTTATTGTATTTTGAATTATCTGGATTTTTCATTAACAGGATCAGGTGTCTGCCACATTAGTCTGTATAATTCGAGGTGTATTTTAGTACACATATACTACTGGTGAATCTACAGATAATATATGAACCTTGCTTAATATATGAGCAAATGTTTGTTCATATTTAAACATGACAGCAACAAAAAATTCCTATCATTTTGGTGAAGTAGGGCTCTAGGCCTGAGTTGTAAGAAATCAGTGTAGGACAGGGAAATCAGCAGGCTTACCTGGTGGTTAAAGCAGCTGAAGAGCACACAAAAAAAAACATAAAAACATAGTCAAAATGAATTTTCAAAGCCACTGGCTCCTTCTTCAGATTGTAAAGAGTTCATTGTGGTTTTTGTGTACTCTTCAGCTGCTTTAACCACAGGTAAGCCTGCTGATTCCCTTGTCCTACTCTGATTTCTTACAAAAAAATTCATATGAATGGTTTCCCATCAAGACTGACCCCAACAAGATTCATGCAGACTGCACGTCTACTTAGAAAGTGACCAGAATGAAAAGCTATTTAAAAATCCAAATGCATGCAAGTATGAAACAAAAATTCAGCTTAATTTCTAACCAAAACATTCCCAAAATCCCTTCATGATTTTAGCAGTAGATGGGGGCAGTAGATTTTCTCACCTCGACAAGACCTGCAGCTGAGGCCAACAGTTTCAAAAAGTTCCGAGTGATGTTGTCTGGAGCCTGACGACGGTTTAGGTTTTCTCTCACTACCTCCAAAACTGTTGCTTCCACACTCTCTTGGTTCATTGTAAATCTGTAAAAAATGAAATTTCATACAAACTCACTGTTAAACAGAGTCACTACAATTGAGTCTGCTCCCTGTCACTGTTTCAACATTGTAATTTTAAAATCAATAAGAGGTTTCATTCAAATTTAATGTGCTTAAAAATTTGTTTAAAAGTAATATACCAGCTTAATCTCTTGTAATTCTCTTCACAAAAATAACAGAAGTAAATCAATCATTAAAATGACAACAATTTGCTTAAGAACAAAATCTATCTAGTCCTTTCTATAGGCCTCAATGAAGTTTTTTCAATCTTAAAAACTTGAGAAACTTGGTTTTACATTTATCGCCAAAGTACTTTTTATAATTTTTAACAGAAAATAAAACATATACACTCTGTTAGTTCACGAAACGTACAAGATTCAAGATGAAACTTACTATAGGTATTTCAAATATTCAGATACTTAATTTTCATTCAACAAATTTTTTAAAAAATCACATGGACATTTTGCTTAGTGGGCAATGGAAATGTCCCCACAACGACTGTCCGTCTGTGCATGGGACGAGTTTTCACCTTCACTATATGTCTTGTCACACCCACACTAGGGTATTCTGAATGGGAGAAACAAAACTGTCCACATAATTCTTACCCCAACATAAAACCAAAAAAAACTGAGTTGATTATGATCACGGAAAATTTGAACCAGACGTTTCGAAGCAAAAAAAGAAGCTCTCAGAGAAAAAATCAGAACAAAAACAGAAAAGAAAATAACACTACTTTATGTACTAAAGTGGTTGAGCAATAATATTTACCTGTTGAAGACCGGTATAAACTCCAAGATCTCCTTGGCGATGGCGGAGGAGGGGCCGGCGAGGGCGATGGACTCCGGATCCTCGGCCAGCTCGGGCCTCGCCTCGGCCGGCGCCGCCTTCGTGCTGAACGCCGTCAGGATGTTGTCCACGAAACTCTTGCAGCACTCCTGGTCCACCCACAGACGCTCCCCTAGCGAGTCTTCTATGTACAGCTGGAAACATTGGGCAACAATCATATTTGCGCGTGAATTCTAATTAGATCAACATAATCCTGGATGCTAAAACAATGGCTATGATCAGAAGCAGAAAATAAAGCTGGTGAGTTAGGAGTGCACTGCTAGCGAAGTTAGTGTTAATTATTTGTTTGGGTACTTAATCAACTATATGGATCAAATGTTTAGGTAAGCTCAAATTTACACAAAGGCCCTAAAACACAAAACTATTTCTACGTTCAATAAAAATGTTTTATTTAGTTTCTTCACTTTTAGCAGACAATCTAATTAGTTTACAGTTTTTGCCGCCCTCCTGATTTCATGCTCTCATTCATACAAAATGATAAATGGTAAAAATTAAAGAATTTAAAAATTTGGTAGAATAAGAAGAATTTAAGATTGTCAGTAGATAAAAAGATACTGGTAAGAAATTGAGTAAGAGATTCTCTTCATTTTATTCAAACTCCATAAGTCAAACTTAAACAACTAATTTTACAAGTACTTTAAACACTAAAAAGGCTATAGAAAAATTATTTTCGTTACACCAATGTGAAAACAGCAGTTTTTGTTACACGTGTTGCAGGCCTAAAGAAGCTCTTTTTCGCCCTAGGGAGAAAAAGAATCAGCTGATGTCGAGGAGGTCAGCTGTTCATTTATACTGTATTAAAACTGCAAACATGTGTACATCAGCGTTGATGGTAAGCCATCGATTGTATCGAGAGTGGTTATCGGCTTTTATTATCAGTTGTAATTCATTGTTGTCAGTTTAATCGATTAGTAAATCTTGCTCATTTTACCAATCAATAGTGTTCAATGCGTTCGATACATCGATAGTTGTCACTGTTGTCAGTCTAACCTAACACAAATGAAACAATCAGCTGATCGTTTTAAATAGCAAGAACAACATGCAGGCCTTTTAGGGAGATGTCTAAAGGTAATATTTTGGTTTTCTGAATTGGTTAGCCTGTTGTATTGAGCAGTAAAACGAAAAATCTAGTTCATCATGCGGGCCCAAAGCTGCTTTTCGTTACTCGGTAAAACTTGAACTCGTACGAAAAGCGTCACTTTAGGCCCTAGTAATGAAATATACCATTTTATGTTGTTCCAAGTAACATGCAACTTGACAGTTTTACAGAGCGTAAAACAAAAGTTTAAATAATTCAACCTCAATTATCTTTGGACACTAACCTTAACAAAAATCTCCGGCCACCTTTTGCTGTCTTGATAGGCTCTCATGAGAAGATTGGCAGCCAATATTGGCAAGAGAGCGTTTTTAGTCTTGAAAGCGAGATTTGGATCTCTCCTCAGGACGGAGCACAAAGCACTCATGATATACTCATTCGTGAACACTGGACATTTTATTTTACTAAGGTACAAGAGGCTTTGAATCAAGCTGGCATCAGGCTTGAACCTCTGTTGCTTCAATGTTTTTATGGCCCCACAGATGTAGCCCACCTGAAAATAAACTTTCAATATTAAAAAAAATTAAGGTTGCAATTTTTGTGATGCGGAGATTGAAAATTTCCTTTACATTTGTGGTTATGAAACAATTGTGTAAAACATTTCTAAAAATCCTAAAGGGTGGATTAAATTTTTTAAGATTAAGTTTTAAGATGGCCTGTAAAGATTTTATCAGGCCTAATCCAGACTATAATTTTGGATAATGCTCCATTTAATTACAGAATGATCAATGAACGTGTTAAAGATTACAGATATAATTCTGAATTTTAATATTAGGTAGGGACAAAAATTAAGTTCATTAGTACTGAGGAATGAAGGCAATGAAAACGTTTTCTGCTACCAACCACTTTATCATGATCACTGGCGTTGGACGCATCACTGATCAATGGAATGAAGTCTGCCGGATCGAATTCCAGAGCGTACGCCTCCCAGGCGTCTGAATTGTCTTGAGAGGTGACAGAAGTACTGCGCACAACGCCTCCAGAAACAACCGTTGAACTATGCGAAAGTTTTGTTTTCTTCGGAGGAAGTAATGACGAGGGAGGAATAACACCTTCTCTCTTTCGATCACCTACGACGAGAAAAAGATTTTCCTTATCAAGTGATTTGGTAGAATCAATCAAAGCAAATAAAATTTATGATGCAGAAATTGAAAAAGGACCTCTAGTCACAATTTTTTAGGTTATGAATTATTAGCATTCAGAATTTCAGCTTTAAATGGAACACAATCAAACATATTATCTCTAATTATATTTTTTTGTTTTCACAGCCTCCAACCAAAACAGGTAAACTTAGGCTATTTCAAGAAACCAAGAACCAAAACTTCGAACATTAACAGAATTTTTACTATCAGTGACTTATGCAAATACATATAAAATATAGGCTTGAGAAATATGGTTCAGTATATAATATAAAAGGGTTTATTCTTAAGAAGAAGTGTTGTTATAACCATTAAAAAGCAAACAAAAATATACACACATATACAGTACACTCCCAATTATTCGAGGTCGTCGGGACCGAGGCAGCCTCGGATACCAAGAATCTTGGATAATACGGAGGCTGCTTATATTTTGAGGTTTGAGAGTTACACGACCACAATAGGAAGTTTTTTGCCGGTAAAATACTTGTTTAAGAGTATCTAGGCCGTAAAAATAGAATTTCTGGTCAAGAGGATAATTTAATACAGTAGCCTACCAATATTAAAAACAATAATTAGTAACAAAATAAACTTCGTCAAGGAAAATCGTCATTCGTCATATAACGTCTACATTCGTATGCACGTTTGTTTACATGGTGGTAGTTCACAAATGGAAAGCTCAGTATCGGAGGGTGGATCTAGGCCAATACAAATGTGGTGATTGAACTGGTACGATTTACTCATTTCTTGTCATTCTCATAAGGCCTCATGCGGCAAATAGTTCGCCCAATATTTGAGCAAGTCAAACTCATCATTATTCAACGATAGTGCACTCCCGCCTTGCATCCAGCAGACGACTCGGTCATTTTGTCCACTAGTGATTTTCATTCAAAAGACAAATTTAGGTTATAGGTAGTATTCCTATCATAAAATTAAAATTCAAATGTTTATTTAAATTATAACTAGAATAAACTAAAAAATTACAAGTATTTCACATTTACTTTAGCAAAAACCAATGCTAATCACGTTATTATTATGTTTCAATTGAACGTAAAATAATGTACTCTTTAGCTTAGAACAACCTCGGATAATCCAGAGCCTCTCGGATAACCGGGGCTCGGATAATCGGGAGCGTACTGTATAAATATTTGTCATGAATGACATCTTCAAAGAAAAAAAAAAACTAATGATGTTACTGTAACAATGACTGTTTAAGTATCAAGCGTACACACTTTAGAGTACCCTACCTGTTACAAGTTTCATTCTGATCTTCTGCCTTTACAGGTTACACTTACTTTTTACAGGCGTTCAGGTTTGAAGTCCTCAATATAATTTAGCAAAGGCGAATTTTAGCTTTCGTGAAAGTAAACTCAAACTTTGCATATTTTTCAGTAGGGCCTAATCCAATATCAATTAGGCCTATCAACCTATCATGATTGGTTGACTCATTCCGACATTTATTTGGTTGTCTGTTCTAACAAATATCATTAGGCTAATGAATAAAAAAAATCCATAACCACCAAAAACAAAAAAAATCATGATCAAATTTATTATTTAATTCTCTCACTAAGAATAAAACATTAGGCCTACCAAAACATAATAAGACTTTTTAGATAAAACTAAGCAAAAGATAATAAAGCTAACATAAAAATTAACTAACACATTAGCCTACTAACATAAAATAACTAGAAGGAACAATTGACCATAATTTCATAATCCTCCATTTTGAAATGATATATCAAACTATCAATGACAATATACTTTCGGAGAGTAACAAGGCAATCGATAAATGCATTAGAGTTGTAGGCTATATCGAGCACAATAAGCTTCGGTTGACGTGCTGGGACCTCTTGAGTCTATCCCCACTGTAGGCTATATCGAGTTTCGCCACAAGAACAAACTAAGCCTCAAAGTTCGTCTCTTGGTAAATCGATTCGATAGGCTATCATTTTCTTAAAGATCAGAATAAGATGATTAAATACAAATCAATCATCTACAATAGTTTTGAACAGCAGAAGATTCAGATGTAAATCAAATCAAATCAAAAAAGCTTTATTCCTGAAAATTTACAGTGTTGTTTACAAAAAATAATGAAACAGGATTTAAATAATTCCCAAAAAGACTCTTCGTCTGTGCATGGGAATGAGTCGCTATTACATTATTTTAATACATAATCAAATTAGAATTAAACATAAACATCAAAAATTAAGTAAAATTATATGAATATGAAAACGAAAACATCAGGAACTCTTGATCGAATTATATAAAATTAGAACAAACAGTTACGCCGATAACAACATATTATAGTGGTTAACTACTGTAAAAAAACTGGTAGTAACTAAAGTAAGTAAAAGTTGCTAAGGAAAACAAACATTTCACACCAAACAACCATGAATAAAATGGGACTGCGACTAAAAATAATTTCAGTCACATTTAATTTTGTAATATTTTCTTTAAAAAAATACCTATCCTCATGATGAATTTATAATTAGATCACAGATTAATAGAAATAAATTTAGCAGAATTAAAGATTCTTAGGTTAATTGTTGAATCTCCTTTCTTTTAAGAGTAAGGGGAACGAATGAGAGCTTCCGCTACTTCCAGCTCGGTATTTAGAAGCCACTGTTTGATCTTCCTTTTGTACACACTGACACTGTCACTCTCTGCCATGCATAGTTCGGCATATAAATTCCTAAATAATATATGACAAATACGGTACAAAAGGAAACACTTCATTAGATTTTTTAGATACATTAGTTGAAATGGCGACCTACCCAGGCAGGTATTTTAAGCCAAGTATGAATGACAGATGAGTGAAGGATGATTGTGGCGCGATCTTGTAGTCTTGTTACTGACTAAGGCCGACATATTCCTTAGACAGGACTGTTAATTAATAGCCCAACAGCCAATGGCAACTAAGGGACCTACATTTTAACGTGGGATCCGAACAACGATTTCGCCTCGGTTAACAATTTACGAACTGGTCTAATTATGAGGATGGTCCCATGAACGAGTACTCAATAGTGCGGACGATAATCCCCACTAAGGAACACCGCGTCCACAAGCCATCGCTCATAACTATCCACAATTCGTGACCTCCAAGTAGCTGGATTACAGGACACGCCACAGTCCCAGTTTATTTACTTTTTTATTTATTTATTTATTTATTTACTTCTCATACTTGTATGAGTTAATTTTGGAAGAAAAATGCCAAGGTTTATATTACCACGAGTTGGATGTTGGTGTTGAAAATTTATGAAAATGTTGCTTTTATTCATTTTTATAAATAGGAGAAGAGTCTTAATAAAAAGCTGTCAAATATTTAAAACCTGAAATTCATAAAAAAGTTCAGACGTAGAAAATCTCCCTTCCTCAAAATTGTTTCAATAATCGACCGCTGGGAAACAGCCAGGGGCTCCAGGAACGTCGGGAGGGCGCCGCCCAATGACAGAATGCCATACTGCACCACCGACTGCACATAGGCAAAGTACACTGTTCTCAACTGCTGCTGTGACAGCACCCTCCTGCTGTAAAACGTATCCTGAAGCCAGATTACTTACCAGACAAGGAATGGCTGGTACCAGGTTTGCTGTGAGGAACTGGCACTGAACGTTTTGTTGGTTCATTGCCTGCTTTAGCACCTAGAGCATATACTTCAGCAGGGTGCTGTGGAATTTTACTTTTTCCTCCTCTTCCTCCCAAACTCGATTTTCCCCGATCCATTTCAAGGAAGTTTGTTAAAATACCTGTAAAAGATAAAGTGTCATATTTGTGGCATACAGTACCGGAACTTTTCAGTTAGGCCTACAAGAAAAAAATACAACAGCAAGACCCAAAATATTGAATTTTTAAAAAAGGCCTCAGTTAAATTATTAATTTAAGCTCTTAATGACAGTAATGACTAATCAATGACAATATAAATTATTTTTCTCCACCTGAGAGCACTGGTTCCCACCGAGTCCCATTGGGAGTTAATATTACATTAAGTTGCTTCAAATGGCGACCTACCCAGGTAGGTATTTTAAGCCAAGTATGAATGACAGGTGAGTGAAGGGATGATTGTGGCGCGATCTTGTAGTCTTGTTACTGACTAAGGCTGACATGTTCCTTATACGCTGTTAATAGCCCAACAGCCAATGGCAAATAAAAGACCTACTTTTAGCGTGGGATACGCCACTAATATGGTTTGGTGATGGAACCTTTCTGCGGAAGTATGGCCAAGTAACATACCTGCAGATAGGCTAAACTAGAATTAAGGCAAAAATATGCTTGCAAAAATATGAGTTTAATAGAGCTTTTAGAGAGCTTTAATAGAGCTTTTATATAAGGAAAGTATTTAATAGAGCTTTCATACATCCACCATAAAATAGATCAGTATGTATTATTTGATGCAGCAAGCCTTGTGTCTAGCTAATTTGCTCCGAAAAGCTTACCCAAGTAATGAGTAGGGCCTACCGGTATTATTTCTCCATATTGAATATCCTCAAGATAAATTAAAATCACAATCAATCCATTACACTTTTCAAAAAACTGCTACACGAGACAATAAGCAAACTGTCGTAAAAATTAGAATGTTTGAAGTTTGAAATCCAGTAAAGTTTTCAGTGAAGTTTCAGAATTCGTTTCAGAGACATCACAAAATTGAGGTTAGTTTTGCAGACTTTTGTACAAAAACCAAACCATAGAGAACAAAATCACAATTTTTTCTAACTGTTTTGCAATTATTCTAGTTTCTGCCCTAAAATTTTCTTCTAAAGTCTCTCCCCAGTCCCCACGTTGCGTGTTCTTCTTCTTTCCTAAAATTTCTCTTCTCATTTCGTCTGGCTGATTGGCTGATGGCCGATTACTGATTTTGCTGATGTCTTGATGTCTGTCAAAATTAATTAATTGTCCTGTACATTGCTCGGAGATTTGTGAGTATAAATCCACTTAAAATTAATTCACTCTTTACCGGAATTGTAATATCTTCTTACAAAGTGTTTAAGAAACATACCTAAGTTAGTAAAGTATGACATGAAATGAGCTGTAAAATAATGCAGTACCCGACTCGAAAAGCCTTTCTTCATATAATTTTCGAATATTTTCTTTCATGAGTGTTTAATGGTAGACCTGAAATAATGTTTTGATTTTGCCATATGTTTAAAAATTCAAATGCCTTATAACCAACCGTTTTTTTAAGTGCAATTCAACCTCTCAAAAAATGTCAAATATTTTAGGTTAGGTTGTAAAATCATGATCTTTTAGGATTGGATAGGTTTTTTGCTCCTCCTAGAGTTTTGATTGGCCCATTTACTCCATTTTGTTCTTGATTGACTCGAGTAAAACCTCCCTAAGTTTTTAACTTGCTTGTCACAAAGGTTGTAATGAAGGTAAGTAAGGCCTACTCTCATAACTAGAAAGGGGGTTGTGATGTTGATGCCTTCAACATCTCAAGCTCTAGCTAAGCCTTATGGGAGAATCGTACAATATTTATGAGGGTCGTTCAGAAAGTAAAGAGTTTTCTATCACTACATCTAGCCCACCTCCGCTTGTGCGGGCTTAACTCCACTTCTGGTTTCAATTTGAGCCAAATCTCGCTATTAAACGATCAAAAATTTCATGTTTGAATCATTTTATAATGGCGGTGTCTATTTACAATCCTAATCAATGAAAATTAATTCATTGCTCGCACCTACAGCCAAAAAAGGTTTATTTTTTATTGAATTAATGCCTGAAGGAGAGAAATAGAATTATCTGTGAGACCCAACGTAATCCGAAAGATACATTATCTTTATTTTATGACATATATAAAAAGTAATTGCTTAGATAGGTCAGGTACTGCCACTGGTTGTACTTGGTGAAACTGCCATTGAGGAGGCTCAGTTTGTCGATTAGCTTGTAGTGAGGTTGGACAGCGGTCTCAGATGGTGTGAACATATAGATAAATTAGCCAAACAACTAGGCCTAGCTTCCAATTTTTTTGTGTTAAAAACATTGCTTCTCTGAATAATTTGCATTTATCAAAACTAAATGTCCAAAACTAGTTTATTTTGGATTGATTGAGAGCTAGGTATTCAATTATATTGAGGGGCTGTTCTTCCCACTATAACTTGAACAGGATTTTTATGTTGCAAAAAAAAGCTGTATGGGGTAGGGCCTATGCTTAAACTAAAACCAACTGAATCTTGTTTTGACCATTTCAGATATCTAGGGTTGTTTACAGCACCTAGTATTTACATGTTTGAAGTAATTTTTTTATGTTAGAGAACATCGTCTTGTAAAGGCTTATCAATACAGTTATAACACCAGAAATAGAAATTTAAATCCATCAGTGTCACATACAGTAATTTAAATCTTTTTGAATACAAACCAGAGTACATTGGCGTCAAGCTCTTCTCTCAACTCCCTTCTCATTTGTCTGTAATAAACAACTTGTATGAATTTAAAAAAGCTCAAAAAGTATTTAATTGATCAATGTTTTCATCATCTTCCAACTTATTTTACCTGACTTATCTACCAACCTAGTTTAACCCACCTAACCAACATTAGAGACAACATCCAAGAAGGATGGCAGCTGGATTTTCATCGACTGGTCTTATGCTACGAATGTGGTCAATTGGGACGACGCGGGAGTATAAGTTTTAGTGTAAGACCTTTCGATAACATAAACATGCCATACCAAACAAGCTGTGTGGAGAAATCCTATTGCTGTCAAGTGTGTTCCTGATCCATGACGACGTGATGCCCTCCCCCATGCAGCAGCAGCAGCAACTTCACAGAACTTTGTCGTTCTCAGTGGCACATTTTCAGACAAATCCTCTATAACCTGTGATTACCCTCTTTTTCATGATTATTAGGGGAGGTTTCTTCTATTTTGTGTATTTCAACGCCAGTGGCATTCTTTAACATTTTGATCGGGAACGGTCCAAACCCAGGTCTTGTTACTAACTAACGGTGACCCTTTTTTAGATAGCATCCTTAATTCATAGCCCAATGACAAATGGCAACTGGACTCTGTTTCGATTCTGTCAGGAATCGAACCGGCAACCTCAGGTTATGAGGTGAGTGCTTTATCCACTCGGCTATCCAGTCAATTTGGAAAGGATCGTGTTTACAAACTTTAGGAATTAAAAGAAGCAGCATTATATTAGTTCAAATCCACTTGACGGGATTTTTAATGGACACTGCTATTTTAAATGCTGTAAAAATAAAATGTGTGCTTGGTCAGTAGCAGGATGGCTCAAATTGAGACCGGGAGTGGAGGTTTTAGCCACATTCGTGAATAATGAATAATGTTTATTTCCAAAAAAAACATATACAAGAAATATACATTTATTATTTTGGAAAAATCTTCGCCAACTCTATCCAGTTCTGTTGGCTGCTAAAAAAACAAATATACATTCAAAATTATAATCTACCTAAAATAACACTTAACCTAGGACTATGTGGTGTGTTACAGCAAGTCACACATACCATTGACGATGAATACATAAAAGTGACTCAAAAATACAACCGGCTATTACATTAAAACTAAAAAGCTAGAAAATTCATTCACATAGAGGGAGAAACAGGGCCATAACGTTAAACTTGGGGGCCCCGGGGCAAGACTAGCTGGTGGGCCCCCCAAACCTTGCTCTTCTTTGTGCCTTCGTGCAGGCAGTCATCAATAACTTAAAAAAATAATAATTTTTGAGTTCCGTCGCTTTCAATAGAGATTACAGCTAAGCTACTGTATTGTGCCATTGTACTTCTTCAATAGCTTTTTATTAATTTAAGCTTAGAAAATATCACTCTGACTGTGCAATGGTTACTTACTGGAAGTATTATAATAGGCCTACTCGCTGTGCACTCATCAATATAACTCGAAGACAAAGAACTATTACATTATCTTCTAATATTTACTAAAAGAATTTCTGGGATTTTGTCCAGAGCAAATCGACCCTTAAAATATATTTGTCCAAACATATTTGGTATAAAATTAAAGCTATTATTCTCTAGATGTGCCTTTTGTTGGTTTGGAAAATACTGCATAAAACACCTTCGAACAGGAGGCTTTTGAAATTTCAGCGAAAGTGGTACTATCTGTTGTAAAACCTGTGGACTTTTACCAATTCACATTTGTTTATAACAAAACAGATGATCAAGATTTTAAATATTTACACAGTCATCCCTATACCACCAGGGCTAAAGAATTCTTTAGCCCTGCTATACCACAGAATATGGGGCCAGCAAATGTCAGATAATATTTATTTACATTATGATTTTGATTTCTTAAAATATAGAAGTTTTTAAAAGACAACAGAAAATAATCTATTTTCATGAGGAAGAGGATCTACTTTTTTTAAACGAAGGCCAGTCTTTATCATTTTAATTTCCAGTAGTTTTTTTAAAAGAAAACTTTAAACTTAAACTAAATTTAAAGTTTTTTTAAAAACTAATTTGAAGTGGGGCTTTCTTGGAGCATATTTCAACATTTGGAATTATAAAATAGCAATATTAGTTGAAGGGGTATCTAAAATAAATCAAATTTAAAATAAATTATAAACATTTTTTTTGTAAATTTACTTGGAATGCGAAGGATATTTCAGTGATTACGATCAGCATAACGTTATATTCAAGGACACTTTCAAGTAGGTTAAATTAATGAACACCGAAAATTCTGTGAGGAATTTCTTACCCATATTGAAGTTTCAAATCTTAAGCAATAGATTAATTTTAAAAGTTTACTTTGATGAAAAGTTCAGCCACGGGTAATTTTATTAAAAAAACGCAATGAATTTCTCTAGAAAAAAAACACGATAATCCACACACTTCCTAATTGAACGGGTTTTTACGCAACGGAACCCTATAAATAACCAATATGAAACCAAAACTTAAAGTCACGAGGTGACACAGGCTTCTAGTTACAATTAAGACATTTATTACATTATTACAATCAAATGGTAATATGTATGGTCGAATAAAAACAGTTGCAGAGAAAAATTCCAGTCTCAAAGTTGTTTAAACATACATTCATCTTTTTACTGGTTCTAACCTAAGAACAATCAAGTTTTTTCGGGAAAAATACGGCTGCGACGAGGACGGCGTCGAGTCCGGATTTATGTTTCCTCAGCCAGGGGCCCCCTGTCCTCGGGGGCCCCGGGGCGGTGCCCCGGTTGCCCCGGTGGTCGTTACGGCCCCGGGGAGAAACAGGGCTAGATATGTAGTGTAATAACCTTCTATCTGAATGACCCTTGTAAGATTTTATGGACCTTGTTTATTCAGATTGTATTGAATTGTATTGAACAATGGATGGAAGAAAATGGCTTTGAAATAAATACAAACAAATCACATTATATAGAATTTAATAACAAACATAATCAAAATAAATTAAATTTTAATATTCAATTGAAAAATAAAGTAATAGAACCGATTGAAAAAATAAAATTTTTAGGTGTTACCTTAGAGAAAAATTTGAGATTTGAAACTCATATTGATGAAATTCGTAATAAAATATCAAGGGCCATTTTTATAATAAAAAGACTCTCCAAATCTTGTAATATTAATATTTTACCAACCTCCTATTATGGACTAATATACCCTCTCATGACATATTCAGTTCCAATTTGCGGTAATTTAAAAAAAAAATCAGTATTCACTCTACAAAAAAGATCAATTAGAACTATATTCAAAATTCCACATGATCATACGTGTAAAAATATATTTCAAGATTATAATATTTTAACATTTCCAAGTATTTATATAATTGAAACATCATTATTCATGAAAAAACTTGAAAGTCATCAAGGAAGTACAAAAAAACTAAAACGTTTAAGATATAATTTAAATTATGATATTCCACAACATAACTCAACGTTATATGAACATCATCTTCCTTGCTCTTTTTTTAAATTATTTAATAAGTTACCAGTGACAATGAAGAAAGAAGAAAATATAATGAAATTTAAAAAATCAGTGAAAAAACTCTTATTAGAAAAAGCCTTTTATAGTATAAAAGAATATATGGACTATGAATTTTAAAAATAAAATTAAAATTTAACACTATGTTTATAAAAAATTAGATAGAATAAGTTTTTAATATATAAAATTAAGAAATATTGTAAATGCCAATGCAAATGTAAATTTTTTAAGGCGAATAAAGTTATTATAAAATTATAAAGTTATATCAGATATTTTTAACTTAATCAGCCCATTTGTGAAAAACATAAACAAGGAGTTGAGCTCTATGTATCATCAAATAAATGAGAAAAAAACCTATTTTAACTTAAATACTATTTTTGTCAGCAGCCTGCTCACTCACTCACCTAATTCTGGGGCCAAAACTATAAATTAGTTTCCTTAAAGTTGATTTTAAGACTTTTGTGTGTTAGAAATTAGGAAATATAATAAGTAACATTGCCACCATGCGTGTGTATAAACCACACCATGGTGCGTATGTATGATATTAAACATCATTCTCTGAAAGTTTTACTGAAATATCTTAAATGTGATATTTTTCCAGCCAAGCTGTAGAGGTGAATATTGAAAAACAAAAGATTTACAGCCCAACATCAGACTTTTTAAAAATCTAAATACAAAATTATTAATGTTTAAGTTATTGGACAATTAATTGGCATACTTGGAACTGTAGGCCTACCAACATTTTTTTTGTTTCTATGTGTAAAGAATTTGGTTTGAACAATAGATTAGGCCCTAATCAAATTAATGTTGAAAGAACACTTAAAGGATCGATTTACATATTAAGGAATAAATTATATAACCAAAATTCAATATTTAAATATTTTAGGAAATTAATCTTTTAAGAAATTTTAAAGAAGAGTAATATTGAATTTTTTGTATGCTGTGTCTAAGAAGGCAAAGAACCACTTAATAATATAGTCAGTTGTAATGTATTTTCAATAAATTATTTTATCTCTTAAGCTGAGATTAAAATAAACTCTTATCCAAGCTACTCTTGATTTACAATTAACTTATTTGTTTCAGAAAATGATCATTCAAGCATATATTCTTTTTGCTTTGAGCATCAAATTTACTTCATGCTTCTACATACCTGGAGTAGCGCCAGTTGAGTTTAAAAAAGGTGATCGGATAGAAGTAAGGGCAGTTAAGATGACAAGCACTCAGACTCAACTGCCCTTCGAGTACTACTCCCTACCATTCTGCCCTCCGAAGAATCGGACTTACAACTACAAGTCAGAAAACTTAGGTAGGATGTGCAGAGCAATGGTGTTTTACAATAAGATTGTAAGTTAAAAGTAAATTTGTAGAGTGTCAGAATTTCTAGGTTCATCGGTTTTAGTTTGTTTCCATTTTAAACCTCTCATGAGCACTCATACATTTTGTACATAACATATTTTTATTGCATAAAAGATTTTTTTTATTCATGCATTTTCGAATGGACATTTAAAAAACAGACCATAAAGACGTTCCACTTTCTGTTGTGTGTCTAGAACTTACTGACTCGCATTTACAAATCGAAATCAGAAATCAGAGATTTTTATTCATCAAGAAGAGATGTACAATAAATGCAATGGATGAAGGTCAAGGTAGCAACATTCAAAAAATCAATGCCTACAATTAGGAAAGCTTACTTTAAATACCCCCGTTGCAGCAGACCTGCATACTCAGCGAATTTCAAATGCAAAACAACATATTTCAATCCAACTTAGCGAGATTTGACATGTTTTGTAATCTCCATAAAAATAACATGGGGAATGAGTATGCAGGTTTGCTGCAAAAGGTATGTTAAAACTGGTTGGTTTTAATTCAATGTTTAGTAGATCTTAACTAGATGAAGCCATATACCAAGTTTTGTCAAGAAATGTAAAAAAAAGTAAGATATAGAATTTTTTTATTCCCCATAAGGATAACATGAGGAATGATTATGCAGGTTTGCTGCCACAAAAATTGAAATTTTGGGGATTTTAGACTAAAATACATTAGACCTCACCTAGATGAAGCCACAAACCAAGTTTTATCCAGATATGTTGAGAAATAAGCGAGATATAGAATTTTACTTATTCCCCATAAGGTTAACATTGGGACAACGTACTGTGTTTACCACTTTCAATATCTTGGTAACCAATGGACATAGAGCAATGATTCAAAACTCTAAATTGTTTTTTTTTTTGAGCTGAATTCAATGGTGCCAACAAAGATTCGATAAATTTTATTTTTCTATGTAAAAAACTCAAAAAACCCACTTTTGGGGGGTTTATACCCCTTTACCTCCCCTTCCGGTGGTCTAATCAGGCTGGTTCACGAACTCGTCCAATTGACTACCACTTTACATGTCTGTTCCAAATTTCATTAAGATCGGACCATATTTACGGCCGCTATTGTGCTCACAGACATATATATATATATATATATATATATATAGATAGATAGATATATATATATAAATTCGAATGAATGGTGTTTTTTGCTTCTGGTGGCCCTAAAACGAAAAGTTATCATGGTCTCGGGCTTAGGTCCTACCATGAGACCTACGGTAATAGCTTCTTCCCTATAGGGGAAATTCGCTACAAAGCAATAAAAATGTATACAAACTTAATGATATGGGTTGGATGGGTATGCAAGTGCAACCAACTTAATTTATCATTAGGCCTGCCGTATTTTCAAGCGGTCAAACCGGGACAACTAACCAAGGATTAGTGTGTGACCTACCGGGGGGCTGGGGGTATGGAATACCCAAAGGTGAGGGGGCTCCGGATTAATTTTGGAGGAAAAGGGTTAGTTCTAATTCATTTTTGCAGTAAAAATTAACTTCAAGCAGACCTAGCATGTGACCGGATTATTGAGTCAAACTAATAAGTTTTAGAGCAAAAATTGTGAATTTTAATGATTTGAGGAAAAGTTATTTTTATTTTTTGTGTTGTGACAATGCAATTTTTACCATGGTAAATTTGGATAATAATTCATTACATGAAACAAATAACTTACAATTAATTTATTTTACTTCAATGAAAAATACAAATGTATTTTAATGAGATACAACTTAAAACAAAAGTATATATAATATATAAGAATTTTTCTTCTTTCTTCGTCTGCCGCAGCAAACTTGTTAAACTACAGGTTTAGTTCATTGTTTAATAACATATAACAAAATTAAATAAAACTGACCCGGACATCAGGAAAACCGGCCGGGACAAGAGCAAAATACCGGGACTGTCCTGGTCAAACGGGACGTATGGTAGCCCTATTTATCATATCATGGGCCCTGTTGGGTTATATACTGTTATTTCACTTTACAGTATACAGTTTTAGATTTTGTATCATAAAAGTTTGTTTTGGTACTAAATATTTGATTTCTATAATTTTTACATTAGGAGATAGAGCTAATTGCATTTCTTCTGTTTTTATTATTTTTTCTGTTCCTTTTTCTTCATTTTCCTTCCCATTAAAAATGTTTTTGTTTTATTTTATACTCTTTTTATAAATTTCTTGTTTGACCTAAAAATTCAGATTATCGGAGTTCTACGATAAATTTTATGAAGCTTAAATTTTTACCCAATATAATTAGCCTACAAAATGTTGTGTGGGAAAATTGTTTTTAATATTGTTCTTAAATACTGGATTAAACATGTACCGTATCATTCCATTGATCCTTTCTTAATTTTTACCATTCACCTATTAAAACATTAGCTTGCTGGATTACCCTTGCTAAATGTATTTAACTTAAAATTTGATTCCTCGTGTGTGTTTGATATTCTTAAATAGCCAGTATGAAGTTTTTATGTTTTTGGTCCACTCATATTTTATTAGCAAAATGCTGCAATACTTTACTTTAATGGTAACAATATCTACATTAACTTCATGCTAAAAATTGTAATTAATTATTGCTTGAAATCATTACAATAAAACATAATTAAGACAACAGACAATAGACAAATCTTTATTGTACATACATAAATGCTTGTTTATGTTTTACATAAGTAAAATACAAGCAGGCACATGGTCAAGTCTTCTCACTAGTCCTAGTTAATATTACAATAAAATGTTTATAGGTATAAATCAAATTATTAATTAAATCAACTATTAATTAATTTAATTAACAATGGATTTATTCATCAGAATCATCAGCTTTAATTTTATGCAGCTGTTATAGTGGTTGTCTACCTAAGTAAACACCAAATACCTCTCCCTGGCCAAGGTGTATATTTGTTTGTTCAGATGTAAAACATCAGATTATTTTATCCTCCTTTTTTCACATTTGGTTATTTTTTTATGAAAACTTGATATCAATTTGATTTAATATGCATTCTGTTATAAACTATGGATTAGGCCTAAACAGTCATGGTTTGATCAGTAAATACCCCTGTTGCAGCAGACCTGAATACTCAGAGAATTTCAAATGAAAAACAACATATTTCAATCCAAATATAGCGAGATTTGACATGTTTTTCCCCATAAAAATAACATGGGAATGAGTATGCAGGTTTGCTGCTATGCGTATATTACAACTAAGTGGTTTTAATTTAATATTTAGTAGATCTGAACTAGAAGAAGTCATTTACCAAGTTATATCAAGATATGTTGAGAAATAAGAGAGATATTGAATTTTACTTATTTCCTATAAGGTTAACATTGGGACAACGTACTGTGTTTACCGACTTTTAATATCTCGGCAACAATGAACATAGAGCAGTGATTCAAAATATTAAATTGTTTGTTTTTTCGAGCTGAATTAATGGTGGGAACAAAAATTGGATTATTTTATTTTTGTATGTAAAAAAATCAAAAACCCATTTTAGGGGGGGTTTACCCCCTTAAACCCCCCTTCCACTAGTCTTATCGGGCTGGTTTACGAACTCGTCCGAATAATTACTACTTTAAACATCCATGCTAAATTAAATTAAGATTGGACTATTTTTAAGCGAGTTATCGTGCTTGAAGACACATTAATATATATATACATATATATATATATATATATATATACACAAATATAGTGTAGTAAATTTACCAATAAGTGTTTTTTGCTTCTGGGGACCCCAAAACGAAAAGTTATCATGGTCTCGGGCTTAGGTCTTACCATGAGTTCTATGGTAATAGCTTCTTTCCTTTAGGGGAAATTCGCTAAAAGAATTAGGCAGGTAATTAATTTTACAAAAGTAGGCTATTCGCACATAGTCCAGTCGCCAAGCCATGATACCTTGAAGTAGGGTCCGACTCAAATTTTATGACTGATTCTAGTACTATTTGATGTACTGAACAAGAATATGGCGGATGCCAGACTGGCATCCTTGAGCAATTTTGAAGTTCAAAGGGCCGAAAATAGAGAAACAGATATTGAAAAAATATGTATTTGTGGTATCCAAACAAATATTCCCAAGGGTATTGATTTTAAACCACCACCAATAGTTGCTGGGTGGTAAATACTTTATTTTGATTGGGTATTAGTTTTCAGCCGCCATCTTGGATCCGCCATATTGGATACAAGTTAATTTTTTTAAATGCGAATGTGGTGTTGTGACACATCATTACAGAATAGATTTTCACGCTGATTACAGTGCCGCAATCTGTTTTTGAAAATAATGTTTCGTTCTCAAGATATACTCAAATAATGATTCTTCCCTGTACATTTCTTATGGGAGTTTCCAAATTAAACTTTTTTTGTTTCATTTTTCTTATATCTCCGGTTCTAATCACACTATAAAGTTTGTTTTGGTCGTAAAAGACTCGGTGATTTAATGGCTTCAATTTGAAATATTAATTATTCAAATACAACCAGTGGGAGGTGAGTTACAAAGCAATATTTAACACAAAATGTTGATTTTTCAAATTTATTTTTACTTAAAGATTAATAGCTCAGGTTCTAAGCAAATCTAAACATTG
This sequence comes from Flexamia atlantica, assembly GCA_035578135.1. Lineage (NCBI taxonomy): Eukaryota > Metazoa > Arthropoda > Insecta > Hemiptera > Cicadellidae > Flexamia > Flexamia atlantica. The sequence goes on along the minus strand of JAQJVK010000004.1, from coordinate 35,112,418 downwards.
TGTTTGGACTTAAAACATTTATCTGATCTTTGTCTTTCAATTTAGACCAAAACAAACTTAAAAATGTGATTAGAACGGGAGGTATTATTTATTTTTTGTTTACAGCATCTAAATACGCCCTTACATGCAAAATCTGCGTGGGCAGTAGACTAGTCTTAACATTTCCATCCATTACAAATTGAACTAAAACTACTATACAAGTCATACAATAAAACAATGAGGCTTCCATCTGGGAAAAATTCCACAACCAAATCCACGGCCCCGACTGTTGATACTCAGGCACGCACAGAGGTTATAGAAGAGGTTATGAGAAACTCCGATTATCATTGAGATACTCTGACAGACTGTAGAAACATTTTTGAAGAAGGAAGTCAGATGCAAGCTTTTGAAACTTTTTGAAACAGGGCTCATTCTTAACTTCATTGGGGCAATGGTTATAAACTTTTAAACAGAAATTTGAAGGTGAATTCTCAAAAAATGTTGTTCTATGAATGGGATACTGTAAAACTGAAGTATTCCTAGTGGAGTATTGATGATGAAAGTTATTTTCAAAAAACCTATTGAAGTAGGATTTGACAAACAAGAGACATTGGAGAATAAACAAAGATGGAAGAGGAAGAATATGAAACTCCTTGAAATGTTGTCTACATGAATCTCTAGGACCTGAGCCAGAGAGCATTCTGATTACTCTTTTCTGCATCTTAAAAACCCTGAGTGCCTCTGTTGAATTACCCCAGAAAAGCATACCATAGGAGATGAGTGAATGAAAGTATGCAAAATATACCTGCCTTAGTACATTGAATTCAACAGATTGAGATATGGCAAGCAAAGCAAAATATGATTTACTGAGCCTAGGAAGAAGTGAGTTGACATGCTGATGCCAGGAGAGGGTGGAATCTATTTCAAGTCCTAAGAATTTTGTTGAAACTACTGAGTTGAAATGAGAAGGAAGATAAGAAGAGTTTGATTGAGGGTTTTTGCTATGATTTATATGAAAGTTAATGAAAATCAAAACAAAAAAAATTCAATTTGGAAGGTTATATGATCTTTGAATACGCTTAGCTCTTTATCCCAAATCGGATTAATGCCATCAGTGGCTCAAATGAAAGCCAAAGATTAGGTGAGTGTTTTAAGACAAAAAATAATATTGAGACTCATTTAGAACCCGAGATATAAATGTTTAAGTAAAAATAATTTTTGAAAATTCTAAATCTTATGTTCAATGTTGCTTTGTAACTCATCTCAGGCTGATCGTAGTTATATGATTAATATTTACAATTGAAGCCATTAAATTACTGCATTTTTCAAGACCAAAACAAACTTTATATTGTGATTAGAACCGGAGATAGAAGACAAACAAGACAAAAATAGTTAAATTTTGAAGATCGTATGACCTTTAAACAGTCATAACCCTTTTTACAAAGTGGTCTTTAAGTTGAAAATGGCTTAAATGAAAGACAAAGATCAGATGAGTGTTTTAAGACCAACCATAATATTTTGACTTACCTAGAGCCTGAGATGTAAACCTTTAAGTAAACATAAATTTTTTAAAATCAAAATTTTATGTTCAATGTCGCTCTGTAACTCATCTCCGACTGGTCTTGTTTAAATGGACAAAATTTCAAATTAAAGCCATTAAATCACTGAATCTTTTACGACCAAAACGAAATTTATAATGCGATTAGAACCGGAGACATAAGAAAAACAAACCAAAAAATAGTTTAATTTGAAAACTCCCATAAGAAATGTACAGGGAAGAATCATTATTTGAGTATATCTTGAGAACGAAACAATATTTTCAAAAACGGATTGCGGCACTGTAAACAGCGTGAAAATCTATTCTGTAATGATGTGTCACAACACCACATTCGCATTAAAAAAAAATTAACTTGTATCCAATTTGGCGGATCCAAGATGGCGGCTGAAAACTAATACCCAATCAAAATAAAGTATTTACCACCCAGCAACTATTGGTGGTGGTTTAAAACCAATACCTTGGGAATATTTGTTTGAATACCACAAACAGGGGTGCCTACAGGGGGGGATTATGACGCCAATGGCGTCATAGAATTTTTTGGGGGGGATTTTTTTGTTTTGTTTTCTGTACAGGTAAAACGTACTACTACTAATTTTTGCCAATAAATCGTCAAAAATAAATTAATTGCTACACTATTTAAATTTTTATATAAATTAAAATTATTATTTTCAATGTACGAAATAGAAATATACAACATGGACATGCCCGCACGGCACGACTGGCCATACCGTCAGCGTTCCTGTACACTTGTTTCATCCGTGGCGGCCGCGGCACGCAAGCAGCCAAACTGGCTCAGTCCACGAGACTCTCTCCAAACAAACAAACAAATTAGTTTTTTTCAACCTGTCCTGTTTCCTATCGATAAATTATTCAACTACTTCTAGGGGGAAATGCAAATTTGCTTTGGTAAAAAGTAAAATTAGTAATTTCCCCCCCCCCCCCCCCAATATAGCCTTGACGATTTAAAACTTATTTTGAGGAGGGAGGGTGCATTGAAATGTATACAGTAATTACTTTTTACCGGGGAAATGTAAAAGTGGCAACACAACAAAATGTTCATTCAGTCATCTATAATAGCAAAATGAACAATTCCCCCCCCAATACAGCATTGACGTTTTAAGGATTATTTTTAGGGGGGAAGGTTGCGTTGAAATGGACAGTTACTTTTTAACGGGTAAATTGAAAACCGGTAACACAACAAAGTCTTCAATCGGTCACCTAATAGCAACATTAATGATCCCCCCTCAATATAGCTTTGACGTTATAAAGATTATTTTTGGGGGGATGGGTGTGTTTAAATGAACAGGTCCTTTTTAGGAAGGAAATAAATGAAAAAATGGTAATACAACTAAAACTTCAACCAGTCAACTAATAGCAAAACGAATTATCCCCCCTTCCATATAGCCTTGACGTTTCACAGGTTATTTCTTGAGGGGGACTTTGAAGAGAACCATCTCATTTTAGGGAGGAAAAGTAAAAATGGTGATGAAGCAAAATTTTAATCGGTCTTCCATTAGCAAAATTAATTGTTCCTCCCAATATCGCGTTGAAGTTTTAAAGATTATTTCTAGGAGCGAAGGGGGCGTTATAAAGTTTTTAAATATTTAGGAGCAGGGGATTGTAAAAATTGTAAAACTTCAATTTAAAAATGCAGTAATAACAGCTTCATGACAGAATGACATACTTTCGCCAAAAAAGGATGAAATAATTCTTAATGTATTCCACTGAATTATCGACCAGCTACGTAATGTGGAATGAACTCACAAAAATTCAGAATTTTAGTGCTTTTTGTAAGTGGGAAAAAATTGGGATCGTGGATAGTGGCAGGGTCAGTTGTTGTGGGTGTTGTTATGTTGACATGTTGTCAAGTTGCCTGCTGTATAGGCCTACATGTGATGGGTGTTTATGATTAAGGGTTAGTTTAGTGTCGCCTTGGCTAGATCATGGCCTTGTAGTAGCTTACAAATGAGAGCGTCAGTCGTGTATTGGGACAGTGGTTTAGTGAACGGTTGGAGTGAAGCTTATGATAGAAGGAAATATTGACTTTTTTGGAGGTAGCTACCTAAAGTCCTCGTTTACGTATTTTAGTATTTGTGATAAGACGAAATGCCTCGAGTTTTCGGGTCAAGGCTCAAGAATGGTAAAAGGCTGCACTTGTCTTCTTCCCCCAGACGATGTTCTGGAAATAACTGACAACTAATAAAATCAAATTTTAATAAAAATAATAATTTTTAAGTAATTAATATTAGGTCCCATTAACTTTTAGTCGGAAACATTTTTTAAATTTGAAAGTGATGTAATTTTAATTAACCCAGATTATTTTTAATGTCCTCTGCTTAAATAGGATGTCATAAATATTTGTTGTGCGGAGGGGGGGGGGGGTATTTGATAGATTCTGGAATTTTTGGGGGGGATTGGCGTCATAGCTCTTGGGGGGGACCGGCACCCCTGACCACAAATACATATTTTTTCAATATCTGTTTCTCTATTTTCGGCCCGTTGAACTTTGACCTTCGATATTCAAAATTGCTCAAGGATGCCAGTCTGGCATCCGCCATATTCTTGTTCAGTACATCAAATAGTACTAGAATCAGTCATAAAATTTGAGTCGGACCCTACTTCAAGGTTCACGCCTATTTTCCTATTTGGCGACTGGACTATCAGTGTTAAAATTAAGTTGGCACATTAAAGAGTCAGAGCACAGTTCAAAGTTCTAATAATTACGGTAGTCTACAGTAGGAGCATTTTTCAAACCATTTTACTAACTGAATTTGTTCCGTTCCACATTTGTATTACTATTATAACTTTTTACCTAGTACAGTTACTAGGTAAAAACATGATCTTGAGCTACCCTTGCCACAGATTATGTTTTTTATCAATAAATTGCCAGATTATTATTAAAAAGTCAAGGAAAAAAGTAATTTAAGTGTGCATTAAAAAGATATTTGCCAGACAGACCTTTTTTCATTATTCAATAATATATGACAAGTATGACAACTACGATGCCATTGCTATTGTACTTTTACATTCTGAGAAACAAAGTTATTTTCATTTCATTCCAAATCGTGTCTGTAACCAATGAGTAATTTTTGTTATCTACAAAACAGCTAATTACTTTTTTAGAACATTGTGACATGTTGTAGAAATATGTGTTTTTTTTCATAATGTAATAAACATATATCATAATTAATTGTTATATTTAAAAAAAAACTATTAACAAATGTTAGCGTTTTACACTGTTGATGTCTTAATTAAATTAAAGTTGGCTCTTCTTCGGCCTTCTGTATATTTTTTTCCTGTTGGATGGCATGCGGTGAGTATTAAAATTTATTTTGTTTTTGTAGATAGGAAGTTGATTATATTGGTTTTATTTAGGATTGATCTAGTAAACGTTTAAGTGAGCATTTCACCATGTTAACCAGTGGAAATGATATTTTCCCTAAACCTCTATAGAATAACAGTATTAATCACCACACAGTTTTTTGTATCGCAATTCAGAAATTTTAGGTATTTTTCTGATTTTTAAAATTGTGTTTTTGTATCAGGATTAGCAAATTTTGTCTTATAATTTGTTTATGTGATGTACGGCATTACTGTAGCCTCTTGGATTTTTGCAGGTGAAGTGTTGAGAGGTGACCGAATCGTTAACACACCTTACGAAGTGCGAATGGCCGAAGACATAAATTGTCGACTGTTGTGTCATTCGCCCGGTAATCCGATGCATTGGTCATATGAAGACCAGCTGAAGGTCATGTACAGGATACGTCACGAATACAATGTCCACCTGTAAGTTCCCCAAAAATACCTTTTAATTTCAGATTAATGACATTTATGTTTTAAGTATACTTTTATTTGCTATTTTCTTTCATAATTTGGCAAGTTATTGCTTTAACCAACCATCACCACCCACCTTAATTATTTTTAAACGAATAAGCCTAACTAATTATTTACTCATGCTTATTTTTCATTTTTATTGTTAAAATTATATGATTTTCTTTATTTAAATTCATTGTGGTGAAGGTGAGATTATGTTGATCAGTAATGGTAATTGTTCACAAAAATCAAAATATTATTTTATTTTCTTGTCAAATAAATGTTTTAAAAATCTGGGTATTAGTTGATTTAAAACTTTGAAGCTCTTGAAGATAAACATGTATGAAAAGGAATAGGTAGATGGATAAAATAAAGGAAGTGTGATTGTTTTATCTAAAAAATAGTATAGGTTCATCAACAACTGTTTATGTACTTTTTGTCGCAGTAAAATGTTCATCATTAGTTTTATTAAGTCAGACGAGTAGTCAAACCCTTTAAAATATCAAAATGTACTAATTTACTGAAATACAGTTTCAGTTGAGCCCACGCACAGGCTTTGATGCCCATATAGGCTGTTTCCACATTTGTTATGTTTAAGTTATATATACAGTAGTAAGAATATAAATAGCATATATGTGATCACTGTATTATTGGAGGAATAGATCTAGTTTTCATTCATTCACAGCCTGGTAGATAACCTGCCTTGTGCGACAAAGACGATAAACACAGAAACGAACGAGATTCAATACGAGCCCGGTTATCGCCTCGGAACGACGTCCGGCAAACGGGTGTTCATCAACAACCATCTCAAACTGATCCTTCTGTACCACACTGTGAACGAGTGAGTATTGTAAAAATATGTTGTGAGTTGAGTGCCTTAACAACAACTTGAGTGCTTTGAATAATTTTGTTGAAATTGTTTAAAATTAAATTGTTAAATGTATCAGAAAATTTTATAACTTTCTCCATAACACTGCACTTTAAATTTTTGTCTCTTCTCTGAGACGAGACTTGTACAATTAGAATTATTTATAATGGTGGGAAATTATGGACAGGATAAGCAGCCTTCCCTTTGAAAATTTAAGCATCCCAGATAGAACACGTAATACATACGAAAAAAATGAAGAATTTTTTTGTGTGTGTGTATTATGTGTTCTATCTGGGATGCCTACATTTTCAAAGGTAAGCCTGCTTATCCTGTCCATAATTTCTCACCCAATTAGGCAAAAAGCCCTTTCCAAAGCAAAATTATTTTTAATGGTTAGACAAAGGGAAAGCCAAGTTTTGGAAAACCAAAATGAAATAGAGATATGATACCCAAATAAAATAGTTTGGATTCTAAATGGCTGGAAGCAACAGCATGATGTGCAGCTAATCGATGCTGGGATTTCCCGGGGGATGGGAAACATATGACTAGGTCAATCAGTCTTACGCCTGAGAAAGAGAAAAGCCTTTCAAACCTGTTTTCCTGGAATGACATATTCTCCAACTCTTAACATATTTCGACCTGTTTTAATGTACTTTAATTAGAAACTATTTACTAAAGTCAAATCATATCGATCTTTTATTAGATTGTGGAAACTTGTTGGTTATTTCTTTAATGTGACTTCACTCGGCAGCTAAAAAAAATTTTAATTAACTGTCTTTTAAATTAAGAGTAGTAGTCTCTTGGATATATTCCACTCAAAAGTACCTGTGAAGCTATTATAGTTCAACTAAACACAGCATAATGCACAGATAGGGTATAAATTCTCTGCCTGACTATATAATAATGTTACTGGATGCGATAAATTTCTCTATTTTTCAACCATGTTTGTCTTCACTGAGATTGTAAATTTCCAAGAGAAATATGAAATAGTGCAAAGAAATCGCCTTAGTGAGGATTTATATGGTGCAGATCATTTGATCTAGTTGTTTCTGCAGGGAAACTTTCCGAGTTGTCGGCTTTGAAGTGGAGGCGAGCAGTGTGGATGTTTCGGCTTTGCAGTTTGACGGAAACACCAACAATTGTATTTTCCCCTCAGATGGAATCGTAAAACCTCAGGAAATCGGTGCCAACCAAGACTCGCTCAGGTGAGAAGCACAACATTTTTTGTATATCTTCGTAACTCATATCTTTTACTTTTGTTAAGCTACCAGAAGGACTCTTGTAAAGTTTGGATCGTCAGGTTCAGAAAAAGATGTGATTTAGTTGTACATTTGAATAAGATAACAGTACACCTTGGATTATCCAGGTTAGTGTGGCAGAACACCGATCTGGATTTTAAAAAATCCTGTTCATCCGGGGTCATTATAATAGCGAGGTGGCCTGAATAGTGATTGTGAACATATCCCCTGCTATACTGTTGCTGCAAACACCGTATCAAACTGTACAACATGTTATTTTTACACCCACTCATTTTGAAACTTGGTCAGTTCAAACAGAGCTTTTACAAGTATAAATAAAAAAGTGTCAGTAACAAACTAACCCGCCTCGATTAGCCTAATGAGTTGATTAGGCTAATCAAAACACTTGGTCATATGAAAATGCTCGAACAAACTTATAGGTAATGCCTATATTGATGTGATTGGTATTACATCAATTTTTGTGATACCAAATGCATACAGTTATATCTTACTTTTAGAAGCACTCTTCACACATGTATCTTGCTAAAATCATATTTTTACCATGATTTTGATATTTTTATTTGATGGACACACCGAACTGGATAATGTAAGGTCTGGATGATCCAAGGTGTACTGTAGTTTATTTCTTTTTTAGTTGATTTTTCTAAGGAAGTGTGATCAATGAAAGTGTGTTTATCTATAAGTATAAAAGAGGATGTTGGTATATATATATATATATATATATATATTTATATATTTATATATTTGGCACTGATAAACTCAGACACCGCTGGACCGATGACCATGAAACTTGGTAGATACATGTAGAATTTCATGGAGTACGTTTATACACCATCATTTTCGTGATAACTTTCAGGGCTTAGCCCTGGGACCGTCTTAAAGGTACCCATGTCAGGGACTTTGAAGGAAGTTGAGTTAGATTTGTTTACTAACAAACATATGAAAGTAAAATTTAAAACAGGTGATGTAAATTAATGGTATTTCTTTCTGCTATTTAATTGTATTTGTTTACATGAAGATTTGTTACTTGGTGCCAGGTGGTTAATGAATTAATTAGATTTTTGCATTTTTTCAAAGTGCATTACACTATATAAAATGTTGGTGTGTAGTATAACATAAAATAAATAACTGATTACTGAAGGACTTCAGTGATCACTGATCACTTACACTTGAAGGACTTCTTTTTTATGACAACTAACTGCTATTTAAAGAGGAAGAGTGTGCTACTGTAAAGAATCAGTTTTATCTACAGCACTTTAAAAAAATTGCCGGGACGGCTCATTCAATCTTTTTGTTCAATATAGAGTCTAAAAACGTGTCAGCCCTTTTTAATAATTGCTGGATTGGCATTGTAATTTTTGTTCAAGGTAGACCCTAAAACCTTAGGAAAATTATCTTTTACAGTGAATAAAAGTTCAAGCCATGTTCTATGGTTCCTCTAACACGTGTATGCCTTCATGAAGGAAAGAAATAGTAGAAATCCTATATATTTCCTTCATGAAGACATACACGTGAAGACATGCACATACGCAGGTCTGCTGCGACGGGGGTGCATAATAAAGTTCTAATTAAGGGTAACATATGCGAGCAGATTCAAAGTGCTGTCGAAAAAGCCAAGGGTGCTGTTTTGTATAGACAGGCACTTTATACAGGAATAGAATACCCCCGACGTAGCAGACCTGCTTACTAAGAGCGGATTTCTAAAAACTTTTTTTGCTTTATGGATGTACATTTGATATATTCAAAGAAGTAGATTTTACAACAAGAAAAATAAATGGGAAAGCAAAACTATATAACTGACGGGTGATATTGTATGTTTAATTTTAATCGTGAGCGAAGCCACGGGTTCTTCTAGTATCACTTTAAAAGGGAATAGCTAAACCATGGTTGAGCTGAGCTTCTTTATAATCTTACTGATGGTAATTTGATCAGGCACCAAAAAGATTTAATCTTGAAACAGAATCTTAATTTTTTGACTAATTGTATTTTAAATCTAATTTTTTTGTCTGTCATTAGATCAAACGGACAAGTAAGTTTCTGTCATTCTTTAATTAGCTTGCATTTTTTAATTTTTAAGCCAGTTAAAAATAAAATTAAATCAAAAATATACCCCGATATTATAATAATTTATTTTATGAATTGTTGCAATCAATTTAGAAAGCATTAGCCCATTTCAGGGTGTTTAAAAATCCCTTAAGCAAAGCTTATCCTTTTTCATTCAATATTGATTTCCCAAGAGCCCAGAAAACACAATATGCTTTTAACACGTCCTTATACCGGACATCCTGCCACCATCTGTTCTTTGTTTGAAACTCATTGTTAAAGATGGTGAGTCTATGGATTCCAGCTCCCGAAATGTTGTGAAACTTGTTTTTCCTAGCACTGCATGGAAATAATCACATTGCCACACCTGTAAACAGTTTGAAAAACGGTTCATTTCCACTTTCATTTCATTCCCACTCGCAAAAGCAAGCGGTAATTTACATTACTGCTCGCTAAATCATGGTTACTTGAAATTTAGAATAGGTTAAGGTGGCAAAGAGAGATAACTATGACTTCAAACACCACAGACTAGTTTCTAATGGTCATAAATCCCATGACACTCACCGTATTCATAATTCTAATTGCCTTGTTCTAAATCAGCTGATTTTATTGTCACCGTTTCTATCTCAACTTCCGGTTCGTTCCAATAGAATAAGCAAACATAACCTCAATGAACTTTAGTGTACAGGTTAGTTAATAAGATAAACTGTTTAAATAATGGTGGTAGGAAAAATATTGTGTGTATTACAATCACAAATAGTCATTGCTGCTCTCGAAATGTTTGGCCGCACTCAGCCAACACTTCGTGCGGCGATCTACAATTCTTGAGTGACAATGACTTTGCGCTCTTAATACACAAATAACTATTTACTATTCAGTGACTTGATTACTGTCCACAAAATCAAAGTCATGACACCTGATCTGTGTGTGTCCAGTCTGCAGTTCACGTACTCGGTGCAGTGGATGGCGTCGGATATCAGCTGGGCGTCGCGGTGGGACATCTACCTCGGGATGTCCGATGTGCAGATCCACTGGTTCTCTATCATCAACTCCCTTGTCGTCGTCTTCTTCCTCTCCGGTGAGTGACCGATTGAAAGCTCGATGTTACGAGGGTCGCCCAGAAAGTAATGAATTCAGTATGACACTTTATAGTACTTTAGGTCAAAATGCCACATTTTCAGGTTTTTATTGCATATTTTTGCTGGATTCTACATTTAGCCATTATCCCACCTCCTCAACTGGGTTTGCAGTCTAAAGGTCTCCTCCCGGTCTCAATTAGAGCCGAGTCTCGTTGCCGAGTGATCGTGCATTTCATTCTAACAGCGTTTCAAAATGGTGGTGTCCATTGAAAATCTCGGCAAGTTGATTTTACCCAATATAATATTGCTTCTTTCAGTTCCTCATTATTTGTAAACACTTTCGTGCCTAAAAATTCCATTAACCTTGAAGAAGAGGATAAGTCAAGGTCCTTAATTGGGACCAGTGAAGGATTATATAGGATTTCTTGGAAAATGTCCTGCCGAGTGTGGCAAAGTTCTGTGAAGTTGCTGCTGCTGTATGGGAGCGGGTATCACGTTGTCATTGATCAGGAACACCCTTGACAGCTATGAGATTTCTCCATGTTTTGTATGGCATGTTATGTTATTGTAGAGTCTCATAATAACCTTGTCATCATTTTTTTCTCCTCTAGGCGTTAATTCAACATACAGTAAACTTTCTAGGCCTCAAATCACCATTGCAATCACCTCATTCGCATTCAGCAGAATTTCCCACAACACAATTTTAAAAAGCTGTAAGTATGAAATGCGTGATCGGTCAGCAACCAACTTGGCTCCAATTGAGACCGGGAGTGGAGCTTTGAATCAAACACTCAGTCGCAGTGTGGGGCAAAATGTTCTTAACTTTCTGGCTAACCCTTGAATTGAATTTAACGTGAATAAAAAATATACCTAAGAAATTTAAATGAGTTCATGGTTGACAGTTCACCAGCTTTAGATAGATAGATAGATTTATTTAGATCATTGAACCTAATACAGGTTATAGATCGTGTCATACATTTACAACCCTAAATATATAATGTGGATGTGATACAATTCACACATAGTATTTTTAGCTAAAATCAATAAACAAGCACTAAACTAGACATAAAACCATTCACAAATTTCATAGAATAGTAAATACATAAATTTGTTATTTTGTCATAAATTAAAACAAAATTCTGTGAACAACAGACCGAAAAAACTCTTCCAAACAGTAAAATGGTCTCACAGATAGCCATTCAGACACTCTTTTCTTAAAAATAGATTCAGGTACATTACAAGATCTGATGGGCAGTTTGTTAAATAATTTAATACCAACTGATTTAAATGAAGAATGCGTTACATTTAATCTACAATATTGCTCGTGAATAGAATTACAATTTCTTGTATTGTAGGAGTGAATCTGATTATTTTGTAATGTGGCTTCAATGTTGCGCTTGGTATGCATGAGGCATTCCAGAATGTATACATTTATTACAGTTGGAATTTTTTCATTGGCAAAATATGGTTTACAATGTGCATTGTACTTTGCACCGGAAATAAGCCGTACAGCTTTTTTCTGAAGAATTAAAACCCTGTTAACACCTGTGGCATTTCCCCAAAACAAAATCCCATATGAAATCAAACTGTGAAACAAAGCAAAGTATGCTGATCTTAAAAAGCTTTTTGGCAAAAGGTTTCTCAAATGTCGGATTAAATATATTACTCTGGAGAGCCTCCTGCATAAATAATCAATTTGAACTTCCCAGTTGAGTTTGACATCAAGATAAATTCCTAACAATTTGACTGAGTTTACTGAATGAAAAACATCTCTCTTTAATGTAAAATTTATCATCTGTGTTTTGTCATTATTTAAAAAGAATTGATTTGAATTGTACCAAGTTACTGCATCCTGAAATACCTTACTCATCAATAAATTTAGATTCACAAAAGATGGGTCTGATGAAAAAAATGTTACATCATCTGCAAACATGACTGTGTCTGAAGCTACATTGACATCAAGGTCATTTACCATAACGAGAAAAAGAAAGGGTCCCAGGACTGACCCCTGTGGTACTCCATATTGAACATTTGTTTGAGTTGAAGAGACTCCTTTTACAGAAACCTTTTGTTGTCTATTTGAAAGGAAAGATTCAATAAAATTTAAGTTACTGCCAATTACCCCGTAGAACTTTAATTTCTTCAAGAGAATGCTGTGGTCAACGCAGTCAAAGGCTTTGCTTAAGTCACAGAGAACAGCCGAGGTAACTCCTCCATTCTCAAATCCACTAATTATAGTAGATACTAGTCCTTCAACTGCGCTGACCACTGACATTCCTGGTCTGAATCCGTGTTGACAAAGAGAAAGGAGCTGATGCGTTTCAAAGAAATTGCTGATTTGGATTTTAAAAACCGATTCAAAAATTTTTGAGAAAGAAGGTACCACAGAGATAGGTCTGTAACTATCCGTTTGGTTTCTAGCCCCCTTCTTATGAATTGGCACTAGCTTGGCTACCTTGAGACACTGAGGGAAAACACCTACTGAAATACAAGCATTTATACATTTAGTTAAGGTTGAGGCAATTTGATTTATAACACTTTTCACTAATAAATTTGACATGTCATAGACATCTTTGGATTTTGAAGCTTTCATTTTGTTGACCACTTTTATCACATCAGCACTTGATACTGCAGACCACACAAACTGCACATCCCTTTGAGGTCGATTTGCTAGAAGGTGATCAACATCAGAGGAGCAGGAAGCTGGAATCTTCAATCGAATGTCGTCGATGACGCTATTGAAGTAATCTCTGAAGTCCTCAGCATCAGGCATTGTGACAGGAACAGTAGTTGGAGCAGTCTCTTTTTTTATTATTTGCCATGCAGTTTTGCTGGAGTTATCTGCACTTTCTATCGCCCTTTGATTTGCAGCTAACTTGGCCTTTGATAATGCATTTTTATATTGCTTTCTCAGTGTTGTGTACAAGGCATGATTTCCAGGGGAGTTAGTGCTAACAAATCTGTCATATGCTGCCAATACTTATATTTTCATAGTTTTTAATTCTTGTGAATACCATTCAACCGAAGGTGTTTTTGCATTTGCATTTGTAAGTGTCTTTTTCTTAGGTTTGCAGATATTGACTGGAAAGAAAATATCCATCCAGTACCGAAAGACATTAAGGAAAGAGTCAAACATGGCTTCAGCCTTCTTATTGGCCAGAATGTCATCCCACATGACACTGTCAAGGGCTTGCGCAAAGTCTTTAGTTTTGGCTACTGTGAATATTCTTGACGGTAGAGGAATATTATTGATATGGTTGTCAGGATAGGAAAAGTCTTTTATGCGCACATGAAAGTCAAGAAGACGATGATCCGACAAAGGATAATCCCACACCTTTAACTCAAAATTTTCTGGCCAAAAGTTTGTAATTATATTGTCAGTGCATGCCTTGCCCCGTGTTGGTTCAAAATTTCTACAGTAGAAACCGACTGATCGAAGAACATCATGCAGCTGAACTGTGGATTTCTTTGAACAAGATATTTGCAAAGTTTGTAACAGGTGCAATTTTTTAAGTGTTCAATTTTTGGAGAAATTTTTGTTTAATTTGTATTGTCTAAGGAAATACTTTTATCAGGCCCAATTGAGAAAGCTCATAAACTAATAGTTTTCACTTAAAATGTGTGAACTTGAAATGTGTGATTTTAAGTCAAAAAATCAATCCAGGAGGCAAATCAAGAATAAATAATTGTGTTCATATTTTGTTGATAAGCAATCTGTCAAACGGAATTGTGAGGGGAGAAGCATGACAAATAAGCTACAAGCCCCAAGTTTTAGGTTTTCATATAAATGAATAAGTTTTGAACTCAGGAACCTGTCAACATGTATATGTACCTTGTTTGACAGTATACCTGTTTTCTCCCAGGTATACTGACGATGATCATGGTGCGCACGCTGCGTCGGGACATCGCGAGGTACAACGCGGATGAAGGTATCGAGGAGGCGCTGGAGGAGTCAGGGTGGAAGCTGGTCCACGGAGACGTGTTCCGGCCCCCAAGACATCCAAGGCTGTTCGCCGCCGTCATTGGATCCGGCATACAGATATTCTTTATGGCGCTAATCACTATTTGTGAGTACATGCGAGAATACGTTAGGTTTTTTAAGTATGATTGGTTTTTATTTGTAAAAATTAGTTGGGATGTTTTTAGTGCTGGTATGAATCTATCCCTTCATTTTTAAATGAGCCTCAGATTTTTTACATTAGTTTTGGGCATGATATTGGTTGTTGAAGAAATATGTGTATTTGAATTCAAGATGGTAAAGTAAGCTGGTTGGAATTTGAGATCTTAATTGTGCTGTTGTGTGTTCATAATGAAGCTGATTCATAACTATGTGCCAACCATCTGTAATTTTTGTTGTATGTTTTGGAGGTACTTTGTTTTATGGATTTCCATGCAAGTGTGTAGCTAAAAAAAATTATTCTGATAAATTCTTGTTCTGATCATATAGGAATTTTATCAAGGACCAATTCATTTAGGACTTAATAATCAAGATAATTCATGTCAGTTGATTTTATTCAATAAAAGTACAAAAGGTTGGCCTAGCTAAGTCAGGTAGTAGGACTTGGAACCTAAGTGCAAAATGTTAGAATTTGGCAATTAAAAAAAAGCTGTTAAACAAGTGTTGTAAGTAGGCTTATACTTGTTAAGAACTGTACTGAAAATATAGCCGCAATATTTTGAAAAAATTGACTGCTTGCAAAAATTGTCATTCTTTGATATTTATTTCTGTTTACTGATATTGTAATTCCAAGCAAGCCTCTAAGCTCTGGAAAATTGAAATGTTAAATATGTATTTTGTTGAATAAAGAGTTTGTCTGTTGTCAAAAATTTTGACTTAAGTTACATGACGTTGTCTCGGCTGATTGTCGGCAGTCTTCGCCATGCTGGGGATGCTGTCGCCGGCATCCCGCGGTGCGCTGATGACGGCGGCCATCTTCCTCTACGTGTTCATGGGACTCATCGCCGGCTACATCTCGGCCCGCCTGTACAAGACCATCAAGGGCCGCAAGTGGAAGCGGGCTGCTTTTTTGGTACGTGCAATAGCATTACGGAAAATGTCTTCAAATTATTTGGGAAATGCAGGTGTTGTAAAACAAGAAGGATGTATAGAAGCGGGAGATGGCAACAAAAATATCATTTCATCAAGTATGATAGGGGATGTTTACTGAAGTAACGGTTTTAAAACAGTAAAAAAATGTTGAGACTTTATAAAAAACAAAATAAATTCAATATGGATATTTTTAATCTCTGCATTATTTAGGTTTGATCTGTCTTGAATTATACTGACTCTACAGCATTGATTATTTTTTTTAGTGTTAAGATATTTTTTGTTTTTATATTTATTCAATTTTTTTACACAAATTAATAGCTGTTAAGCTATTTGTGACAAGCTCACTTTTAATAAAGAATAGTAAATTGCTTTCCAACCATTAAATCTCACTGGATTTTATAGTTTTGTCTTACTGACGTGCTTTTTAAAAATATAAAAACTTACACTCATTTCTTTATTGGATAATTATATTAATTTTTTTTACAAGAATTTACTATACACAATTCAATATTTTTCGTGCTAGTTTTTTTTTGCCCTATCTCATAGATCTCTCTCTTTTCCATATTGCATTAATTAAAAACTACGATGGCAAAATACAATTAAATTCATGGACAAAAACTAATCACACGACTAAATGCAAATTTCTTACATCCACAGACAGCCACCCTGTACCCGGCGGTGGTGTTTGGGACGGGTTTCGTGCTCAACTTCTTCATCTGGGGCAAGAACTCGAGCGGCGCTGTCCCATTCTCCACGATGTTGTCTCTGCTGCTGCTCTGGTTCGGCATCTCCCTCCCCCTCGTCTATCTCGGCTACTACTTCGGCTACCGGAAACAGCCGTTCCAGCATCCCGTACGGACAAACCAGATACCGCGTCAGGTGCCTGACCAGCTGTGGTACATGAACCCATTGCTGTGGTGAGTTGTGAGTGTTGGCAGGAGTTTGGGTTGCATGGGTTTGGACTGGATTAGAGGAAAAAAATCATTTACTTTTTCTCTTTGAGAAAATTCAGTTAAAAAATGTTCTGATGGAAAATGATTAAGGGTTGAGATTGATAAGGACCCTTCAGGATAAAGTAGGCAACCTTTTCTTGTAAACAGTTCCCTTTTTTCTTATCCAAAAATCTCGTGATTCCTCTTACCTAATAATGGAACGTCCACAAAATGTTTTGAACAAATTGTGACTTGGTCCAAGTTAATCTAGATGGGTACGTTTCAACGTCCAGTTACATATAAAATAATGGTTGATTGATTGACATAATAAAATTGGTCTAACCACCACAGCAAAATTGAATTAATGTACAAATTAATGTACAAATTAAACTAATCTAATCTAACTGAACCTAACCTAACCTTGGAATGATCTGCACCTTAGCGTTTTGAAATGTCACCATCTAGGACATTTCAAACCACAGAAAACCGGACAAAACAGTATGTTCTGTTTTCTGTTACCTTCGATTTGATCGCCTTCAATAAGACCAATAACTGTAGACAATTCTCTTCTTGCTTGTTCTATTTGTATATCAATGAGCCACTTCCAGAAATAAGTGTGAGGGATTTCAGATGACAAGGGTATTGCTCACATACTAGAGTAATTAAATGTTGATCCACAAGGCCTAATTTAAGGTCATAATATTTTGGTTAGGTTTTTTGCTTTATGCAAGGCCACTCTAAAAACCGGCAGAATTTGATATCAAACTAGTAGGCCGGCTGAGAGTATGTCTCAGGACTCACAGCTGTGCTTCAAGATACATTCAAAATAAAACATCAAAACCTAAATAAACAAGGAATATTTGACATTTAGAAATAAAATGTTAACATAGGATGTTAGTTCCTGGCCTAATAATGTGACGCGGCACAATGCTGGGATCGCTGCATCATGACCTGTTTTTTAGTGCGGCCTTGCTCTTGGCTTGTACGGTTAAGAATTAAGGGTTGGATAGTAGATTCAGCAGACTTAATTATTAACTATTGCTTTGTAACACACATGAAGGGGAAAAATAGAAAGAATAGTTATTTACAATCTATTATATTTTGACTCTGTTTCCAGCACGCTGATGGCTGGAGTGTTGCCGTTTGGAGCCATCTTCATTGAGTTGTTCTTCATCTTGACGGCGATTTGGCAGAACCAGTTCTACTATCTGTTCGGTTTCCTGTTTCTCGTGTTCATCATCCTGGTGATCTCGTGCTCGCAGATCTCAATAGTCATGGTCTACTTCCAGCTTTGTGGCGAGGTGAGTGGAAGTAATACGATTTGCGTGGGGGAAACTGGATGAATGTAGCTAGGTGATCCTTAACCTAAGAAACTGATTGCAGGTATCGTTGAGAGTGATAGTGGTCCAGATAAACCTAGTGAATATAAATGCTTCATTGTGGAAAAAGGTAAAATTCTGAAAGAAATTGGGAAGAATAATGTGGATCCTGTATTAATTTATTAATATTAATAAATGTTTGAATAAAGAATAAATTGTTAGCTAACACAGATGTATCTAACAAGCAGTTGAAGTTAAAAAATTACGCACAATGTTGGTAATATGCAACATTCCTTTGGGTCCCAAAGCCGCACAGACACCATAGCATCAGTTTTCTGTATAACCTCTCTTTGATTTTTGTGTCATAATCAATGGCCAGGAAAATAACATACATACATCCACCGTAAAATTTAGACCATAATTTGTGTGTTTAGTGTAACGATCGTCTTCTGAGCAATCCTGCTGTAACTTTTCTTGAACTTTTCATAGCCTGAAGTTGGTAATGATATATTAGTAGGGGTGTGCGAATAGTGATTTTTTAACTCGAGCCGAGCCGAGCCGAGCTTTTTCAAAAGTTTTCGAGCTCGAGCTTTTTCGAGCCGAGCTTTTTAACAACCACAAAATGATGAAGCTTGATTTTAATTTTAAAAGATACAATAGACTAATGTTTGCATCCCTTAAGTTAACGTCAGTTCAAAACTAGAAAGCTTATCCCCGAAACAAGTTAATGATCTGATAGGTTCATCAATATTTAGTATTATGTTATATGAAATTGATCAAACTGGCTCAAAAAATAATTGATGTAGAAAAATAACCAATTTAAAATCTAAATTTATAATTTAACTCCCCAATTATTCCACAATAGTTTCACTTTAAAATAAATAGTTAAACTTACATAATCATTCTAGTTACATACTACAACATTTCTTTCAAGAGTAGAAAGGAGTTAATTGGAAAGGTTTTAAAATGGTTGTATCTTTAAAAAAATACCATATTTTCATTTAGTCAAACTCAAACACAAGATTGATCTTCTTAATGTTCACAAAAGAAAGATGATTACAAATAGCAGTCCCAATTGTAGCATAATATTGATGGTTAAATTATTTCAGAATATGAATGAAATAATATAAAAATAAATTATTGTCATCCTAAAATTGATTGCATTCCTAAGCTTTTGTAGAGAAAATAACGTGGGTTAAGATAATCAGGAAGAAGAAAGAATCAGAAATTAGGACGGAGTAGAGAGAAAGAAAGAAACAGCTACCTCTCTCACTCTCCTTATCAGTGGCCAGAGAGGGGGGGGGTGGAGGTTGTTTACAACAACTTTGTCCCGGTTTTTTGTCATTGTCTGACTCAGTGCGAGCTGCGTGAGTTAATTAAGAGATAAGGAATCCCTGCTACAAAATCCGAAAATACAAACTACATGTCATACAATTATAAATTACGGCTTATATTTTTTGTCTAATTTTTATAAATAAAATGAAACCAAAATGAAGCTTATACGATATACCGTTAAAGAGATAAGCCATGATAAAACAATAGACTTTCTTGCTGTATTTTGCTCTCCAAGGTCAACTAAATATAGCTCCGATTTCCGTCTAAATGGAGATGATATTTCTTGTTACCTGTCAATGTCCTTTCCTTATCACTAGAGAATATTTTTTGTTTGTATTTTTTGTGGGAGGGAAACGCTCTTCCGTTTGCCGTGTCCAAAAATAGATCGCAATAATTATCTTTCCGATAAGAACTCTCTTATCAAAAGCTCGGCTCGAGTGTCGAGCTTTTTTGAAAAAAGTCGAGCCGAGCCGAATACTGAAAAGCTCGACCTAAAAGCTCGACCGGTCGAATACTCGCACACCCCTATATATTAGAGTAATGGTTGTTAATATTTGGCAAAACAATTGCAAGGAAAAAGCAGGGCTCAGCGGAGTACACTTGCTGATGGCACATTTAAAGGGTTAAACTAACACAACGTATGTACAGGACTACCACTGGTGGTGGCGCTCCCTTATGGTGTCCGGAGGTTCGGCCGTCTACGTACTCGGCTACTCCATATTCTACTTCATGACAAAGCTGGAGATCACCGAGTTCATACCAACGCTCCTCTACTTCGGCTACACCAGCCTCATGGTCCTCACGTTCTGGCTGTTGACCGGAACCATCGGCTTCTTCGCCGCGTACGCTTTCGTCATGAAGATCTACGGAGCCGTCAAGATCGACTAAGCCTCATTGTCTGTGATCTAGTTACGAGTGAGATCGAATGGGGTTGAGCCATATTTATTTTTGCTGAGGAAAAATATAAATGTTGCTTACAGTTGAATGTGTTAATATTTAGGAATGTCAAGAGACGTTTGAGTCGTTTGAAATTCAAATTAATAAGTAAGATTCAAAAAAGACTTTAATAATTTTATTGGAGAAGTATATATATATTTCTATTTAGAGCAGTATGATCTCAAGGCAGCTACCAAAGGCAGCATTTGCGTATCCTACAATATTTCTTAAGATCTAAAACAATTTTAAATGCAATGTTTTATGCTAATTTCCTTAGTTTACTGGTTTCTGTCTTTATGGGGTTTCTCTTCAAAATATTGTTACAGTGTAACTTTTGTAAGATTTGAAGAACGATTTATTTTTAAGCTAGTATCACATTTAAATGTTATAGTCTTCAATAAACAAATTAAAGCTTTTGTACTGATTTATTTCTCAAAATGGCTCAATCCCATTTGATATAATCTGATTAATGTTGTAAATATTATATAAAGTAATTTTATAATCATCACCACATATTTACCATTTTGTAAATAATCTTCACCTTAGGTATTAACATTTCATCTACTTTATGGTAATGTAGATGCATTTAAATTATGCACATTTGATTTATTTTGTGAAATAAATGTATTTATGTATAAATATATAGTCAATATTTTATAGCAGTACAAATAAATCTATTTATACTGTGGAATCTTTGATGTTCTGTTTGTTTTGAGCAGCTGTGTGTGTTATATAAGCTTTGTCTTATATTTTGTTTTATTTTTTCGTAGTGGTAAGCTATACAATTTTATTATCATGATAACCATATCTGTGTAGCTTTATTGTACAAACTGAATTTTTTTATCAGGTGCTAAGTTTGTAAAAATTAAATTAAATTATTTGTACAAAAAATCATTTAAGTACTCTTGTTATTGTGAAATCCCTTTCACGGTTTTATAAGATAAATTTTACAAATTTTTTTTCCATCTGTTAAGAAATTGCAACTAGGATTTCAAATTCTACTTAATTAAAATTATTTTCTCTTCGCAATAATTTCACTCTTATGCAGCAGAACCTTGCCAATCAAAACCCCGGTAATCCGAATTTTCGGTTTATCTAAACTAGAGGTTAAGAAAAAATATAAGAACAGTACCAAAAAATTGGTGAAAGACGTGGAATTGGTGGACAGCGAAAAGGTGTAGAAAAGGAAATACAATAGTAAAAGATGATTAGTCTTTATCCTCAAAATTAACCTTGCCAAAACACGCGTGAACACAGGTGATCAACAGATGTAATTTTACTGAAAAAGATTATGCATAATCAGTGTACATCATTTTACCATACATTGTCAAACCGAACAAGTCGGTAACCCAGACTAGGTTTCCTCCTAATTAGTAAAGATCAACAAGGTTACTCCCTCTCAAATATTTTGACGATTCCCTTGGGAAATATTAGAAGCAAATTTTCATGAAAACATCCAATTAAAATAATCTAATTTTTCTATTTTTACGTATTTATTGGTGTTGGCATATATGTACATTATGTATTAGGAACTCTCATTTGGCAAGTTTTAGGAGTCATTGATTTACGGCCAAATCGTTACGGTCAGATGATAGTGGCGTGTGTAGGAGGATATTAAAAAAGAAGTTTCCTTAAATGTCTCAAATACGGAGTGCAAGACATACCTCTTTAAGTCATTAGTCATTAGTCATTTATTTGCACTGTAACGTTTGTTAACATTACAGAGTTAATCAAACAGGTGCAATTGTCGAAAGTATACTAAAATAAGTACATTAGTACATATAATAAACAAATATAATACAATAAAAATAGATCTATAAATTAATAAAAAATATATATATATTCCTAAGAGATCAGACCCATTCTACATTGTCATTTAGAAATTCATCAACAGTGTAAAATTTCTTGTTGTTGAGGTAATGTTTTAAACTGTTTTTAAATTTTCCAGGTGTGAACAATTTGGATGTAGCCGGCATTTTATTGTACAACCTAATTCCTATATAAGTCGGGCTTCTTTCAAAAAGAAAAGAGAAAGGTGGTGAACTGGATAATTGAGCAAGACGTTATTTCTAGTATTGTATGAATGTTGTGATTGAAACTTTTGTAAAAATATGAAAATTTGAATAAACATAATCAAGGGTTTCATAAATAAGCATGCAAGCCAATGGCATTATATCCAAATCTCTAAAAATAGGGCGACAACTAGCCCTAAAATTTGCTCCTACCATAACCCTAACAATACTTTTTTGGGCTTTGAAAACTTTATTAGAGTCAATTGAGTTTCCCCATTGTGGTTAAGGTATCACAATAAATAACACAAGATAAATTTTAACAAATAACTTATATAATTAAAGTTATACAACAAAACACAAATAATGATGCACACTATATAAAATCACTGAGATAGGATCCTGCTTTTAAGCTATACTAACGATTCTTTTGGTTTGGTTTAACCTACAATTAGATGATTGGATAGAAAGTCTTATTCATTATTCAGCTTTAAATGTGATAACAAAAGTTTGTGGTTATGAGATGGAAGGCACTTCGGAGTCACCCAGAGGCACCACAACGACTTGAATAGTCTGAACTCCGTCGTTCCCTGTCTTCCTGCTTTCAAGCAGTCTATGTTTTCGCCTGTTGACGTGTGTTCCTTCTTTCGCCTTAACTGTGGTGGTCTTGTAACGATCCTGGAACATAAATATCAAAAGCTGTAAAAAAATGCTAACCATAGATTTAACTGGGTGGAGTTTATTACACAGTATTTCCTAACTAAGTAAGCTCGAAGTCTCAAAATGGCAAGTTTAATTCTTGTAAATATTAAGAAATTTGAATACTGGTCTAAGCAAATACTTGTCATTGAGCTACTAACGCCATAACTTGACCCCTGGCAAAATAACCAGCTGGCCTCAGTCGGAAACTAAACTACCGACGGCAATTACTCATCCTACACTCATCAGCCAGCAACAAAACTGCCTTAGGCACATCACTCATCATTCAGCATTGTACAACACTCATACTGCGTTCATCAGTCAGCATCAGAACTGCTTACGACACTCACTCGTCCTACACTCATCAGTCAGAAACATAACTGCTGATGGCATATCATTAATCATGGCACACCACTCGCACATCCATCAGTCAGCAACAGAACTGCCAATGGCCACATCACTCATTCTACAGTCGTCAGTCAGCAACAGAACCACCAGTGGAACAACACAGAACTAACTGTAATAGTTGGTTTACTAGTTTTCTTTAAGGTCTTGATATAGAGACGTTTTAGTCACACAGCAACTGCTCAGCTTTGTCTTCTGATTCTAAGAAAACGATCATGTATTCCTTGTATCCAATCAGAAGGAGAAGCTGAGCAGTTAATGCGCAACAAAACCATCTCCATACCAAGACCCTAAGATGCAAGCATTTATCTATATAAATGCTCACACAAAATAAACACACAATGCTCACACATAAATGGGCACACAATTGAATTGACTTGAAAAACACCTAGGCCTATCGGGAAAGTGGGCTAAACCCAAAATACCAAAACCCAGGTAATAGAAACCACCTTTCCATGCCAAAAAATACATTTATGACATAATAAAGTTCCCTATAAATGTTACCCTTTGAGGGTTTTCCTGAAAAACCAAATAAATATTCCCCGCCTTTTTTTCCATTTATTTCTCATGCCCTCTCAAGTACTAATCTTCCTACATACCTCGGTATGATTTTCCTCTACGTTTTTTTCTGTCTCCTGTTCCTTTCTTTCTCGGTTGGCAATTCCATATCCTGATTTATTAACTTAAACTACCATCACTCGAAATCTTTCTTCTCTCCTGTCTCGCCTTCCTCCTTCTATCTCATTCTTGTCTTATAACTAATTGGCCGTTCTTTTTCCATTTCCAGCGAGTCGCTGGGGGACCCACGGCAAGATCCACTGGGATGGTAGTGCATTTGGGGGGGAAAATGCATTTACCCCCCCAAAATGCATTTGGGTGGCTCGTCAGGTAGATCACGAGCCACCCAATGTGTGGGGCTCCTTCTTCCTTAGACTACCCACTAAAAAAACCCAATTGACTAAAAAAAATATCCGCCGCCTCACCAGACTGGCGGTGACGTGGCCGCAGTCCTCGCACGGCTTGCTCTCGCCAACGCAGGCCGCCTCGTGCCGCGCCAGCTGCAGCCGCTGCTTGAACCCTCGGCCGCAGCCGCGACACTTGAGGTTCTTGGCGGCCACGTGTGTAAGCAGGTGCTGCTTCAGCTTGTCCTTGCGGTAGAACTCCTTCTTGCAGCCGAGCTTCGTGAACGGGCACTTCAGTCTGGAACGGATCGGTTAAAACTTTTAAAGGTGGTGGAGATGATAGTTTTTATGAAGCATTTTCTTCTATATTCATGTTGATTATGATAAGATAGTTCCGGAAAAATAATAATAACATTTTTTGATGTAAACTTTGTTAACTACAGGCGTAAAAAGTGTGAAAAAATCACATTTTTTGTGCATCAATCACAGAGAGACAGTTGACCTACTGAGCCTATATTTGGGAATTATTTATGATTAATGAATGTCTTAAAAATAACATTTAAAAAATTTTAAAATAGATAAAAAATGTTTTGTTGTTATCGGAAAATAACATTTTCTGTCCAATTTTGTCAAAGGCTTAAAAATTATGTCATTTTGAAGACCTTTAAATACCATAAAATTTCTCAAAAAATTATTTTTTTATTTTTTTTTATTTTTTCCTGGAATGGTGCATGAACAAACTGAACTTGGCACCTGAATAATTTGATGAGGCAACAAAAGAATGCTGAAAGAACATTCATACCACACCATACCACTTACGTGCACTGATACAAATTTTAGAAAAATAAGGAAACAAATTAATGAGAATGCCCTGCCACCTAGCGGATTAGTTTGATCCTAACAGCGCCCACACAACCTTAATGAGTAGATAAAACCGTGGCCATTGCTTGTAATAAGGCTGGAGTGACTTAAGGCTTTCGAAAGGGCTGTTCACAAAGAAAAACTTGTACAACATGTGGACTAATATCATTGCATTGCCAATCACCTCAACCACAGCCTACTTCCTAGAGATTTTCATGATCAAAATAATTTTTACCGTTGCATAAACTTAATTAAACATCTAATCAAGGTAACATACTGTTAGTAAGTTTCAGGAAAAACTAGCCATTGCGGTACACTAAACAAAACATATTTTTCCACACCACCTATGTTTACTGGCTATTAATTCCTTCAAATGGGTGGGTAAAATAAATACTAGTCTTCTGGCAGAGGACATTCTTAAACCGCTAAGAATAAACTTGAAATCAATAAATAAAAAATTGAGCGCCTTCAAATTCTCTTGCAGACAAGCAAATACGTGGCTTAGAGCGAAGTGGAAGAGGGTGCTCAGATTGTAACAATTAAGTTTTTGAGGTTATGTTAATAAATACCATACAGTCTACTAGTGCTTACAATTGTGTTTTCAAGTCAGTACAATAAACATTTTTATATTGTGTATTTATCTATCCCTAGAGATGGGGAAAAATTGCCACAACACACAAATAACTATTTCCAGGATTGTTTCCACACAAATACTTAGCGATCCAATATGCGATGTGGCTCTGCTTACCTTCGCGTGGGGTCGTGCATCATCATGTGGCGCATGAGACGGTCTTGACGCACAAATGCGGCCGGGCACAGCTTGCATGCGAACGCCCGCTCTCCGCCGTGGATCAGCATGTGGGTGCTGCCAACACGACAACCATTGTACAACTTAATCTGGTTCGTACACCTGACTGAGCTACTAATCTTGTTGTAAACAAGACACTTTTTTTATAGTTTGAATTTATCAAAGCGCACTTGCGCTTGTAGAGCACTGCTCTTGTACAGCATGTTGGCATAACCATAGGGCAATATAGCAATAATGTTTATGTTCAAGGCAAGAAATACCTTTAATGCATGAGTAAGAAAGTGTACAGAGTGTTGTTTAGTTAAAGACACTAGTATCAGTCAAAATTATTTCAAAGCCGACGAGCATCTTTGGCTTTTACAGCTAGCATGTAGATCATTGCAAGTTGTATATTCACTTATATATTTTAAAATGTATGGAAACATTTCTTGTGGAAAAGATGAACACCACTTTGTATTTAGTTTAATTTTACGTTAATCATAACTACTATTAACATAAATGCTGATGACAAATTACAACAGGAGTAAATAAAAAAAACCAACACATTTGGTTTTTTATTTGGTGGCTTTTTTATGTATTCGAAAGCCGTCATTACCTAATAGTAATGTAAGTTGTACCTCAAGTTAACCTCCAAAAACAAAAGTCTATGATACGTTAGTCACATTTTTAACAACTAGGCCTATATTACTACATCCAGAACAATGAGGCGATAGTGAATGCATTTCGGCAGTATTATTAAATCCATGACAATGAGGGAACAGGCAATGTACCTCAGCAGCTCGATGGCCTACCTCAGATTCTGAGCGGTCTTGAAGTTCTTGCCACAGTCGGGACAGGGGTGGGAGGGGAGGGAGGAGTGAGTCACGAGGTGTCGACGGAGCAGTCTCTCACACACGTACACCTGCGCACAATAGTAGTGATGAGCGAAAGTGTTATTTTACGATAACTGTTATAACAGTAACAGTAACTTAAAAATAACCTATTATTTAAATTTGCACATACACCTGCAGTCAACAGTCGGCTGTTATGTTCAAGTACCAAGGCAATCAGAGATGAATATGAGAGAAAACATCATATGAGTAGCCTTGATAAACAATTATTGAGGTTTTTTCCTTGAAAAAAAAAAGAAGTTAATCGGTGGCATAGACAGTAATGCGCCAGACTAAAAAGAGGCATGGTAGCATGGTCATGAGTTTTAAGTCTTTGCTTTATCACTATTTTTTAGCAGCGCTGCTCATTCTTATACTGAATCTGCTCACTTCTTGCTGAATATAACTTACATTTAGTAATTAATTATTAGAATTTAAAACTTGAAAAATCTCAATATTTGGAGGTTTTAACTTTTCCACCATTCTATTGAGGTTTAAAGTATCCAAATTCCACTGTATTGATAACAAGTACAACTGCATGTTCAAACAAATGTAAAAATTGCACGCTTTAACAGCAGTGGGTATTATAATTAAGGTTCAGAAATCTTAACAAGCTTCTATAAATTAAAAGCGTTATCTGTACAACTAACCTTTTTACACTCGGGACATGGGTATTTGTGTGGATCTTCAGTCTGGTGCCTCTCAAGTGCCTCGATTGATGCAAATTTTGCCTTACAAATTTTACACGAAACAGGTCTGAAATAAGAACATGAAAAAAGTAAAGCAAAATCCAGAATTCACGTCAATATACTTCACTAAACTACATGACTAGTGAATTTTCACATGAAATGGATGCCATGGACTTTTTTGTTCTTTGAAGTAATAACTTTGTTTGCAATATCAAATAATGTTGAGTGATTGGGAAATTTAATGTGTATCCGTATAATAAAATAGCTTACTGTTCTGTTAACTAACATATTTTGGGCTCTGAAACTTAATAAACAAAAAGTTGAAATTTTAATGATAAAACAATATCTGAAATATTGCATGGTATGGTTAATATTTTCACTTACAGAATAAAAGGAAGGATTAAACTTTACTAAATTCCCATCAGTGGTCAGGGGTTCAGCTTGTAATTGCTGAACTTTTCGACTTTTTAAATATCATTGATCAAAGTTTGTTTTTTTATTGGCTCTCAAAAACATGTTTTGAAAAATGTGACGCTCAGCCTTAATGTACTTTTTGAGTTTCCGTTCTTATTTATTTTTTATTTTTTCAACTTATTTTCAAGACAAACAACTGACAATAGTAGACAAACAAATCATCATTTGTATTTGTTGCTAGCCTGGTGGTTAACACCTTGAACTGCGATACAAGAGGTTGCCGCTTCAATTCCTGGCAACCCAAAAAAAAAAAAAAAAAAAAAAAAAAAAACTAGAAGGGTTTGAATTGTTTTCCATAAAAACATTAAATGTATCTCATCTGTTAAGTTCTGTTCAGCATATATAAAAAAACTTAAACAGCTAAAAATCAAAAGAAGGGATGTCAAAATAATCAAAACAATAAACTCTATGAATAAACCCCATCAAAGACTACACGTTTAACTGTTCAACAGTGTAACCGAATTAACAGTGTTGACCGTCTCACCCCTGCTTGCTGCGCGCGGTGGACTGGTGCGTGTTCTGGTGCGTCCCCAGATCATCGAGGTTGTCGAACGTCTGTCGACAGACGCAGCAGCGGTACTGCGCGTCGGCCTGCGACTGGTGCGACGCAGTGTGCTGCAGGAACTGCTGAAGCGACTCAAACGTCTCACCGCACTTGCTCTGGATACAGCGGAATATCTGCGGCAGCACAGCCATGTTGAGTTTACATTCTCGAAAAAACAGTTTGATGTATTTTAGAAATACTGATAGAATATAATATTCAGGAAAATTGTTCCCGGTAGAAAGTGAAGTGAAAATATAAATCTTTTCTATATGAACACGTATAGAAAATCACATTCTTGTGTAATGGTTTTGGTTTCATTAGGATATTGGTAGTGGGCAGTTACTCAAGATTTTACAAGTATGATTCATTTTCATACCCAACAACTTATAGATTTTGAATGGAGTAGATGAATTTTAGCGAATTTCCCCTATAGGGAAGAAGCTATTACCGTAGGTCTCAAGGTAAGACCTAAGCCAGAGACCATGATAACTTTTTGTTTTGGGGCCCCCAGAAGCAAAAAACACCATTCGTTCGAATTTATATATATATATATATATATATATGTGTCTGTGAGCACGGTAGCGGCCGTAAAAATAGTCCGATCTTTAATGAAATTTGGTTCAGACATGTAAAGTGGTAATCCCTCGAACGAGTTCGTAAACCAGCCCAATCGGACGACCGGAAGGGGGGATAAAGGGGGGGAAACCCCCCCCAAAAATGGGGTTTTTGAGTTTTTTACATAGAAAAATAAAATTTATCCAATTTTTGTTGGCACCGTTTAATTCAGCTCAAAAAAACAAACAATTTAGTATCTTGTATCAATGCTCTATGTCCATTGGTTTCCGAGATATTGAAAGTGGTAAACGCAGTACGTTGTCCCAATGTTAACCTTATGGGAAATTAGTAAAATTCTATATCTCGGTTATTTTATAACATATCTTGATAAAACTTGGTCAGGGTGTCTAGCAAAAATCTTCAAATGAATTCATTACTTTTTCCAGACTTTTATTTCAATTTTCAGACTTCTAGACGTATTCATTTTCAGACAAAAGTAGATGTGCATGGGGCGTTACGATTGTAATCATATATAAAATGGAATTAAAGTACCCTTTTTCAGGTTAAAATCAAGTAATATAAATTAAAAAATAACAGATTTATTGTATTTTTAACAATAATTTTAACTCTGAAAAGGCTCTGTGAAGCCGAATGTTTAGACGAGTTGGACTCGCGCTGGCTCAGCCAACGTGAACTGACTGGAGCCAAGGTTTTTAGAGATGAGATCTTTGTGAATGCGAGAAGTAGGGGTATGCGAATAATGATTTTCAAACTCAAGCCGGGCCGAGCAGAGCTTTTTCAAAAGTTTTTGAGCTCGAGCTTTTTTGAGCTGAGCTTTTTTAACAAGTACAAATTGTTAAGGAATTATGAAGCATGGTTTTAATTTTTTAAAATACAAAATTATGGTAATGTTTGCATAACTTAAGAGAAAACCCGCTCAAAACTAGAAAGCTTGTCCCCAAAACAAGTGAATGATATGATAGGCTCATAAATATTTTGTATTATGTTACATAAAATTAATTAAACTGGCTCAAAAAATTGTTTATGCCAAAAAGTAACAAATTTAAAATCTGCAATTATTATTTTATTCCCCAATTCCACAATACTTTCACTTTAAATCAATAGTTAAAATGATATAATTAGGCTAGTTACATATAGTTACAACAACATTAATTACAAGAGTTGAAAGGAGTTAATGGAAAGGTTTTAAAATGGTTATATCTTGTAAAAATATAACATATATACTCTTAGCTAAACACAAGACTGATTTTCTAAATGATCACAAAGTAAAGATGGTTACAAATAGCAGTATCAATTATTGTGGCATAATATTCATGGCTAAACTTATAATTTCAGAATATAATATATGAATGAAATAATAATTAATAACAACAATAATTTATTGTCATCCTAAAATTCGTTGAATTTCTAAACTTTTGTGAAAAAATTAATGTTTTAAAATAAATTAGGAAGACGACAGATCAGATATTAGGAGGGAATGGAGAGAGAGAAAGAAACAGCTACCTCTCTCACTCTCCTTATCAGTGGCCAGGGAGGGGAGGTGGGGGGGGGGGTGGAGGTTGTTTACTCCAAGCCCCTTCCCTGTTTTTTGCTATTGTCTGACTCAGTGTGTGTGTGAATATGCCAGAGAGTGTGAGAAAGGAATCCTTAGTACAAAATGCAAAAATATAAACTACTTGTCATACAACTATAAATGACGGCTCATATTTTTTGTCTTATTTTTATAAATCAAAGAAACTTGTACGATTTACTGTTTAAGAGATAAACCATGATAAAACAATAGACTTTAATGCTGTATTTCCAGTTCTCCAAGGTCATCTAAACATAGCTTGTATTTCGGTCTAAATAGAGATAATATTTCTTGCTACTTGTCAATGTCCTTTTCTTATCACTAGGAAATATTTTTTGTTTATTTTTTTCGTGAGAGGGAAACGCTCTTCCGGTTTAACGTGTCCAAAAATAGATAGTAATAATTATCTTTCCGATAAGAACTCTATTATCAGAATCTTGGCTCGAGTGTCGAGCTTTTTCGGAAAAAGTCGAGCCGAGCCGAATACTGAAAAGCTCGACCCGTCGAATACTCGCGCAGTCGCACACCCCTAGGGAGAAGAAAAACAGGTGGACTCTCGTGACGTCACTAATACATCTTCCTAATGCAAGCAGCTGTTACTTCTGACGTAAGCGGTGTGAACCTCGAGCAACGCTTGTTGATCTGACTGGTCTTAGGCGCATCCATTATAGGGTCCCTGCCATACATGAATCACGATTGGATCGGGCGACGAGGCTTCGCGTCGATCTAAAAATAACCTCACTGTCTCGTTTCCATAACGCAATGAAGGTTGACTTGCTAAAATACAGACTAATTCGTCACTTTATTGCCAATTTGTTGTTAATTTCAACCTTTAAAGGAATTTCAATGATAATTCCTGCTTTTTTAAGACTTATTCCTGATTTCAGACTAATTCCCGACTTTTCAGATTTTCCCGACCGCTAGACACCCTGCTTGGTAAATAGCTTCTTCTAGTTCAGATCTACTAAATATTGAATTAAAACCACCCAGTTTTAATTTACCTGTAGCAGCAAACCTGCATACTCATTCCCCATGTTATTCTTATGGAACTTACCAACAAATGTCAAATCTCGCTATGTTGGATTGAAATAAGTTTTATTGCATTTGAAATTCGCTGAGTATGCAGGTCTGCTGCAACGGGGGTATTTTACTTTGTAACTATATTGAGATAATTATTACAATCTATTTATCAACACCGGAAGAGCTTTAATGCATCCAGAAAAGCATTTCAGAGGAGCATTAATGACTGGAAGGGCATTCCACTTTTTATGAAACAAATTCAAAATATTCCAGTGATTGTAAATCCAAGGCTTAATTTTTAGATAAAATTAAAATTTCTGATTTTTGATTTTCAAAATTACTTGACTCAAACCAATACACAAGAAGTTGGCTCAAAACCAGACAAAAATTTAAAAACAACTACATTAAATCTTGAAACTGATCACCTTTCAACCCTCTGCCGATTTAACCAATTCACACTCCCATAGAAGCTACTTCTTTTTAACCGGCCAATAATTAAAGCTATATTGGATTACCCGTCTGTTATAGGGAAGGAAAATAACAGACCCCCCCGCGGTAAAAATTCCCCCCCGGAAATAAAGAAATAAATTTATTTACATTTGCGGATAAATTTTTTCCCGCGGTAAAAATTTGAGACAAACCATAAAAATGTCTTTATTTACTATTTTTGTGTGATACAACTGACAATTCATTCTCTTTATGCTTAATAGGTCAATATAGCAGTTAAATCCTACAACTGAATATCAATTGATTTAGCTTTGATAAATAAAACAAACAAAAGCATAAAAAAACACAAACCTTGTTATCGGCGTGCACTTTACGATGAGTTTTCAGTTGAGTGAAGGTGCTGAAGGAGGCCGGGCAATACTGGCACACAAACCTGTCATCCACCACCACCTCCTCTTGCGACTGCGACACAACACGATAATAACACAACACAACATAACACAACAGAAAGCTACACTGCAGTGACAGTTCTGGCTACATCATGCCAGGTAGAGCAAGAGCCCACGATCGCCAGACCTTCGTTATTTTATAAAGCTGACATTTTCTCAACCATTTTATTAAACAAATAAAAGCGAACTCTTACTACTTTTCACAGTTACATGTTAGAGCCTATTTTTAAAGTTACATCTACCTTCTATCTCTTGTACAAAGTTAGATTTTGTATTTCAATGGAAATGAGCTACAGGTTATTTAGCCATCTAAATCAAAGTCTTATTCTAAATGTTTGTATGGGTTCTTGCTCGGAACTACTGTACTCCTTAGTCCAAGAGCCCACAACCGCCAGACCTTCGTTATTTTATAAAAGCTGAAACTTTCTCAACACAATGTCCCAACAAAGATAGCAACGACCATCAACTATGAAATTGTGATATTGGTTGCTTTGGTAACGAAATGGTAACAAAAATGTAAAAGTAGTATCAAAGTTTCGTTAAAGTATAAAGCATAATTTTTTATATATTTTCTTTGGAGGATTGTTATATATCACATCACCCATTGCCAGACACCTAGCGCGGTTTGAACCCCCAGTCAGACACACCTGAAGTTTAATTGTAGGTAATTAAACTTTTGTTATAGTATAAAAGCTAAATTTTATATATGTTACTTGGGGGACTATCAAAAGACATTTCCTCAAAAGCCAGACAGTTTCGATGGTTTCTAACCCTTGCCAGACACGTTGAAAGTCTGACTTCTGCGAGGAACTGTTACTTTTACATATGGTAGATTTGGTTTCAGTCTTATTTTTAAAGCATTATTTTAATTTTACTTCTAAAATAGCTATCAGAGTATATTCCCCCTGAACCCAGCCATTTTCGATTGTTTTACCTCTTGCCAGACATAGTAAAAAAATGCCGTAATAAGAGTGCCTAACGAAACTATTACTTTTGAACTATGGCAAATTCGGTTACAGTCGTAGTATAAAAGCTGAACTTCATACATGTTAATTGCTGACCTATAAAAAGATAGGATGTACAGCTAACTCACCTTGCAAATACACTGCAGAGACACACATAGATATTACACATTATATGTGTGTCTCTGCAGCTTATTTGCAAGGTGAGTTTCCTGTACATCCTATCTTCTCCTCCCAAATAATATCCAAGCCTTGTGCTTCACTCCTGACATTCATGACCTATAAAAAGATGTTTCATCAAAAGCCAGACAGTTTTGATGGTTTTTACCTTTTGCCACATTCAAAGAATGCCGTTACATTAGAGGTGGGAGTAACCGTTACTGTTGATTTATGGTAAGTTTTCCATTTGGTCTTTTTGTACTTGTCATCTGTTGCATATTTTGAATCATGTGTTGAATTATCATTAGAAGTGTATATTTGTTTATTTTATACTTTGACTGACACTAAATTTACCTTAATCCAAAAGTAACGGTTACTCCCACCAGTAATGTAACAGAATTCTTTGAATGTGTCTGGCAAAAGGTAAAAACCATCAAAACTGTCTGACTTTTGATGAGACGTCTTTTTATAGGTAAGCAATTAATATGTATGAAGTTCAGCTTTTATACTACGACTGTAACCGAATTCACAATAGTTCAAAAGTAACAGTTTCGCTTGGCACTCTTTCTACGGCATTTTTTATTATGTCTGGCAAGAAGTTAAAACCATCGAAAATGGCTGGTTTTGGGGGGAATATACTCTGACAGTTATTCTAAAAGTAAAATAATAAAAATTATGCTTTAAAAATAAGACTAGAACCAAATCTACCGTATGTAAAAGTACCAGTTCCCAAAGTCCGACTTTCAACGTGTCTGGCAAGGGTAAGAAACCATCGAAACTGTCTGGCTTTTGAGGAAAAGTCTGTTGATAGTCCCCCAAGTAACATATATAAAATTTAGCTTTTATATTATGACGAAAGTTTAATTACCTACGATTAAACTTCAGGTGTGTCTAGCTGGGGGTTCAAACCGCGCTAGGTGTCTGGCAATGGGTGATGTGATTTATAACATTCCTCCAAAGAAAATATATAAAACATTATGCTTTATACTTTAACGAAACTTTGATACTGTTTTTACATTTTTGTTACCATTTCGTTACCAAAGCAACCAATATCACAATTTCATAGTTGATGGTCGTTGCTATCTTTGTTGGGACATTGTGTTGAGAAAGTTTCAGCTTTTATAAAATAACGAAGGTCTGGCGGTCGTGGGCTCTTGGACTAAGGGGTACAGTAGTTCCGAGCAAGAACCCATACAAACATTTAGAATAAGACTTTGATTTAGATGGCTAAATAACCTGTAGCTCATTTCCATTGAAATACAAAATCTAACTTTGTACAAGAGATAGAAGGTAGATGTAACTTTAAAAATAGGCTCTAACATGTAACTGTGAAAAGTAGTAAGAGTTCGCTTTTATTTGTTTAATAAAATGGTTGCAACCAAAGATCACACATCTAACAGATTCTGAAACAGGTCATCATGAAAAAAAATCTTATCAAACAGATAAAATCTTCATTTTTTTAATGAACAGAGTATGTGGGAAACCAAACTTTTTTCATTAGGGCCATATTTCTAGATTTATGCATGTTTGACTTCCATACCTGCACCAAAGAAAATCCTGCACCACAGAGGATTTTACTCTGTTAAGTTGAATCATGAATAACCTAGCCCACATTATAAATATTCTTCTAAAATGAATCTTTCATGAAACTTACCGAATCAGTTATCAGTTTCTCCAATGGCTTTTCAGGCAGTGTTCTTATTTTTTGGGGCCAAACCTGTAATAAAAATGAAAGAACAAATTATGAGCATGAATAAATAAGACAGCTCAGCATTAGACATAAAAAATGGCATGCTAGGTTGTAAGCAAATGAGGAACATGCCAACTCTCATCTCTGGGTGAATTAATTAATTAAAGATATGGTGAGTTTGAACTCAGTCAAAACAATAGGAGCGGGCAAGAACTCGAACATCAACTAATTTTTTAAGGTGGGGGGTACTGTCACTGTTACTAGTCCTTTATGAGGGGGGAGAGGAATTTGTAAAGGTCAATTAGCATTATGGAACTCAGCCATAACTATTTACTTTATGCAGTATAGGCCCGCAAACTCAGCTGTCATGAATCAGTGAACCAGACTGGAAAAAACCTACTGAAAAAATGTGAAGAACGTGAAGTCGGGACAATCCTGAAGTACAATCCTGAAGTGTTGACTTGTTATTTTCACTTATTGGATTGCATAAAAAATATTCAATTAGGCCTAATAAAAAGAAATTAATAAACAGTTTTGTGTTATTATCAAACATTTTTATTTTATCACTTTCCGTCCTGTTCCCGATTAGGAACAGCACTTCACAGACTCAGCATTTTCCTGATTCACATGACACTGGGTTTATAGGACTACCAAAATTTGGATAATTTTCAATGTTCAATTTTATCACCGATCACATTTTTTAGGCTGTCAACAATAAGCAGTTTGCGTGCTCAGAGTTTTACCTTGTGCGTGCGCATGTGCTTCTTGACATTGGACTTCTGAGTGAAGGAACGTCCGCACACGACACACTGGAAAGGTCGTTCACCCGTGTGGCTGCGTAAATGTTGCTGGAGGTCGAAATTCTTCGTAAACTCTTTATGACAAGTTGGGCAGGTCAGTTGCTAGAAAAACGTATCAGAAAGTAAATAAAAAATGAGAGTAAATAAACAAGTGGTAGGTGTATGAATCTCCAAAATCAAAAGGTCTAAAACACTTATTCTCTTTAATGAAAATTTTAATATTAAATTATTAGAAAATGTTTGTAGTTATGTAAAATATATGTTGAATTGTTTAAATTATACAATATATAATTTTTTTAAGAAGTTCTCTTAAAAAATATGTTTATGTTACATACCTTTAATTTTGCTGCATACTCTTTGGCAGGGGCACTATGGTCTTTTCCCCTCTCTTCATCCTCTGTGTTATTTTCCTAAATCAAAGAAATCATATATTTAATTTCGTAAGGTGATTCTTTGCGTCAAAATTGTGGGCGTCTGGCAAGTCGTAGAAAGATGGCTCAAATTAAAGGTAAAAAAAAAGAAAAAAAAGGTAAATTCCATGATGGCGGGAAAAATAATGAAATTGCTTGAAATTCACCAGAAAACGAGAAATAACGTAAAATATCTGCCATTTAAAAAGCATTGAGATCTAAAAACGTCTGCTTTGTTTACATAAAACATGTGATGCTGATACTTGATTGAAAACCATGTGGTAGGCTAGATATAAATATAAGATAGATTCAGTTTGCTGTGAGGGTATTTTGTACTATAATAAATAAGGATTTTTTGAATTTTCCCTTATTAGGGGTTTTTAGCCTCTTCAAGTCACTAGTATTTTATTTAATTATGATAAGCTAGTCCAATCAAAATAAGTTTTACACAGGAGATACGTTATTCAAGAACTTACCTAATTAGGCCTACTCCAGACTTACTTGCTTACTTACTTCGTTCAAATAATTGAGTCACATAAAAAATTGCTGTTAATCTATATGTTACAACTCATAATTTACAACACACAACCTATGTTTAACACTTTTCTTCAGTGTTAAAAGTAACACTAATAAGCAAGCATAGTTTTTTAACTTAAATATGTACATACAACAATAACCAAACAACCAACTTTCCTGCAAAGCACAGTTCAAGTATTAAAAGTATCTAAGATAACTTTTAAAATTTTTTAAGACTTCTTTTTTTTAAATTTCAAATAAAATAAAAATGATTTGTTGGACCAATGTATCTTTCTTCCATGATTTCCAAGGTAAACTACATTTTATTACATAAAATAAATTTGAATTACCTCATAATTCAGTACTAACAGTAACAGACATACCAGCATGGTAGAGTGATTCAGTGTGAAAATATGACCGTTGATCCCGAGGGAAGAAACTGCCGCATTCCTGCCACCGGACATAATCATTTCCACTGGCTCCTCCTCGTTGCTTATCTATGAGCAACCAGCATCATCAGTACGACAAACATTACTTGTAAACACACTAACGACTTTGCCTAATCGTTTATTAATTTCAGTTTAGATAATGACAATTCAAATTTACTTAAATGCTTTTTATGAACTTCTTCGACAAAAATTGTTTAATGACAAGCTTCTTTGACATCGTGTTGCATCGTTCTCACTCAGAGTACAGCATCCTGTCCAGCTTGTTAGTTTGTGAAACTATGTCTTACAATGTATTAATGCTATACTGCACGATGTATTGACTACAATTGTGCAAATAAAATGATCTTAAAATTTAGCTTAAAGAGTGAAAAACAACAAAACTTATATAAATAAAAACATCATTAACTATAGTATTTTGGGCTCACATACATCCATTCCAGTTGCAAATTCTTTTTCAGCATCATCAAGCTCTTTCTTCTTATCTTTGTCCTCTGGATTGTTTACCTACGCAAAAAAAATGCATTCAATATTTACAACACACAACCTATGTTTAACACTTTTCTTCAGTGTATTTTTTTTAAGAAGTTCTCTTAAAAAATATGTTACTAAAATGCCACTACTAAAATGTTACTTTAGCCAATCAGTACATGGTTGAAAAACAATATTTTAAAATACTAATTATACACATTCACATAAATATTTTATTCAGCCTTAAAAAAAAATCCCAACATTTTTCACCAGGCTAAACACTCAAATATTTTTTCAACCACTTGTGAAAGTCTTAAGCTGAGGGAATTGAGATTATACTGGGTGTTTTTTTCCAAAATTTGCTTCTAAATTCAATAAAAAAATAAAATAAATTTTAGTGTTCTATTTGCTGGAAACTTATACCAAGGCAGGGGGAAGTAAATTTCACATGAAAGTTTTGTCCCCCAACAACCCCCTTCTCACCCCAACCCCTAAATTAAAAATTTCAAATGGCAACATAAAAACACAAAAAAAGAAAAATTTTGGTGAAAGAAAAATTAAAATCACTCCATTCATTCTTGAGATAATACAGTAATTAAAATATCAAAGCAAGTGAGGGTTTTCAAGAATTGAGAAATAATGAAATTTACAAGAAAATGCATAATTAAAAATGTCCCTTTTCTATATTTATTTAGTCATAAAACAAAATATCATATACGAAACAACCCCACCTCCACTTTTACAGGCACCCCTATTCAGGGTTCTGCAAGATCGACAATAGGATTATTATTAGAATTTCTTTGATATGGAATGGTAAAGTACAGATAAAATCAGCCCAGTTGGTATGTGGATTGCACTGTTTACAATGTCATACACATGCCAACTTTGCTGAATTCAACTACAGAGAAGAATTACTTCAAAGCAACTTTGTACATACCAACATTGTGGGATGGTTCAAGGTGAGAATATGGCCTCCGAGAGTAGGGACAGCCTCGTGTCCGTCATCGGACAGAATCCACTCGACTGGCTCGTCATTGCTTACCTGGGGGAAAAACCGGCATTAGTAGAGTGATGGTAACACTTCAAATGTTATTCTTATGGTTTGCATTTTATGGTGTTTTAAACTTTGGTGTCTTACATGACACCAAAGTTCAATCTTTCTTCAATGAAGATTGATACAGTCTTGACTCATCCGATGATGCCTTCTTAGGAAGCGAAACTAGTTGTGCCTACAACACTTGGATTACGAGAAGCAGGTATTTAAACCGGTTAAAATGTACATTAAATTTATTAAATACTATAAACTTAAACCATTCCACAGCTAATTTATTAACTTTTTTGTATTATATATCCCTATCAATTGACAGAATGTTTGGTAGCCTTTGAATGTTTGCCAGTGTCACCCTGTGAGTGTCGAAGGATCGAGTGAGTGTCGAACTATTGAGAGACTACTGTATTAGGAGTGATACTCAACTTTCAATATAAATCTACACTTTTTTGGATGGGTATTGAAAAATGGAATATAAACTAGGGATGTGTCGGTACCTTAAGTCGGTTCTCGGTTCCACCGGTTCTTGGCAAAAGAACCGGTACCGAGAACCGATGTCAAAATGTCAGTACCGGTACTTCGGTACCCATAGTAATCGGCGGGAGTAACTACCGGTCACGAAAGACGATCGATCGCACCGCACATTGCCGCGGGCGTTGCATCGATGGCAAATGCCACCGCGTACTATTATTGAAGGTCAATAATTTATCTAAAATTACTGTTGATTTGAAATTTATCTTAAATTTATCTTAAACTCTTGATTGATTTTTTACTCTAATACTTAAAATTAATGGGAATGGGGTAATTTTCTTTGGAACTTGTAAGATTATGAATGGAAACTAATTTGGAAACTGTTATTTTTCACCTTGGAATTTGTTCTTGATTGATTTTTTACTCTAATTTTTAAAATTAATTGGAATGGGTTTATTTTCAATGGGAATTGTAAAATTTTGAATGGAAACAAATTTGTAAACTGTTATTTTTCACCTTGGAATTTTTTTTGTTCACATAGTATATATTTTTTATATTATCTGTTAACAGAAGGATAAACAATTAAATTAATAAGTGAGATAGTATTTTATGTCTTGGTGAAACTTGCACTTGAAAATTTAAATATTTTCAAAACAGTAACATACAACAGATTGTCTATAGGTTTGAGGGTACAATACATTATATTACACGTTTTGACAAACACTTGGTACCGATGGTACCGGTACCAAGAACCGAAAACCGATCTTGTCAAGAACCAGAACTGGTACCCGCCTTTGAAAAAAGTGGTACCGACACATCCCTAATACAAACCAATAAAACTTATAAACTACTTGATTTTTAGCACATACCAAAAACTGAAGAGGAAAAGGGTAGGGGACCTGAGGAGGGTGAATTTGGGCTTTAACCTAGAAAACATCAGGATTTTAAAAACTAGAGATTCAAATTATGGCAAATTTTTATTTCACTACATAAACTTTAATAGGCCTACTAAGGAATCAATTCTAGATTCAAATAAACATAAGCACTAAACCACTAACAAATTGTTATTAGGATCAATTGTCTAAAATCCTTTTTCAGAATAAAGAACCATATTAACTGATGACAATGAAATTATATATCACTAAGCGATTTTTGTGATCATATTCAGGGATAGCGGCTAAATGAATTGCCAACAAAAATCACAGAATTATTTTCAATTTGATTCATGAAAATTTAGTTTCAAGTCCTTGCAGCTTTAGACAAATTGAATTACTGACCAAAAGTCTTTTATGTTCCTTGATTCATACCTGGGTGGTGAGAATAATCTGAGCAGATCTAAACTGAAGATTGGGTGCCATCTCTGAAGAATCTTTCAGCCCAGAACTTTCAGCTTCCGGCATTAGCAAGGCCTCATTGTCTTCAAATGCATTTAGACCCTGAAATGTTATGGATAAACTTTTAAAACAAACTGCCAAAGAATGGTAAACTTGGGATCTAAAATGTATAAGTTTAATATGTATAAAGAAGCACCTGATACATAATCCAGGCATTCTTCCTGATTCTTTCCAGGCATCTCTTAATTACTTCAGTTTTATTTATCTATCTTTTATTCATTGAAGTATGGAGGACTTAAGATTTAATAATAGAAAACTATAGAAAAATAAAATATACTTCAATAGAAAATTTTTCTGATTTAGATTTAGTTTTTAAGAGGGAGGATAGCTGCTTAAATTTTTTTTATTTAAATATCCGTAGCTATCAAAAGAACTTTGATTCACTTTTAATTATATTGCAGGCTTTAAGCCTGAAATTTGTTTTTATTGCGTTGGGGGAAACTTGGATGGGTAGGGATGGGGGTGGTGTAAATTTGAATGGGTATAAAATGTTTTCTACATCTCGGGGGAAAAACAGAAACGATGGTGTGTTGGTGTATGTGAGTGATAGAGTGAATGTGTGTAAATGTGATGAACTGGAGCTGGGTTACGTGTTCGGACTATCACTGGACTTTGTACACCGTGATAAGCGCTGCAACCTTGTAGTGGTGTACTGTACTCATGACAGTAACCTCGACAATCTGACTAACGGTATCAGACAGTACTATGATAACTTGACTGATGCAAAAACATACATTTTTATGGGGGACATGAACGCAGACCTACTAGATACGGATAACAAGACGGAACGTTACTTGGATGTTTTATATGAATGTGGTTTTGAGAATGGCATAAGTCTTTCAACCAGAGAGGTTGGTAATAGTAAATCATCCATTGACCACATTTTTGTACGACATTGTGACTCAAATGCACTTAAAACTGCAGTGGTGAGGACAGATATCACAGATCACTTTACTGAGTGTTTACAAATAAATTTTTTTCAATCAAATGAACGCATCACTTTTAACATTGACAAAAACTTACTGGACACCTTCATAGGGAACTGTGACTGGAGTGAAATTTTGCAGGCTAATACAATAAATGATTCATCAAACCTTATGTTTACAAAAATTAAGGAGTGTGTTATTAAATCTACCAAAGAAATTAGGGACAGGAGCTCTCGTTTTCGAAAATTAAAACCATGGATTTCTTGCTATCTCGTTCGTAAAATTAGGAAATGCGATAAATTAAGTAAAAAAATAAAAAAACAACCCTTTAATGTGGAACTAAGGAACACTTTTATTAGTCTTAAAAATAAACTGAAAACTGAAATTAGGGAAGCTAAAAATAATTATTATAGGAGGGAAGTGACTGAGGCTAAAAATAATCCAAAACATTTTTGGAGGTTTTGAACGAGTTGGCGGGCAGGGGGGCAAAAAAAGACATTTTCCCACTCACTAAATTCACGGAAAACAGG
Source organism: Flexamia atlantica (assembly GCA_035578135.1). NCBI lineage: Eukaryota > Metazoa > Arthropoda > Insecta > Hemiptera > Cicadellidae > Flexamia > Flexamia atlantica. The sequence continues at coordinate 35,070,102 of JAQJVK010000004.1, read as the reverse complement.
CCTGACATAGACTCAGACACAGACCCACGACCGCAGGTGGCTGTAATTTTTAATGACTATTTTACTCAAGTTGGACCAGACTTGGCGGCAGCCATAGACTCCACGGTCCACCTGTGGTCGATGATGCCGACTACGCTGTTGACTCTGTCCTCACACTGCGGCCTGTGACTGAACAAGAACTGCTTCACTATGTCACTGGACTACGCGGTGGCTCAGCTCCGGGGTATGACTGTGTGACAGCTGGTTTACTTAAACACAACTGGGAAACTCTACGACATCCACTCTTACACATTGTCAACTTGAGTATCCGAAGTGGTGAGTTTCCTGATGCCTTCAAAATAGCTAAAGTTATCCCTCTTTTCAAGGCTGGTGACGTCACTTCTGCTTCAAAGTTTAGGCCGATCTCGTTGAGTGTGTTCACTAAGATTTTGGAAAAAATTGTAAAAGACCAATTGATTCACTACTTAAATGAGTTAAAAATTTTAACTTCACGGCAGTTTGGGTTTAGGAGTTCAATTAATATTACGGACGCTTTGTTTGAAGTTAATAAAGATATAAATTTGGCACTGAGTAAGGGAAATCGGGTTTTATTAGTTTTTTTTGATCTAGCAAAAGCTTTCGACTCAGTTGATAAATCTATCCTTTTTAATAAACTTGAAATGGTAAGGATCAAGGAATTGGCTCTGAAATGGTTTAAGTCATACTTAAGGACAGAAAGCAATTTGTTTCTATTAATGGAGCTAAGGGGCATTTAAAATCAGTAGATTACGGGGTTGTTCAAGGAAGCACGTTAGGTCCGGTTCTTTTTCTCATTTACATAAACAATATTGTCAAATTAAATATCAAAGGGAAGTTTTACCTTTTTGCAGACGACACTTTGGTTATGTTTGAAGGGGCAAGCTGGGACGCAGTTTTTGATACTGTTGCAAGATCTATTGCTAAAATTAAAAAATGGTTTGACCAAAACGTTCTGACTCTTAATATAGATAAAACTAAATTCATGCCAATTTCCTTAAGAGCAGGAGGTGACACACTCAACAACGAACTGAAAATTCATTCTTGCGACACTTACCAAAATGGGATGTGTGGCTGTCCCGTGATTGAAAGAGTCCAAAAATATAAATATCTGGGTATAGTATTCGACTGTAGACTTTCATGGGCGGATCACGTTTCTTATTTAAATTCAAAATTGAGAAAATTTATTTTTGCTTTTTACCAATTGCGTCAGGTGCTTGATTTAAATGAAATTTGACTTGTTTATTATGCTTATGTTCAATCGCTCATTGAGGGGGGGATAATTGCTTGGGGCTGTGCATATAGTAGCACTTTGCAACCTCTGATGGTGACGCAAAAGGCTATAATTAAAGCCGCCCTGGGCAGGTGTCGACGCTACCCTTCGGATGCTCTGTTTACTGAAATGAGCGTTCTCGACGTCAAACAACTTTTCATTAGATCACTGGCACTGTACATTTACAAACACTGTAATGACTTGTTTGAACGCTCATTACACGACTACAGAACAAGACATGCACTGGGGGTGGGAGTTCGCTTACCGAGACTTACAAGAACCTTTTCTACAACTAATTGTTACTATGTTGCTCACACATTGTACCATAATTTACCTCAACATTTACGAAACTATGAATGCTCTGTGACGGTATACAAAAAAAGTTTACGGAAATGGCTCACTGATATTGGGAGACAGGGTTCCGACCGAATCTTGGTCTCAATTTACAGACAATGATTTTCCAGCTGTCGGTATGAGTGACTGTGTGTTCGTTTTGAGTGAATGTGTGAGAGAGTGGTGAGTGGGTGTGTAGTTATGTTCTTGGGATTGGGGGGGGGGGGGGTCGGTCCGTCCATCATTGCCACTGTTTTTCTCCCAGCGCAATAAGTTTGTCTTAGATTTTTTTTTTAATTATCATATAAGCAGCTCCCTTCCTCAACGACTCATTTCCACGCACGGGTCTTCCCTTGTGGAAATTAATTTCGCAAAATATATATGTTTTAAGTTTATTTCTTTTGTAAAAAATGTATTTGTTTTGTATACTCAAGCTTCCTGATTTGTATAGTTTCTGTGCGAAATAAATAATTTTAAATTTGAAATAATTTTGAATTTGAATTTGATAATTACAGATTTAAGATTTTATAAACACTGTTAACCACTAATACAGCCTTAAACTTCTCTAATATTTTTTAAAAAGAACTCTCAATCATTTCCTTAAAACTGGCACTAAACCTCAAAAATATGCGAGTTGCAACAAATGTTCGTTGAACCCCTTATCAAATTAGTCAACTTGTGATACAAACACAAGCTCCTCCATCCCTTTCACACAACATTGTTACGGTATATAAGGCTGCAAATTCAAGGCAACACTACTATTATAGCCTTCAATTTGCTTTTTGCATAAGCAAATCAGCAATTTAACAGCCCTGCCTCATTAATTATCCCCACTTTGGTACAGATTATTGAAGAATATACATGCATATCATTCTAAAAAGTCGTAATATGTGTGCAATACACTTAAAATATTTTTAAAATTTTTCCTCAACCGGTGACAGCCAAAGCCAATCTATTCCACTAAGCCAAATTAATCAAGAAGCTATTACAAAATTTAAAAGGACCCAGGTTGATAGAATCAAATGAAAAGATTACTATGAATTTGTTGGGTCAAAATTAAGAAAACCTAAAATGATATATTTCAGTTAATTTTGGGGTCAGTCCATATCAAGTCATCCAGGCCATGTAACCCACCATCTCAGAATTTGATGAAACTTGGTGATTTTGATCTTTTCACATGCACATGGAAGAATACAAAATTTTAGCTTCTTATCTCAAATGGTTTTTTTCTTACAGATATTTGAAATTTGTAAAAATCCGTCATTTCTGTTGTTCCCGAGCTCCAAGATAAACTTGCATAGCTTAAGAAAAAAATTTGTATCTTTGCCATTTTTAATCCAATTGTTTTAAAAATTTGCAACAATATTAAGTAACGTTTGCTAAATCCAGGAAAAAATAAATCATAAATATCTTTCTATATTTAGGTCATTGAAAAAAACATTTTTTACAATTTCTTTTGTATTTTTAGTCCAATGACAGTGTTTTACAAAAAAAATTAATACCTCCTAAAGGCACAATGACAATCAAGTAAACTAACTTATCTACATTAAATTTCCTAACAGATGCAGCAACAAAACACATGGCTTTTTGCATGCTTTTTAAATTAAAAAATCTTTTAAAAAATTTCCAAATAAAAACATGATTTTTGAATTTTTTAAATGGGAAAAAATTTTAAATCTAATTTTAGTTTGCACCATTAAATTCAGCTTGAAAAAACAAATATTTTAGTACTTTGAATCTTTGCTCTATGTCAACTGGTTGCTGAGATATTGAATGTTGTTAATGCGGTACGTTGTCCAATGTTAACCTTATGGAAAATAAATAAAACTCAATATCTCGTTTATTTTTAAACTTATCATAATAAAATTTGGTGTGTAGGTTCTTCTGGTTGATATTTGTTGAATATTCATTGAAAATCAACTATTTTTTGCTTTTCCAAGGGAGCAAAATTGCTTACTTTTGGCTACGATAAGCTAACATTTCGTTTCTATGAGTATGCAGGATTGCTGACATATGAATGGAAAATGTTTATGTTTTTAGCCATCATCAAAGAAAAGTCAAATAGGAGATGCTATATACCAAATGTTATTATGATAAGTTTAAAAATAAGTGAGATATTGAGTTTTATTTTTTCCATAAGGTTTACATTGGACAACGTACCGTATTAACAACATTCAATATCTCAGCAACCAGTAGACATAGAACAAAGATTCAAAGTACTAAAATATTTGTTTTTTCAAGCTGAATTTAATGGTGCAAACTAAAATTAGATTTAAAAAATTTTCCATTTAAAAAATTCAAAAATAATGTTTTTATTTGGAAATTTTTTAAAAGATTTTTTAATTTACAAAGCATGCAAAAAGCCATGTGTTTTGTTGCTGCATCTGTTAGGAAATTTAATGTAGATAAGTTTAAAAAAAAGTTTACTTGATTGTCACTGTGCCTTTAGGAGATATTAATTTTTTTGTAAAACACTGTCATCGGACTAAAAATACAAAAAAAAATTAAAAAAAAGTTTTTTACAATGATTTAAATATAGAAAGATATTTATGAATAATTTTTTCCTGGATTCAGCACACTTAACTTAATATTACTGCAAATTTTCATAACAATTGGATTAAAAATGGCAAAGATACAAATTTTTTTCTTAAGCTATACAAGTTTATCTTGGAGCTCGGGAACAACAGAAACGACAGATTTTTACAAATTTCAAATATCTGTAAGAAAAAAACCGTTTGAGATAAGAAGCTAAAATTTTGTATTCTTCCATAGGCATGTGGAAAGATCAAAATCACCAAGTTTCATCAAATTCTGAGATGGTGGGTTACAAATCCTTTTTTTCTGGATGATTTGACTTGGAATGACCCTTTGACCCAGCGGCTGGTGAGTTAGATAACTGGAAGACATCTCGTGGTAGTTTTACTCTAAAAAGAAAGTTTCAACAAGTTTGCAAGCCAATTCATCAATTAGGATTTTGTAAGACCTACCTAACATTAACCTACCACACTGACCTACCTAACATCGACTTGCTATTGAACTTGTAGATACCTTCTCAATATTTGATTTCCGCTTTCCCGGTAGGACCAAACAAGAGTGCAATTTGCTGACTGTGACTAATCTGCTGCACATCTTCTTCAATATCCCTACTGTTCTTTTTTTCATTGTTCTTATGTCTTTTGTTCCTTTATTCTATTGGTCCGAATCTCCGTACCTGGTCCGCAGGGGCCAGACTGAGGCCCGGCTGGCCGATGCTGAAGGACAGGATGTCCTCGCTGAGGATGATCGGCTGCAGCTGCAGCTCCGACTCCTCCGCGGCCGCCGTCTGTGTCAGCAGCTTCTGCGAGCTCGAGAAGTCATCTGCCGACAACCAGTTTATTTAAAATCCATTGTTGTAGCCCCCGAACTGCTGCGCAGACTAAAAATAGGTACTGTACCTCAGGCGTCAAACAGTTCCAAAGTAGGAGTAATCCACTACATGTTTCGCCTATTCAGGCATTTTCAAGCTGGCAGAAGCTTCGCCCAACGTTACAAGGAACATCGACCCGACCCCAAAACGAAAACAAAAATCAACACTCGCCCAGAATTTGATAAATTAAAATCCATTGTGGTAGCCCCTGAACTGTGAAATTGACTAGAATAGGTTAACATACCTCAACGTCCAACAGTTCAAATAGTAGATGAATCCACTACATGTTTCGAAGTAATAACTCCATTATAATGGAATGGTAGTGGATTCATCTACTATTTGAACTATTGGATGTTGAGGTATGTTAACCTATTCTAGTCAGAATTTGATAGATAATAATCACACATTGGACAATATTAACGATAGCCTTGAAATCTTACACATCTGTAGTAAAGGCAATAAATTAGATTTATTGGAGCAATTTGAAATGTACAGAAGTTTTAATAATGTTGATTTGAGGAGCCATGTCCTGAACGAAAAATTGAATTTTAAATCCCACTCGATTTTTAACACAATAATAATAACCCACAGCTATGGACCAGGTAACCTTTGTCCACCTGATAATGGAGGAGGGGTTGGAGGTACATGATTCCGCCACCGCCAGTCTGCTTCCTGTCAGTGCCAGTGGTTGGTTAATTGTAGGCCTTCAAAATTTTTTAAAACTGTATTGGGTCAAGTGTATGTGTGTATGTGATGATTGTTTTAACTGTTGTGTGACGAATCCCAATGGATGAACGTTTTTGTCTATGGAACCACTTGAAAATGCCTGAATAGGCGAAACATTTAGTGGATTACTTCTACTTTGGAACTGTTTGACGCCTGAGGTACAGTGCCTATTTTTAACATATTTATTACCTTTTATTGCCTTGTAGTCCTTGACGAAATTTATTTCCCAATGTACATTTCACCACATGTGTAGTATCATCAGGGGAGGTACACTCTTTCACATGAAGATACTAAACACTAAACACACTATATACATTTTGAATTTAAAGTTTGTTGGTATTTACATGTTCATACACGGGGCGATTCGCGGCCGCGGGTGCGCGGGCGTGTTACTGTCCTCATGGGAGGTGACGGCGACACGAGCGCACTGACATCTGTGTTTGAACTAGGGGGTGGTGGCGGAAGGCTTCGAATGTTTGGGGCTATGAATTGAGAGCTTTCACTTTTATTGCTGCTGCGTTGCCAATTTTGTCCAGAGTTGTCAGATTGAATGGTCTCCTCAATGTGGTGGATTGTTTTGAAAATGATTGAGTTGTTGTAGTCTTCTTTTTTATTTAATAATCTGTCTGATTTGTTACTATGGGTATATTTATAAATCTCGTAGCTTTCCTGTACTTTTGCTATTTCTTTTGAATTGGTTCATCTTTGAATTGATAGAGAATCGGGGAATTCAATTGAATGGTTTTTATTCTGTTTGAGGTATTTGGCTACTATGGATTCGGGATTTTTATAGTGACCTGTGTTATGCTCTTTAAATCTTTGAGTGAATGATCTGTTTGTGTATTCAATGTATTCTTGATTTCACGGACCAATGTATTCAAGGACTACAAGGCAATAGAAGGTAATAAATATTACAAAGTTCTTGAACCTGGGTAATAGAAAGTGACCTATTTTTAGTTTTTAACCAGTTCATTCGTATAGCAATAGCGATTAACCTATTCTTCAATGTTATTGGAATAGGATTCTGTTTTGTAGCATTAACAATTAATATAAATAAAGAAACACACAGGCTACTGGGAAAGAAAAGGAGGCTGTGTAATTAGAAAAATCAGTTAGTAAATGAAAATTTAGTTAAATTAGCCAATGATACCATATTTCATAGGACTCAGGAGGTCGCCAACAGCCACTTGTGATTTAGATGATAAATCGGAAGGTTAATTGGTAACGTTGGTTTGGATTAGCCGGAAATATTTCAAAGAATTGTAAGCCAGTCTTTACACAGACCGATCCAAATAAATTTTACATAAAATAGATAAGTTTTCAGGACGATTTAATTATTGTCTTGGATGTTAATATCAAAGGTGGATTTTTAAGGTGTCGATCCATTCCAAAAAACCCAGAAGATTGGAGAAGCGAACTGTCGCAAAAATTTGGCTTTCAGTTACTAGGCTATTCAGACTAATTCGATTTCAGGAACTGTCATCTTATTTCAGTTACATAAGCATTTCTCAATAGACTTAAAATAAACGTAATGTTGTAATGTAAAATAAAATTTTCAACTTAGGTCCATAAGTAAATTCTTGCATAGGGAATCCACAAAAATGCAAAAAAACTTAGCTAGGCCTAATGTTTTGAGTACCGGTACCGTATGTATATAAACATCTCACTTACTCAGCTGATGAGTTTTCTTGTGAGCCATAAAAGCCACAAGGGAGAAGAACTGCTTCTTACATTTCCCACATTGAAACATGTCTTCATCATCATTGGTATTTCCTAAAAGAAAATAAATTTAGTATTGGGCTAAAACTAATAATCCCACTAAACTTTTATATTACGAACTAAACACTAGGGGCTATATGTGCTAGCTATTTTTCACAAATAAAAGTTAATTTTCAAGGAATAATTTTCTGGATTAATGATTCAATAACAGGAACTATTTCCTGGAACCTATCGACTAATGTATCATTTTTAGTAATTTTTATTAGGCCTAATGTATTAAAAAGCATTCATTTACAGAAGGTACACTATATTTTATATTATAGTTATATTAGTTAATATTAGTCTAGAAAGGCCAAAATAACAGATTTTTCAGTTTCATACTTGATTTGCCACATGACAAAGCTTAATGAAAAGTTAAATATAGTGCAATCTTATTGCTTCCTATAGTTAACTAGGTATTAAACTAAATAAAAAAGAAAAAAACTAAAAAAGTTATATATAAATTAGTCAAACAAAAATATAAACTATAGGTTACACAATAAAACAATACTTCCTATTGGAACTTAAAAGATAAAAACTCAGTTAAAATTGTGATCAAAATGTAAGCTAACAGGATAAAAATGAGCTGATCTGGCTTTTTTCTTACCTCCATCGGCAAAATCACTTGTGCCTAGAATGGTTCCAACTGCAACAATTTCAGGATTTATACCTAAAATACAAGAGGTCCAAATAAGAAATATACTACTGGTACAGGCCATAACTGATAAATAGGCCATACAGCTTTCAAAACTACTTGAGAGTTTGCCTTCCTAGAGAGGCTGATGTTTTCATGTGGTCCACTAAAACAAGGAGGACAAATAAAACGTATTTGATTAAATATACCCTGAACTGAAAATACATAGGCTAGAAAGCCTATAACTAACTCAACTTAAAGCTTGCCTAATCAGTGGACAATAGGTTAATCGCTTTCAACCTACAGACAGCAAAATCCTGTATTCTCTGATCAAACTTAGGAGTCTCCAGCACTTAGGCTAATACAATATAAAATTAACTCCTTTTCAGCCAACCATTTCTTAACAAGGAATCAGTTTAACCAGTTGTGGTTGTCAGGAAATGGACGATATCTTCCATTATTTTGAGAAATATTTAAGAAACCTTAAATCCCCCCAAATTACCTTAAATCCCCTTTTTATTTTGAGGGAAGATTTTGGAAGGGGGGGGTACTTAAATGAGACGAAGGTTAAATGGGGGGCATTTAAGAAAACAATTTGATGAGTTCACAGTTTTTACCGCCTGCCTACACAGTGTTTCATCGTTTAATTTAAATTTGATGGGTTTTAGAGAACATCAGTTAAACTGGCCAAGAACTTGGTCTCGAGCTAGCCAGATGAGAGGGCTTCTAAAGGCACAATTAGGCCTACATCAAAGTTGACGACTAGGCCCAAAAGTTAACGACCAAAGTTGAAAACTAAAAGTTGCTGTTCTCCAAATAGGTAGAGCAACAAGTGCAAGATTTTTTTATGGAAAACATCCAGCGCCCGTATAGGAGGATCAGTTTTCGACTTGTTTCCCACTAGTTGCTTACGCCAGCTTACAGCAACTCTATTCTTCCACTTTTAGTGGTAAACGTTTTTTATCTTTGCCTAAAAATCCGCAGGACACCAAAATTTAGTGTAAAACTTTTCCTCCACTAATGGAGCTAAATTATTATCCATTTATGACCAAAATGCCAGCTCCTGTGGCAGTGGAGAACTAAAACTAGTCGCAGCATTTTATAGAAAAAAAGCAGCTAATCGCAGCAACTAGTCAAAAACTTAATGGAAGACTTTCGTGTTAACGTGCATTAAGTTAGACAACTATAGGTCTGGACAGCCTTACTGGCGGGTGGCAAAATGTGGAAACTCTACAAATCATCTTTTAAAACTCATAATTGTGTCGATCTGTCAAAACCCTGTTTATGTTTTTAAGGCACATCAACACTACAAAATTTGTCTTGCAATACTCTACCGAAAGATGTCTTGTGCAATACGAGATGTAATATTAAGTATTGCCAATACTAATGAGAATAAAACCTCATCTTAGACTTGCGGCAAGCTCTGCGAGAACTTTTACCATCATTTTACAAGTAGGTTTGAAACAGATTTCAACGAGACCTTGTTTAAAGATTTAATATTTATTGCATATGAGCTTGCAGCATAAACTCTCTTATTGAAAGTGCGTCTTTACTTAAACATGTGATCATATGATTTATTGCCAACACAATACAATGTTTCACGCCAATTCCGAATACAGCGCACTCACTCACCCGCCAGCAAGGCTGTCCAGTGGGCTACTATAGGAAGGCTAGGCTATATCATTAAAAACATGGAGGTAAATGTTCACTTTCCAATGGTTGTCTAGAAATTGAACAATTTTTTTTTCAAAATGTAGGAAATTTTACGCTGATTCCGGAAATGATAGGTTTTTCCCGCGGAAAACATCGGAAAATGCCGGAAAATCGGAAAAAACGATAAAATAATGTTTGGCTCCGAAGTAGGTCGTGTGGGTACTCAAATTAATCGGGAGATTGAGATAAAGAAGAATATGCAAGAATTTCCAAGATTAGATGCGGATTAACGGAGTTATGGCCGGAAACGTGCTGGAAAAGTCATGGATTTGCACAAAATGGGTTAGTTTTAGGTGAGTTACGCTAAACTGTGGGATCTAAGGTTAGGTTAGGTTAGTTTAGGTTAGGTTAGACTATGTTAGGTCTAGTTAGGTTATGTTAGACTGTTAGGTTTGGTTTGACTAGGTTAAATTAGGTTTGGTTAGGTTATATTGAATTTGGATAGGTTATATATTGAATTTGGTTAGGCCCTCCCTAGATTATACCTATTAGGTTTGGTTATGTTAAATTAGGTTTGGTATTGTTAGATTAGGATTATAATATCACATTCTTTTTACCAACCTTATCCTTGCCTAACTTAACGTTTTAAACCAATCCTAATATAACCTAAAATAATGCAACTTTTATCACAATCTAACCTAACCTAACCTAACCTAACCTAACCAAACCAAATACAACCTAAACTAACATAACAAATCCCTATCTAATGTATTCCAGCCAACTCCATCTTCACATAACTTAAACAAAAGTTGATTTAAATTTTTTTTATGTTTTTTGGCTTTATCTCGACTTTTGTACGTCAGATCGTGAAAATTACTGCAGATTGTTGTTCAGCGTGCAATTTCCTTTAATTTGAGTACCCACATGATATGTTTTCGACAAAGTTTGTTTTTAGCTTTTCCGACGCTTTTCCGGCCGTATCTCCGTTAATATCCGTCGGATCTTGAAAATTCTTACATATTCTTGTTCAGCTCGTTCTCCCGATTAATTTGAGTACCCACATGACCTATTTACATAAAAAAATGTTTTTTCCGGTTTTTCCGATTTTCCGGCATTTTCCAACGTTTTCCGCGGAAAACGACTATCATTTCCGGAATCAGCGCAAAATTTCCTATAATATGGAAAAACAATTTTTCAATTCCTAGACAACCATTGGAAAGTGAACAATTACCAACATGGATTTACCTTGAAGAGAGTCATAGAGTGTTTGGGTCATTTTTTAATTCCTTCCTTCACTGAAGATAGGTTATCTGCTTCATTTACAAATTAAAGTAAGCATGCATTTATAACAACACTAGGCTAGACCTATATTCTAACAAAAATGTTATGATCTAATGTTCATTATGTTAAACAGAAGAAACTCAGGCAATCCGAAGCCTCTAAAGACTAAAACATATTTTTAAGTATCATTTAATGCTGTAAAAATTCACACAATCTAAGGTAAGACGAAAAATAATGTTTCAACGACATAAGAGATAAGGTAGAATTGAGGTTAACAGTCCGAATGATCACAATCAAAATAACTACAAAAGGATCAAAGTGTTACAAATTCTTAAATCCAAAGTCGATTAAAAATTAAAACATATTGAATTTGGTCCCATTTTTCCAAATAATACTAATTATTTAGAAAATCATTCATGTACGACTTGATGTTCTATACTATGTTTTTCTTGACTGCCTGTTGGTGAGCTTCCAATATTCATTAAATGGTAATTTAAATTGAAATTCTATTCAACACCGATTCAACACTGCAGCATAGACTGCAGCCCTGCAGTGAGTGAGGGCAGGTGATGGTGAACAATGAGCCAAGGCTTGGCAACTTTGGCAATGCTGCACAATCTTCACTTAACGAAAAAAAAGAAAATACGCAGTTGGAAATGAAATAATGTAAATTATAACCTCAACATTTATCTCTCTATTCCAATATATTTTTACTGTTGACAGTTTTATTTCCTTTTCCTTCACACTTTTACAGTTCATTTTGTCGTACGGAGTGTTGGAAATATTTTCATCCACTTAAACGCCAAGTCGAATAGGTGCTTGCAAATAATTTATGGATGTTTTTAGTATGATTCTTGAAGACATACTGTTTCTTTGAAGACAGTTATGTAAATTTCGAATAGGCCTAATTTAAATTTATAAACCCAGTGACTTTTTTTGGATGTGAATGCATATGTTGTAATATGTTAAGCCCTGAAATTTGGAACTTTAAGCCTCCAAATCATAATTTCTCCACTTCTTCTGGGTCTGAAGAATCGTATCCCAAAGTTTTGTCAGAGATCACCAGTCACCAATTCAACCATAGTGTAAGTAAAAATGGGTACATAGGCCTAGTGTAAATCCACCACTAAAACATGGCCTAACTGGTCAGTAAATTAACCCGCCAACTAGTCTGATCCCTTCACTCTTGGACTGTGAGAGTGGCTGAACAAGCCCAATGTGATTGTCTAGGTCTAAGATTTGTTGGCAAAATCTTGTCATTACTCCATTCCAAACTTGCCAGTAAGTTTACTCCATCAAAAAATAATTTTTTTTTTCTAAATGTAGGAAATTACACGCCGATTTCAGATAAAATAGTCCTACTTCGCGGAAAACACAAAAAATCTAAAAAACCAGAAAAAATAAAATTTTCCCAAAACGGCGATCCTGTAGATAGTTAAACAAAAGTCCCGTGCATCATGTTTACTTTTCTACTGATGACATATGTATTAGCCTACATAAAAACTAAATTTTCTTTACATCAATAGAGTCTGCAGGATGAAATACACTTCACCTGCATGAAGAAAAACATATTAGGCCTAATTATTATTTTGTATATTTTCAAAGGTATAGAGTGTCTGAGTGCCCCGTGCGTCACAAGAGAATCGCCCAAACACATCATCCAAAATTCATAAGCTTATTAGGCCTAACAGAGAGTGAGCTGAGCAAGAAAATGGAAGAATTTTCAAGATGCGATGAATAGGCTACTTTTCAAAGATATGGCCGGAAGAGCGTGAGAAAAGCCTATAGAAAATACAAGTCAGAATAGCCTATATCAAAATATATGGTAATTATGAGCAATTGCTTGGTCAACCCCAAACTTTTTCATATTTCACTACGATAATCTAGAGATGTATGTGAAACTAAAAAAAACATAATCGAGGCCCCGGAAAGTTAATATAGGCCTATGCTCTATACAAATAGAAATTACTTCAGTAATCGCCGGGTTCAATCCGAGTCAGCGGCAACTGGATCAGTGTTCAATTGCGATGGTTCCCCGTTGTAAACTTCAACGATTGCCCGAAACAAAAAGTGTAGTCTTTGTTCGTAATCGTTATGTTTCCGTTTGAACATGAACTCAGCAAGGTGGCCAATAAAATGGTGTTTTGTGTTGCCGAACCTCGGAACGTTTCCCCGCATTTCTCTCCACAAACGCTCAATATGTTGAGTGTGTGCTCCTGTGACTGGGTCAACAAAATTGTACGTGTGGTTGACGGTCAAATGTGTAAAACCTTCAAACTGTAAACAGTTTTAGGTTAGGTTAGGTAAGATTAGGTTGACCACTAGCCATAACGGTACTGTCACAACTGGCCTTCCGCGCATCTCCTGCAAGCCACTGTTATCGTGTGGACTTTATTGAACCTTCTTACCGCTCGGCAACCTCTACGACGGCCTTGCGGGGCTTGAATTATATGTTTCTTGCTTTCTGAGATCATCCTTATGACCGTAGTGAAATATGAAAAAGTTTGGGGTTGACCAAGCAATTGCTCAGAATTACCCAGAAAAAATCCAAAAATTACCAAACAAGTTAAAAAAATTATTTTTGTATAAAGTTGTTCTAGGTTATACAGGGTGTTTACGAAAAACCTTTACAGACTTCTGGATATGGTTACTTAGCCTACGTCAAAAACAACAAAAAAGTTCCTCTAAACATGGGTCCTAAAATGCTCCATTATCCGTCTGTCGGTCTGTTTTAAAACTTAATATAACTTAAAAACCGTAAATTTTATAGAATTGTACAAGACACAAAAAAGTTGCGTAATTTTATTTCCTTCAAAACCATATAAAGGTCATAAAGATCGTACCACAATTAATGGAGTTATTTCAATTTTTCTTACAGAATACATGCTTGTTTATGGCAGTTAGCAAATTTTCGGATAAAAATTGCAATAACTTCGCTAATTGTAAGTTGATCTTTATGATCTTTAAATGGTTTTATAGGAAATAAAATAATGCAACTTTTTGGTATCTTGTACAATTTCTGTAAAATTTACAGTTTTTAAGATATTAAGTTTGAAAATATAAAAATGGCTGCCACTTTGAAATGGTACGAAGTAGAAACTTGATACTCTGCATCAAAATAGGTCTTATTAGTCAGTATACATACGTACCAAGTTTGAAGTTGATATCTTTAGTAGTTCCAAAGTTATGCAAAATAACGTTAAAAACACATACAGACCGACAGACGGATAACCGAGCATTTTAGGACCCATGTTTATAGGATATTTTTTCTTAGTTTTGTTGTAAGTAACCATATTCTGAAGTCTGTAAGGGGTTTTCGTAAACACCCTGTATAAGTCAGGCTACCTAAACATTTATTGTGACCTCTATGAATCTGCCAATGTATTTGCGACTCCCCATCATTCCCCTTCTACTATGCCTAAGGTGACCAGATTTTGGAATGGCCAAAAGAGGACACCGACCTCCGTGGGGTGTGGGGATATGGAATACCCCCACAAAGAGAGGGGGGTCCGGGGGTCCTCCCCCGGAAAATTTTGAAAAATTAGGAGAATTTTGATAGGCTTTTTAGACTCTTTCAGATTGAAAATATGTGCTAGACTCTAGTTCATCTTTACTATTAATTTTAAGTTCCTATGGGAAACTACAAAAGAACCGGAAAATTTTATAATTAAGAGTTTTTTTACATTAAAAGATATTTCCTTACTCCCCATAAAGAGAAGGGGGTCCAGGGGCCCTCCTCCGGAAAATGTTGAGAAATTAGGAGCATTTGGGGTTTTAGACTCTTTCAGATTGATAATATGTGCTAGACTCTAGTTCATAGTTTCCTTTACCACTAGGAGTACGCTCCTATGTCGCGTATAGATCGAACGAAGTGCGGTAAAATTAAAGGAAGGCTATTAACTAAAAAATAAATATTTAAACGTATAATTAACTACTCATTTATAGATTAAAACAGTCTCTGGGGTATAAATATGATGTAGGGCTAGTTCAAATTTAATGAATTTTTATCAAATAACAAAAGAGGAGTTAGTTCATAAAGAGCGATTTTCAAGTCGAGTATAACTCACTTCGTTTCACTTCGTTCGAATTAATTTTAAGTTCCAAGGAAACTACAAAAGAACCGGAAAAATTTATTTAAGAGTTTTTTTCATTAAAACGTATTTTTTAAGTATTTTTTTTACCAGTAGCGCCAAAACGGGACAAATGGGCGTCCCGAGAGAGTTCGTTGGGACAAGGGGACACGTCACTAGAAAACGGGACGTCTGGTCACCTTAACTAAGCCTCACAAGTCTTAGCCCCTCCCTTCAAATCCAACATCGCTGCAACATCTCATGATTGTTCCTAACCTCAAAACACTTTTTTCCCGCCATTACCATCTTTCCAATATATTTCTTCCTAACCTCAAAAGACATTTTCCCGCCACTATTATCTTTCCATTATAGAAATTTTATGTATTCTAGGCCTATAAAAATAAAAATCAATGCGATGAGTGGTAAACACAGGACGTTGTTCCAATGTTAATCTTACCCATATAAATAAAAACAATCCTATTTCTTTTTAATTCAATATCTTTTTATTTGTGCACCAAACTGGATAATTCTTTTTTTGTTTTCTTCGTATTTTTCAGGACAAGGTTTGTATGAAATAAAATTTATAATTCGACCTTAGGACTCTGTCCTAGTGGCCTATAAGGTTACTTGACCATGTATGCATTCTGTGGAGTAACTCGAGAACTATTTCAAATCATAACCATATGTTGACATGTAAAATATGTGAATTTGAAATATGTGTTAATTTTTTGTAGTTCAAGGATTTTGTGAAACTAAAAAGTCTAATATAAAGTTAATTTTTGTATTTGAAGAATTCTGATTACATGACACATGAATCTACCTTTTTATCTAACTAACCTTTTAGGATGAACAGAAATGAAGATAAATCCTCATAGTTTTGTATGGTTTTAGAAAATTAATATTGTGGGCCTTATATGAGTGTGTGAAAAACTGCAGTTTTTATTTGACCCAGAGAGGTTGAGAAGTGTTTGAGTTCATAGTTCACCACAATGATGACTATCTTTTAAGTCTAAACATTGATTATTATTCTGATTCTTGAAAATGCCACGTTACCCTTGACGCAACGACCCGAGTCGTAGAGAATGCAGTGCTGTGAGTGTAGGACACTTTCGGGCAAGTCAAAATGATAAGCAAAACGAGGCTCGAAATGGAGATGAATGTGCTTTATTTAATCTAAACCATTCACGAGGAGATCTTGTATTCAATCCACATTGAGCTGTGTTCAGTTAAAACGCGACGATCGATTACAGTTTATTGCTAGCAGTTGCTGTTGGCTCAATGAACATTGTGTGTCAGCAATTGCAATGATTTTAGGTTTAAAAATGAAGCCCCTATATGTGCTGCACCAGTGGCCAACTACAATTGATACCATTGGCATATCAGCTTGTACTAGACAAAACTCCGTTCCGTGGGATACGTACATCTTCGGGATGCTACTAATACAGATGGAAATGGAAACGCATTTAATGACTGATAATTCTCCCAGCAACATACGTCGGAAGACCGTGACATTTGCATGAGTACGCTCAGGATGCTAAGTTGGATGTACGTCATTATGGTACAGCAGATTTGTTTATTACGTTCACGAGCAATTAAAATTGGTCAGAAATTCTACAAGAATTATTTCCTGGCCAATCTCCGCATTGATCGCTACCTTACCACAAGAGTTTTTAAAAGAAAATCAAGTTACTCATGGATTTTATTGTTAAGCATTTCGTGTTTGGTGAGACACATTATTGGATATATTCAGTAGAATGGCAAAAACGCGGGTTGCCACACACACACACACACACATCCTTATTTGGTTGGTTGAGAGGAGAAAACCGAATGAAACAAATTATGTGATATCAGTTCCTAATGAAGAATATACATTCAGCTAAAAGTCGGTTCAATAATTATTGTGTTGCGGAGCATTAACTCACTACTTATTTGTAACGGCACTCAGTTGACGGTGAAAAAATTAATGAACAACAAAACTGAGACCACGATTTCGCAAGGAAACTACAAAGGTGAAGATGTTTTTATTCCATGTATCCAAATGATTCCAAACGATACGCCCTTTGACTTTAATTGGCAATAATTTCCTGCAGCTTGCATTTGCAGTGTCCGCATAAAATGGACAGTCGTTGAACGTTTGTGGAAACAACCTAGAAAATCCATGATTTTCACATGGCTAATTGTATGTCACCTGTTCCTGTGTCGGAACACTGAAAAATAATTTTTGCGCCAGAGAACAAAACTAATGATGTTGTATGTTAAAAAAGCTATAGAATAAAAGCTATGTTGCTGTTGTGACTATTTTGATATTTATTCAAACTAAAACAAATTATTCATAAAGAAGACAGGACGACGTCTGTTGTGTCAGCTAGTACAAAATAAATATGCAATGTACAGTACACCTCGGATTATCCGGATTAATGTGGCGGAACACCAATCCGGATGACAAAAAATCCGGATAAACCGATGTCATTACAATATCGCCAATATAGCGATCACGTACCTTAGTCCCCGCTAAATTAATGCTACAAACGGTGTTTCAAGACTGTACAACATGTCAGTCTTTCAAGCTTTTTCTGCATACCACTTTTCTAACTGTATTCGATTCTTCTTCCAGTCACTTACCACATTTTTGTCCCAAAACCCAGTTCCTTAGCTAATTTTTACCTGATTCTCCCGCATCAAGTCTTTTGACAGCATTCAGTTTCTGTTCTAAAGTTAAAAACCACTTTTTTCCTTTTACATCTGCTTACTTTGAAACTCAATATCAGTTCACACAAAAAGTTAACAACTACAAACATAATGTACCCAAAAGTAACAGTAATAAACTAACTTGCAAAATTGCTGTAGGCTACGCCTTTGTTGATTACTGCTAGCACCCCAAGTAGCAAACCAAAAAACTACGTTCATGAAAATGCTGCAGTGCACTGATTAGGCAATGCGGCTCCTTCATTTATTGTGTTTCCAAATGCGTACAATAATGTACTGTATTACCATTTCCATTCAACTTTTAGAAGGCGCATTTCACTCGTGAACACGCTATAATCACATTTTTGTCGTGATTTTATTTTTCAATTTCTTGGTTGGACCGGTCCGGATAATCCGGGATCCGGATAATGTGGGGTCCGGATAATCCGAAGTGTACTGTATTTATGTTACAACTGTCTTAAAGCTTTTTAAAAGTAGCTAAATATTATATTATCAAGTTATAAAAAAACTGATCCACCCAAATTTATTGATTGTGAATTAAAGAAAACGGGACCAAGCCATCATGACATGTACATTGTGGTACCTTTTGTAAAAAACCAGACCTATATTATTTCACCACTCTGGTTATTGTGTGTCAGCACATTTAGGAAATATAATATAATGGTTTAAAGTTTGTCGTCAACCGCGTGGAGAGCAGCCGGTATGTTGAGTATAAAGAAAACGGGACCAATCCAGCATTATATATACGTTAAGGTATACTGCAAGACCAGACCTATAATATTTTACCACTCTGGTTATTGAGTGTCAGACAGTTTGGGAAATATAATGGCTTAAAATTTGTCATTTGTCAAACAATTTACAATACAGTTTACAACTATTTATCTAGACCACTGCTAGACTTAGTAACTGTTCCTAAAATTTAAGTTTCAGTACCCGTAGCTGGTGCAGTATCAACCACAGTTAAGCCTGGTTTACTTGAAGACCAGACAGTATGCCAGTAGAAAAAAAATCCTTTGTTCTCTATTGTTTAAAGGTGTTACTGTCCACTGTACTGATCATTGTAGGCTTTATAGGCTGCACATCAATGTTTATGCCAGATTTGTTATGTTTTAATCGCGTCATTCATTCCTCAGAAAAAACTGCTCACCAGAGGCCTAACTTAAAAGTAGCCTACTCAAATGTATCCCGTGTTTTGTTTGCAGGTAACAGTCTTTTTACCTGACACAGTTTTGGTACCTGAAGATCTCAACACCACTTTGATCAGCGACAGCACATACTATAAAGTAGAAAAATATCCTGTTCATAAATTTCTTGAGAAGGACTTCATTGAGTCTTTTATTAAGTCTGGTAAGAAGAATTATTTCATTATTTCGTTGATATATAAGCAACTTGGGGTTTTATATCTTATTATAACACTACAGTTAAAGTCTGCTAATCTGGAACCCAATGGTCCAGCACCTTCAATAATCTGGCATCGGGCTTAGGATAATAAGCTAAATTGTTTTACACTTTTTATGCCCTCTGAGCACGTTTGGCATAATTCATGCCCGATTGGATAAGGGACCTCGACAACAGATCTTCAGAGTTTGGAAGTACTCAGAAGAGTTTAGGCATGTTGGTCAATATTTTAACACTCAATGTTCTAGTATTTTGGAGATCCTGCATATCCAAAGTCCCAAACGTGTGGGATCTACTGTATGCTTCTACAAAAACTTAGTCTGTATTTTTTATACTGCAGGGTAAGACAATCATCTAACTACCAACCATCATGGGTCAAGGGCCTACTGTATACCCTGATTATCGAAAGAAGGTGAGCGGTGCGGTGGCGGCGGAGCGAGCGTGCGGCAGTAAAAACATGATTATTCATAACGCTGTAGAAACGTAAAAAACGCTGTTAAAAATTTGCAGTCCACTTTATTCCAATGACCAGTTTATTACCTTATCAGAACAGTTTTCAAATAATTTTAACGTTTATCGTTTAGTTTATACTGTGAGCTATATTACTAAAAACACGATTTACGAATTAAAAAAGTCAATTCTTTGTGTTTGATTTATGATAACTCTGCTTAGAATCATCGGGGAAAAAATTCCTATAGAGAACCTTTAGTCGACTTTCTTGGAAACAATTTATCAAAATTTGAGAGCCTTGTGATTAATATTTATGTCGTTATTAATTTATTTCTAAAGAACTGTTAACTCTTTTGTTAACTGAGATTTTCATTTAATTTTTCCTTAACTGACATTTGGTAGTTTCCACAATCAATATATAGTTAATAAATTACTTCAGTACAACTAGATAAATCCGGAAACAGTTCATGATAATTTAAATTAATTATCAACATTGCTTGGGCGAGCGTGATTCAGACGAGGTACAGCAACTGGCCAACAACAACGGAGCACATGATTTCAACACACACTGCACATGCAGTTCGGAGGAACTGAAAGGTTCCTTATTGTTCAATGTTAGTAAATCGGCATTGTTTTTACAATGAATTCTTCATCTGGAAGCAGGCGTTGTTTATAAGAGAAAAACTGAGACATGCAGACGCGCGCGAATAAAATGGGTCCACTAGGTCCAGACTGTACTTCAACAGTCATTATTGCGCTCTGCCTCGCAGTGATACTATCGTTTATATACTACAGTACACCTCGGATTATCCGGATTAATGTGGCGGAACACCGATCCGGATAGCAAAAAATCCGGATAATCCGAGGTCATTACAGTATCGCTTAAATAGAGAATGCGTACCTTAGCCCCTGCTAAATTGATGCTGAAAACGGCGTATCAAGACTGTACAACATATTAATCTTTCAAATTTTACAGGGGTTTAATATTGAAACAAATTTAAGACCTACAATTCATTATTAATCGTACGATTATAATGTTAACTTTTACCGTACTTTTGATTTAGGTTTGGAATAAAACGCCAAATTAAATTATTTAATTTATTAAGGTTAAATAATCATAACTCAAAATGACTCAAACTTAGAATAATAATGACGAAACTTAAAGTAACTCAAAACTTATTACAGTAACTATTCTTAAGAAATAACATAACGCGTCAAATGCCAGCAATAAACTAACTCGCAAAATTGCCGTAGGCCTACGCCTTTGTTGATCACTGCCAGCGCCCCAAGAAGCAATCCAGACAACTATGTTCACGAAAATGCTGTAATGTACTGTTTAGACAATGTGATTCAAAATGCGTACAGTAATCTATTATGTTTGCATTTTACTTTTAGAAGGCGCATTTCCCCCGTAAACTCGCTAAAATCATGTTTTTACCGTGATATTAATTTTTCAATTTCTCGGATGGACCGGTCCGGATAATCCGGGATCCGGATAATATGGGGTCCGGATAATCCGAGGTGTACTGTAATCGATTATGAGAAATCTTTCCAATAAAAACATAAAGCTGCGACGGAATTAACCTATATAGTCAGCCACCTGAGCCTTATCTTGCTTATTCCTCAACCTCAACATATCCTCGTAAAACTTTGTTTTGTGGCCTATCTAGATGAGATAATTTGTATATTTCCTTAAAATCCTGAATTTTTTACAATTCTGTGACAGCAAACCTGGTTACCAAAGTCATTCCCTATGACAAATTAATGATACTTGGTATCTTCCTTATTTTTTTACATATCTTGATAAAGTTTAAGAAAAGTAGAGTTCTACTGTATATTGATTTAAAACCACACAATATTCATATAACTTACCTGCAGCAGCAGAACTATATAATACATCCCCTGTATTATTCATATAGAGGAGAAAAAAATTATGTATGACTTATGTTGGGTTGAAATAGTTTAATATGACTCTAAGCATGTGAAGATCACTTTGGATTGTTGCAAAAGGGTTTTTAATGAATTTGTTATTAGGCCTAAGTATATTTGTTTAACTTAAACTTTACTTTGCTGCTGTCAGTTTTCTTTAATGTTTATGGTGGCCCAATTTAAAAATTGCAAGTTTGAGAAGCAAACAAAGTAATAGTCTTCAGCAATTAGCCTAACTTAATTATTGTTCTTATGATTAGTGTAATGATCATTGTCTGGTATTGCAGGCCAGCTGACAGCATTAAGTGTAGGGACCTGCATCGACACGGACGACTGCGCCGCCCTTACACCGTCTGGTCACCTTGTCCTAAACCTGCTGAAGGAAACTTTCCAAAGTCTCGGCCTAGAGGGGTCACAGTCAGCATTTTCTACAGAGCGATATGGTAAGTTTTATATTATATTCCAACAACCTGTCCTTAAATCCCAGTTCTTCCAACCACAGGTATTCTTGGCTTTTAATTGTCCTTCACTTTATCAGCATGCATACTTGAAAATGTCCCTTGTTTTTAAATGTTTATGTTTTTTCCATTTACCAATAAAACCCAACTCCAAATATCTCAACTTATTTATTACATAATTTTAGTCATTTAATCTCTCTTATATGAACTAAAGATGGAGATGATAAAATATCCTTTGTGCAAAAAGGTTTTCATTCTACAATGAGTTTTGAATGTAGAATATAAGCCGCCATCACTGGAAACGACGGTGTCTTTGATAAGTGATCTATCGCGGGCTGATGATGCTATAGTTTGATGTAGAATATGTTTCACAAAAATATTTTTTTAAAGAGCGTGTGAGCTAATGACTTAAATAAATATAACTGCGAAAATTGGATTTTTAGTCACTTAGGATTTATCATTATTCCTCAGACTACCTCAGCGAATCTCCATAGGGATTTATACTTCTTGTGCAGAATCTACTAGTTGGATTAGGATGAATTTTAAGAAGAATATGAGTGATCAATCAGTTTACATGTGTGTGTTAGCACATACCAAGTTGGAAGACTATGACAATTGTGCAGACTCAATTCAATTGATATCAGGAACCCATAAATATATTCTTGAACTCTAGCATGAAAATCCAAGAGCAAATCATCTCTATCAAGACTCATTATTAATTTTCATTATACCTTATACTGTTGGACATAAATTATTGGAGTTAACCTTGTTTGTAAGGAAAGAAACATTTTAAAATTTCACAAATGAAGTTGTTGTATGACCTGGTCATACGCTAATGAAGAAGGAAAGAAACACATATTTGGTGAAAACACAGTTCATACGTATTTTCAAAATTTCCAAGGAAATGACATTTGCGAAACCTCTTGCACTTTAATGTGGTATGGTCAGCAGTGTATTTGTGGCATGGTATTTGGTATTTACCTTTCTGGGCAGGGGAAGATATTAAAGGGATATTACTCGATGATTATGCATTTTTCTAAAGTAGGCAACATATTTCTTACTTTTGATGTTATACCTACTCTATCCAATGGAATTATTAATGGAATAATTTTCAGCACATACAATAAAATAGTAATGGTTTAGTTGACAAAATCAGTCTTAATCCAAACAATCTTTAATAATTAAAAGTACAGTATGTAAAAGAATAAGTTAGTTCTGCCTGTATTAAGGGTAATCATATAGGCTATTATGTGGTTAGCTCTAATTTAATTACATTAACATAGCTTTTTGTTTTTTCAGTAGTGAGCCAGTCAAAATAAGAGGGCCTAAATCACGAGAGTTACCGTTTACTGTGACCATGCCACAAAAGCACGCAGTGTCCAGCCTCCAAACCATGGCCTTGCAAGCCGTGGGCGAATGGGTCAAGATGGTGGGGCGAGGCTTGATCGAACCTACGTACATCATATCTCAACGAGATCCGAACCAAGGCCTGCTGTTCTTGCAGGCTACATTTGCCTACATCAGGGAAACTCTGTATGCCTCTGTTCCTTGGTACTTCTACGACAAGATGGCGTATCAGGTGTTGACTTCAATTAGTGAACTCATCAACGAGACCAAGTCCAGCTATGACCAGTTTTTCCCGATGTCTGTGTTTCTTAACAAGATGAAGGTGGTGGTTAGTTTAACCGAAGTCGTGATGCACCCGATGCTGAAACAGTTGGACGTTTATCATTGGCCGAAGATCATGAGGCACGTGATGAACCAGAATTTGAGTAAACTGGTCGGTGTGGAGGAGCTGAATCTGGGGTCGGGCTCGGCGGGGTGGGATACCACCGAAGCGGAGAAGTACATTCTGTCCGGAGTCCAGTGGATGTCTAACCTCACCTCCTTCTGTCTCTGTTTCGACTGCACTAACAGTATTATCGCGACTCTGGGGAATAACTGCCCTTCCTTGCAGTGTTTGGATGTCACTTCCTCGAGATCGGTTACTGATCGAAGTATCCCCTCTCTCCTTCAGTGCAAGAGATTGAGAGAGGTCAAGCTGTATCGAACTTCGGTATCTGTAACCGGTTATTCGGGTTTACTCTCCAGCCTTCCCAATATCCAAGACATCGGTAGGTGTGATGAGTTGGGAAAAGTGCTGATGAATCTTCATGAAATGAAATCTGAGCCTCTTTCTCTCTTGGCTCTTCAGTGTAGAGATTTGACGGAAGATCAGCTCAGACTACTTGTTACCTATTGTCCTCGCCTGACGAATATTTCTATCTTTCATGATGAAAGAATTGCCGATCTGACTGTTTTGAGTGCCTTAAAAGATTTGAAGGACTTAAAAATTTTAAACTGCGATTTTTTTACTGACCGTATCAAAGAATTTTTGGAAAAACGAGGAGAGAACTTGAACTCTCTCCATCTCGAACATGTCGATGAGATCGATCTCAACGCTTTAATCTACATCAGTCAGTTCTGTCCAAAATTAAAAGCGTTAAGCTTTATCAATTGTGAATTCACCCATCACAATGTCTTGGCTTTTAATATTAAAAAATTGGCAGTGCCACCTTTTGCCTGTTTGGAAAGACTTATTTGCGTCGCTGACTGTTCACTTACAGACCTCGAATTCCTTATGATGCATTGCAGGAATATTCGTTTTATCCAATTGGGCTCTTCAACAGGAATTAACAGTGTGACATTCAGTCGAGTTATGGCACAGAACCCGATGAAAAAACTCGAGGAATTGAGAGTTTTGTATGGTTTTGACTTAAGTATGGAGACCGTCCATTTACTGATGAATCACTGTGATAATCTCCGCAAGTTGACTGAGCTGGAGAGTTGGGAAGGAATAAACAGCACAGAGCTACAAAATTTCCGTAACTACATCCGTGCCAATAATATTGATCTGGACACCAAGCCCACGCTTTATACACCAAATTGATCTGAATCACACTATTTCATCTACTACTCAGTTGTTAAGTTCAAAATAGGTTCAGTAATTTCTAGTTAATCCAGACTAATACGTGGTACCTATTGATCCAAAAAGTACAAGTTCAAAATTGGAGAAAAGCCACTGTAAATGAAAACTTGAATACCGTTATCTGCCAGTTAAATGAGAAAGGAATAAAATGTTTATTAACGAAACATGAACACAACTTTAGGAAATTTTTATGATAAAAAAAATTAGTTCAAATTTATGATCAAATAGTTTTAGGGAAGCGACTAAAAATTTAAAATACAGTAGAGTCCCACAAACCCGGACTAATGTGGACCGAACGGTGTCCGGGTTTGTGAGAATTCCGAGTTATCGGGAAATGAGTAAAAATAAGAAAAAAATAAGAATAGTTTCTGTTATTCCTATAAGAAATCATTTATTTATTGCATAGTAAAAAATATAAAACTATATTAGTTACAAAAACACTTAAAGAAAAACTAAAACTGTTTTAAATGTGTCACACCGTGCTCTGGCCTTGAATCTCAATGCACTTTATTGCTCTGGCAGGCTTTCCGAGTTATCCAGAATTCCGGGTTATCGAAGTCCGGGTTTGCGAGACTCTACTGTAACAAGAAACATGCAAATTAAAATGGCTAAGCCAGAAACATTGCTTTTAAGTCAGTGAACTAATAAATATAAAAAATCATGAAATTAAGAAATTAAAACAATTTTGAGAAAAATTTTCCCATGGCACGCTGGAAAAACCAATTTTAATATTAATTGGATTTTGAAACATTAAAAACTCTTAAGTATTTTGTCAACTTTTTGCAATTTTGTCTACAAAAGCAAGTGCATTTAATGCAGTTAAATCAAGTGATTTAGGTCTGGATAAACTGGAAATATTTACTGAAAGTTCATTTGAATTCACTTAAATTTTAGTAGTGTGATATATTTTTATTTCTTATCAAATAATTAAAAATTGTGTTTAGTTTTTTATAATGCTGGAACTAGTGTATAGTAGTTCACATTTTACTAGAATGTTTTTAATCCTTTAATTTCTAAGTCATTTACGTTACTTTTTTGGTTAAGATGCAGTATATCAATAATAGGGAATCCAATCCCGGGATCCCGCATCCCAGGATCCCGCGTGATTTTAGGGCTAATTCAATCCTGGGATTTTCCGGCTCAATCCAGGGATTTTCGGGATTATAAAATTACATGTAAAATCGATATTTACTAGGATCTTATCAGTTAAAGCAAGGTTATAACTAAGAAAACCCGGTTACATGTTTTGATCAAATAATCGTGGTTTTGATGAGTTATTTGTCGTCTTATAGCATACTATAAGACGACAAATAACTCCCAAAAAAGACAAATAACTATATAAAAGTAGTTTCCAGTTAATATTTTCAAGCTTCTGAAAAAAAACAGAAATTTTAACTTGTTTCTGATACAATGTAAGTAATTGCAATTAAGTTTCATTGCGATGCTCTAATGATCATTTTTATCGTACTTCTAGTTTTTCTAATTAACATCTTACCAAGTCCTGATATTTGGTCTTCAAGTAACTATATTCATGTTTTGTATTAGACTTTCTTTAAATTATGTCTGAATAAATATTTTATGGTTAGTTCACGGTTTTACAGGACCATCCTAATCCGTGTTCCATTTTCACTCTGATGTGTAGTACTGAATTCAGTGTTTCATGACAAGGCTGACTATGTCGTCAATTTTTTACGCTCTAAGTTTTTAAATATAAAATCACGTCAACAACTCAAAACCAAACGGAAAACTGCTTTCTACATCGCATTATATTACGATACCATGTATACATGCGAATCAGTACTAATATTTATTTTTGTATCGGCAAATACTATGTTAGGTCAATCCCGGGATCAGTCCCGGGATCCCGGGATTGAAAATATCGTCCGGGATTGGATTCCCTAATCAATAATGACCAACTTAATAATTTTTCGGGAATCATCAAATAAACCTTTTTTACAGTGATTTACGTTACTTCTTAATGTTAGCAAAAATAAATTGTTCAATGGTAACCCTGACAGTCTTTATGAAAACCTCAAGACAATATATTGGGCACATGTTTTGAATGTCTGACAGATACTCTTCTGACAACATTTTTCCATTTACAAAAAAAATTCTAAATAGCGTATCATACCACAGATTAGGGAAAACATTAAGCAAACTAGTTTTTACTTACAGCATAGCTGTAGCTTCTTTTTTAGAAATGTACTGTTAGCCCTAGTAAGTGAATGTTTTAGTCTTAAAAATACTTAATCACCTTAAGTTGCTTTAGTCTTTCTATATCCACATTATCACATTATGTTTATGGTAATTTTGTTGCTTGTATTAAATTATTTTAATATGGTTCTTTTTTAGTATATTTGTTTCTAAGCTTTTAGTACTTTGTGTCTTTATGTAGTGGGAACATATGTTTCTAAAAAAAATTGTCAGGAGGGTCACTTCTTGTTTGATATTTTTTAAGAAAATCTTGCAACTTTGTACATGAGATAAAAACTAAGCCTAACAGATTGTCACATATAGGTTGTAGTATTGTCACATATGATGTTTTTCAATATTTGTATGGGAGAAGATTTTAAGTTCAGTGAAACTTACTTCAGAAGTAATACAAATCTTTGCCCTGTATTGGTTCACTCGCTCAAATTCAAGGTGCCTTAGCGGTAGTTATTTTTCAGATGGTACACCCTAAAGTAGAGGTGTGTGAGTACTCGTGAATATGAGTTTGATCTGAAACACCTTGAATTTTTAAATTTCCTCAACCTCAAAAATTTTTCTCTGCGGTACTACAATATTTTTTATTAGAGAGCAACAATAAGGTCTTTCTGCAAAACGATGATGTCACTCTTTTCCAAAACACTATTTTCTCAATTCCTATTTATAGCACAAAAATGTTCATCCGTCTCATAGGTTTACAAAAACTGTAGGTTTAGGTTGACTTGACATTGATTAAAAATATAAAACCATCAAACCGTTTGGATTTGACCATTTTTTCTGTTCATTGGAAACACTCAATATACTGTGACTGTAATTATTCTTAACAGATACAAGTATTTATTGTTATTGGCCAAATACCACATTTCAATTTTGTAGCAATGATGAGCAAATTGAGATATCATTGTTTACCTCTCTTATTTAAAAAAGCAGATTTCCATTTATCCTCTTTATTGTTAATTTCAGTTAATGTTCAGGTGCTAGAAAAGAATTTTTTGATTTGATTTTTTTAATGGAAATTTTGTATAGCTTTTTAATCTATTAAAATCTTGGAAACTTTTTGTTTTTACTCGACTCTTCACTCGAGAATCAGATTGTTTGCTGCTTATTCCACTTGACCTGAAAAATCTGTGCTCACCCACTTCTACCACTGACTATAAAACTAAAAGCCACTTTAGGATGCCTAATAGAAACTCAAAAATCTATAGATAAAAAGTAGAAATCACTGGAATATGCTGACAGAGTGCATGACAATGGTAACAAATTTTTATGACACTCTTTTTAATATATTTTAATGCTCTTTTATTAATAACTAAAACTTTTCAGTAACAGCTATTATAGTATTGTAGATCATTGGCAAAGACACCTCTTTATGAAGGATAAGAGTATGAAAACCAAAGTGTACAGCAAACATTGTGATTATTAAGTAAGCAATTAGTATTTTTCTACTTAGAACTAGTGATACTTTCACCCTACTTAATATGGTGCTACTTATTTCTGTGTTTGAATGGTTGTGCAACGTTTAACAATTTCTTGTAGCAAATAAATATGATTTATGACTCACCGTCTTCAAAGCAATCCAAACGTCTGCATATAGCGTGGACAATTGTTTCGCCCCTCTATCCCAGGGGCATCATCAGCACATACAAGTCTTGAGGTTAGTAGACAACTAGTTCTTGTCAAAAGTTAAAATATAACATAAAACATCGACGGACACAAAACAAACGAAAAAGACACATATTTACATGGTGACTTTCTTAACCCACAATATTTTTTATTAGGAAGCAACAATAAGGTCTTTTCTGCAAAACGATGTTGTCACTCGTTTTCAAAACACTCTTTTCTCAGTTCCTATTTAAAGCACAAAAAAGTTCATCTGTATCATAAGTTAACATAAACTTAGGTTTAGGTTGACTTGACTTTGATTAGGTTGACGGTGAGGTTAGGAAAGTTGCCGTGTAAATATGTGTCTTTTTCGTATGTTTTTTGTGTCCGTCGATGTTTTATGTTATATTTTAACTTTTGACAAGAACCAGTTGTCTACTGGTATGTTTTAACTTCAAGACTTGAATGTGCTGATGATGCCCCTGGGATAGAGGGGCAAAACAATTGTCCACGCTATATGCAGACGTGTGGATTGCTTTGAAGGTGGTGAGTCATAAATTATAATTTGATAGCAATTCCTGGAAGCCAGTAAGTAGTAAGAAATAAATAAATATGGTGTGCCATTTTAAAAAACTGGGCAAAACTCTTTGAAATGGGTCAGTTTGGTGGTTTAATTATTGTATTAATTTGTTTTGTCATTGTATAATATACACATTATCTAACTGCATTTTAACAACAATACTATTTTATGATAAATTATTGTCGATCTAAATGCTTTATCTGTGTTTTTATTTGTTCTTTATCTGTTTCATAGCAGGTGTGAGTACCGGTAGAACATGTTTAGTCATAGTATTAAGATATTAAAACTTTTCCACAAAATAAAAGAGAAGAAGTTTATTTTAAAAGTTTTATGTAAGAAATTTGGTGATGCGTTAATGTGATAGAAAGATTTTCTTTGTTGAACAAAGGAGCGGATTCAGACGCTAAGTTTTAAGAGGTTGCCATAAGCGAAATGGGATTACATAAAGAAGGGTACTTATACCAGAATGCTTGCAATAGTAAACTGGAATCCCGTACACTTTCAACTAACATTTGAAAGTAATAAACGTACATTTGAATTCCAGAAAAAAATATGAGTGGCAGAAGTAACCTTTGCTGTGTCCCCAACGGAGAGTTAAAATAACTAACTTAATTATGTAAAATGTGATAACTTTTCACAAATTTGTAAAACTTTTTACGCATATCGTGTTATAAAATAATTTTATAAGCATTGGCTTTAATTTATTGTCTGTGATTTTGTTAAAACTTCCATTGCAGCCCAGAGCAGTATTAAACAAATGTTGGGGGTGAGGGGATGCGACTCTGCCCCTTCATGGATTCATGAACAGTATGTATTGAGATCCCTTAGTGCTAGTCAAAAGATCATGCCATCATTAAGATTGCTTACTACTGGAAAAATAATATTTTAAAGGTCTACACATATCTTGAGTTTGCACGTAACCTGTTTTGAACTGATTGGATTGTCGGACATGTAGTTTTTTTACCAAGGTCCATAGATTCTTACACTTGAGTTTGAGTAGGTGAGATTGATGAAAAACCTATGAAGATATAAGCGATGTGTTGTTTTTAATTTTAACCTTAGCTTATATTTTATTGGATATTGACTTCAAACTTAATATGAATATACTTAAAATTGATTGCCTGAAGTCTCACCATATTTTATTTTCTTAAAAATGTTGGAAATGAATTTATTTTTAGCTTGATAGCCCATCATCAATCAGTCCCCATCAGTCCAGACTTGCGTTGACCAAACTTGAAAGTTGGTTTTATCCATCTAGAGGATTTTGTTAAACTCTTAACCCTTTCAGTGCTATGCAACGATATATCGTTGTGCGTATTTTTCCCGAAAAGTGCAATGGAATGATATATCGTTGTGCGTGTTTCATCCAAGGAGCGCTGAGCGACGATATATCGTTCCGGCGCGACTACCGATCGCGTGTGTTTAAATGGGCATATCGGTTGACTCAGTTGATCTTTCGAAACAGGGATGATTTCTTTCGATTCCTCATACGATCGAGGCATGATATATCGTTCCTTAGTACTTTTGAGATAACAAAATATTTTTTTACCGATTTTTTCCCCCACGCGGCAACCCTAGCAGTTTTCGGACGAAATGAGTAAAAATCTGTAGCACTTTTCGGAAAAAAACAAAAATTTTTCTAGCACCGAAAGGGTTAACATGAAACTTAGAACAGTAAACCAACACTTATTCACATCACAAACCATGGTTTAACTAATCTTGGTCTAACCTCTCTTTCACTGGAAAACAGATTGTCTACAACTGGAATGAGTATGTTGATTGATATTGATGTAAAACTAGGTTATGAATTTCCTTCGTATTTAATCTGTACTTAGTTTTTAAGTATATGAATGTCAACAGTTTTTAAGTTATCCCTCAAACTATCAATCAGAGTCTTCTTCTCTTTTTGATAATTGAGTTATGATGTTATTGAATGTTTTGACGATTCTGTGTTCTTTTTAAAAGTCAACTTTAATATTCAATGACCATAAAAAAAGGGTGGTTAGATTATGCCATCAATCAAATCTAATGCTGAAATGATACCAGTTATTGTTTTCCAGCTTTTGTGTTAGCCAGTGTTTCTTGTATTTAATTGTTGTACCACCATGTTTCTTATTTGTAATTATTGCCAAATAATAAATGTTACGTTGGTACGATGAGTGCTTTAATTTTCCCACTATCCCGAGCCCAAAATAGTTTTATTCCTATCGAATGTTAAATTTAATACAGATGCATTCCTAGACAATAAATTATGTTGTTACAACAATCATAGAGATACTTTTTTTAAATTTAACCCTTGAGCGGGCGCTTCACCGGTGAAACGCGAGCGGGGCGCATGCGGAGTTTTACTCCGCACCACTAGATTGCACAAATTTAACCCATTTTACTTGTTTTATAACGAAATATTGTATTTAAATGTTGACAAATCTCATTAGGAATCACATTTCATCGTCGATTCAATTAATTGTTCAACTTAATAGGTGTAATATTTCAATTAAACATAGTACGTAATTTTCTAGTTTAAAATATGTATTAATTCTTATTTACATTTTTGGACCTTTCCTTTCGCTTCTTTTTTTCGAAAACAAAAGGAAAATCCAAAAAATTAATAATAATTACAAATCCATTGCTATTATGAATTTCAAAAATAAGTATCAGTAACGGGAGAGGGCGTTCCGCAACCTGAGACAGCATCTCTGAATTGCATATAACGAGGTACCAAGGGGGGGGGGGTGGGGGGTATAAATAGCTTTAAGAAATTCCTGGAATGAGCGGCATAAAGTACGGAGCCGGACACGACCGCCGACACCTATTATGTCTGTTTATTTTAACATAAAAAACACGTGCGGAGGAAAATTCCGCGTGCGCCCGCTCGAGGGTTAAATGATGGAGTAGTGAATTTTGTTCATGACATTGTGTAAAAAAGGAAGAAAATAAAGGGTCTTGATCCAGATTTTACTGTAGGGCTCTCTGTCCCATTGGCTGCAGTCATTTAAGCACAAGAGTTTTAATTTTAAGAATGTTTTAACGTGAAATCCACTGAGATTGTTCAATGTAATTCCAGTGATCCGAAATTTGGTATCCAGAAGTCTGCTTAATTTATATGCCATTGGAACAGGAAATTTTATGGTGAGTATTTACCATTTGCGGGTACAGTAGAGCGCCGATTATCCGAACTAATTGCGGACAAAGCGTGTTCGGATAACTGAATATTCGGATAATAGAACATGAAAAGACAACATTTTAAAATTATATATGTAACGTAATTCTTAGTAGTAAGAAGGCTAAAAAATTATCAAACAAAAATTATTCACGTAATTTTATTATGAAATCAATCAGAATACTTGGATATCCAGGCACGACGGGAGTTTTGTTTGGCGCGCGAATTTGAATTGCTTGAGAATTGTGTTCAAAATATGAATGATTAAGGTGTTCGGTTAATCGACGGTTCGGATAACCGACGTTCGGATAATCGGCGCTCTACTGTATTCAGCGTGGTAACAGTGGAAGATGGTTTGCAAAGACGATAGGGCGACTGCCTGTCAAAAAAAGACAGAAGTAACTCTTGAATACCTTTACAAATGCTAGCATGAATTATTGTTAGTAATTAAAAATTGTATTTAGTAATTATTGTTAATTTAGTAACCATCCTGCTTAATCCGAAATATTCGTTAATCATTTCAGATTATCAGGACATTACTGTAAACCCAAAGGCATAGCGATTGCTTCACCCAGAATGAGTACTCAGTAGTTTAATAGCCCCTCAGTAGTTCAATTTTATAAACTACAATTTCTCACACAAATTGTATGTTTTAGCAAAACTAATATTGCATTGTTGGTTTTGTCCATTCAGACAAGTCTGATAGTTGTAATACACAACAGAAATAGTACATATAATTTAAGCTCCCATTATGTACCTTAAGTAAAATTAAGCTAGCTTCATGTTTGACCACAGTGAGCATGATGACGGAAACATAGTATTTCAATCCCTCTGTTATCATGCACATTTAAAGTTGGAAAGAAACATTGAGAAAATTTTTAAATTACTAATTTTTGTTTTAAGTACTGCAGCTATTTATTGGTTGCAGTTGTAAAAATAGACCTGAAAAATCCAAGTTTTACACCAGGGAAGAAGAATTATGCAAGAGCCATGAAATGTCTTTCAGAACATGCTCCTCTCGAAATGGATTTTCTCATTGCTTGGGAACCTCCAGGTAAGTTAAAGAATACTCTAAACAGAAAATAGATTCCTTAGAATAATTCAATGCAACAAAGACATTTTTTCTACATCTTAGTGATGTGAATTTATTTTATAATCTTCTATAATGTTTAGAGTTTGGTTTATGTGAGTCGTCCATTAATTTCAGTGTTTCATTCTTGCAACAGTCTTCCATTAATTTCAATTCTTCTCAAAAAATAATGTGAAGAACTTTAGGGTCCATTTAAAGTAGTACTGGGAGATCAAACTTTGCTTGGATAAAATAAAAAAAAACCTGAGTGTATCAGCTGAGCTATGGTTGTTAAAATTGTCCATAACAATAACACAGGCTCTTCAATGAGCTGTAGGATGGAAACCAGATTTTTCCCAGTCTTGCGACCAGCTGCAATTGATTCTTCAAGGCCAAGAACTCCATTTAAAAAGAAAAATCCTTGGAAAAAAAAATTGCTTGTACAAACACTGCTTGTTATAGAATGTGAAATAAGATGTATATTAACACAGCTCAAACTAATAAACAGTTTCGTTAAATGTACCATATCAGACTTTTAAATACCTATCATTATTCGGCATATTGATAGGGAACTGACAAAAATCATGAACACTTGAAAAATGCCTGGAAAACATTTTCATCAAATTGACAAAATATAATATTGTGACCCGTTCTGTTAAACCCAATAAATAAAACACACTCCGTCTTAGAAAGCTAAATACTGTTTTGTCATACAGCTTACATTTATTTAAAAGAGTTCAGGTAGACCTTAAAACAAAAAAAGCTTAACAAAAATTACATTAAATCATCCCATGGAGGGACTTCTTCAGGGGAGGAAATCAGATGAAATATTGTGATTTGTAAGTGTTCTATGGTCTACCTAAACTCTTTCAGTGGCAAGCTTGTTTTTTCCTCTATTCCAAAAGTAACAAATCCTGGCCTAGAGCCTCTTCTGAAAAAAACTGTTTGGTAAACCAGCTATTTTCACAACCAAAACATGTTTCCCAAAAGAACATTGAACCTTTTGCAACAAATTGAATCTTTTACACATTTACAGACTTAAAGCAAGATGGCCGAGAAGTATGTCCGTCCTCTGTCGCTGCTTACCTGGCCGCACAAGGGGCGCTGGTGAGCGAATGTTCACCCAAACTGACCACCACTCGCCAGTACAACGTTCCGTTGCCGTCTCTGCCAACCACGGAGCTAGCAGAACTACTGGATTGGCTGGGAGCTGTGGCGTTGGGAGTGGATATGGGGTTAGTTTTTTTCTTAATGTTTAAATAACAAACTTTAAACTTTTGTTTGATAGTTTTGTTTAGTACAGCCAGTGATGAAGGCTTAAGTTAAAAAGCAATTAGTCTCAGTACCAAAGCTTCAATAAATTTTCTGAAGGCTTTCTCAGGATTTATTTGGGGATCTTCAGATTAGAAAGATTCTTCACAATTGTGGTACTGTACACAACTATCTGCCTCAAAAATAACAACAAATTTGAAAAGAAAATTATTTATCATTGATATTTGATTTATTTATCATTGATTTTTTATCATAGAGTTGTGCCAGACCTAGGTGGAGAGGCCAGAGTTTGGTTGGATCCCTTGAAAAAAATTAGCCAAGATATGTAGATAGGAATAAAAAGATACAGATATGCCCTTGGTGGTTCTGATTAAATTTAATTTCAATCTTTTTTATTTATCAAGTTTAAATTGCTTAACACAGTCTCCAATCAAAGTCCTGTTTAACTGGCTCAGGAGGCTCATGGCTCATACCAAAGTCCTGGTATAATTTTATAATTGATTGTGTGGAAGCTCAGCATTTATTGAGGAAGTTAATTCTGGCCGCCCTCATTCCTTATTTCAACTGCTTCATAATATATAATGTGTCTATGTGCAGGATAATGTAGCATTTTTTGGTAACCTAAATTTTATTTTCAGCAGCAAACGTCTTAATAAAAAAATCTTAGAAGAGATATATGTAGAAATAAACAAATAAACTTAAACCATAATTTCAAACTGATTTTAAAGAAGAAAATTTAACACTTTACCCTTACACATACAGTATAATGTTAAATCAGGTTAATATTTGAATAATGCACAATTTTTTCATAAAGTAATTCTCGTTTTACAGTCGAGAAGACCCCGAGGGTTGTTACTTGTCTTCGTACTGTGGTCCCCTAGACGCAGAAGGCAAGACTCAAGTGGCTGTGCTCACATTCCGAGGCTTCTTTACTGGCAAACAGATCAACAACTTTCTCTCTGTGTTCAGGTTGGTTGAATGGCCCATTGCAAAAAATAAAACATCATCTGAAATCCTGACTTACTGTGATATTATTGGAAACAAAGTTTATAGACAAAAATCAGTTAATTCATTAACAATCGAGCACTAGTGGTATAGAAGTCAAACCACAAAGAACAGTCGACTCTCTATAACTAAAACCTCAATAACTTGAACTCTTGGACTCTTAACTACTTTTGATCCCCTTGGGGAAACCTATCGAAGTTGAAATTCAAAATAAAAACAAAGCATAACTCGAAGTAAATTTTGCAGATACATTTTACCTTGGTTACTTGAAGTGATGGAAAAGTTACCTCTGTGACTTGAAGCTCAGTAGGTAAATTGAATTAATTTTGCACTTTACCTCTATAAGTCGAATATCCTCACTCAGTATCATGAACTTTACCTAACTGACCTCTTTAAGTCGAAACCTTAGCATTTGCACATGTTAATCAGTCATATCCGGTCCAGCATCACTATTCTTTACATCTGTAATTCAAATTTTCATTTGCTCTTTAAAGAGGTATTAAAGGTATTAACTAAAAATTACCACTATACTCAAACTATGCTTAAGGCGGACTGTATATGGGTAACTCAAGGAAGAATCACAGTCTAGAGGCATTTTGAGTTTGGGAGAGTCAACTATAGTTAACATTAAATGTAGAAATGTAACTTATTCCCTGTTTGCGAGAAACAAGAAAAATAGTCTCTCCTGAAAAATTTGGTTTTTGAAAATGTTCCCTTTTTAATTGAGCCATAAATTAAGCATAATTTAAATCTTGGCTTAAATTAAGTTATTCTTGCTTTTCTCCATATTACAAATGATTAGCTTTGTAGTTACCTTAGCAGGAATGTATCGCTTTTTTGAGCACTGCTGCTTTGTATAGTTTTTTTCTTAACTTTTATAATTAAGAAAAGAACAGTTGTTATAATTATTGACAGCTAAGTGGATAAAGCGCTCATCTCATAACCTGAGTGTCGCCGGTTCGATTCCTGATAGGATCGAAGCTGGGTCCAGTTGCCATTTGTCGTTGGGCTATGAATTAATAAAGCTATTTGACAAAAGGTCGCCATTAGATAGTAACAAGACCCGGGTTTGGACCGTTCCCAATCAAAACGTTAAAAAAATGCCACTGGCGTTGAAATACACCAAAGAAAAAAAAGAAAAACATAGTTCTAATTATGGCTCATAGGGCAGTTTTAATTATGAATATTGAGGTTAGGCTATAAAGGCAGCTCTTTTGGAAGATACAGGGAGCCAGTGAGTGAATATACACATTTAATTTAATTTAATTATAATCAATTGTAAAGACTGCACCTGTCGGTATTAACCAGCCAGAAATTTAAGAGTACTTATTTACTCTGAGTCACCACAAACCGAGCACCGCCACTCATCTATAATCTCTTATTTCTCTGATGTCAACTACACATATTGTACAATTTGTAATGACAGAGAACAAATATGTTTTCTCAAAATAACAGTACTTAAGTTCAAGATAACATGGGTGAACTTGATTATATGCAAAGTATAGTTCAGTCAGTGATTTTATTGATGTGCAGGTTATTAGAGTTCATTTCCAAATTCCCATGCACTGCGAGGCAGCCTGAGCAAACATTACCAGCTTGTCAAGCTCTCACAGCAAGTCTAGTTCAAACATCAATAAGTGCTGCAATCTATGGTTAACCTTTAGAACTTTTTCAAATCATGTTCATATGTTTAACTGTAAAGAAAGTGAGTTGAGTTTGATAAAATGTCGACGGTTAGCACTACTGTTCCAAAGATTCAGCCATTGACTTTGAATCTGAATTATTTAAAGTAAAAGATTTAGCCCTCTACTACGCATAAGCAATGCCCTTTCTTAAAACTCTGAGACGGTCTAGCAAATCTGTCTAAATACTTTTAAATTTTCATCTCAAGCGTTAAAATCAATCCAGCTGTTACTGAGTTGTGACAGAAGAAACTATATAGCATATTAATATATTATCGCACTTTCAATGTTTAGTATAAAACTTTCATTTCATTGCATTTGATTTTTTAGGGGCTTTTGCCCCCTCTAGCCACTAGGTAATGATGATAATTTTTCTTCATTCTAACTCAGAAACATCTGATTTCAGTTCCTTTTTGTTGGCTCGAAAGTTACTCTTTGCCGGCCTAGGCCGGATAAACTCTTATCCAGCCTAGGTCGGAAAGAACGGAAGGAACAATCAGGTGATTTGCAGCAAATCGACGTTTAATGCTTGTTTATTGGTGGTTTATCGATTTCTTTTTAGAGGAATGTATTGGCAGAACTGCATCCTTAGCAAATGTTTTTCTGTTCGTTATAGATTAGGTTTGAAGGTTTGAGAAACGTATATTTATGCAAGAACTAAGTTATGATTGAAGGTATGTTTTTTTTTCTACGTAGTATGATGAAAATATCGTACGTTACACGGCCGGGAAGTTTTGCCGTACTCGCATGAAAATCCCACACTCGCTTTAGCTCGCGCGGGAACTGTCATGCTCGTCCGGAAAAACAGTACTTCCCGGCCAATTAGGCCTAACGTAATATACTATAATGATGAATAATTGCGTTGTGGCTATAGGAGTTAACGTCAAGTTCTTAGCCAGCCCTGATTTTTTAAATCTGGTGAGTTTAAAGCTGGAGGGGGGGGGTATAAATAATTCCTCTTTACAAGGCTTTATGGATTCATCAAGATATCTTGAAGCTTTAAAAAAATCCTAAAAGGGCTCTTTTGTTCAGAGTCAAAACCAAGACTGAGGCATCCTACTTATTTAAAACATTTCATATCTTTTTTCACAGGTCTCATGTGGGAAAACGCAAAGATGTAACATGGGCAGCATTGCACGTTCAAGGTTTTGCCGATGCTCCAGTCTCTTGGGGGTTGCGTGAACACACCTTCCACAGCGATGGAAACAACGACTACACCATCGTGTTACAATCTAACGGAACTTACCAAATGGTCAAATGTACAGCTGCACCCGCCAAAATGAAGTACAAACTGAGATAACAGTGTAGTGACGTTGCCATGAATATTATATTTTTCAACAAGAAAAGCTAGTTATACCATCTTTTTATTTTCCTCTTCTTCACGATGCAACATTGAATCTGTTGCCTCTACTAATGAAAAGTTAGGGTCTCTTCTTTTGAAAGGGTTTTAGGAGAAAACATTGGTCAGTGACATTCAAAGTTAAAGAAACATTTAATTCGTAACCTAAACAATTCTTACAATAAAAAAATGAACACAAACTTCTCCAAACCCCAGTCTTTTGGTCGCTCATTCATGAGAGAAGGAAGTGAAATTGATGGTTCATGCACAGCTCAGCGTATACGATCAAGTTATGAGCGGAGATAACCCCTGAAAATTCATTTCAAAGTTAGAATAAATTAGTTATGACAATTATATGAAGCTCAATCACAAAATATATGAGCCAGCGTCTTCCATAGCGCTCATCAGGTTATTAGTAAAATTAATAATGACCATGACTGATCAGAGGGACAAATTACACACCATTAAAATCGAAATAATTAAATATTGAAAATTAATCTCATTAAAGAATACCAGATGAGAGTGTCAAAATCTTCTCTCATCTTAGAGGTACGGATAAGATGATGTGCTCATAGATAGGTGTGTTAAATAATATGACAATGTAAATTAATTTGCAAGAGATAGGATACAAATTTCAATAAAGTACCCAATTAATATCTTATTTTTATTAATCCTAAATTTTAATAAAACTATCACTGATAAATCAGTTACTCATAATATTACTTTATTCCAGTTAGTTTTTGTAGATGTGAGTTTACCACCATGGATTTTTGAAGGTGGTTAATTCAATATTTAGCTGGGAGGAGGGCAATTACAGCCTATCATGACCACTTGTGTTTACATTATGTCAGAGCGAGCGCCAAGCAAACAACTGGGAGTTTCATGCCCCGTTGCCTCTCTCAGAACCATTAATGTTTTCGGGCACCTTGGATAAAACCAAATAATACATTTTGTCTATTTGTCAAACACATGGGTCAAAATGACACTTTTTTATAAAAGTTCAAATTTAATGCAGATGCAGAGGCAGATTTAAGAAAATCTGCGAGCATACAAACAACAGTGAAAGCAAAACCTAAGTTTTAACAATTTATTTTTGATTCTGAAAGGCACTTAAAAAGTACGGCTGCTTGTTTGCATTAGGTTAATACTAAACATTAAGTATTTTTCATTGCGTTAGTATTTTTCAATGAATTAGGTTTTTTCAAACAGTTATCTATCACAGTATTTATCATCTGGGTACATATAATAAATAGAAGAAATAATAAGAACATTTTATTTCATTTTTAAAGCTGAACAGTTTTAAGTGTTTTTTTAGTTATTTGGTTGTTTACTCAATAATCTTAGCCCCAAGTGATATTCTGATAATTTTTTGTCAAGCCTAGCTGTTAAGCAAAAAAGAAAATAGAATTATTATTTTTAGAAAATGGCAACAAATTTCTGTTGCTGATCTTCAGTTTCAAATGTATCTTTCTGTAGCATAGGCTCAGAGTCTTTTTGCAACAATATCACACTGTTGACCTAATTTGGGGGCTTGATCTAGGCTACTAAAACTTAAGAGTTTCAAAACTTTACATGATACACTCAAATTAATGTGCTGTCTTGAAATTGTATCAATAACATAAAAAAAAATACTTCAAGAAAAATCATTAAGGCCTATCAAATTTATAGGCCTATATTTTATTTTAACTTAATATTAAAAACTTAGTATGTACTTTGTTGGTAACTTAACATTAACCAACTTTCATATACTGAGTCAAAGAAGGTCTAGGTTTGATGTTAAGGCCTTCTGCCTTTAGACTGTTATGAAAAGAAAAAACAATACTCACGGCAGTTTCATGCGCATGAACACCCAGCATGTGAAGAAGGATATGATAATGCAGAGGAAGCCAACGGCGATTAGCAGAATGCGGTTGAGCTTGGGCGTGCTCGGGTTGTGCGTCTGATCCAATACGACGAATCCCAGCCCGCCAAGGGTGAAGAGAAACGAGGACGCCAAACCCTCCATGATGTATTGGCCGTTCACTCTGTATGGCATGAATGCTACCTGCAAAGGAGAGGAGAGGGGTTGGATGTCAGATGGAGAATTGGAAGCCCTAGCATTTCCAGTTAAATTCACTTGGTTTACGTGCAGGATTAGCCTAGGAAGTGATTTGCAGGGATTGGTAAGGCATGTCTCATTGCTGAAGGAAGAGAGAAGTACTTCCAAACATTCTCGGATTTTGCGTCTCAAAGGTAGGCTAATTCAACCTCTAATTTCCCAAAAACCCTCCATTGAAGAGAATAGTCAATCAATCAATCAAATATCTTTATTCACAAAATGTACATTGTACAAGAATAGTGTCAGAGGATTAACTAAATCTAAATTAACAAAATTCCAAATTACATCTGTTTCCTTTCTTAGGTAAAAAAATCAATATACATTAAAATAAAATTTATATAAATTACATAAAAATAAAATATAGGTACAATTCTTTTAAAGTGGTGAATCAGCTGTGGTTGATTTCAAAAAACTCTTCAAAGGAGTAGAGAGGAATTTGTGACGGGTGTTAAATTCATATAATAATAAATAAATAAATATCGGTCAACGAAATAAAATTAAATTCAAAATTATGCGGGTCGAAAATAAGATTGCGCAATAAATGTCAAAGAACGGTCAAAAATGTTGGCAACAATATATTTGTTTCCCTCGAAAACTGGGCATTACAGGCGGACTGAAGTCGCCGAGTTATTTTTAGACCATGAGAAAAAGTCTGGAGTCATTTCTCAGGGGAAAGGATTCTATGACGTCACTTTTGTTGCTACGGAATGCGACCAAATTAGTTCGAATTGCAGACGAGGAGAGCAGCACAGTACAAGGATTGTCGCTGGCCACGCCCACCCGAAGGGCAGAATAAGCAGTACGTTGTCGATGGTATATCGCGAAGGAGAAATGGAGAGCGCTGATTGGTCGAGGTATTGCCGGTATTCTCCGCGAGGAGCGGTTCGGTCGGTTGTTTTCACAAAATCAGGAAGGAGATGAGGAGCACTCATTCGCAGTCTCGGCGCTCATCAACTTAGTCACCGCGCAGATTCTATCATCCGAGTCTACAATCCTATTGCGACATCATATCAGTACGCGGGTGAAATGTTAAGACAATTTAACTAGTCAATACCAGAGGTCTAGAATTGTGGACGCTCATAATTTTCAAGTACAGTTTTTGTTCGAAAGTATATCGCGCCGTAGTATTTGAAGTATTTGATATGTTCGGACGAAATTAACATCGGAGTCATCACGGGGCCTAGGTCGGAGTCGACACAGCGCAACTCGTTGTCACGACAGGAGGCAGGGACGACAAGCCACTGAAGTTCATCTATCTTCAAATTGGATAAGTAGGAAATATTGACTGTACTTATATAGGCCTTCAAGGAAATTGAACTATTATAAATATTAACTGTATTCATATACAAGAGAATTAAAGTCAATTATTTGCTCACATCAAGAACATGAACTTGTAATGTTGTAAAAATTGTGAAATAAAACCAAGGAAGTGTAACTAAATAAACTGTTTTTATTTCCAACAAGGACTACTTAACATAAAGTGTAGAGTAAATATAGCTCAGTAATAAGATAAAATTTTTTGATTTTACATTACAATTTTATCTACTCTAGAAATATATTAAAATTACAAACATTTTAAAAGCATTCAAGAAAACCCTGAGATTTAATGTGAAAATGACTAAATAATAACTTTGAAAAATATCAGTCATAAAACAATGTACGGTCTCTTAAAGAGTCTCATGTTGTATCATATGATCAAGTGTTCAAATCAGTAATTCATTAATATAAATCTAAATAACTTGATCCATTAAAGAGAGAACCGTTATAAATTCTAAACAAGTAGTCTCTTAGCTGCTTTTTAAAATTTATTTCATTGACCGCATCGATGAATTTCCGAGGGAGGAGATGAAGAAATTTAGATCCCATATAAACAGTTTTCTTTTTGAAAAACTCTAAATTGTGCTTTTCTACTTTACGATTTAGACGAATATTATAAGAATGAGTGTTATTTTGTAGCTGGGGATTAAAAAAATGTTTAACGTAACTAACTGTTTCGAGTATGATTAATCCGTAAACTGTTAAAATGCCTAGCTCTGCAAACAATTTTTTTAAGAAACTGTAGTTTTTAATTTAAGCATGGTTCTGATTGCTCTTTTTTGCTGAATAAGTAATTGATCTAAATTGTTTTTTGATGTTGAACCATAAATGCTGATCCCGTAAGATAAATGAGAATGAATCATAGAAAAATATATAGTTTTTAAAGTCTCCAAACCGCAAAATCTTGACATTTGTTTGAGAGCAAAGATGCCAGAGGAAAGTCTACCAACAACATGAGTGACATGATTATCCCAACTTAAATTTTGATCAACTATTAAACCTAAAAATTTGGTGTTTTGAACTTGACCAAGAGAATCTTCATCCATGAAAATGTTAGGTGAAACCTGACTTGTTGATTTTTTGCAGAGAAAGAGATGAATTTAGACTTTTTAGAATTTAGAAGAAGATTTTAGCGAATTTCCCCTATAGGGAAGAAGCTATTACCGTAGGTCTCATGGTAAGACTTAAGCTCGGGACCACTATAACTTTTCGTTTTGGGGCCCCCAGAAGCAAAAAACACTATTCGTTTGAATTTTTATATATATATATATATATATATATATATCTATATATATCTATGTGTCTGTTAGCACGATAGCGGCTGCAAAAATGGTCCGATCTTTATGAAATTTGGTACGGACGTGTAAAGTGGTAATCAATTGGACGAGTTCGTGAACCAGCCCGATCGGACCACCGGAAGGGGGGGTAAAGGGGGATAAACCCCCCCAAAAATGGGTTTTTTGAATTTTTTACATAGAAAAATAAAATTTATCGAATTTTTGTGGGCACCATTGAATTCAGCTCAAAAAAACAAACAATTTAGTATTTTGAAACACTGCTCTATGTCCATTGGTTACCGAGATATTGAAAGTGGTAAACACAGTACGTTGTCTCAATGTTAACCTTATGGGAAATAAGTAAAATTCTATATCTTGCTTATTTCTCAACATATCTCAATAAAACTTGGTAAATAGCTTCTTCTAGTTCAGATCTACTAAATATTGAATTAAAACCACCCAGTTTTAATATACCTGTAGCAGCACACCTGCATACTCATTCCCCATGTTATTCTTATGGAGCTTACAAAAACATGTCAAATCTCACTATGTTGGATTGAGATATGTTGTTTTGCATTTGAAATTCGCTGAGTATGCAGGTCTGCTGCAACGGGGGTATTTACTATTGAAAAAGTCCTTAACCACAGTCAAA
This sequence comes from Flexamia atlantica, assembly GCA_035578135.1. Taxonomy (NCBI): domain Eukaryota; kingdom Metazoa; phylum Arthropoda; class Insecta; order Hemiptera; family Cicadellidae; genus Flexamia; species Flexamia atlantica. Next base: position 35,025,783 of record JAQJVK010000004.1, on the reverse strand, counting down.
CCCTCAAAAGCTGACACTTCAACTTTTTTAATTGACTGCCCTGAAAAAAGAATATTAGAGTCATCAGTATATAAACATACACTGCTGCTTCCCTCTTCCAAGGAAGGAAGAATCATTGGAAGACCCTTTATAAAACACAGAAAAAGTAAGGGGCCCAAAGTAGATCCTTGTGGGACACCATGTTTTATTGTTTGTAATTTTGAACAAATTTTATTTATATATTTATTATTAGATTTGGAAGTAAAATTATCTGAGATGTGCTCTAATTCAACATATTGCTGCCTATTTGTCAAGTACGATTTAAACCATGCAAGTTCTTTACCCCTCACCCCAAGCTTATTCAAAGTTGTTGTTAATTTACTATGGGATACACTGTCAAAAGCCTGAGACAGGTCAAGAAACACACCAATAACTTTTTCTCTTTTGTCTATGGCATCAATGATTGATTGAATAAAATCTACCCCAGCTGTCACTGGAGACCTTCCTCCTTCCTAAAACCATGTTGCTGTTTTTCCAATAAGTTATTTGATTCCAAATAATTAGAAAATTGGTTATAGACTACTCTCTCAAATATTTTAGAAAAAGCAGGAAGCAAAGAAATTGGCCGGTAGCATGATGGATCGGTACGGTCTCCTTTTTTGAGTAGTACCCTCATTCACCCTCCTGAACAGCAGACTTTTGGAGTTGATCAAGCTCATAGCCCTGGTCCTTGTCTTAAATAAATCATTCCCGTCTCAAACCCAGTTGGGTACTTGTGTACTATATGGACCCCACCTATTTTTCCATTAATTTAGTTTAGTTAGGTAAAGAAACACTACATATTATTGAACATTAGTGTATTGTGATCAAATATAAGGAAAAAACAACAGGGTAGAAGGGGGAATTGGGTACTAGGTTTTGGAAAATGCACTCTGTAGGCTAAACCAAATTGAATATCTTTCTAGTTTTTATGCCTTCATATCAAGGCTTCTAATAGACATCTTTTCACCAACTTTACGACCTGCAACTTTTTTGGTTCTATTTAATAAAAATAATTTTCATACCCAATTGCCCCTAAGGGGGGAATTGGGGACTACACCTGTAAGACATAATAAAGCCCATATATAAAATAGTGGAGAAATGGGTGTTATTAAGAAAACATAAAGGAATATTTTAAGACCAGTTTTGTTGAACAAATTTTTTTTTGACAATTTTATAGGATGTTAAACTAAATTTCGTAAAACTTTACAGTTTTTTTTAGATAATTAATAATAATTAATCCTTATGACCTAGGATAGTAAAAATTGTATTTTAGGTAGTTTATAAGAGGTACTTTAACATAATGCAAGTTCAATTTTTTTAACTTTTACAGAAAAAAAATTACAAGAAGTTAAAACTTTGAAAAAATGTTGCGAAAACCTGTTTGCCTCAGACAATCATACACTGTTAAATTAATACAAACACTTCAATTCTTTTTATAAATTAGGTTACTGTAGGGTAGGCCTACTTAATACTGAGTCAATAAAATAAAAACTTATTTTTTCATAGGCTAAATACAAACTTAACAAATAAAAGTAAAATCAGTAGTCCGTACCACCTAGAACCGGAATTATTCAATGGGCTATCTTATTTTCCAGGTTAGCCAATCCATAAATGGCTGAATTATCACTTGGGAAAGTAGCCTATATATTTCTAAAAACTAATTAGGCCTAGGGGTTTCACTTTAAAACTAGTACTTTGTCATAACCATAAAAAAATAATAGTACCCATTTTCCCGTAGGGGGGCAATTGGGCACTAAAATTTTCAACCCCTAAAAGCTACCCGTTAGAGATAATTTAAAAATTCCAAAACTCTAGCAAACTACTATTAGTATGTATACTTTGGTTTTATGAGGTGAGTGTAAATATTTTGCATAAATTTAAAATTTTATAATGTTTCTATGGTTATTCGGACAAAGTTCGTGAGGCACTTTGTAAATCGAAAAACTTAAGGGTCAAACAAATTATTTTTTAACATGTTTATATTTAAGGATAGCAACTTTAAAAAAAATGGTGGTGTAAAACACATAACTAGCTATCTCTACATATTTTTCAATCCTTCCTAACATAAAGGGTTGATTAAATAAACAATTTTTAAAAAAGTAGTTCCCATTTACCCCCGGTACCCAATTCCCCCCTTCTACCCCATACTTTTACTTCAGGGTGTCCCAGAAAGCTACGATATCACTCAGTAGTGTATCGAAGAGGTCAGCTCCACTCTCTGCCACTGCAGACCTCCACATGTATTCTGCTGCATTAGGTTACTTATAACCTAACCTAACCAAACCTAACCAGATAGAAGAACAGCGCGACGCAACACGACCATAACACCGACTGTCTGGCGGTGACTCAACAGCTGTGCACCGCAACAATGAATCATTCACTGGCCAGCGCAGCATTGTAAGGCGCTCAGAAACGCCGTTGGTTTCGAGGACTCACTTACTTACTCGGGCGTCTGACATATCAAAAATAAAGTTACGTTAAGTAGTTTTCGTATATATATATATATATATATATATATATGTCATTTCGGCCCTAACCAAACTAAATTAATGGAAAAATAGGTGGGGTCCGTAAAGTACAAAGTACCCCCAGTTGTTCAAAAGACTTGTAGGCTATAAAATGCTATTGTATAAAAAAAACTATTTTGAAAGTATTATAATTACTTTTGTAAAGGCTAGGGGATATATAGGCGAATTATAATAAAGGGTAGACTAAGGGAGGGGGAGTCCAAAGAGAACAAAACATTACAATTGTAGGCCTAATTTTTAAACAGCTCCGATGAAAGGGTACATTTTGGTACATCGATTAGGATAAGCCTTGAAAGAATGCAGTGATGTATCATTGCTGACAGAACACCTATGTCAGTGCCTTCTAATACTCACTGGTCTCGAGTGGCCGTGTTCATCAGTGGTCGAGCCGACACTCGGTGGCTCTATGATTACATCATAGATAATCCCTGCAACAGAACAGAGATAGGTAGCCTAGTTCTGAGAATGTATATGGCCACTAGGTTCTGTAGTAACAGGAAAATCAATGAACTGGTGACTGCACAGGGTGGTTGGGCATATTGTTTGAACACTGCCTATGCTTGACGTTACCAAAACTTTGAAGTGTTCAAATGTAGGTAGTTTAAAGCCGTGTAATAGTAGTGTAATAGTAACAGCAATAGTAAGCAACCAACTCTGGCAGTAAAATACTGAAAACTAAGTTAGCTCTCCAGCTTTGGCTTAAAACTAACTTACCTCCAGTCACAAGGAAATAGGATAGCAACACCAAAGAAAACATCACCATTGCAGAAGGCTGGTGGAACCATGATGGACGCTTTATTTTTAAATTAGGAACTTCTAAAACTAAAAAGGGCAAGCTATACAAAAATTCCATTGTTAAATCAGGACTATGCAAGGAATTAAAATTTTCTGCTTGTTTTATATTTTATAAAAGTGCCACATGAACAAACCCACACTCCCCAATCCAAAGACATCAAGGAAATACTGACACTGACACTGACAGTTGACCATTGACCGGCATTGTTGATGGTCGGCTGCACGGCATCCAAAGACATGAGAATCGCGATGCTATATTTTTTAAACCTTAGCGGAGTATAATATAATATTATAGATGTATACATTGGTAGTACCAAGGGGTTACTAACCAATGGTTCTGTATACATTGGTAGTACCAAGGGGTTACTAACTTTGATTCATTGAGGCCAAATCGGGACCAAGGCTCGTCTGCGGAGTATGGAATACTCGACAGAGATAATCTTTAGTAAAAAAGGTGAATAAATATGCGTTATTTCTAGTTTTTTTTAGACGTGTACTTCATTTTTTACACTTAGATATATGTTCTCGAAAATGTAGTCTAGATTTTGAGATTTTCCCCCAAAAGAATGAATGAATTATTTTTTATTCCAATAAATTGTACAGCTTCTTACATTGAGGACTTAATGAAATAAAACTATAATCTATACTTATTTAATACGCTAGGGGTTTGTTTTGTGATCATTACTCCTCCTAAAGTTCTGGGCCGATTAGATAATTCAGGTGTCATTGGAAAGAGCTTGGCGTGAGGTTTTGTAGGAAATAAAATTTAAATACCACCGTCGCAGCAGACCTGCGTACTCAGCGAATTTCCATAGGATTTATTTTGTATATGTGAGCATTCAACTTGTTTGAAGGAAAGTATCATTTGAATACGTTAAGTAAATAATATAATAAAAATGCATATTTAATCATTCATGAGCTTTAAACATGAGGAAAATTAACAAAGAGACCATATTGGTTTTCATTAGTAATACATACACTTTTGTATTTTATATAATTCTTAGTCTTTTAATTTTTAATAACTGTAATCTTGTTATAGAATATAAATGTCAACAAACATATAACCAATGAACTCAAAACAAACAAATAATTTAATCTAATGAAAAAATTAAATTCAATCATATGGTCAGTTTTATAGTAATTAAAACATCCCTGTTGCAACAGACCTACATCTCCAGCCAATTTCAAAAAAACATATTATCAATCCTCATAATTAAACATATCATATATTATGCTACATTTTCAGGCAGTTCATACCAAGACATCCCCCCCTCCAAATGCTCTTACTCTCTTTATTAAATTTAAAAATAGTTTGTATTTTTTGATATAGTATATATTTTCTACAAAATCTTGATCAATGAACTCTTAACTATTCAAAATAAACACAAATAAAATATTCAACACCTGCAAATTTAATCATATGTTCAGAATTGTATTTTTAAAAAACATCTCAAATCAGGGTGACTATACTTTTTGGAGGGAAAAATTAAAAACAATATTGGACAACGTACTGTGTTTAGCACATCCAATATTATCCAATATCTAAGCAACGGATTGACGTAGAATAATAATTCAAAATGCCAAATTGTTTGTTTTTTAAGCTGAATTCAATTTTGACAATTAAGTTTAAAAATAATTAGTAAAAAGGTGTTAAATCTTGAAAATAAATTTTATTTTCTGAAAAAAACCTTCTTAGAGTAAATCAATCTTGCTGGTTTGCGAACTCGAAGTCATGAATGATGCTTTATACGTTTGTTCCAAATTTCATCAAGATCGGACCTTTTTTACAAAAGTTATCGCGCCTACGGACAGGTATATATATATATATATATATATATATATATATATATATATATGAAAATGAACGAACGGTGTTTTTGGGGTCTAGGGACCTCAAAATGAAAAAATGGGGGAAATTCGCTAAAAGGTTTGACTAAAGGGAAGAGCCCTGGACGCCCTTAAAGTTTCATATTAGTCCATAAGATTTAACATGGGAAGAAAAATTTCAAGTAAAGCAGCTGATTGGAGCAAACAAAGTTTTTCAGCAAAGCCATATGTTGTTAATAGAATTGAAACCACTGAATGTAGAGCAGGAGGCATTTCAGTTGATGGAAGATGTAAATAAATAAACTATTACGATCTATTCAGCCAGGAAGTCTTGTAGGGGAGGAAAAGCGAGAGAGATGGAGAATACCCCCACCACTGTTTTTCCTTCATCGGTTGTGTACAGTCAACTTAAAATCCCACATGGCCTATGACAACATTACTAATATTGTTGCAAACAAAGAATCATATGTTTTGACAGATGAATTATTTCGAAATTTGACTATACTGAGACTCGCGGTAGGGGAAATCTTCACTGCGCATGCGCATCCCACAGGACTTCTGGACTGAACAGTATCCTAATACATTCTTAGGGCCAGAATTCAGTTGCAAAAACATTTATTTTGATGATGTATGTGTGAAGATCTTAATATTCACATATGTTTATATTCCAAAGAAAAATATTAAAAGAAAAAATAAATTCTTATGTATAAATTCTATAAATATAAATAGAAATAAAAGAAAAAGAAGCAGAATTAACATTCATTATAAGTATATTTATTGAACCATTTTTGTTCAGTTTGAGACTAAGACGGGTCATATGCTACTTTAGGGCATGAGTTGCATAAATGAGAGCATGAGGGCATGAGAGCATGGGCTTAGGGCATGAGTTGCCAAGAGTCGAGAGTGGCGCTAACGCATGTAACACTGGAGAGCACAACTTTGCTATCACCATGGCACAAGAACACTCTAGCCGCGACAGGGCAAAACCTAGCTAGCTCGAAAATGAACTCGGCCTAAACGTTACACAGTTGTCATAAAAAAGTTAAAAAGGCACCAAATTTAATTGCAATTCATAAAATTTTCTCCGGGGGAGGGACCTGGATAAAACTGCTGTGGGTTTTTCATATCCTCCCGGCCACCCGATGAGCCATAGCTCCGGTACTTTTTTCGTTAGAAAATGAACTCGGCCTAAACGTTACACAGTTGTCATAAAAAAGTTAACAAGGCACCAAATTTAATTGCAATTCATAAAATTTTCCCCGGGGGAGGGACCTGGATAAAACTGCTGTGGGTTTTTCATATCCTCCCGGCCACCCGATGAGCCATAGCTCCGGTACTTTTTTTGTTAGAAATTAATTAAGTCCTGGGTATAGCTCAGGGTCAGTCCATTGCAAAAGTTGGAATTTACCTTCCCTCCCCAGTACTTTCTCATGGTACTGTATATGTGGCGGCAGGTCAAGCCAACTCCTTTGAGGGGCTCATAATATTCGTAGAAAACACTAATGAAATATGGACGTCTAATTAAAAATGACTGAGTATTCACAAGAAATTTAGTTTAAAAAGCTTTTGTAAAAAGTTACAGTAGAACAGGAAGTACAACCATATGAATAATAAAATAGTTCTAGAATACTGTACCATTCAATACATAACAATTGCTCGATTTCGAGCAACGGGTTTACTAGTACTTGAACAAACGTCGTTAAACTAATTGAACGAACACCGTTGTTAATTTCAAACACTTCCTGTACATTCATTGCTGAAAAGTATTAAGAAAAAATTATTGAGTTAGTTGTAAGTAAATGAAAATTAAGTTGCACAAAAATATTTAGCAAAACTATGAGATCAAAAATTTTAATTCGGTAATAGTTAAACAATTAACTTACCGTAACAATAAACATGTGATAAGCCTAAAATTTAAAAAGAATTTTCATCAATGAAAAATTAATTTATTTTAACAGTTTTTTCACAGTTTACTGCTAAATAAGAGCAAGAAGAACACATCCAAGAATAAAAACCATACAATTTGAGGCAGTTGAGCAATTTTTGTCGCAAACTAATGCATGTTTCAATATAAGGGAATATGCTCATGATTCTTATATGGAACTAAAATCCAAGACGGCGCACAGTGTCGCCGTAAATTAGTCGTGTAAATTAGTCATTTCGCCTAATTTACAAGCAAAAAATTATTTTTATCAACATTTTTCAATATTAAAATCAATATTTATTTTTGTTAAAGAGGTACCCATACATCATTTTACCATTGTTTAAATTAAAATCACTTAAATAATTTCTAGAGGCGGGAATTCCAAAGCGATAACGGCCTATCAGAGGTAAGCCGGTTGCAGTAAGATAATGGGCAGTGCAGGTCAGTTACTTGTTAGTAGATGGTTGTTTGTTCAACATTATACAAACCATGGCTACTAGTAGCACAGGGAAGGAGCTTTACTTTCTACAATAGGATTACTGTTTGCATTCAACCATTAAAATAATATTCAAACTATAAAAATGGGCAAAATTACTTAATTTTACAGGGATAAATCGAATATTATTAAAGTATAAGTTTTGAAATTGATCTATACTAGTCATAATATACATATATTGCCTTGATAGATAACAACTTATCTATCAAGCAATATCGGTTTTACGTGCCCGTTTTTGCCCGTTATATTTTTTTAACAAGATTTATTGGGTGGGATTGCTAAAATAAAAAGTATAGCGTTGTACGAATAGTGAATTCCAATGTCAATCATGCCCCATTCGGCTAGCCAGGATCGGGTGAAATTTGGTATAATAAGAAATTTTGAATAAAAATAGGTAGAACAGCGGGAATAAGGTAAAAAAATGGCGGCCATTTAAAAATTTGAGATGGGCTAACTAGCTTAAGTGTAGGATACCTCATTTTACCTCGTAAACGGGTAAAAGTAGTAAAACATTACTCAGCATACCTTCACAACATGAAAAACTGCACTTTTTTATGAGAGTCCCATTTTTGCCCCAAATCCAAAATGGGATATTTTTGGGGCAGCTCCAAATTTTCAAAGGTAAACTGCTATTCTGCCCTGCTAAGCACAAAAGTGGTAACTGCACTTCACCTTATTTGTGGAAAATCAACAATGAAGTTTGAGAGCTGGCCATTTTTCATGTATATATAATTTTGTTATACTTTAAATTTTAATTTATTGTTTATTTTTTCGTTTGTTTAAATAATACAAAATGAGCCATAAACTCCATAATGCACAATTTTTATAGCAGTTACGGCTGATTTAAAACCGCTCCTTGCGTTCAAATACTTAGCTCGTTGGCCGTAACTACATGTTGCTAGGCATGTTTAGTGGTATCTGAGTAGATACGGTCATAAATGCCTAGTACAATACGCTTACCCCTTAATAAGCCTTGTAAAAATTACATTAACACTGGCCGTATAATTTACTCTTTGTTTTTAAAATTCACTTTCAAACTTAAGTACTACTGAGCCAATCGATTAAAATATCCACCATCAATTAAGAGTAAAGCCCTTGGAATGGAAAAATCCATGGGAGCATTATGCATAAGATTACCTGGAGGCAGGAAATAACAAAAAAACACAAATAAGCTGAGAAGACAACGTATAATAAGCTAAACTTGCTGTGGTTGTTCAACTTTAACAAAATAAGCTATTGTCATAGGCCTATTATTATTAAATATTAACTAAAGTAGGGCATTCAACAACTTACCCATTAGCCATTTACAACAACATAGGTAGGCCTACAGTTAGTATTTAAAACATAAATTTAGGAACCTTTTATTTTCATATCAAAGCTACATATCATAACCCCGTCGCAGCAGACCTGCGTACTCAGCGAATTTCCATAGGATTTATTTTGTATAATGTGAGCATTCAACTTGTTTTAAGGAAAGTATCATTTGAATACGTTAAGTAAATAATATACTAAAAACGCATATTTAATGCTTCATGAGCTTTAAACATGAGGAAAATTAACAAAGAGACCATATTGGTTTTCATTAGTAATACATACACTTTTGTATTCTATAGTCTTTTAATTTTTAATAACTGAAATCTTGCTATCGAATATAAATGTCAACAAACATATAACCAATGAACTCAAAACACTCAAAACAAACAAACAATTTAATCTCATGAAAACATTAAATTCAATCATATGGTCAGTTTTATAGTAATTAAAACATCCCGGTTGCAGCAGACCTACATCTCCAGTCAATTTCAATAAAACATAATATCAATCCTCATAATTGTAAACATATCATATGTTATGCTGCATTTTCAGGCAGTTTAGACCAAGACATCCCCCCTCCAAATGCTCTTACTTTCTTTATTAAATTTAAAAATAATTTGTATTTTTTGATATAGTACATATTTTCTGCAAAATCTTGATCAATGAACTCTAACTATTCAAAATAAACACAAATAAAATATTCAACACCTGCAAATTTAATCATATGTTCAGAATTGTATTTTTTAAAAACATCTCAAATCAGGGTGACTATACTTTTTGGAGGGAAAAATTATTAAAAACAATATTGGACAACGTACTGTGTTTAGCACATCCAATATTATCCAATATCTAAGCAACGGATTGACGTAGAATAATAATTCAAAATGCTAAATTGTTTGTTTTTTTAAGCTGAATTCAATTTTGACAATTAAGTTTAAAAATAATTAGTAAAAAGGTGTTAAATCTTGAAAATAAATTTTATTTTGTGAAAAAAAACCTTCTTAGAGTAAATCAATCTTGCTGGTTTTCGAACTCGAAGTCATGAATGACGCTTTACATGTTTGTTCCAAATTTCATCAAGATCGGACCTTTTTTACAAAAGTTATCGCGCCTACGGACAGGTATATATATATATATATATATATACATACATATATATGAAAATGAACGAATGGTTTTTTTGGGGTCTAGGGACCTCAAAATGAAAAAAATAACATGGTCCCGGGCTTAAGTCTCACCGTGCCGCCTACGGTAATAGCTACTTCCCTATAGGGGAAAAATACAGTTAGTTGAGCTTTATAACCTCAACAAACAATAATAATAATATTTTAGCAGCTGTTGTTGTTAGTAAAAAATACAAAATAGCTGCCAAATTAACTTAGGTAAAACAGTTGAATCTTAAATATGTTTAGCATTATTAGCCGTAAGTGTACTATACTAAGCCAAAACAGTTGAAACTGTGTTAGATTCGACCAAATTACCTAAGGATTTGTCATTTACCACCGGTTAGCTTAGTAAAGTAGATTAAAACTGCACTTACGGCTAACAAAATAAGCATTTTTAAATAATATTTCTCGCATTTACGGCCATTATACCCTAGCATTTGACTCAGTAAATTGCACAGAATCTCAAGGTACCAATAACTCAATATTGGTGAAAAAGTCAGTTACCCCCCCTGTGCTTAGCAGGGCAGTATTGTGTGACCACTCATTTTAAAGGGTTTGTCAAAAGAAATACAATGGCTTAAACTGGAGGTTAATATCACACCCCTAACTAAAATGGCGGCCATTTAAACATTTGAGATGTGAAACCTAGCTTGTGTGGATACCTACCCCATTTTTCCTTGTAAACAAGTTAAAGCTGAAAACTAAACCTCCTTCCATTATAGATAGAAAGGTGGGCCATTTTCCAAAGGATAACTTTGCCTTTGCCCCCTAAATGGGGTATTTTGGCGACAGTCCCAAATTTTCAAATTTTAATCCCTATCTAGTGACCCCCTCATTTTGAATGGTTCCTCAAAAGAAATAAAATGGCACAAACCTGAGGTTGATATGACAACTGTAACCAAAATGGTGGGCATATAAACATCTGGATTGGTAAACAAGCATTTGTTTAACCGGTTTAAACATTTTAATGTCTACCATTTTCCATTTTGGTTAGGGATGTCATATCAACCTCGGGTTTGTACCTTTTTATTTGGCTTGTTATATCCTACAAAATGACGGGTCACTTGATAGGGGATTACATTTAATAATTTGGGGCTGCCCGAAAATACCCCATTTTGGGGGTGCGGGCAAAAATGGGACTTTCATCAAAAAGTGCAGTTTTTCATGTTGTGAAGGTATACCGCGTTTGGTTTTCCTACTATGAAGTGTTAAAAACTTTAGGCATGGTATCCAAACTTAACACTGTATATTCAACATACACAAAAAGCAATAAATTGCATAAAATAAATCAAATTATAAAAAAAATTAGATTTTTTACCAAAAACACTGGTTGAAAACATTGCATGTGAGTTCAATCATATATTGGATTGTAATTAATTTTTTGCGTCTAAACAGGCATATATTTGACCACTATGCGGGGCGGGGCGAAGGTAGCACACCTGTGTTGGGACTGCATACCTCTAATAAACATGGTGGCCACATTGTAGAATATGTATGCGTGTGGTTTCATATCTAGTTGAGATCTTGTCCAAGTCCTCATTATTTTTACATTTACAAGGTAGCAAATGCTTGAAATTTTTCTTAATATTTTGGCAGAATTGTTTGAATTTATATAAGAAGGTTAAGCTCCTTAATTGTACTAAAACCTACCATTTTGCTTAGCTGTTTTCACAGTTTCAAAATCTCCCAAACCTGTTTCAGGCGTTTCCCGACGAAAGTACCTTGTCAGTGTCACCCCATATTTGTCATGGCCATCACCGCTTATATTAAATTTGCAAAAATTAAATGTGAAATTTCTCCATTGGGGAGCTGTAGGGGAACGCCTGAAACAGGTTTGGGAGGTTGGAAAATTGTGAAAGATGCAAAATTGTTAGTTTCAGTAAAATAGGAGCTTCTGAAATATGTTTTTGCTACATTTGAACAGCTTGAAAAATTACAACTCTGGTTGCTATCTTCTGGGTCGTATTTCATCGATCAGTTCTTTTTCTTTTAGTATTGAAGCAAGCTAGGCCACACTGAAAAAACACTAGTATTTGTTGTGAGGCCTTGATTGAAGTCAACGGTATTGTTTAAAAATTAAATCAGGAACAATTTCTCACGTTCTTTTTTAACTTGAATTTTTAAAAGAGACTCATTCTCACACATGGGTGCTGTCACCTATGTGAGAATATTTGTTCCTTATATAAGGGCTGTAACTTAACAATTAATGATTGTATTTAATCTCTCAAAAATTTGTCTATGCTTATTAATGCTCCCCTGTTAATTTATGATGTAACCTGCTTAGTTTCAGAAATAAAATTTACTTTGATTCGATGTAGTACATGGAATCACTCCCTGTGGGTGGGGAATTTCCCAGGTACAAATATTATATATTTATAAAATGAATGATAATAAAATGAAATTTGAGCACCCTTTTGGTATCATTTTATCAAAATATCACGCCAAATATAATTTTAATTATATCATCTTCACAGTGTATGACAACTTAATAATGAAGATATTTTAAGTTTTTGTGCACCATGAAGTTGATATAGTGTTTATCGAATTATTATCTACTTTTAACGATATATATAATTTTAACATGCGAGTGGTGAAAGGTAATTTTTCAAAACATTACAGAGGACAGGTAAAATCATAAGGACACTATATATAACATTCAGTATTTTATTTATTACTTTATTTAATAAATAAATAATAATAAAATGTTTTGAAGAAGACATCATTTGATTTTATTGTTTGAAATATATCAATTTTGAATATTTTAGTATACAAATTTGTTGGCAACATAAAAATACAACTATCCTTTAAAAAAGTCTTCAATTGTTTCCTGACATTTTGTAAAATTGTTTTTCTCTTTGGGTGACACAATTTCCCCCCATTTCCCCTTGCCAATCCAACTCCACATTAGTTGGTGATCCAAAGGCCTTAATGACAGCACTACATTGGTAAATTGTTATAAGCTTAGACTTAAGATGTTACTTTTCCTCGAAAAATCCACACAGATTAAATTTAGTGGAGTTTAGTAATTCCCGTTAAAATACTAGTTCAAAATCAAACTACCCATTCTCAAGTAAAAAATCAACTAAAATAAAATAATAGAATGATAAATTGCACTTACCTGCTAGTATTGCAAAATAGTACAAAAGCGAAAGTGAAAACATAACATTTTTCGAAGGTCTTTTAACATTTAATCTCAGACGGGGAACTTCCAAAAACTCAAAAAGTGGTGAGAACAAAAATTCCATAGCTTAATAAAAAAGTATGGACGAGCCACGGTCTTAACACTCTAAAACTAGAATGACAACTGAACTACCACAATTACACTGTGTCAATACAACACCTGGCCTGTCTGGCGCAATTGAGGTGCATGCGAGTTATTAAATGATTGTTCTTGTTTACTTGACTAAACAGCAAAAATTGATTTAGTATATTGGAAACAAATTATACCAAATACTAACTCAAACAACCTTTTTCTTAATCATTTGCATGTATATTCTGTTGTTACGCGTCTAAAAAAAATAGAAGGCATTAAAATCAAAAAAAGTATTTTTCATTTATTTCTGATTTATCTTGTATATATTTGTTTGTTTCCATCCTTTAATGGTTTTAAAATTAAAATTTGCTAAGCCCATGGGACATAGCCCAAGGTTAAGGAAAATGAATACCAAATTTAATGTGAATTGTTTCGGTAACTTAAGCGAGTTAGAGCCCCAAACACTATTAATGGTTTAAAATATACCTGATTCAAAGTAATCCAAATAAAAATGAAGCCCCAAACAACTAAATTAACTAGTTATCAAATAAATAAATACCCCCGTTGCAGCAGACCTGCAAACTCAGCGAATTTAAAGTGCAAAACAACATATTTCGATCCAACATAGCGAGATTTGACATGTTTTTGTAAGCTCCATAGGAATAACATGGGGAATGAGTATGGAGGTTTGCTGCTACAGGTATATTAAAACTGGGTGGTTTAAATTCAATATTTAGTAGATCTGAACTAGAAGAAGCCATTTACCAAGTTTTATCAAGATATGTTGAGAAATAAGCGAGATATAGAATTTTACTTATTTCCCATAAGATTAACAATGGGACAACGTACTGTGTTTACCACTTTCAATATCTCGGCAACCAATGGACATAGAGCCATGATTCAAAATACTAAATTGTTTGTTTTTTTGGGCTAAATTCAATGGTGCCAATAAAAATTTGAAAAATTGTATTTTTCTATGTAAAAATCTCAAAAAACCCATTTTTGGGGGGGTTTACCCCCCTTTACCCCCCCTTCCGGTGGTCCGATCGGGCTGGTTTACGAACTCGTCCGAATAATTACTACTTTACACGTCTATGCCAAATTTCATTCCGATTAGACCATTTTTGCGCAAGTTATCGTGCTTAAAGACACATATATATATATATATATATATAAATATATAGAGATATATATAGATATATATATATTTATGAAAGTGAACGAATGGTGTTTTTGGCATCTGAGGACCTCAAAAAGAAAAGTTATGATGGTTTTAGGCTTAGGTCTTACCATGAGACCTACGGTAACAGCTTCTTCCCTATAGGGGAAATTCGCTAAAAATTGCTTGGTAAAACATCGATGAGTTTTAATGATTAATTATATTTGAACAATTCTTTATTTGTTTAGATAAGTCCCAAATTTATCTAAAGCTCCTTTGAATTTAAAAAAGAATAAGGGAAATTTACCTAAAAAACCGTCAATATTCAGATTGACGTAGGAAAAAATATTTTTTTATGACACTCAGAGGCTGACGCTATATCAAACAAACATTTTTTTAATGTAACTGAAAAAATTAAATATCAATATCAATATAATTTTGCTATGACTTATTAAAGAAACTGAAATGAAATGAAAAACCGTATATTTCCAGTAAATACAAGTATGTATAATCAAGCAATTTCCTATAAATACAGTTTATTTCCAATAAATCTTACTAATATTATAAATCTGGAAGTTTGTGAGTTTGTATGTTTGGAGTTCCATCGCATCAAAACTAAAGAACCCATTTACCTGATGTTGGGTAGGTAGATAGTTAATACACTCAAGTACATTTTAGGCATATTTTGAATTTGGGCGAAGCCACAAGCAACATTTAGTCCTACTCAATGTATACTTATACTCCATGGAAATAAAGATTCATTTACATTGCGTGATTTTAAGTTTTTAATTTTCAAATAACTTGTAAAACTCTACCTACAAAATACTAAGCAGCTACAGTATTTCACGCAACTTTAATAGAATAACTCTTTCTGAACTGAACTCTCTTTCGGAACTCTTACTGAAAAAAAACTCTGAATACTTTAAGAAAAACTTTATTAACTATGTAAACAATTTTTATGAATTAACTTCTATAGAATGAACTAAACACATCATTAAAATACTGCAGTTTTAGATACAAAAAATAATATTACAGTATTTAAATCTTCATCACTGAAGTGCATAAGGATCAGTCGAAGGATTTCAACAGCAACCTCTGGCAAAGAGTTCCCACTCATTGAAATTAAATTCTGCAGCGATTCCAGAGCCAAACTTATCAGTTTATACCTCAGCTTCGCTTGTTTAAAAATACAACTGATGACATCGTAGTAAATTGGCAAAACAGGTCGTAGATCAATCAATTCAAAAGCTTCCACAAAGTCTGCATTGGCTATGTAAATCGGATCTCTAAGTTGCTTCAGGATTTCAATGAATGAAAGATTTCCATCGACTCGTATGGACTAAATGATTATTATTATTATTATAGTTTCTATTTCTTTCTCGCAGGATGAAAGGAATGTGGAAATAAGGCTAGAATTTGTACTGCTCTCATACACATTTATATTCCTTTCATGCAACGGCAGTCCCACCAGTTTCAGCTTCGTTATGTGCTGCCTCATTAGGTTGACGATGGAATCTGGTCCGGGAACCGGACAATTGGCAAAGATTGGCCGAGCGGAGAAGGGACCCTTAATGAGCTACCTCTTGGCTAGGCGCTTTGGCCAAACTACCTGATATGGGGGAGGGGAAGAGAGAGAAGTAAGTCTCGTGGTGGGTGACACGATTCTTCCAGGAAGTGATGACAGGGCGGCGGAGGGGCATTTGCAGCCGGCTTCCAGCGGTCTTCGCAATGGCCCGAGATACAATCACTTGTCCACTCGCTCAGTGTAGACTACATTACTACCTAAATATTATCGTTATTGAAGATTGCTTGTCACTTTGGTTAAATCCTATCTTTGCTCAAAAGCAAGTTTTGTATTCCTTTTCATTAAGACTTCAGTTGGAATCCCTGCATTTATCAAAAATAAAATGTAATTCTATAAAGTTTAAATACATAATTTATTTGCACCAATTTCATATTGATCAATTTGTCAGTAAATGTAAGGTCCATTTGTAAAATACTTACTATATTATTTTTATTAAAAACCTCAGTAAAATAATTTAAGGTCAATTGATTGAATTTCCAGTTAAGGTTAATCGAATTCTCATTATTAATTCCTAGCCGACTTAAAAAAATAGCGGCACATGCAATGTTTACCTCTTATTGAAGCTACTAAAGCTATTCATAAACACATGGAAAATAATCTCATTATAAAGTAAATAATTTATTTCCTTTGTTGATACCAACAAAAAGAATAGCTATATTTTTTATGAAATGGAACATCGATTATAATTTATCATAAGTATTTTTTTATTTGCTTAAAGTAATAAAAAGCAAAACGGATATCAATAAAACACCAGACTTAACTTGAACATGAACGTTTAATTTACTTTATTAAGTGTAAGAAAAATGTACAGCAAATAAATAATGAAATATGCTATCTATCACACGGTATTTAGTCTTTCAATTTTTAATAACTGTAATCTTTTTATAGCATATAAATGTCAACAAACATATAATCAATGAATTCAAAACACTTAAAACAAACAAATAACTTAATCTCATGAAAAAAAATTAAATCATATGGTCAGTTGTATAGTTAATTAAAACATCCCTGTTGCAGCAGACCTACATCTCCAGCCAATTTCAATAAAACATATTATCAATCCTCATCATTGTAAACATACCATATATTAGCCTATGCTGCATTTTCAGTCAGTTTAGACCAACACATCCCCCCCTCCACATGCTCATTCTTTCTTTATTGAATTTAAAAATAATTTGTATATTTTGATATAGTATATATACTTTCTGCAAAACCTTGGTCAATGAACTCTAACTATTCAAAATAAACACAAATAAAATATTCATCACCTGAAAATTTAATCATATGTTCAGAATTAATTGTATTAAAAAAATATCAAGGAAACTATACTTTTTGGAGGGAAAAATTAAAAAATAATATTGGACAGCGTACTGTGATTAGCACATCCAATATCATCCAATATCTAAGCAACGGATTGACGTAGAGTAGTAATTCAAATAGCTAAATTGTTTTATTTGTTGAGCTGAATTCAATTTTGACAATTAAATTTAAAAATAATTAGTAAAAATGTGTTAAGTCTTGAAAATAAATTTTATTTCGTCAAAAAACCTTCTTAGAGTAAACCAATCTTGCTGGTTTTCGAACTCGAAGTCATGAATGACGCTTTGTACGTTTGTCCCAAATGTTATCAATATCGGACCTTTTTTACAAAAGTTATCGCGCCCACGGACAGGTATATACAGGGTGTCCAATTTAACTGTGCCACCATTGCTATCTCAGAAACTATTGGATTTAAAGAAAACTTTAAATGAGGGACTTCACCTACTTTTTTAAGACATTAAAAAATATGAATTCCATTTTCTTCTAAATGGCCGCCATTTTCCAATATGGCGGAAAACTTTAATTTTTCTTATGGAACACCATGTATTTTATGGCGTATTTGGATTCTACGTTTAATTTTAAGAACTTATTACTCTTTGACATTTTTCCCTAAACTTAATAGTTAAGTAGATATAAGCCGATAAAGTTTGATTTTTCCCCTTAAGAAAAACATTGCGTAATTCTCGGTAATCGGTATATCGATAATGGTTGGGTTGAATAAAAAATACCAAAGAACAAAAGTGCCAAAATTGTGATTTTAGTTAAGATTCAATCATACAAGTAGTTTTTATTCAAGATTCACTCATGGAAATGAATAATTTTCAATAGTTTTATACTACATAAGGATTGCATGGGATGGCACAGTTAAAATGGACACAATGCATTTTAAATGGGGAAAAATCTAACTGCTTCTATCTCCTTAACCATTGGGTTTAGGAAAAAATGTCAAAGAGTAATAAGTTCTTAAAATTAAGTGTAGAACTAAAATACACCATAAAATACAGGGTGTCCAATAAGAAAAATTGAAGCCATATTGGAAAATGGCGGCCATTTAGAAGAAAATGGAATTCATATTTAAAGAAAAACTAAACCGTGAAAACTAAACCGAAATATTTTCTGATTGAATCTCGACCAGGAGGCGATTACTAAAATACCTTTATCATGAGAATGAAATATATACCTTCATAGCAACCATGTAATAATAATATTACTGATAACACTATATACTGAATTAATAAGTAAACACTTGCTATTGAATTAATACCCCCTTTGCAACAGACTTGGGTACTCAGTTGATTTGAAATGATTAAACAAATGAGTAGCAGAGCTTCAAATTACGTAAAATCTATTTAAACCCGTTTCACTGCACTTGCATGAAAATCCTGACAACTGTCATGTTTGCCCTGTAAAACATTATTTAACGGGTTAGCAACGTAATATACTTTAACATAGCATATTTATTGTTGCATAAACCACTTCAATTCTCAACTCTTTAAACCTAAGCTCTAATAAACAAACAGCCGGGTATTTTTGCAATTAGCTGTTTATTGACTTGTATTACTAATGAGATGTGCACGGTAAATTTACATTGCAGTTTCCTATCAACCAAAAATGCAAAGAAAATAGTTTTAGCGAATTTCCCCTATGGGGAAGAAACTGTTACCGTAGTACTCATGGTAAGACCTAAGCCCGAGACCAGCTCGGGCCTGCTCGGGATGAGCAGTGGATATATTTTCGATTTTGGGCCCCCAGAAGCAAAGAAAAAACACCATTCGTTCGAATTTATATATATTCGACGTATAAAGTGGTAATCACTCGGACGAGTTCATAAACGAGCCCAATCGGACCACCAAAGGAGGAGTAAAGGGAAATAAACCCTCCCAAAAATGGGTTTTCGAGTTTTTACATACAAAAATAAAAGTAATCCGATTTTTGTTACAGGTATTGGATACAGCTCAAAAATACAAAAGAATTTGTATATTGAATCACTGCTCTATGCCCATTAGTTACCGAGATATTGAAAGTGGTAAACACAGTACGTCATCCCAATGTTACTGAAATAAACCAATTGTTTTCCTGGCATTTTCTTACCGGGACCTTTCATTCAAGTATAGGGGTTGAAGGGTTTTGGACTTGCGGTTTTTCTCAAAAGTTACGGGAACTTTGGGCTTTATATATTTCGGTGAGTTATGCTCACCAGTATCACTGATTTGCTCGAGGTCACTGTTGCCGAACAAATGTAAAAGGCGAAAGCGAACTTGTACTACTGGTATGATCGGCTATGACCCGTTTCTTTGTCACATATACTTTAAACATGCTTGGACAAAAGGAGTATGCGCTTCATTCCTCTAGGTACTTTTCGAAAATAGTAATGGTGTTGAAACTTAAAACACACGACAAATGCCCATCACGTTACAATTTGGATTCTACGTGTATGATTTAATTAATATTTTTGTTCCGTAACCACTTTTCAGACGATTTGTTGTTTCATGCAAAAAATGATGTCTGTGTGGGATGATATAAAGTATCGTACATTAAGTTTCACCGCACTTGCATGAAAATCTTTGGTGGTCCGATTGGGCTCGTTTACGAACTCGTCCGAGTGATTACCACTTTATACGTCGAATATATATAAATTCGAACGAATGGTGTTTTTTCTTTGCTTCTGGGGGCCCAAAAACGAAAATATATCCACTGCTCATCCCGAGCTGGTCTCGGGTAATACAAGTCAATAAACAGCTAATTGCAAAAATACCCGGCTGTTTGTTTATTAGAGCTTAGGTTTAAAGAGTTGAGAATTGAAGTGGTTTATACAACAATAAATATGCTATGTTAAAGTATATTACGTTGCTAACCCGTTAAATAATGTTTTTCGCAACACTACACTAGTAAGTAGCCGATTTCCGCTTCCGTTTCAGTGTGGGAAGTCGCCGTTTACAAAAGAGTACGGCAAATATCAGCTGTAGTGAGGTAACAAATCAGCTGGAGTGCGGTAAAGAGTTTGCATTGAGTATTTACCGCACGAGTGCGGTAAATGCTCAATGTTGCCAACTCAAGAAAAAAAATCGTATATCACACAATTTACATTCATTATACATAAACACAACATACACATTTTAACTATGACAACCACATCTCAATTGTAAATAAACTGTTTTCCCAGGTTGCGACTACATACAGTTAATAGCGATAAGTTAATAAAGAGCATTATTATTTAATCAATTGTTGCCGCCTGTGTGACGATAAGACGTATTCCTAGAAAGGCTTACTCGGTCGCTGAACAGCAGAGATAACGCTTTTTTTCATCTCCCCCGTAGAGATAAATATAGTTTTGTTCGTATTTTCTCTCTACAGTTTAATTAATATTTTTTAAATCGTTTTACTTTCATCTTAGTCTAAGCTTTCATAAGCTTTCATAGACGTGTTATTTTTCAGTAACCCTGTATATTTGATGCTGGTAGTGTTGCGAAAAATATCGTACGCAACTCATCCGGGAAGGTGTTTACGTTGCTCGCATGAAATTCCCGCGCTCCGCAAGCGTCGCGCGTGAACTATCATGCTCGCACGTAAACACCTACTTCCCGCACTAGTTGCGTAATATACTATTACAGGGCAAACATGACAATTGTCAGGATTTTCATGCAAGTGCGGTGAAACTTAATGTACGATACTTTATATCATCCCACACAGACAAAACAACATATTTCTTTATCTTAAACTTAATTTCACATTAACCAGTATGTTTCTCAATTCTTCAAACCTAACCCATGATAAGCAAACATTTAATGTCAACGACCCTTGTTTAAAAAGAGTTGTTTAACGTGGTATTGTTGCAATCAGCTGTTTACTTCCATGTGAACGGTAAATTTACTAACACGCTCCTTATGTTTGGAGCTCATTTGCATAAAAAATACTCAGAGTTAAAGAAGCATAAACCAGTCTAAAAATATTGAATAAAACTGCAGTCATAAACAATTATTTAGCATTTTTTTAATCAGTGGTAATAATTACCCTATAAAAGAAAGAAAGTAATCTGCCACAAGAATATTATTTCCGGCATTTCAGTTGACGGATGTTCAGGTCATTCGCTTCATAGACAAACACATGTCAATCACAGAGCAGTTTCTTCTCATTGAGGAAATCCCAGGTGCGCGCAGTGAAGAAAACCCCACTTCTAACATTCCACGTTGGCCCTGCTTAACGGGGTAAAAATATTTGTTGGTTTCCTGTCAAGGAGGATATCCTGTATCCTCCTAGGTTTCTCCATGTCAGCCCCTTGAAAGGTTAAAGATCCCTTCCGAAAAGAGTTGTAAGAATTGTGATTCTTTTTCGTAATTTTTACTAGTTTTAATAATTTCATTTTATGACCTGCAGTATGTTACGTTGCACATTTTTGCTGACCTTTCAGGGTATAGTAAAAGAAATATTTAAAATAGTGATCAAAATTAAATCCATACTATTAATCAATTAGTTTAATGAAAAAAATAATTTCCTGAAATTAACTTGAAATTCTACTTAACAGCATATAGATGTACATGATCCAGGCTCAATCTATACAATAGAATATTATCATTTACTTTCATAAGTGCAGGCAGGAGACACTATTTATTTAACTTATGAATTAATATGTTATTATTGATAATATTCAAGCCTTAACAAATCAGATGCTCCAGACTGTCATTGGTGGATTGATGTTTTAGCAGTCTCTAAAGGTAGAGTTTAATCAGAATTACAATCACAATCACAATATCACAAAATCACAATTGCTGTATTGTAAAACAAAATAATTGCGCATGGTGGCATATATCAACAAAATAAATGTGTTTAAAAATAACACTTAAAAATACCCCCGCTGCAGCAGACTTGCATACTCAGCGAATTTCAATTGCCAAAAATATATTTCCATCCAAAATAGCGAGATATGACATCTTTTTATAAAACTCCATAAGAATAACGTGGGGAATAAGTATGCAGGTTTTCTGCAACAGGTATGTAAAAACTTAATGGTTTTAATTCAATACTCAAGCCATATACCAAGTGTTATCAAGATATTTTAAAATATAATGAAGATATCGAATTTTTTATTTCCCATAAGGATGACATGGGGATTGAATATGCAGTTTGCTGCCACAAATTGAAATTTCGGGTATTATAGACTAAAATACATTAGATCTCACCCATATGAAGCCACAAACCAAGTTTTATTGAGATATGTTGTGGAATAAGCTAGATATAAAATTTTACTTATTTCCCACAAGTTAACATTGGGATAACATACTGGGTTTACCACTTTTAATATGTCAGTAGCCAATTGACATAGAGCAATGATTCAAAATACTAATTTTTTTGGTTTTTGAGCTGAATTCAATAGTGCTAATCAAATTTCGATTATTTTTATTTTCCTATGTGAAAACCCAAAAAAATCCATTTTAGGGGGGTTTATACCCCTTTACCCCCCCCTTCCGGTGGTCCGATCAGGCTGGTTTGAGAACTCGTCCAATTCATTACCACTTTACATGTCTGTACCAAATTTCATAAAGATCGGACTGTTTTTATGGCCGCTATCTTGCTAACAGTCATATTGATATATATTATATCTAAAAGTTCAAACAAATGGTATTTTTTTGCTTCTGGGGGCCCCAAAACAAAAGGTTATCACGGTCTTGGGCCTCGCTATAGAGGAAATTCGTTAAAAATAATTTATTTATTTATTTTTACAGTGCCATGTTTCAGCAAATGCCAAGTACAACATAGCATTAAAATGTACACAATTTGGAGCATACATAAAAATTAATGGTCCGTTATCTGTTCATTCTTCATGTTACTTCAAATTGAAAAAAACATCTATAGGCCTAGAGTTTTTCATCATAGAGTGAATTTATATATTTCACTCTAAAAAAATAGCTTGTGATTGCAAACTATAAGTAAATATCATATGGCACCGGTCTGATTACTATTTAAACTCAGGAATCATGGTGTGCGTTGATTATTATTAAAATTTAATTTTATAGTTGCCTATAAAAATACAATATTTATAATACTCCTTGTGATATAACCTTAGTGTTTAAGTGACGGACAAAAAAAGTCGGTGAAATGAGAAAAGATTTGAAGTTTTCAAAGTGCCTTTTTGTGCCTTTGTTAACAGGAACAAGTTCATTTCAATATAATTTTTTTACTTAAATTATACGTTTTTAGCTACTTTCTAAGTGTAATTATTTTGAAAAATACGTCTTGAAAATTTAGTATTTAATTTATGTATTCTGTAAACCATCTAAGTTGTCTTTGTGCAGGCAAGGAAAGATAACTTAAAAAGTTTATTGCCCCAACGTAAAATGTGCATTCATTAATTCGTTCCTTGATGTCCACCATGATAATTTAATATGGTTATTGCTCTAATGGGAACTATTTTACCAAAACAAGATATAAAAGAGCCAGCATTAGGATATGGTTGAAAAGTTAAGACCTCAGGTTATTATTGTGGACAGGAAGACCGCTAGGCTCATCTCGCCCCTCGCCTGTTCCTGGAAGTTGAAACCCCATCAGACTGACGCAACCCTCTCTCTCAACCCCTTTCTCTCTCTCCCTTAGCCCCGGAAGCTTGGCCAATGTGCCTAGCCGGCGGATTTTTCGTAATGACACCCCTTTCTACCTGAAAAGCTCTGGCCAGAAACCCTACACTCATCTGGTCCAGAGAGCAATCGTCTTGCCAACTTTTCCTCTTTGTAACATAATGACAGTCAATATAATCGTAAGGAACTCTTCCACTATTGCAGGTATAGCATTGATGTTGGCTCCAAACTTCAGAAGAACGTGGGCAGATTCTCTTTCATTGTATATGCAAGCCATATGAAGAGGAGTACGCCCATTATCGTTTTTATACTCTATATTCACTCCATGTTCAAGTAGTTCCTCAACAATTCTCGGTGTTATTCTAACTGCAGCATGTAAAGGGGTTGAACCGTTCTTCGTTTTCGATTCTAAATCTGCTCCTCGTTGAATAAACAGTCGCACAAGTCCTATTCCCCTCCTCCACAGCCACATGTAACACCGTTCTTCCTACATCGTCTTATCTTCAGTGTCAGCTTTGAATTGTAACAATTTTTCAACAATGCAGTAATGTCCTCTCTGTGTCGCGATGTGAAGGAGTGTCAAGCAATTTGAGTTTTCATAATCAACTTTGCACCCGGACTCTAGCAAACGTTGTACTACACTGGAATGACCTTTAAAAACAGATAAACACAAAGCGGTCCTATGGAAATCGTCTTTAGATTCTATTTCAGCCTCGTACTTTACAATAATATCTACAATATTTTTGTGCCCTCTTTGCGATGAGACGTGAAGTGGAGTTAAACCTAACTTGCCCCTGGACATTACATCTGCTCCTCTCTCCAATAACAACTTTACGGCTGCGTAATGTCTACCTTCGATTGCGCAATGGAGAGGAGTCCTCTCGTCTCCATCTTTTTTCTCCAAGTCCGCGCCATGCTCCAACAAAAGACTAACGATGTTTTGATGGCCTCTCAGCGAAGCGATGAGAAGCGCTGTGAGTCCTCCTTCTGGTTCAATGCTTACACCGGCTCCCCGCTCTATCAACAACTTACAAACTTCACCGTGCCCTCCCTCTATGGCTAGGTGCAGGGGAGACTTTCCTGTCTCGTCGGTGCAGTTGATGTCGGCGTTGAAACTCAGTAGGCTATCGACTATTTCCAAATGGCCCCTCTTAGCTGCCAAGTGCAAGGCTGTTAGTCCACCTTTAATTTTTTGCTCTATGTTAATACTGCTTTCAAGTAAAATCCTGACGATTGAACTGTGTCCTTTCCTACTTGCCAAATGAATATGAAAATCTTCATTAATTTTCATTTCGTTTCCCATCAATCTTCAATTTTCTTGCAGCGCAATTGAATTTTACATCAGTAGTTTTTATTTTACAATTGGATAAACACTCTTAAGAATTTCTCTTTAATTTATTTACAGTCTTGTGCCCGAGTTAGCTCAGTGATCGATAGGGGCAAACTTTTATAATTTCTAATACGTATAACATATTTTCATCATATTATCTTCTTTTTGTAGTTGAATCTCTACCAGTGTAATAGATAATCAAGATACTGTGTCCAAAACTCATTACCTTCCTTTGAACAGATTATATGAAGAAGGGGGCATTGTTTTGGGTAGATCAAATAGTCAAACCTGAAAATAATTTACTGCTATAGTATTTAGATTTTTAAACAGAATACATGAGGTTCTTAAACCTTAAAATTGAAGTTATATTGAGACCTCAGAACATGCTGATAAACTTGTTCAAACATGGAGTATTGATTGAACTCTGAATAAATTTAATAATAATGAGCTTTTTGATTATAGATATAATTCTCCTACATAATTCATTAGTTCCACTTAATAGTTTAAAGGAATGAAAATAAAACCAAGCTTTCAAACAAATGAACATAAATTAAAATAATTAAAGGATTTCCTCTTTGAATTAAGTATTTAAAATAAAGACTTTAACTATGATATTTCCATAGATTGCATGAATTATATATTTAGAAAGGATAAAAAAGTTTGATAAGGTAATTAACAGAATTATAGGTTGTAAGGATCTATGAATAACTTTGCGTATGACCCAAAATCAGCTTGATGCTTCATTTTACCATCAAATGGGAGCAGGGTTACAATTCTAAAAACATCAGTGTTTTAGGCTTTTTAGAATGGATACGGCCACATGATTAAGTTTTCCTAAACCGTGTTTAAAATTAGTACAATTGAACGTGCATCTGCCAAGTTACATGGCAAGGCTATATAATATCACATATAGCCTGTTATATTTTTTATGATTTACTAGTGGCTTGTAGGGGCAAAAACCCCTAAAAATAAAATACAAATGCTGGATATTTAATGTTTACTTCACACTCACAGCTCGGAACAGTTTGACGTATCAGAATTTTAAGAAAGGGCGTTACTTCAGTATAGTAAGGGCTGAATGTTTTGGAACAGTGGCGCCATCCGCCGTTCTCAAAACAAACTCAGTCCACTTTGTTTACAATTAAGCATATGGACATGGTTTGCAGAAATTCTTAAGGTTAACCACAGACTGTAGCACTTAATTTATTTCCCAAAAGATAAGCAAATAAATAAGGATGAAATCAGAAAATGGTCTCCCGTTGACGACTCCACGCTCCACGTTGGAGACTTTGGCTCTACTTCATAAGGAAGTTAGGTTTGGAGACCATGAGTTTGGTAAATAGTTAATATTTTTGTAGTTGCCCGGGAGTAAACACTGCTTTGTCTTGGTAGATTCAAGATTAAATAAACTTTTGATTAGTCAAATTTAAAGGTGAACCTTTTTGTGATGTTACATTCAATAGCTTTTAGTGCAGCACACTATTCTTCCTCAGTCAAAACTATGACCATTTCCGACCGCTCATAAAACTGGTAGAGCTGGGCCCTAAGAAGAGGTCTAAAAAGAGGTGGTAGAGGTCTTCTCTGAAACTATAGGCTGCGCTTATTCGATTGCGTGTTACTAATCACTTGGCTTTAAATTAGCATCAGCTACTGCTACATGATCCAATGTAAAAGTCGTATTTATCCTCTTGCTTTTGAAGGTTGAGATTCCTAAATTATAAAAACGGATAATTTAAAAGCAAAAAAAAAACAGTCATGTGTTATAGTACGTTCAACCTATTTTTCTGGTTTTTAAATAAACCTTATATCAACATCTAGCATGTGGTTTTAAATAAAGTATAATCAACACATGTTTTAATGTAAACAAAGCAGACGTTTTTAGACTACAATGATTTTTAAATGGCAGGTATTCAACGTTATATCTTATTTTCGGATAAACTTTACAAAATTTCCGTATTTTTCCCGAGTCCCTGGCATTAAAACCTTCTTTCTATTTGAGCCCCCTCCCATTATCCTGCAATTTGCCAAACTCCTACAGCTTCGCCGCGAAAATTTCGCCTACACATATATTTATATCGGCCATTTGGCATTAAATCGGCATCGTTATAACGTAAACAAAACAAACGCACTTAACTCTTTATAATTATTTTAAATCATAAATGTATACTCAAAGCCGTAGTTATAAGTCTGAAAATCTTAAAGTTAAAATATTTATTTGTTATAGTACATTGAACATAGCTGCCTTTTGAAAAAAACCAGATGTCAACATCTAGCATATGTATTTGAATCGAACATTAGCACCACATGTTTGAATGTAAACAAAGCAGACGTTTTTAGATCGCAATGCTTTTTAAGTGGCAGATATTTTACGTTATTTCTCGATTCCTGGTGAATTTCAAGCAATTTCAGTATTTTTTCCGCCATCACGGAATAGAGACATGGGCGGATTTCTGGGGGTGCCAGGGGGTGCCCAGCACCCCCTGATTTTTCTGGTTTGGCAGAAAAGTGGGTATCAATTTTCACCATTACTTTGAATAAGCTATTACATAATTTACAACAGGGTTATTGTCAAGTAAAAAAAACATTTAGCTTTTTGAGTATGCCTGCAAACGGACTATTTGAATAGGAGTTTTATGTTTGAATTTGAGCATACAAAACTTAAAAAGTGAGGTGACCTGGCACCCCCAAAAACTAAGACCTAAATCCGCCCATGAATAGAGACCTTTAATTTGAGCCCTCTCCCATCTTTCTACGACTTGCCAGGCGCCCACAATTTTGACGCAAAGAATCGCCTTACGAAATTAAATATATGATACCAATAATCAATACAATTCTAACAGTGTGCTTACAACTCAACCATGCAAGCTGAGAAAAGGGGATTGCTCAATTCATGCATAACTATTAGTTCATAGATTTTACAATTAGGTTAAAGAATGATTTTTTTAAAGTTCTAAAACCTTTCAAACAAAAAATACAAAAACTTTTAGTTAGAAACTGTAATATTTCATTCATAAACATTCATGCACAGTCATTATTAATAACTTTTGTTTTGCAGTTTTTAAATGATGATGGTCTCACCAACAGCCATTGTCACTCAGTATCTCAGATGACTCTGATATATTGAGATTAATTTAAAAGAGTTTGGAGTCAAATCAACAAATCGAAGCAGGGCGGCTATTTGTATCGAGTCTGATTGACACAACGTCCACTTTAATGACTCCTCTTTATTTTGATAATTTTTCGCTAAGTATTGGAGTTTGCAACTGAAAAACAAAATAATTTCCAGAAGAAAAGGTCTTAAATAAAAAGGTATTCATGGTAAATAGTCTAAAAAAGAAACATAGTTATGCCTGTATCTGCCACATACTGTTTTACTAACCATTTAACCATTTTCAAAACTTATATTTCAATGTTTTCAACATGAAATCTGATTCTTGCTGGGGTTAACCATTAACATGTAACATCATACTAAGGGCGGGGCGGCAAAAACAGTAAACTCATCAAATTGTCTGCTAAAACAGCTGAAATGGCTAAATGAGATGTTTTAGTTAAACTGTTGAAACTTTGGTTACATTCTTCAGGGCCTTTTATGTGTAAAGTTGTGTTTATCTTAACATATGATATTATAGTTGACTAGAAGAACCCGTGGCTTCGCTCACGATTAAAATTAAACATTCACTATTACCCATGAATTATATAGTTTTGCTTTCCCATTTATTTTTCTTGTTGTAAAATCTAATGTATCTACTTCTTTGAACATATCAAATGTATTTCCATAAAGCAAAAGTTTTTAGAAATTCGCTCTTAGTACGCAGGTCTGCTATGACGGGGGTATTCTATTCCTGCATAAAGTGCCTGTTCATAAAAAATGTGACCATATCCAACGCCCCACCGACAAAGCCCCAAATGGTGTTGCTGCCCTGGGTAGGCTCATGCCCAATATCGGCGGTTCTTCCTCTTGCAAGTGCGTTTTGCTTGTGTCGGCTGTCCAGTCGATCGTACTATCAGGTGAAGAGGATTGCGCTCACACACTCAAGAGGCCAATTTACAGAGGCGAACGCCGAGAAGCATTTATGGTCGTTTCCACGGTACCTGAGCTTGCCCTGATGATGATCATGGGGCACAATATAAGGAACGGCACCCTTGGCTTTTTCGACGGCACTTTGAATCTGCTCGCATATGTTACCCTTAATTAAAACTTTATTATGCACCCCCGTCGCAGCAGACCTGCGTATTAGAAATCCTATTTCTTTTCTTCATGAAGGCATACGTGTTAGAGGAACCAAAGAAGATAGCTTGAAATTTTATTCACTGTAAAAGATCATTTTCTTAAGGTTTTAGGGTCTACCTTGAACAAAAAATCACAATGCCACTCCAGCAATTATTAAAAAGTGCTGTCTTACGTTTTTAGACTCTATATTTAGCAAAACGTTTGAATGAGCCGTCCCAGCAATTTTTTTAAAGTGCTGTAGATAAAATCAATTCCTTACAGTAGCACACTTTTCCTCTTTAAATAGCAGTTAGTTGTCATAAAATAAGTCCTTCAAGTATAAGTGATCAGTGATCACTGGAGTCCTTCAGTAATCAGTTATTTATTTTATGTTATACTACATATATACTACATATCAGCATTTTATATAGTGTATTGCACTTTGAAAAAATGCAAAAGTCTAATTCATTGACCTCCTGGCACCAAGTAACAAATCTTCATTTTAACAAATACAGTTAAGTAGCTGAAAGAAATACCATTAATTTACATCACCTGTTTTAAATTTTACTTTCACATGTTTTGTTAGTAAACAAATCTAACTCAAATTCTTTCAAAATCCCTGACATGGGTACCTTTAAGACGGTCCCAGGGCTAAGCCCTGAAAGTTATCACGAAATTGAAGGTGTATAAACCTACTCCATGAAATTCTACATGTATGTACCAAGTTTCGTGGCCATCGGTCCAGCGGTTTCTGAGTTTATCCGTGCCAACTATATAAATATATATATATATATATATATATATATATATATATATACCAACATCCTCTTTTATACTTATAGATTACCTACCCAAGCAAATAATAAACAATGATTTCGCCAGCAGCACAATCACTCATCCGACTTGGTGCCCGCTATTGTTATAGATGGGGTTTCTTAGGAATAAACAGGATCTTCAAAGCCTACCACAACATATTGTAGGTAAATGGCTTGAGATACAAGGACAAAATAAAGTTCCCCACTAACTCATAGCCAGGGAACAACGTAAAAATCTTTTTAATACAAGGTATCCCAAAAACCAGAGGTCATGAGTTTGAATCTCAGAATGTTCAAATGTAAACATATATCATGTTATGCATTAATTATGGCTCTAAACAAGAGGAATATATTCTTTTTTGCTCTGTTGGAATGATTTGGTGAAAACAGAATTCAATAATTATCTTTATAAATTTCAAAAAGGCAGCCATTTTTGTGAAAATATTGGTATTTACGAATCATCCGAAGAGAACACTTTTTACTCTGTTTCAAAATTTGTAATCCTTGTAAACTCAGCTTTAATTTGATACGCAACATGCTAACATTAAGAAAATTAAAGTGTTATCTATTTTTTTATTTCAGTGTTATGTATGAATCAACATGCTCAGAACATGTTTCGGCGTGAAAGCGCCATCCTCAGCTGGGCACAACGAGTGAAGTTAAATGCAACAGATGGCTTCGTCATTGAATTAAAAATCAGTACATTAAAAACACGAACATAAATTAACATTGTAACACAAAAACAGGCCTGTAGTACGAATGATAACACAAACTTGACACGCCAGCGGTGTTGGACAGACTCAAGTTCATGATACCATTCGTACAACAGGCCTGTTTTTGTGTTGCAATGTTAATTTATGTGGGTGAGTTAGTTAGTGTGAGTAGTGTGCTTGCTTGTAGTATGTCTGTGTATGTCAGAATGAATATATGATTGTAAAAGGTTGTGTGCATGCTATATGAATCTAGATGTTTGTCTGTGGCTAAGAGGATCCATTGGCATGAAGAAAAATTCTTTTCAACGCTGCACTATTTATTTATTATAGTATTCCGTAATTTTCCTCCACACAATTATTAGTTTCATAATTCATGCCCGTTAGATTCATAAATAATGCTAGTCCAGTTAAGTTTTTATTAATTTTCAGTTTATTTATTACTTAGTGAACCATATTTAAATTTTAGTCCGTCACCAAGAGAGACTGATGTAGGATGTAGGTTGTACCTATGCGGGGACCTTTCTCATTTAGTCATTTGTGAAATTGTATTATTTATTATGTACAGAGGTGCCAATCCCCCCCAAGAGCTATGACGGCAATCCCCCCCAAATATTTCCAGAATCTATAAAATATCCCCCCCTCCGCACAACATATATTTATGAAAATCCTATTTAAGGACAGGCCATAAAAATAATCTGGGTTAATTTAAGTTACATCACTTTCAAATTATAAACATTTTTCCGACTAAAAGTTATTTAGCCTAAAAATTATTACCTAAAAATTATTATTGTTATTAAACTTCGATTTTATTAGTCGTCAGTTATTTCCAGAACATCGTCTGGGGGAAGAAGACAAATATAGCCTTTATCACCACACTACGACGAAATCACCTGTTTCACAAACGTCAAACGCGGACCGAAACACACTGTTTGCCGCCACAGGATCGAAAACGTTTGGGGCCCTAGGGCCGAAAGTCAGCTGATCATCTATTTGCTTGAAACAAGTCAGAACATCACATAATTATATGGCATTCAATAGGTTCCAAAGACAGGATAGTTGCGAAAATATGATTTTCATAACTGTGATTTTTGAATCATAATAAAGATGTTGTATCGTCATTTATAACCTTCAAGTTTTGTTTTCAAGTGAGTCAAATAATAATCTGTTTTTTTTTTAATTATTTAGGGTTTATTACATTGGGTAGGTGGTGAAAAATAGCGTTCGCACCTCGGCCGAAAGGGTTTTGCTGCTCTCGATCGTTTCAAATTCTCGACATCATCTCGAATTTGAAACACGATCTCGAGCCTGGAAAAC
This sequence comes from Flexamia atlantica, assembly GCA_035578135.1. Lineage (NCBI taxonomy): Eukaryota > Metazoa > Arthropoda > Insecta > Hemiptera > Cicadellidae > Flexamia > Flexamia atlantica. The sequence continues at coordinate 34,993,444 of JAQJVK010000004.1, read as the reverse complement.
CTCATTTTCGGCCCTTGTTGAGAAATATACTATTTAACCAAGGAAGAGAGGCAACCAAATGATTTTGGTTACCTATTGACGTTTCTTTATCATGACAAAAAATTGTATCATCGTCATTAACCTCAAAGTTCGTTACTAAACTCACGGGTTACATAAATATATTTGTGAAAAAATGACTTAATACACCTTATAAGTTTTCTCTATTTGACTTGCTTTTCTTGAATTACGTTTCTTATAAATGTGTGTTTATGTTTAAAGCTAATCAAGAGGAGTTAAATGACAACTATGACAACAATAGTTAATATTATTATTTCATCCTTTTTTGGCGAAAATATGTCATTTTGTCATGAAGCTGTTCCCCCTATTACTGCATTTTTAATTGAAGTTTTACAATTTTTACAATCCCCTGCTCTTAAATATTTAAAAACTTTTTAACGCCCCCTTCATTCCTAGAAATAATCTTTAAAACGTCAACGTTATATTGGGGGGAATAATTAATTTTGCTAATGGATGACCGATTAAAATTTTGCCTTATCACCATTTTTACTTTTCCCCCCTAAAATGTGATGGTTCTCTCTTGAAGTAACCTATGAAACGTCAAGGCTATATGGAAGGAGGGAATAATTAGTTTTGCTATTAGTTGATTGATTGAAGTTTTAGTTGTATTACCATTTTTTCATTTCCTTCCTAAAAAGGTCCTGTTCATTTAAACATACCTATCCCCCAAAAAATAATCTTTATGACGACAAAGCTATATTGGGGGGGGGGGGGGGGGAATCAATAGGTAATGCTGCTATTAGGTGACCGATTGAAGACTTTGTAGTGTTACCAGTTTAAAATTTCCCCGCTAAAAAGTAACTGTCCAATTCAACACAACCTTTCTCCCTAAAAATAATCCTTAAAACGTCAATGCTGTATTGTGGGGGATTCATTTTGCTATTAGATGACTGAATGAAGATTTTGTTATGTTGCCAGTTTTACATTTCCCCAGTAAAAAGTAATTACTGTATACATTTAAATGCACCCTCCCTCTTAATAAGTTTTCAAGCGTCAAAGCTATATTGGGGGGGGGGGGAATTATTAATTTACTTTTTGAAGTATACCAAAGCAAATTTTCATTTCGCCCCTAGAAGTAGTTTGAGTAATTTATCGATAGGAAACAGCACAGGTTGAAAGAATTAATTAATCTGTGTCCGGTTGAAGAGAGTGTCGTGGACTGAGCCAGTGAGCCAGTGCGGCTGCTTGCGAGCCGCGGCCGCCATGGAAGAAACAAGTGCTGACGGTATACACTGGACAGTCGTGCCATGTGGGCTTATCCATGTTTATATCCCTATTTCGTTCATAGAAATTAAAAATTTAAATTTATATACAAATTTAAATAGTATAGCAATTAATTTATTTTTGACGATTTATTGGTAAAATTAGTAGTAGTACGTTTTACCTGTACAGTAAACAAAAAAAAATCCCCCCAAAAAATTCTATGACACCATTGGCGTCATAATCCCCCCCTGTAGGCACCCCTGATTATGTAATGTTCTATTTTGAGGATAAAATTTTTTGACTTTGACTTTTGACTAAGTTCGTGTTTTTATGTACTGTTCGTTCTGAGTTTATTAATTCAATGACAAAGCTGTCTGGTGTATTAACTTCACTGCTAACAGACCAATCTGGATAATAGGTTTTTCGGTTAAACCGACGGTTCCAAAATTTAATTATTAAATCCAAACATTAAAAATTAAATTAGATATCTTACGATAATTAATTTGTCTAATATATATTATATTTCATATATTTTCCAAGGGGAAAAATGATATCTTCCTCAACGACTCAAAAACTAATTAAAATCTTTTGCTTAAATTGTAGAGAGCATAGTATTTAGACACATCATTGCTGGTCTCAAATATTTTCCTAAAAGAATCGACGATACAGCACCAACCATCTCCTGCCTATCACGTTCGGTTTGAAATAAACTGTCCGGTTAACCTCTTAACCACGGCATCAGTTGCATCATTGACTATGAATAATTAGTCTAATAATTATAGACTAATAATTCATAGTCAGTGGTTGCGTGCCGCGGTTTCGATGTGATCAGTGGCGTGTGGTTTAACTACGCGAACAACATGAACATGCGACGTTATCATCTCAACGCAAAGAAAATAACCACCAAGCGCAACAATTGATACTGCAGACCTCGTGTCGTGGACGTAGTTCCAGAAAAATACCCTAGAGTTCAGCACCAAATGGTCTGAAGTGTAGCGTGTACAGGGTTGATTGGTCAGTCATAGCATGGAAAAAACTAGCACACAACTTGTATCAACAACATAAATCAGATGAGGACGTCAAATCCGACTTAACTCGGGCGTCGCGATCAACGCAACAAGGGTGTTGCACAATAATATATTCCGTCGCAATAGCGTGTACAGAATACTACCATGGAATAACACGTGTGTCGGTTAAGGGGTTAAAAAGATGTCACTTCCGCTGTGAGTAGTACGGTTAAACCGATGTCCGGTTAAAAGGTATCCGGATTAGAGGGAGTCAATTGTGTCTAAAAAAGTTGTAAACATTATGATCTGAGCTTGGTCAAATGTCGATGGCCAGTGTCACTGTTCCAAAACTTCAGTCTTTTTTGTACTTAAGTGATGCCTTTTTTTCAAAATTCTGCGGCATTCTGGCAAATCTACGTAGAAATACCTTTTAATTAACACCTCAAACATTAAAATCAGTCCAGCTGTTATTGAGGTATGACTGTGAAAAGAAAACCCCTTGTGTATTAATATATTTTGGGGAAACTATATATTTAGGTTTCTATTATCTATTCAAAATTATTAACAGGATGTGTAATTGTTGAATAACAGGAATAATTTTATAAAGCAGTCAGGTAAATTTTTTGTAACACACTTAGCCTGCTTCCTTGACAGACCGTTGTGTACAGAAACCGTTTACAATTTCTGGCGTCAAACAGAGTTTTACACTTGGTGCACATCTGATGGTTGCTTCTAAAACCAGTTTTGTTTGCATGTAAATCGTGTTGTTAATTACTTCAGATTATTTATCTATGACCACTGCAATAAGCACCAATTATGGTATTACAATAAACATTATAATGATATACATTAAAACACCAAAAACCAAGCAGTACTCTAATGACGACTTTAGAGTACTGGAGTCACTTTAGAGTACTGGTTCTAGACCAATGAGAGCTCAGCATTTGACGGAAGTTGTGTCATAATAACAATTACGCAATTCGCACATCAGCTGATTGTTGCATTAAGATTCATGTTTGAGTTTACTTATCCCATCAGCTGATTGTTCCACAACGATTCATGGTTCAGTCTGCTTATTTGCCTAACCTCAAATTTTAGTTGACCTATTCCATCATTAGTAAAAGTCATGAGTTTTGTTTAACTTCGGGGGAATTTTTTCGTATATTGTTGGTCGTAGATAAAATAGTGTATGCAACGATTGTATTATGCCTTTAAGCCACTCGTGAGATATTTAGAACACTCGCTTCGCTCATGTTCTAACTTACATCTCACTCGTGGCTTAAAGGCATTCGTTATACAATCGGTGCATAAACTACTATTATGTTCTGTACTCCAAGGCTATTGTGATTGAAGCCAATCAGCACCATTTTTCCTACGCAAGTTGGTAGTAACATGATTGTAAAACAATAAAAACCCAAACATTAAAGGTTAAATGATGAAACTTCTGAAAATCATTTCATATATTTCCATTTTCACATCAAACATTATTTTCCTTATAATTTATGATGAAAGCAAATTTTCATCAAACATCCACAAATGAAACATTTTTAGCCACTGAAAACTTACAATGGAAAATAATAAAAAACTGAAATTCAAACAGATGACAAAATATCAAAAATAAATCAAAAGTTATATGATTTAGTTGAAAGTTTGGAAAAATTACTCAAATAAGATTGCTTAAGAAAATTAATTAGGTGTAGAATTGAGCATTCATTATCCTAAAAAATTGTTCAAGAGGTTCTTAGTATCTGTTTTTGTTCTCTATAACGTACATAAACATTACAACTAAAACCCTTTTCCTAATGCGCAATGCAATTACCAAAATGTTGAACAAAAGTTTAAATAAGGATACAAGTATGAATAAACGCTTAAAAAATCAGTCACTAATCAAATGCTGTAATCATTGTATAAATAATTGGCCTGGATTGATTTTGCTCCCTTTATCATATTTAAGTCTGTTATTACCTTAAACCAAGATAAGGTTTATCAAATTTTCAAAAACCCAAGTAAAAATTATCTAAAAAATATATTTTTCATTACAACCTAACATATATCAAACTCAACCAACTTTAATCCACATTACTAAATTGATTCATAACAAATCATCCAACTTAGAGGTAGAACACAGGAAACGTAACAAATCTCAGTCTTCCTAAGCACTATTTATCACCAGAAAGAACCGAAAGTAGGATAAATACGAACACCCGCACAATAAGTCGATCCCTGTAACTGCCTAATGTTCGTGTAAAGGGCCGTATAAAACATGTAACAGTCTCAGTCGGTCGTAGGCGTGTTGTTACAGCAGGGAGATCTTCCACTCCTGTGCCATGCTGAGTCCTGGCTTCCTCACAGTCAACAGCTGCGGCGAGCTGTCATAAATAGTCTCTAGCTCTGTCGACTTCCCGTCTGCAACCAACACAAACCACATCAGTATCATGCAAGTAGATTCATTCGCTCGAAAACATTTTGGTAACACAGATCACATCAGTTCATGAAACCATTTTGGTAACACAGATCACATCAGTTCATGTAAGTAGATTAATTTTGTCTATGTTTTGTAAGGTTTCCTCCTCCACAAAAAAACTAAAACTATGACAATTTCCACTTTAATTGGAAGTGGCAGCAATCAGCAATTGTTTTGCTATTAGTCAATAATGAATTAATAGTAATAATTTTAATTCAAGATATTATGATTTATATAAATGATCAGATGACAGAGATTGTGATTGTATGACTTAAGATTGAGAAATGATAAATTATGAATTAATAGCTAATAAATGGTAAAGATTCCATACTAATAATAGTAATGAATTTTATGTAACATAACAAAGAACACTGTTGAAACTAATGAGATAATTAACTTGTTTTGGAGAATTTTTTTTCCACCTAGCTCTAACATTAGGTATAACAATCAGTCTATAATATCCTTGAAAATTAAAATCAAGCTCAATAATTCAGAAGAGACGATTTTAAAGAAAAGCTCGCCTTGAAAAAGCTCAAACTTGAAAATTTTCAGAAAAAACTCTGCTTGAGTTTAAAAATCCTATTTGCACACCCCTACTAAAAAAATCTTGGGTTTACAGAAGCAGAAATTACTTAGTATCATCATGAAAAATAATGATATCGTTCATGCTGAACAATTAATCCACAACACTACATACTACATTTACGACTACAGTGCTATGTAAGGTAGACACAACAAGGAGACTGACCACTACTGACTGCGAGGGCCTTCTTGGTGCCTGGCGGCAGTCCCACGATGACCACTCGCTCCAGCCACGCCTCCGTGGCGAAGTGGTGGTCCGGCAGCGCAAACCTGCACACAAAACAATGATAAAATAGATTTTTTAAAAGGGGAACTAGGAGGCCTGGTTAGACTGTTAGACTTTGGAGGAATGAAAGACCCAGCATTTCCAGCTAGACATGTCTCCCTAGGGATAACGTGAAGCTTATGGAAGGAAGTAGGGAAAGGTATGATATGGTCAGTCGACCTTACCCCTGAAGGAAGAAAGATTTCCAACCCATCCTCCAAGCTCTTCTGAGGACGACTCACCCTTTAATCCCAAACCTCCCAGGAACTTCCAGGCAAGGAGTTCCACCTGAGAACTCTCATTGTTGTGAACGGTCTCACTCAGGTCGGTTCACCCTTTATCTAGCAATTTGTCTGGTAAGGGTCTCTCATCTCCTCTCAGGTGGACAAGCCAGGATGATCCACAACTCCCTCCATGGGTCAGACCTGACTGGGTATCCAAGCTCAGCCAGGAATCAAAATTCCCTGAGAGACAAGGAGGAACCAAGATGAACAGGAAGCTAGCTGGTCAATACGTACAGCCAATACGTCTATAGACTAACCAGTACAATGGCAGCTTCTACTTACTGTATTCATTGTCAAACTCTGTACTGGTATATACCAGTCAGAGAGCGTTCTAGGCCAAGCCTGGAGCCTGCGAGGTTACTCCTGCTGTTTTGTTTTGTCTTTTTGTATGGCTAACGGAGAGTAGAGGAAGCTTCCTCTATAATATCCTTAGACCCTAGCCTCTGGTAGAATAGAACAGGGGAAGCTAAAAGAAAAAGGAATAGGTAGATGGAATAGGTTCAGCTGAGCTTAGACTGGGGCATGGACATACATTAATTAATCCAGTAGATGTCATCCTGGTCACTAGTACACCCCCACCTACCTTGCCGTCAAGCCCAGCCTCCCCTAGGGGGGACCTGAAGTTGTTCACTGAAAGACAGTTACAACACTGCCTCCGATCGTGAAAACATCCGTTGCTAAGATAAATACTGGTATCTAAACTAGCAAAAGCCAGTTTGGATCCCACCAGGGGAAATAGATTGTCAGTCAGGTTGCACTTCAGTCACTCAATGCTGGTGAATTCTGAACCAAAATTGTGTGAAACTGCTTAAAAAGGCCTGCTGCCTTGGCAGTAGGATCCGGGTAACTGCAGAGTTCTGGGTCACATAGGAGTTGAAGGAAATGAGGCTGCCAAGAGACTAGCCAACATTGTCAAGGCTTTATTTTCAATCTATGTGTAATTATTTTGTTTAATTAATTTAACAACTGCTGCAAACACTGCTGAGTGAGTTTTGAAAGACTGAAGTATCCACCCTATTCCACAACTCACTCCACAAAGTGACAGGTGGAAAAAAATTAAAATTACATTGACTTATCACATGAATGAAAATGGTTTGTTTAAACCAACTTAATGGGTAATCCTGGTTCTTTCAACTAAATTGAAAAAAAAATGTTTTAGTCTTATTTTAATGGTTGGGCTACAATCGTATATCCCCTACGTTACCTCATCAAAAGTTCTTTTTTTTCTTCTTTCTTGTCTAACAGCCTTGATATCTTTTAATTTAATTGAAATAAATGTTACTTACATAAACACCTGTAGATATCAAAAATATATTTGTCTTTTTTTGTAATGAGAAACACTTACGATGATGTAAGTTGGTTGTTTTCAAATTTGAACTCCAAATAAAGGCCTTGCTTGTTGTACAGGTACTGGAATGTTTCACCATCGTCGATGTAGAGATTACCGTGAGCCGTTCCCTGTTGACCAATCAATGAAAAAAATTTAATGACACTGTAAATGTACTGATGTGATTTGATCAAGGTTACAAAGAAATAGGAATTTCGAAAAAAAATCTTTATTTTGACTCGTTTGAATAATAAATGCTGAGCCCTGGAAGGTCAAATAATATATTAGCCCTCCAGTTGAAAATTGCAACCAATAAAATATGGTTTTACTGCCCATGATAAATTATACCCACATTTTGCATCTTCAAATTTTAGAAGTTAAAAGTATTAAGCGTTGCAAGAATTAGTTTACTTAACTCCAGTAGTGAAGTAACCACAAGTCCTCTATCAAATTTTCAATACATCAGAAGTTTAAATAAAAACACACATGAGAAAAAGTCAGAGTTTAATCATACTATCCTTAAGCTACATTTATTTAATGACTTACATTGATCCCTAGAGCTACAATGAGTGTGTAAGGATCGTTATGTGTCAGAGCTGAAGATCTCCTGATTCTGAACCTTCGAGGGACTATTGTTCCTCCGCGTTGGTAGTGCGGCACCTGTCAACAGAGTACAGACTTGATATTGTAATGTATAGAAAAATATTTTTAGTTTTTACCACAAAATATATTATACATTTTTATGCAAAAACAAAAGGAAATCAGGTAACACTTCATCATTGGAATGTGATGAGGTATTTTGGTTATACTTCCGCAGAAGGGTTACACCGAATTTAGGAAGTCAGTGGGAACCTGTAATGTCAGGAGGGGAACTATTGACTCATAATCATAACCAAATTACAAAATAAATTTTCCTGAAACCTTACTTATCTATTTTAAAGGATTTTAAAATAAACAACAACTTACTAGATGATCACAAACCACATAGACAGCGAAGTTATGTTGAGATGAAACTAGGTGGTTGGTATTTCAGTTATAGTTTAGTTGTTATAGATCTTTATAAATTAATAGTTACACAAGAATAAATAAAATTTAACTAACCTTGAACTTATTTTATAAATGTCTTATAGGTTAGTATCAGTGCATTTTCATTAATGAAGTTTCTATGTATCAAGATGATATTGGTAACAGCTATTTTGTCTACACTTTGAATCGGCATTAAAGTTAATAGAGATGAAATTAACTTATTTTATAAATGTCTTATAGGTTAGTATCAGTGCATTTTCATTAATGAAGTTTCTGTGTATCAAGATGATATTGGTAACAGGTATTTTGTCTACACTTTGAATCGGCTAAAGTTAATAGAGATGAAATTTCTGGTACATAATTTTAGCACTTTTTGGTCTTTAAGGTTGCAAGACCAAAGTATTAATATATATGAAAAAAAGAAAGTGACATGCTAATAGAAAATGGTGTAACCCTTCTGTGGAAATTGCACCGGTATTTTTTTTACAATTTAGCAAGAAAATCCTCTTCCAAAACGTTGTTCTGTACCAATAACTAACTGCTTGACTTGGTGTGAATTGTATTCTTCTGGAATGTAAAAATCCCAACCAATCAAAGCACCTACTACATTAAGGACAACATTAATAGGCACAAGTACATTAAGTATCAAAGTGTGATTTTTTTGCTGAACGAAAACTGTAATTGCTGTATGTTCCAAGAAACCACAGGTGCTATATTATTTACATAAGTGTTCACTAATTTATATATTACTGTACTGTAATTCATCGTATCAATTCAACTGAACTCCCACAACCCCACACTAACACTAGAGTCTACTGAACTTCAACTTAGGTCACCACCTCTCACAACAGCACCCACCTGCGGATTTCCAGGTGCCACAACCCCTTGCCAAAATTTCTGTGTGACCTTCCCTACAACCTCATGGCTTCGTCAAAAGTGGGACTATTTTTTTTGGCAAAATTACCTTCTTGAGTCTAATTTATTACCTCAAATTATCTCTAAATACCTTATTTCCTACCGTATGTGGTTCCCCTAGCCACACTACTCTAAGCGTGGAGCTTGGTGGCAGTGGCGGATCCAAGGGGGGGGGGGGGGCAAAGGGGGCAATTGCCCCCCCCCCACGAGAATGAGAAAAAAATCAGAAATTTACAGGAAAGTGAAATTCCTGATTTTTGGGTGCGATATTTTAGCTTCAGAAAATTTTAGGGACGGGATCGTTTTAGCAATCGCAACAAGTGTGTAGCTTCACGAAACCTGCGATCCGCTGCAAAAAACGATCACGTTTATTTGTCGATCGAGAATAAACGGCAAATCCAGCTTTGGTAAACTCGCAATCGGCTGCAAAAAGTATCGGACGTAGCCGATCTCGAATAAAAACGGCAAACTTAGTTTTGCAAAACTCGCGATCGGCCACGATAATGATCGCAAGTATTTGTTAGTCACGGGTGAACGGCTAAAAAAACTTTGTGGAATTCGTGAACGGCCTCGAGAAATAAGATAGCGTGTATCAGCCGATCTGCGGATAAATGGTTGATGTAGCTTTGCGGAACTCGCGATCGGCCGTGAAAAACGATCGCGAGTATTTGCCGATCGCTGATAAAAGGAAAATGTAAAGCTAGTTAAATCGTGGCAACGGACAAGAATGGTTGAAGAGAGGTAGAACGGATTATGTTTTTTCAAACATTCATTGTGATATTGAGGTGAATGTTGATATAATATAATCGAGTGTTATGCTAAGGGAGGAAAAACTGGAAAAAGAAGGCTCAACTTAGGACTTATTGTTTTTTTTAATTTAAGATTTCTGGATAAAGTATTATAAATAATAAATTTAAGGCTTGAACCTCTAAACAAGACTTTTTCCCTAATTACCTAAACAAGTAACTGTAATAAATTAATCCAATAAAAAACTGTTGTTTTAAATTGAAATTGAGCATGTTTTTGTCTCTAGATTGCCTAAAAACACGAGTTTTCAGTTCAAATTTTCGCCAATTTTCCGGGGGAGGACCCCCCGGACCCCCCCAAAATGTTACCCTCATAATCCTGCTTGCCCCCCCCCCCCCGAACTCATGCTCTGGATCTGCCACTGCTTGGCCAAGTAGTAAATGTGGCACTACACCTCTTTTCATATATTAAATTATTCCTTCTCATATCTATTTCATATTAATTTTTCAATGCACTAAAATAAAATAAAACCATCTTCAGAACAATCTCCATTTAGATATCATTGCAAATAGTTTATGTTTCCCTCATAGTGTGCCTCAGAATCTTCAAATCCTCTAATTTTTAAATCAAGCTCTCTGATTGGTCACTAACTGATCACATAACCAGATTCTTCCTTCACACTCTTGGCCTGTTCCTGTTCGAATGAGGACTCAGGAATGCCTTACTCAGTTCTAAATAATATTAAAAATGTCTCTTGACCACCATTTCAATATAAATTGTATCCTATATAATGAAGAATTACACCGAGTGAAAACTTTAACAGTGTCAGAGACGAAAAGTGCAATAATTCAGTATATTTAAGGATTTTTCATGAAACATCAGAGGGGGCCCCCAATCGTATCGTATTTCGTATATCGTATTTTTAGTTAATAGTGAGAAGGTTAGAGTCCCCAATTTATTAAAAACTTTTCCCAAAAACCACATCCACTAAATTCAATATGTATATTAATATTCTACACCCACCTTGTGGATGTCCACAGGGACGTTGACCACGGCGTGCGTATGGATGGCCTGGAAGGTGTCCAGGTCATACCAGATCTCGTCAGCGCCGGGGAAGTACACCGGCACCTGCTGCACCTTGGGTTCTGTCACCGGCCGAGCCATGATAGCATTACCTGCGCAACAACCGCACTTTCAATTCAAGCATATTGCAAATTCAATTCAGGATTCAAAGATTTTGAATTTTGAATTCCACTAGAACAAACTAATGAAGAATTAGAGATTTTGAATAGAATAAACCTAACCAACAGATGCATGTATGCTTGTAATAAGACCTTGACATCAAAGTTGTTATCATGTCGATCAAAAATACGAATATATCACACGATAATAATGCCAGTACTTCTAAATGGTGCAGAAACCTGGATATTAAAAAAAAGAAGAAAATAAACTTACCTTGAGTGAAAATAAAATATTAAGAAAAATCTGAACCAACATTGGAGAATGGAGAATGGAGGTGTAGGCATAATCAAGAGTTAAGACAGCAATATAATGGCTGTGACATCGTAGCAATCGTAAGGTCAAGAAGATTGAGATGGGCAGGACATGTATGGCGCACAGAGCAAGGGACGGTACGGAGAGAAGCTGGATTGGGAAGAGCAGAAGGAGGGAGACCTCTGGGTAGACCGAAAAGAAGGTGGTGGGACAGCGTAAAGATCTCACACCACTTAGAACTGGTATGGATGAGGCAGAGGACAGGGAAAGGTGGAGAGAGCGTGTTGGTGAGGCCAAATCCCTTCTTGGGCATGGGAGTAAGAGTAAGTACTAGAACAAACACAAAAAGGATCCTAGTTCTTAAAAAAAAGGCAGTTCGAATTATAGCTTGGCTTGGGCCTAGAGAATCATGCCACACTGCCTTTAAGCAACTTAAGGTGTTTACTGTAGTGATTCTTTTCATCCTAGATACTGCCTTGCATGCTAAAAGACAAAACCTGCGGAGAGGAACTGACACACACAATTATAACACTAGAAGAGCCAACAATTTAGTACTTCTGATCCATTGTCTCACACTCTATGAAAAACAACCGTCACATCTGGGAGCGAAATTCCTCAACATCCTGCAAATACCCCCGTCGCAGCAGACCTGCACACTCAGCGAATTTCCACAGGATTTATTCTGTATATGTGAGCATTCAACTTATTTGAAGGAAAGTATTGTTTGAATATGTTAAGTAAATAATATACTAAAAACGTATATTTAATCATTCATGAGCTTTAAACATGAGGAAAATTAACAAGGAGGCCACATTGGTTTTCATTTGTAACATATACAATTTTGTATTTGATATAATTCTTAATTTAAAAAAAATCTTGCTATAGTATATAATTGTCAACAAACATATAATAAATGAACTCAAAACAATCAAAACAAACAATAACTTAATCTCATGAAAAAATTAAATTCAATCATATGGTCAGTTTTATAATTAAACACCCGTGTTATAGCAGACCTGTATCTCCAGCCAATTTCAATAAAACCATTATCAATCCTCATCATTGTAAACATACCATATATTATACTACATTTTCGGGCAGTTTAGACCAAGACATCCCCCCCGCCAAATGCTCATACTTTCTTTATCAAATTTAAAAATAATTTGTATTTTTTGATATAGTATAATTTTTTTTCTGCAAAATCTTGATCAATGAACTCTAACTATTCAAAATAAACACAAATAACATATTCATCACCTGAAAATTCAATCATGTGTTCAGAATTGTATTTTTTTTAATCTGTCAAATCAGGGTAACTATGCTTTTTGAGGGTAAAATTAAAAATAATATTGGACAACGTACTGTGTTTAGCACTTTCAATATATCAGCAACGGACTTGACGTGGAATAATAATTCAAAATGCTAAATTGTTCATTTTTTTAAGCTGAATCCAATTTTGACACTTACATTTACAATTAAATAATATAAAGATATTAAATCCCAAAAATAAATTTTATTTTGTCAAATAACCCTCCTTAGAGTTAACGTATCGTGCTGGTTTTCGAATTCGAAGTAATAAATGTCACTCTAGATGAATGTACCAAATTTTATCGCGATCGGACCTTTTATACGAAAGTTATTGTGCCTACGAACAGGTATATATATATATATATATATATATATATATATATATATATGTATATAGATAAGATTAGTTTCTAAGAAAGCTCGAGCCTTCTAAGAGGTTAACAAGTACCTTTTTTTTATTAAAATAAATATTTTATTTATAAGATGACATGTTTTGAAACTAAGTTCATTTTCAAATCTTATTCATAACCTTATTCATTATGTTATATATTCATAACCAATATTCAAATCTTATTCATATATATATATATGAAAATGAACGAACGGTGTTTTTGGGGTCTGGGGACATAAAAATGAAAAGTTACGGTGGTCCCGTGCTTAAGTCTTACCATGCCGCAGACGGTAATAGCTACTTCCCTATAGGGGGAAATTCGCTAAAAGAGGTGAAAAAGGTCCAATATGAGAAGAAATTAAGGAAAAACCGTATCGCTTGGCTATATCAGCACAGATGTTAAAAACACATTGGATGAGTGGCTACACATTGGATGAGTGGCTACACAGTGGATGAGTTTGAAACTGGAGGCAGAACTTTTAAAAACGCAGACCTATATGTTTTTTGTATTAGTTTTAGTGACGCACTTGCTTTTCTCAATGAATGATGTAAATAAGAAATTATTGTCCATTTTCTATTCAAATTAAAAACTAATAAACTGAAAACGTTCACAATAGACGGTCAAAAAACACAGTTAGCAATCTAAGAAAGCTCGAGACTTCTAAGAGGTTAAGGTTGGGTTAAAAAAAAATGCTTTCTATTAGGAGTTCAAGAAAACTTTTTACAGGTTTTATGAGGGGATATTCTTTTGATATCAGCCTTGAAAAAAACCACCAAAACTTTTTCAAATTAAACAGTAAAAGATGGTATTTCAAATAGATAAGGATTGAGATTATGTATATTTTAAGTATATTTAAAACTTATTTAAACGCAACATGGTGAAGAACAGCCTCTGATTATTACTATTGCATTGCAATTAATAATAACTATGACTAAGATGCAATATAGAGCCACACGGAATTAAAATACATGAGCTTAGATATTAAACAATTTTACTTTTAAAATAAAATAATTTCACCTTTTTGGAGCGTTTGAATTTGGTTTTTTGTGCAAAAAAATTATAATTTGATATAAACCTTATTAAGACTGAACTCCTTAAAATTTTTATTCTATTCGACCAGGACAGAACTCACAGTTTCAATTGATCCAAAAATAGTTAGAACCAACCTTTTCCAATATAAACAGAGCAATACTTAAAGGAAAACAATTATGTTTTACATTTCTTATAAGCACATGATTTCCATATTTATTCACAAAGCGGTACTCACCGACCATGAGTTGATTGTCAATAGTAAATGTGGGTCGGTCCTCCGGGAACTCGGCCCAAAGCGGTCTAATGACGGGGGCTCCGGTCATGTTGTGTTGGAAGAACATCGTGTACCAATATGGCAAAAATGTATATCTGAAACAGCAATTAGTAATTAATAATTAACTACTAATTAATAATTGAGTATCTCAGGCTGGATTTCATGTTGACCAGTACAGTTTTTAATAGACATTGAAAACAAAGTAATCGTCAATGATTTATTGTCTTCACTGTCTATTAACTGTTCTGGTCAACTTATACAGTTTTCAATCAATAAAATAATCATCAAAGATTTCTTGTCTTAACTTTTCACTGTGTATTAACTGTACTAGTCAATTTGTAAACTTAGCTTCATTTATGTAGTAGATTTTGGTGTAGCCTAGAATGCTAAACCAATACAATTTAGACAAGTGTTGAGTCGTGTTAGGCAAAGAAAATTGTGCTACAATGAAGATGTGATCCTTAAAACAGTAATTAAATTTTTCAATCTTAGAAGAACAAGGCACACAAACCTTACACCAATTCCTCATAATTATCGAAAAAGGTATCAAACTCAATCATTCATTCAAGGGCCATTCATGTGATTGGTAGAAAGCCTACCATGAAAGATTGATTGGGAAATATTACCTAATTAAGAAAGAAAGTAAGAGTAGGTAAATTAAATCCCAACCTGGAGTTTATCCACCGTGAATTAAAATCTCGAATCAAGACTTGAGGAAATTTTAACTCACAATAGGGTCAAATTCCATTACCTGCCCACAACTTTAAGACCTTTCCTTATTGGCTTTATTACCCCTATGGGGGGGTCAATATTGCCTAAGATTTTTGGTTACTGGGTAGTTTGCCACATATATCAAAATCATTTCCCGATATTCTGGTCTGTGTTGTTGTCACTCTTATTTC
This sequence comes from Flexamia atlantica, assembly GCA_035578135.1. Taxonomy (NCBI): domain Eukaryota; kingdom Metazoa; phylum Arthropoda; class Insecta; order Hemiptera; family Cicadellidae; genus Flexamia; species Flexamia atlantica. Next base: position 34,978,165 of record JAQJVK010000004.1, on the reverse strand, counting down.
AACTGTGTTGGACACTCAGAAAACGCTATGCCAATGAAAAAACCATCGCTGTACCGGCAGAACATGTTTGGTTTAAATATAATGTATAAGGTGAAGTTATGAATAAATACAGGGGAATTTAAAGCCCTAGAGGTGAGGTTAGGTTATATTCACTTAAGTTCGTAAGTTGAGTAATGTGGGTTTCAAATGAGTTAAATAATGTTTGGTTAGGTTCTTAGAGTCAAGTTCCAATCCCATGAACATTATCCTTAATTAATGCTCATAAACCAATGCAAACGCAGCCAAACCTAAACTAACATAACCACTCTCAATACAATCTATTCCATTCATATCTACAGTTGTGGGCCGATAACGGAATTTAACCCATATTTGATGAATCATACCGAGGAGGTAGCTCAGAGGCGCCACTTGCCTTGAGTTTCAAACGTCGCTGGTTCGATCCCAGCGGCAGGCGACCCCTGACCCAACATGAGCGTTCACCTCTGGCTGACCTTTGTAACTATTGCTGCTATGGTACCTCGCTGTCTTTAGATCGGCCGCATAGGCTTATTGGCCCATGGCGACAGGCAGTTGAGATTTTTTTTTAAGAAAAAAAGAATCCTACATTGAGTAGATTTAAATTTTACAACAATCGATTGTCCTACAATCGACATTCCCCGAAGCACTCACCTGAGCCGCAGGGAGTCTCGTACAACGGCCAGCGTCTGCGCGTCGTACAGCCACGGCTCCCGCCGCTTGGTGTCCAGGTGCGAGTGGGCTCGGTAGAACGGCAGGAACGCACCCGCCTGCACACAGCACACAAGCAACTACGTCAAATACTGTCTGACACAGGTAAATTAAAAAATTCAAATTCTAGACGAGGGCCAGGCTTATTAGTTTTCATGGACATGCACTGCGGCTTTAAGGAAAGCTTATTGTGCAACCTCAAAGTTAAGGCATTATCATACAGTGAATTGCCATTGGTGATTGACGAGATTCGAACCCGGGACCATGAGGACCAACATTCAGGGCTAGCGTTCTTTAGGAATGCACCGCCCAGCATAAAGAACAAACACAATCCTACCACGTGAAATCTACTTTGATTGAGGCAGATTATCTAGGGTCAAAAATTAAGTCAAATAACTGTTATTTTTTCTTAATTTTTTCATTTATTTTTTAATATAATAGTTTCTTCTCTCTGAAGAAATCCCCTGGAGGGATGAAATATCAGGAGAATATTATGTGAAAATCTTTTATGTTTATGTATGCTGACTTGAAATTTTTCATGTAAATAAACTTAATGAACACTGTTCCTTTCCAAAAAAAAAACTTACACAGCCCAGGGTCTTTCTTCCAAAAAACAAATTCACTAATCACTCATTTTAAAAACTAGCACAAATGGAAGAAAGCAAAAATATTTTTTTTTGTGAAGTGGGCTAAGCTAGACTGTCACCTGGTACCACCGCATGAACAGCTGACTGTCCGAATACTTGAAGAAGCCTCTGACATCGGCACCATAGAAGCTGAAGCCACTGTTGGCCAGCACAGACACATGGGCAGCGACGCCAAACAACAGCTGCACTCACATGGTACCACCGCATGAACAGCTGACTGTCCGGATACTTGAAGAAGCCTCCGACATCGGCACCACAGAAGCTGAAGCCACTGATGGCCAGCACAGACACATGGGCAGCAACGCCACACAACAGCTGCACTCACCTGGTACCACCGCATGAACAGCTGACTGTCCAGATACTTGAAGAAGCCTCCGACATCAGCACCACAGAAGCTGAAGCCACTGATGGCCAGCGACAGACACATGGGCAGCAACGCCACACAACAGCTGCACTCACCTGGTACCACCGCATGAACAGCTCACTGTCCGGATACTTGAAGAAGCCTCCGACATCGGCGCCACAGAAGCTGAAGCCACTGATGGCCAGCGACAGACACATGGGCAGCAACGCCACACAACAGCTACACTCACCTGGTACCACCGCATGAACAGCTCACTGTCCGGATACTTGAAGAAGCCTCCGACATCGGCGCCACAGAAGCTGAAGCCACTGATGGCCAGCGACAGACACATGGGCAGCGACGCCACACAACAGCTACACTCACCTGGTACCACCGCATGAACAGCTCACTGTCCGGATACTTGAAGAAGCCTCCGACATCGGCACCACAGAAGCTGAAGCCACTGATGGCCAACGACAGACACATGGGCAGCAACGCCACACAACAGCTACACTCACCTGGTACCACCGCATGAACAGCTCACTGTCCGGATACTTGAAGAAGCCTCCGACATCGGCACCACAGAAGCTGAAGCCACTGATGGCCAGCACAGACACATGGGCAGCAACGCCACACAACAGCTGCACTCACCTGGTACCACCGCATGAACAGCTCACTGTCCGGATACTTGAAGAAGCCTCCGACATCGGTGCCACAGAAGCTAAAGCCAGTGATGGCCAGCACAGACACATGGGCAGCAACGCCACACAACAGCTGCACTCACCTGGTACCACCGCATGAACAGCTCACTGTCCGGATACTTGAAGAAGCCTCCGACATCGGCACCACAGAAGCTGAAGCCACTGATGGCCAGCACAGACACATGGGCAGCAACGCCACACAACAGCTGCACTCACCTGGTACCACCGCATGAACAGCTCACTGTCCGGATACTTGAAGAAGCCTCCGACATCGGTGCCACAGAAGCTAAAGCCACTGATGGCCAGCGATAGACACATGGGCAGCAATGCCACACAACAGCTGCACTCACCTGGTACCACCGCATGAACAGCTGACTGTCCAGATACTTGAAGAAGCCTCCGACATCAGCACCACAGAAGCTGAAGCCACTGATGGCCAGCGACAGACACATGGGCAGCAACGCCACACAACAGCTGCACTCACCTGGTACCACCGCATGAACAGCTCACTGTCCGGATACTTGAAGAAGCCTCCGACATCGGCGCCACAGAAGCTGAAGCCACTGATGGCCAGCGACAGACACATGGGCAGCGACGCCACACAACAGCTACACTCACCTGGTACCACCGCATGAACAGCTCACTGTCCGGATACTTGAAGAAGCCTCCGACATCGGCGCCACAGAAGCTGAAGCCACTGATGGCCAACGACAGACACATGGGCAGCGACGCGGCCAGGTGGCTCCACTCTGCCGCATTGTCGCCCGTCCAGATCGCCGCGTACCGCTGGGTCCCGGCGAACCCTGACCTGGAGTTTAAATTATAAATAAATTATATCAGAAAAAGACAATAAAACATTGCAAGCAAATGTCAGTCTCTCATTGGGTTTGATAATGATTGGTTTGACCAATTGATAATGATCGTCATTTTCGACCTTTTCAGCTATTGTTATTTTCCAGTTTAACACCTATACTGAAAGCTTCACTGTGGGACGTTCACCGAAACCCACAGTCTGTGAGACTCCCATATAAAGTTAAAAAAAACAGCAAAAAAATAATCAGTAACCTAAACCCTCGGTCTGTGAGAGCCCTGTATAAGAAAAAATACAACAGACTAATGGGAATTGAAACCCGCGGTCTCTGAGACCAGCACATAATTGAAAATCAGGAAGTCAGAAGAACCACTCAAACTGAAAAAAACTATCGAAAGTCAAGGGGAGGGAGGAAGGTACTGAAAGGGGTAGCACCAGCGCTCCCTCCAGGAGTGTTGCCAATATCAACGAGTGAAATTTCTCCGAGGTCTGAAACCAAGGGGTTTCGGTATAAGTGTTAAGTATGCAAAGATCAGGTACAACAGCAGCTAGTGTATTAAACAGAGGCAAGATGGTTTGAATACTAACCAGCTCAAGTGTCCGTAATGGAGCTATGAACTATCGATGCTATCTCACAAAAGGTCACCGATACTTGGTAATCTCATCTTTTATTAGATAGTGTCATTAATTCATGACCTAGGTTTGAACCATTCTTAATCAAAGCCAAAAAAAATGCCACAAGTGTACATACAAAAAGATTAAGGTATTACACAATATCTTCAGAACAGAACAGGATTCTAAAGGGTTTTATAGAGACTAAGTAATCAAATTTTGATGTATATAATATACCTTGTCAGGATGAATGGCCGCTTGCGCTTGGCCGGATCTGTCTCGCCGGCCCGGTTCAGAAGCCCGTTGTATGACGCCATCAGCTGAAACATCAGTCAGGTTACACTCAATGCTGGGCACTGAGTTTGCAGAAATTATAACTGTTGTTTTTTTACAGACCAGGGCCACCCCCCCCCCCCCCATAAATACTTATGAGCAGAGTTCTCAATAGCAGAGATTTCTTAAAATTAAGTTTTACAGAATCAAAAAAGTAGTACAGTATAATCTCCATAGTCCGACACGTTTGGTAATCCGACACCGCCGCGGCCGCTATATCTCTTGTGAGTGCGAGAGAGAGCGAGCACTATGGTAGCCCGACACCGCCGCGGCTGCCGTAACTCCAGTGAGTGTGAGAGAGAGCGAGCACTACGATAGCCCGACACTGCCGCGGCTGCCGTATCTCCCGCGAGTGTGAGAGAGAGCGATCCCTACGGTAGCCCGACACTGCCGCGGCTGCCGTATCTCCCGCGAGTGTGAGAGAGAGCGATCACTACGGTAGCCCGACACTGCCGCGGCTGCCGTATCTCCCGCGAGTGTGAGAGAGAGCGATCACTACGGTAGCCCGACACTGCCGCGGCTGCCGTATTTCCCGCGAGTGTGAGAGAGAGCGATCACTACGGTAGCCCACACCGCCGCGGCCGCCCTATCTCCCATGACTGCGAGAGAGAGCGAGCACTACGTTGTTGAAAAGTGGGGGAAACCTGTCAAAACGTGAAAGATTATTTGTGCTTGCTGTCAGTTTAGTAACGTCAGCTCTTTAATTACGTACTAAAAGACAAACCTATTGAACTACGTAGTACTGTACTGCTTGTATTCAGGTCAGTCTTAAATTTAGTTAAATAAATGTTTGATTACTGACATATACTTGTCTTTTTACCCATTTCATTGCGCTGTAGTGTCACTTATTGCTGTTTTCAAGGTACCCTCGGTAATTCATAATATTTGATAATCCGACAAGGGTCCGGTCCCATATCTGTCGGATTATCAATTGTATACTGTATAAGTAAATAACAGCATTGCATCAGCTTAACACAAATAAATGCCGTGGTGCCTTAAATGGCTGTCCTTTGAATAGTGGGTATAAAATCAAGACGACAAGGTTAAAATCTCAGACTAACGAATATTAGTGACACTGAAAGGCATTGTTACTTTACATCTAACACTATTGGATGTAGATCTTGAGTGACCCACAGGTTAGTTATAACAGGTTACGTACCTTGACGTCCGCAATTCCTCAGTCTACTAATGTTGACTATAGTTTCGACTACTAAGTAGTCATTATCAAAACTGAACGTTAAATTTCATTCATTGAAATTTTTTCATATTTAAAAACCCTTAAACACATTTTAAACTTTTACCACACAAAACACTGAACATGACATATAACTCAGCTTGCCGGCCGGCGCACGTCACTGAACCAGGTTAGGCAATGAAAAGGCCCACACAGGTTAGGCAATGAAAAGGCCCTCAGTCTTACCAGTTAGAAAAGTTAACAAAATAAGAGTATGGGAGATTCTCTTGTCGAGAATCAGGCAAACTCTGGTACCATCAGCCATAGGTGTCTGATTCCTGAACTCGGTATTTTTGTGGCTACAATGAAGTCAATTTCCGTACAACATGCTAACATAAATATGATCTTCGTGCTTTGAGTGTAGGGAATAATTTTATAAAGTTCTGTCAAAAACAAGAACATGGCCCATATCACACTGCAACGTGAACACATTCCAATGTCGTGTGCAGTGAACATGTCGAGTAACCTAGTTCTTAAATACTTATTATTTACCCAGTGGCAAGAACTTTAAATCATGATTTCGTTTACAATTACCTTGCATTTACTAGTTCTTAAGGTTTAAGTTCATGATCATTGCACTGACCCTTCCTTTTTTTTCTATTACTATTAACAAATGAGAAAGTCAAGTTTTTCTCATAATTTTCTTTCGAAAATTAATCAGCAAATTAACTTATTGACACCTTTCAATCTTAAACTCTAAATACCAACCTTATTCTAAATCCAAATAAAAACAATTAGTAAGATAACCTAAACCATAAACACCTGACAATCCCGAAGTTACATTTATGCTGAGTAAAAATGACCAATCTTTTCCCAACAAGCCAAACAAATAAACTTCTTATCACATATTATATAGCCTACATAGTGATAACAATAAAGTCACTCCAATTTCCACTTTCAGTTGGAGCCCACTTCCCCCACCAAGACCCACCATGAGGTGGCCGTACTGGTTGTGGATGTCCCGGTGCTCCCAGCCGCCGTGGTGAATGCAGTCCTTTGGCATCGTCACCTCGGGTCCGTTGAACACGGACGGTTCGTTCATGTCGTTCCAGATGAACAGATTCTCTGTTGAGCCCTGGTAGTTGGCCAGACTGTAGCGGGAGGAGAAGTAATCGCGGACGGCCGGGTTGACCACGTCCAGGTAGCTCGACGATCCGGGCCAGCACCAACCTACAAATAAATCACATCTTTTTGAGTCTTCAAGGATGGTTGTGTACAGAGGGGACCATTGGAGAAAACATGAGTTACTCTTAGCATGTGAAGTAGGCCTATTGGTTGGCTAGGAGAAGAAAATGGATACTCCAATCAAGATAAACTTACAGTCATCATTGTAGTAGAATTAATTTAACTATGAAGCCCGAGAGGGAGGAAAATTTCACTTATCTTTTGCCTGCACAAGGTATGTCACTCAGAAAACAAACAAAAGCCAACGAGTATTATTCGCAAGATCCTGCTAAGTATAACATTGGCTGGACCATTTTGGTTTTTTTGTTATGTCGTTTCCTATTGAATGAATCGTTTGCTTTGTTTTTGTTTGTATCTTGCTCTAAAAGTTTATTGATTGTCCACTAGAGTAACATTTAGACTTTGGAATTTTCAGATATTTCAGAACCCCTTGTGTGTTTTTATCTGCCTTTGAGGGGTTGGCTTGTCGCTGGCGAGTCATAAGTATATAAATTTCCCTCCCTCTCGCACTTCATAGTTGTATTAATTCAAGTATAGTTCCTTTTAATCACCTTACAAGCTATCAAAATAAACAAAATTGTAAACTATTGACAACTATGCCAATACACCTGTTACTAACTTATGATACTGGTTGCAGTTCACAGAACAAGAGCTAAGGGCAAGGAAAGTCTAAGGGGAAGGGGCTAGATGGGGAAGGGGGCTAAGGGGGGAGGAGGGGGGGAATTCAAGGTAATTTTTCCTAACATCCACTCTATCCACCACACTGCCATTTTCTAACCCAAACCTGATTGACAAAGTCGAACGACGGCTGGTAGAAAATAAGATAGAAGATAGATAACGGGTCTCATGCCAGTATGATCTAAGGGACGCACTTTGGAGGTAACAGGTAACAGGAGGCAGTTTCATCATTTAAAGGCACTTGAGAGTTAAAACTGTTTAAATTCACCTGATCCTAATTTGCCTAACCGTTCTTCTAAAATTTAAACCCACAACAGAGACAATATAAAAGTTTTCAAAAACAGTCAAATCCCTAAAGTTTTCCGAAAGAAATCACCTGTCAAACTTCTGAGCGTTTTCACTCACCTTCGTAATCGTTGCCGTCCTTGTTCTTGACGTAGTATCCGTTGTCGGTGGCGTCGTTGTGCAGGAAGTAGTTCCCGTCGCGCTTGATGTGCGGGTCCACGATGACGACAAGCTTGCGTCCAACGGCCGTCAGGTTGCGCTGCATGTCGACCGGCCGTGAGAACTTGTAACTGTCCCACGTGAAGTACCTGGGCAGACAAACATGTGAAGTACCTGGGCACACAAACATGTGAAGTACCTGGGCACACAAACATGTGAAGTACCTGAGCACACAAACATGTGAAGTACCTGAGCACACAGACAAGTGAAGTACCTGAGCAACAAACACGTGAAGTACCTGAGAAATCAGACATGTGAAGCACCTGAGCACACAAACATGTAAATTACCTGTGCACACAAACAGGTAAAGTACCTGAGTACACAAAAATGTAAAGTACTTTAGGGGTGGGCGAATAGTGGATTTTGAAGTCGAGTCGAGTATTGAGCCAAACACTTGAGTATCGAGTCGAGTAGTTGTTTGAGAAAAGTAATGAAATCTTCATTTTTTAAAAGTATTTAGGTCTTTGAATGACAGTTACAGTTAATTAAAATCTTTCTTCAATTTTACTTATAATATTGGTCTACTTTATTTAAGCTTATATTTTTATATTTTTCTTGAAAAATATAACTCTGATATTCTAATACCCCTACACTGCATAAACCTTAATTTTAAATGAATAAGTTGACTATGCTAAATCACTCAAAACCACAAATCACTTAATGTAACATGATCACAAAATAAATTTATGTAGAATATGCATGGTTGTAAATAAGCAGTAATAAGATTTAATTATTAGCCTATTATTTTAACAATCAAAAACAGGTTTATATTTTCCCTAAAAATAATTATTGGCCCTAATTAAAACCTTAGCCAAGAAATTGTGGAAGAAAGAATTAAAAACATCAGGGAGGAGAGCTATGCCCAGTTATTTGTTTACTTCTCTATATCCAACCCCACCCCTTGCCTGACTGCTGATCTATTGTTTTTTGACATCCAATCACTTGAGCACGAGTGACAAAGCTGCGACCAGATAAGAATAAGATATCCCCCATACAAAAATTACAAAACCTTAACTAATCGTTTTATGAAGTCCACTTTACCAATGAAGTCTAAAATTTTCTTTTCATTTTTACAAATCAAATGAGACAGAAATGAAGGCTGTGTATCATTCAAAAGATAAAATATGATTACATATTTGAGTTGTAAGGTCAGAGCTAAATACAGCTGTAAGTTTTCAATTTCCGAATTCTGAGACATCTCTCAGAATCTGGTTTTTCTAGATAACTGTCAAAATCCATTCTTTTATGAGTTTATGAGTTTACTGTCGAGGTTATTGTTATGAAAAACTCGTGGACGGCTGTGAAAAACGTTAGGGCATATCTGTCGGTCGCGGATAAACGGCAGATGTAGCTTTTCAAAACTCCCGATCTGCCGCGAAATACAATCGCTCGTATTTGCCAATCGCCGAAAATCGGCAAATGTAGCGTTGCTAAAGTCGCGGTCGGCCGCGAAATACGAGCGTGTGTACTTGCCGATCGCCGAAAATCGGCAAATGTAGCCTTGCAAAAGTCGCGGTCATCCGCGAAAAACAATCGCGTGTATTTGCGCGTGTAAACGGCGGGAGTAACTAACTACTCGACTTAACAAGTCGAGTAGTTGGAACTACTTGACTCGACCTCGAGTAATAGCAACTACTCGAGTAATTACTCGACTGTCGAGTACTCGCCCACCCCTAGTACTTGAGCACACAAACACGTTAAGTACCTGAGCACACAGACACGTGAAGTACCTGAGCACACAAACATGTGGAGTACATGGGCACACAAACACGTGAAGTCCCTGAGCACACAAACACATCAAGTACCTGAGTACACAGAGAAGTGAAGTACCTGGGGCACACAAACATGTTAAGTACCTGAGCATACAATCACGTGAAGTACCTGAGCACACAAACACGTGAAGTACCTGAGCACACAGACAAGTGAAGTACCTGAGCACACAAACATGTGAAGTACTTAAGCACACAGACACATGAAGTACCTGAGCTCACAAATATATGAAGTACCTGAGCTCAGACATTCTAGTGTGCTTTTTTAATTCTAGATGAGGGCCAGGTTTAGTAGTTACAATGGTCATGCACTGCAGCACACATATCACATAGCACATTGCCGTTGTGATTGGCAGGATTTGAACCCAGGACCTAGGGGACCAGTCATTTAAACACAGGGAGGCAAAAAAACATAGGATTTTACCATAGAAAAAAAGACACCTGTTACCATTATCTTCAAGAAAATATTGAAGATAACTTGAACATTGAACGACATCAATTCATTGACAATAGCTGCGAGATCAATAAAGTCAAAGGTGCAAAACATGAAAATTCTCAAATAAAAAACAGGACACAGCAGTCACAACAATGGCAGACGTGCATTTATTTAAACTCCATTAATTTAAACTCAAATAAGAAGTATTTTATTTTACAATTTTAAAATCTATATATTGATACACCAGGGTTTTTCTGTCCCTAGTCACAACTCAATACAGGCTGCATGGATTTTAATGTTTGAAGTGTCAAATTAAAGGTATTTTTAAGTAGATTTTTCGATATGTCTCAGATTCCCAATGAAGGGCATTGAAAGGGATGGATTTTCATCCCTTGGGGGTGCTATCCATTTACAATGAATTAAACTTGAATTATTTTGTTTGGGCAGGGTTTGGAATAGTTCACTTATGAAGATTAACTACTAATTGTAGTACTTTCCCAGATTACCCAGGTTCACCAGCTTGAGTAGTCAAACCGAATCAATTTTTCATTCTATTGAAAAATGCACACAAAATATTAGCATCTAAGCTAAAGGCCAAATTACATTCTCTCTCGGCAAATGTACAGTGTGTTAGGCACATACTTTTTGTTGTCGGTGTGCTCAATGTCCAGCCAGATGACGTCCATGGGCAGGTCGTAGTGATCGAACCCCCGGTTGACCATGTCCACATCCTCCTGGTCGTTGTAGTTCCACCGGCACTGGTGGTAGCCCAGCGAGAAGTACTAAAATGATACAAAAATTGTAGTCATCCGATACTAAAGCATAATATATATAAACTCTCAATTGACTTTGAGCTAACCATCTTGATCAGCATGATACGTGTTGTTGTAATTTACATGATAAATTTCAAGCAATGTCATTACAGAATTTAGAAACGTCTTACAACACTTAAAAATATATTTTCGCTTATACTGTATGTATATATATATATATATATATATATATATATTATACCTTATCTAAGAACATCCTAAAGAACAACCCAGAAGGCAGAAGACCCCTTGGAAGACCGAAACTTCGATGGTGGGACCAAGTGGAAAAAGACTTAGGAAAACTGGGTAGAACAAGGGAAGACCCAAGAAACAGAGATTTATGGAGGCATTGTGTTGGAGAGGCCAAGTACCACTTGGGATACCTGTGGCCACAGCAGTAAGTATACTGAATGTACTGTACTCACAAGACCGTAAACATACGTAAAAGATGGACAGTGGCGATTTATTTAGGTTGGTCTCACCAATTGATCACTAAGCCCAAAGAGAGACTAGCCTGATAAAATGAGAAGTCTCTCATTGGGCCTGATTTTGATTGGTGTGACCAATCGAAATCGATCACCATTTTCCACCCTTTGTGTATAGTGTATACCATCTTGTATACAAACACAGTACAAGTGTAAATATATTTTTAAGTGTTGTAAGACGTTTTTTATTTACATCCAGTGATTTTTTTTAAATTGAAGCTCATTTAACCCTTTTTGGGAAAACAAGAGGGTTACAATTGCATTTTGCAGTGTTGGGAATTTGAAAAAAAACAGTGAACAGTGATACTAATGTTACTGAAACAAACCTATAAATATTACAATCCAACATTAAATCAATTATTTCAAAATCAATTTGAAATTAATTAGAGATTTGTGCTAAACATAGAGATATAAATATCTATTAACAAATAAAAATCTATTGAGAAAGAGTTCCAATCTTTGCCCAGGCCAAATATTGCACAAAAATCTGCATTTATACTCATCTTATAGCAAAGGCACCCACTCAGAAGGAATGTTTTGAAATTTCCATATGCTCCCCCTGCAGATGGGGAGAGTGCTTTGTTTTGAAAGTTGTCTGTTACTTGATGTCAATCAACAGCTGTTACTTAATGCAAATACCCAGTGAAGCAGAACACTGTAAAAACCAAACTGTATTTATATCTTAAGAGGAGTGGTTTTTAACATCCATTAGTGATGACAGTAATGGCATCATGAACACATCTGTGCTTTGGAGGAGCCTATGTATAAGATGTACAGTTGATTCTCTTATATTTTTAAAATATTATACACTCATGGAAATAAAGAATTCTCAATCTTCTCCACCTTTAATCCTCTTGATCGACTGGATTCATTTGGTAAAATTAAGTGTTTATTAAAAAACTCTTAATTTTACATAGTGTTTAACTTACACTTATACACAGTTGTTCATACCGTGTAACACTTTAACACGACTCACCGGCGGCAGAGGCGCGGTCCCCGTCAGTCCCGCGAACTGGCGGAACACGTCGTGCGGCCGCGGCCCCGTCATGAAGAACACGTCGATGATCCCGCTCTCCGACATGAAGTGGACGTCCACCTGGACAACAACAACAACTGCTGCTATGAGGCGTATCAGCATGGCGTGGTCGCAGTTAAAATTTTAACGTCTAAAACCTACAGCTGACATACATCTAGGCATACATTAATTTTAAATATTGTGAAGATATATTTTTAATGGACGATTTGTAAGAGCTTTCTAGATAAATTATATGTAACTTTAATTTAAATGAGTGGATGAATAATGAATAAAATATCATTTCGACCGTGCTGTGGAACTGTTGGATGTCATCACATCCAACAGTTATGTCGAATTTACATTGACTTGGCATTAAATTAAATTTATTCCTGGTCCAATGATTGTCAGTCAAAGTTTTTCTTTTTGACTAATAAGAGTAAAATATACATTTTTGCAAAATTAAAATATGGGCTTAAATGACTGACGGACCACAATGATTAATGGAATTGACAATAAACATAACTTCTTCACTGCTTCTTTTCTCTAAAACAAATAATTCCATCTAGTGGTTACTACCTACCCATAACATGATATAATAATTAAGACTAGCAAAACCATTGTGGAATCCTGCTCAGCTGATCAGATGAACTTTTGATTACATTTTCGCTTCTGCCAAAACACACTTTAAACTTTGAAATCAAAATAAATAATCAAATCAGTTTACTGTGCTTTCCCAAGTTATATTGCACTACCTGAGGCTCCTTAGAGCCGCCAGACACGAAGTTGACGATGGAGGAGACGACGTTGTTGTCGGCGTTGCTGACGACGTCGATCCACGTCTCGGCCGCATTGTGCCAGAACACGCCCACGCTGTGCGCCGCGCTGGGGACAGACACACGGGTCGGTGACACACACACACAAAGTGTTTTTCAATCAAACAAACGATTTTTCAAATACATATTGGGCTGGTTTCCCGCAACCATTGTAAAAAACTTAATGCAAGTAAGAAGCATTTCACCTTAAATCAAGACAAACATGTTTTATGCAGAGAGCCTAATTCTCCATGTTTATTTATTTTTCAACATATAAAGACACCCTGACATGCAGTACTATAGTAGTGAGCTCACGAGTACCTGCCCCATGGGTACCGCGAGTGGGGTGACTGAAACGATGCCACCCACAGAGCACCCCCGTAACGATAGCATGGGTTGCTTGCTAGCTCCTTCAAATCTCAGTCCCACACTCGTGAGCTCACTACTATATATGTGTGGGCAGTAGACTTATCATTATGTACACCAAATCACAATAGATTGAACCTTAGTTTTACAGTTCAGTGTCGAACTGTATGTCTTTTTACCTAATTAAATATAAAACCTTTTGGAGGTAACAACTTCGATTTTGAACATAAATGGTGTCTAATATTATGATTATTTAAGAATATAGTATCGACTTTCTAATTAGTACCAATCCAACAAGGTAGCTATCAAAAAAATGCTAAGCTCACAAAAAATTGAAGTAATTGAACTAAGTAGTGTAAATATCTTTAAAAACCATGGGTAAACTTTCAACATTAATTAAACAAAATCTTGACCTTTTGAAGTAGAATTAATGACACTATGAAGCAGGAAAGAGAGAGAGTAATTAAATACAAACAATTTACCAGCGTTAGGCTGACCCACCAAAGGCACATGTAAACACATAGGCAATTCCGAAATCTATGAATATTACAAGTAATGAGTCACTATTAGGAAACAATCATTGAACTACCAATAGGGAGGAATAACAAATCAGTTAGTAACCAAAAGGGGGATAAGATCGGGACCAAAAAAAAGTTCTGCAGCCAATGACATAACCACATTAGTGAATTTTCTGTCTAACTCTGCAAATTAATTTTTCTTCTCTCTTTCATAAATGTCTTTGTTTGGATGTTGCAAACTCTAATCAGAGGTTTCAGTGGATTTCCCCTATAAGGAAGGAGCTACTTTCGTTGGATACGATAAAAGCTAATTGGCTACATATGAGCTATTTTCATAGGGAGCATGTTGTTGGCGAATAATAAGTGTAATTTCCCTCCCTCCCATTTTATAATTCCATTATAAAGTAATTACCAATTTATCATATTTGTCAGGCAAAATATTTGTAATTTTAATGGTAGTGAAAGAGCTTTAATACACACCTTACATCTCTAAACTTTTTTAAGCTTAGGCACGTACCTATGGGCCAAGACAAAAGGAACAGCAGCATAAAGGGCCATTCCATTGTTGATCTCATATTCAAACACATCCAGATTGTACAGCCGATACGGATCCCCTTTCCTAGAATCAAAATGGGTGCACTCATAAGGTTTTAATGTATATTATTTAAAAAATGTGCCTTTTAAACTGTCCAAGGCTTAACACATGAATAATCCAATCTACATTAACTTAATACATGCCATGGTCAAAAATAAGTCATGAGAAATGTTTTAAAGTGTTTTGGAGGAAACCATTACCAAATGGAGGAGAACTTAACATTGCCTTCACTACATATTATCAAATAAAATCAAATTATCTTTATTGTCAATGCACACTGATACATCTCAATAGCGTCAATACAAAATAAAAAAAATACACCTAATAAAAGAAAAAAACATATCGTTACTTTTTTTACAATTCAAATGTCCCATACCGATCACCATCATCGCTTCATTTAAGAAGAGTGGAAAAAATCATCCAAGGAATATATAGCCAGACCAACCAAATACTCCTTCAACAACCTTTTGAATTTTACTAAATTTTTTTTTCATCCTTTATTTTTTGAGGAATTAGTTTTAAAAATGTTATCCCTATATAATATGGCTTTTTTTCATAGAATTTTAAGTTATGTTGTTGAGGAATTGTGTCCAATTGTTTCCTTGTGTTATAGGGATGAACTATTTTTAAAGATTTAGTGTTACATAATGACTCCTTCCTTGCCATCAGAATATAGTCAAGAATATATTGACCATAAACTGTCAAGATTTTCAAGTTGATAAAATGATTTTTAGCAGACTCGTCATGCTTTAAATTTAACATTATTCTGATGGCTCTTTTTTGCTGTTTTAAGATTTTATCCATGTTTGATTTTATTGTAGCTCCATAAAGACAAATCCCATACGAAATATGAGAATGTATGTATGCAAAATAAATGGTTCTTAAAGTTGTTTATTTACAATAATATGGCACTTTATTCAGAGCATAAATTCCGGAATTTATTTTATTCAAAATTCTGTTTTTATGTTCATCCCAACTGAGGTGTTGGTCTAATTTTAAGCCCAGGAGTTGTGTGTATTTTTTTTTTGTTCAATCATCTCAGAATCACGGATTATTTGTAATTTATTTTTGTTTTTATTTTGACAAGTGCTAAAATGCATGCAATTTGTTTTTTGAGAATTCAGTTGCAAAGTTTGTTTTTTTAAAAAGTTGCATAAATTCTCCAATTCCTTGGAAGAGAAAACGGTACTTGTGTACTTTACGGACCCCACCTATTTTTCCATTAATTTAGTTTGGTTAGGGCCGAAATGACATATATATACGTAAACTAATTAACCTAACCTTACTTTTGATATGTCACACGCCCGAGTCAGTAAATGAGTCCCCGAAACCAACGGCATTCCCGAGCGCCATACAGTGCTACGCTGGCCAGTGAATAATTCATTGTTGTGGCGCACAGCAGCCGGCCGGCGCCAGCGCACAGCTGTTGAGTCACCGCCAGACAGTCGGTGTTGTGGCCGCGCTGCGGCGATTATGTTAGGTTAGGTTATCATAAATATGATAGTAGGACTTACCTCGTTTCATTACGAATCAAACTATACCAGATGAGTCATACCTTCGCCCGCCAAATCCCCTCCAAGTAGGCCTAGGTCAGGTTGTTGACGGAGTGTGTGCATCACTTGTGTACAGGATTTGGCGGGCTAAAGTATGACTTATCCGGTATCGTTTGATTTGTAACGAAACTAGGAAAATCCTACTAACATATTTATGATAACCTAACCTAAAATAACCGCCGTAGCGCGCTGTATAAGGGTGGCGAGCTATAATGAGTGACATCGTAGCTTTCTGGGTCACTCTGAAGTAAAAGTATGTTGTTTTTTCCTTATATTTGTTCACAATACACTAATGTTCAATAATATGTAGTGTTTCTTTACCTAACCGAACAAAATTAATGGAAAAATAGGTGGGGTCCGTATAGTACACAAGTACCGGAAAAACAATCAACTCCAGCCTTCTCAGAACTGGGCATGGTCTTCATTTCTAGTCAGCCTTCTTTAAGTATTTCGATCGGTATTTTCAAGCTCACTTATTCTTACAAAGATACAGTGAGTATCTAAGTATATAAATCAAGTTAACTATAGCTCTGGTCCCCCATTTTGGTTGATGGCAAAATGTGGAAACTATCCAAATCGTCTGCTAAAACTCATGTTTATACTGAACCGTCAAAACTTGGTTCATGGTTTTAAGGCCACTTGAGACTAAGGAATTTGTATCGCAATATCCTTTCAAAAGTTGTCTTGCAAAAAGCAAAACCTTGCATAATAGGCCTATTGAGTTTTACCTTCAGTAATAAGAATATAACCTCTTACTAGACTTGCATCAAGCTCAGCAGGAGCTTTTTGGCATCATATTTCATGGAAGCTGAACTTAGATTGTAGCGTGGCCTTGTTCAGATTTAAAATTGGTTGCATATGAGCTTGCAGCTTAAATTTTCACAATGTAAATGCTTCTTTACTTCCTCTTGTAACTACGTTATTGATTGCCATATAACACAACACAGAAATTTAACGCTGATTATAAAAACTGCACTCACTCGACCACCAAAACCATTTTCAAGAACTATTTTTAATAAAATTATTCTTTGGTCAATAAACCAAAATACTACAGTGTGCATAATTAGCATTGCAATATTCATTAATGTATTCGGTTACCCAACCAGTACTTTATATCGGATGGATCTAATATCGCCAAAGACCTAATTAGGAGATAGACATAATATAGGATCTATAGAAGAAAATCTCAAGACAATGAAATGTTGTAAAAAGTGAAATGTAATGAACACATGGGAAGAATTATATATATTTAAAGAAAAATGTAAAGATAGGGACAAACTGAGTAACTAGAAGTGAACTTTGACTCTGGTGGTATGTTCAAAAACCTTTTTTCGACGGAACTTCCGGCAGCTAATAGGATAAAAGTACGGACGCCTTGATGGATCTGCCAGTCTCTAATTGGGCCTGATGATGATTAATGTGACCAATCGAAATCGATCGCCATTTTCCACCATTTTTGTATTTTTACCATCTTGTATGTAAATACAGTATAAGTGTAAATATATTTTCAAGTGTTGTAAGACATTTTTCATATACATCCAGTACTTTATATAAACCCAACTATTTTATTCCTAATCACTCTCCAGTCTGTTTGTAAAGAAAATTAGGCCTACGATTCTGAAAAACCTGATTCAACAATAAAAATCCACCACTGTAGACATACCCCGTAGACTTGAGAGCGAGGGAGTCGGCGTGTTCGGGCAGACCGTACGCCTGCTCAGCCCCGATGAAGGAGAAGTCGAGCGCCACAGCCTCGGGCCCGCGCGGCTTGCTGTCATGGTGGCTCTTGTAGTTCTCCTCCCATGCGCCCGGGTCCGTGATCTCGTTGGTCTCCACGTTCCCTCCCTCCGACCCCTCCGCCGGCCTGTGCAAACACAACAGTCGTCAGTGACGAAAGAGAAGTCGAGCGAACGGCCTTGGGCCCGCACGGCTTGTTGTCGTGGTGGCTCTTGTAGTTCTCCTCCCACGCCCCCGGGTCCGTGATGTCGTTGGTCTCCGCGTTCCCTCCCTCCGACCCCTCCGCCGGCCTGTGCAAACACAACAGTCATCAGTCGGGTTGCGACGACAAGTAACCTGTTGGGAATTAATACAGTCGACTCTCGTTAACACGAACCTTGATATCACGAAATCCTCGATATCACAAATTATTTTTAATCCCCTTGGAAAAACCTGTATACCACGAATAAATTTCTATACATAACACGAACTAATTTTCCGGTTATATTTTACCTCTATTACTCGAAGGGACACAATAATTACCTCTATAACACAAATTTCAGTAGATAAGACGAATTCGATTCGCGCTTTACCTCCATAACTCGAAGTTTACCTCCACACTACGATGTTTTCAGAATGGACCTCTGTAATACGAAATCCCGGCGTTCAGGATAGAACCTGTTGGTGGATCATATCCGGGGTCAAGCAGTCCTAGTCTGTCTGCAGTCTAATGAATTATGATCGATACTGTAATTGTTTTTACAAAGAGTAAGATTATAGACTTTTGAATTAGTGGAATTAATAAAAGTTAAAAGTTTATTTTTGTATCTTTAGCGGATACAGTAAAGTTTCTTTATAGTATTGTTTTCATAAAAAATAATATCGATACTGTAATTGTCTTAACATGTTAAAGCCAAGTTAAAGCAGAGGAAGACTATGGAATTTTTAATTAGAAATAACATGATCTCATCTGTTTTTGTGTTTTGCAGGTTATTAAATTACAAATGCTTTATTTTTCATTGATACATAATATTTGAATAAGTTAAGAGCTTATATTTGTCGAAGATGTAGGGAATAAATTTTTCTTTACCTCTGTATCACGAATTTTCATTTGGTTTACCTCTATAACTCGAACTATGCCTACGACGAACTATACGTAACATGAAGAAAAATCGCAGTCCCGTGGAATTTCGAGTTAGCGAGAGTCGACTCTATATAAGTGTCAGTTTAGGCATTGAAAACTAACCTCAAGCACCTGTTTTCCGAGGAGTAAACAAGAAAGCACTAATGTGTTTGCAGCTGACAACTTTTACTTCTGGTTTGAATTGACTGAGCTGCATTGTTTATGTCAACAAGATCAAAAATGGCACATTCTGCTACAATGGAAGCAGCAATGAGCGTTTCTGTGATTGTATTCATCACATGGGAATCCAAAACTGCAGCTGTAGGAAAAATTGTGTGTAGATAACGGTTTAGCTCAAATGAGAAAGACCCACTTTTGTGCGCTTAATATATAATCTCTGTTATAAAAGAAGGGATAAACGAGTAACTCAACCAATGGCATAAAGTCAACCACAATCATCCCAATGGCATGCTAACAGGTGATGCCTAGGATCATTCACCCACCAAAGGCTTAAAATACCAGGTGTTTCAGGTCTTTTTTTAAGGAATCCCTGATAATGACTTCAGCCAGGACAATCCTAATTACACCAATAAACTCAGCCTAAGAGCTATATCAGAGAAATACATAACTAAAGCATTTCTTCACACAATAATGAAATAATGCGTCACATTTTCTGCGGCCTGCAAATCCAAAAGACAACTACCTGGTAACAATTTTCTGGTTAAGAAACCCACAATCAATAAAAGTACTGCAACAAAACTTTGAAAGTAAAAGTTTTGTCAACACATAGCCTAACCTACATTGAATAACTAGCTTGGGTTATCAATTATTTATGGTGAAATAAAAAAAATTAAAGTAGTAATTTATAAACAAACCTTCAACCAAACTTTTTTTGAGGTATTCTATAGAATGAGCAACTATTTGTGACATGAAAGAATTTATTGTAAAAGAATCAAAATAAGAAAATTTTACTAAAAAAAGAATAAGTACTGTAACAACAATTTCACTAGTTTTATTTGACTATGATGAGTGAATAAAATCAATAAATGCAACAAAACATGAATGAGTTATTGATTGAGTTTAATTTCTTGATTAGTTTAATTCCATGCCATGATGATGTGATGAACCTCATACGCTCAAAATATATGGTAGATGAAAAATTTAGTAAATAAGGCAAAGAAATAGATTTTCATTGTTGGAATCTTGTCAAAAAAGTAATATTTCAGGTAATGAAAGAGTAACACCGATTTTTCCAACCAACAGCAGAATGCCTCGCTAAATAAACTGCATTAACATTTATAACTTTTCTACCAATAATTTCTAGCCTATTGATTTCCCAAAGGTAAAAACTAAAGTAAATACTAAGATCAAAAGATCAGATCACTGATATAGGACTCTGATAAGCGATATTAGGATTTTTTTATAGGACAATAGGCTTATCTGAATAAAGTATATTCATGGTGATAGGACACACGATGGAATAAGGGAATAGTGGAACATTTCAGTGTGACTGGCACCAATCTCAACCAGGAAGTAACTCCAGCAACTCAGGAGGTACTTCCTGGTGAATTGTGGCAGTGGCACTGATATATTCCACTTTTGTCTTATTTATTTGTGTGTCCTTTCACTATGAATATACGTCACTTAGGTAAGCCTGCTGTCCTTAAACAATCTCGTTCAAAAGGTGTAATAACATGATATGTTCAAAAGGTGTTAATATAATTTGTAGAAAATCGGATTCACCATCTGTTGGGGCTCTCTCCCACTCGCCCACAAAAATAAAAAATTTGTTAAAAGCGCTCAGAGGAGAGCAATGTGAAAGATTCCTTGCCCACCAAATTCCTTGGTTAACAATCCCATTTCCTTTCCCTAATCACCAAACCTTATTACAAACCTGAACTGATTGTAAACCATCTTGTGGAGGATTTATTTCTCTAGATTTACAGATGTTTCATAAATAGTTGTGACATTTTATTGCGAGTAAATAATTTAAGCGACCAAACATATCTCCCAAAACTGGTAAATTAGTCATTGTGAAACAAGAAAAAATCAAGGGTAGCAAAAAAAAAATAAAAATGAATATGGGAGGAGGAACACCATTCGTTATTTGTATAACCCTTGCTCCCTCTTGCTAACTGCTTGCTTAATATGCACAAAATATGGCACTTTGGTCCTTCTCACATTAATTTCAATTTGTTTTAACCCACCAGACATTCGATTGAAATTCAGCTAGGACCGAATCAACTGATTCAAAAACCAAAAACTCACGGCTGCGGCTTGTTGCGGTGATGTTCGAAGCGCATGAGGCCACGAGCGTTGGCGCTGATGGTCAGAGTATCTCCGCTGTAGACGTCCACTCGGAACGGAGCCCCCACCAACACCACCTTGCTCGAGCCGCACTTCAATGTCACCGAGTTTTCCGATCTCTCAGCGACTTCAAGCCTGTGAAGCGATAATTTATTTTGTTTAATCACCTGTTGTGCTGCATTCTTTTAAAAATATGATCAACGTACAGTGGGTAATCATATGAAAAACTTTTTCAAAGGACATATAAAAGTTCAAGTATTAATTATAACCACCAACCCTTCTCAAGTTTGAGTTATATTTACTGTTTTCATTAGCATTTCAAATAAATATGGAAAAATCAACAGGACCATCTACCAGTTTTTATAATTTCAACAAAGCCATTTAGATCAGTTAGGCCTATTTTTTTCTAGGTTTTTTCTACATATTATGTCAAAACTGTTGAAGTGTATGACTGAAAGGTACATAACCTAGAATATTACAAAATAGCAGTTCAGGAGGCAAAAGAATAATGAATGAAATACAAAATTATAATTTGGTTTAATATAAAATGGTGCCTTTACAAACAACTCAATTAATTTTAAAAATTAAACCAATTGGATTCATTTTTTTAGCTATCTACTCTTTGTTTAGGAAATAGAAATATGTTTTTTGACGGCATACATTAAACTTCCTCAGCTTATCAGAGTGATTCTCGTGCACAGGTCGTTTCAGACCCAGAAAAGAATGTTTTCTGCAACTCCCGAGTATTTCTTTCATAACCAAACCAGGCCTAGGTAAGAAACCAATCCGCTTTGCTCCAGGCGCTTGACTCACCTGTCCCTGGGCGGGTCGCCCTGCAGGCTGTGCTGCACCCTGTAGCGGTCACGGGTCGGTCGCGCCTCGTCCACCTCCAGTCGCCACCGGCTGTCGGTCAGCGCCGTGACGATCACACGGAACTGCACGCCGTTCTCTGTGTTCACCGCCAGAGCCGCCGCCTGGCTCTCCGTCACCTGCAGCGTCTCCAGCTGTAGCTCGTACGCCGACCGGCCAGGCTCCATCTTGCGGCATCGTCTGCGGCACGAGCTCACACTCAGAATCACCTTGTTCACGATACATGTACACACGATATATCAAAATAGGCCTTGCGTAAACTTTGGAAAATATGACTAACAACAAAAGGGAATAGGAAAAAATATCCCTCAAAAAATCCTTAAATTTACATTGTCTTCTAGGCTAGTTATGACTATAAGTTTCTGAAAATTTTCTTCAATGTACCATATGTTAAAGTTTTTACATTGAAATTCTATTTTCTGAATGGAATTTTTTTGGCAAGGTCTCATTATTGTTGGAATGCATTATTCTTCTGAGCTTGAGTCACCTTTGGGGTTGCTCTAAGCTTTGTCAATCATATTAAAACACAGAAGACACGTATAAAAACATCATCAGCACAAAGATTTGTCCAACTCAACAACTGGCATTTTGTTTTTTTGGTACTGACAAAACATAAAAACGTCCCGCTTCATCAGGGTGTTTGAATAACTTGTTTCTACCCATTCATGCCACAAATATCAAAATGATACCGAGGGGGAAGGGTTCTTTGTGTGATCAAGACAAATATGACAGGTGTCTTTAAATTGTCTAAAAATAAGTCACCCAAAAACATTTTTTCACTGAGTAATTCAGATATTTTCAACTAAAAGAATTAATATTATTTACTAATCTGATGAAAAGCGAGATCAGTAAATAAAAGGCTTCATCATACAACTGAGCTATGTCTATTTAAAAACACACTTACCTACAAAAACTGCTTTGTTCACAACTTTTGAAATTATTTCTATCCACAGTCTGAACATGATTCATCAATGAACAAACCAATGAAATGATGATCCAAAAGCAAGGTCTGAAAGCAAGTGAATAAGTAACGCTTAGTAAAATAAGTAAAATAGGTCTCACATTTAGGAACAGTAATGGATTTGAAATAAAAATTGATAGACCTGTGCTACTGTATATGTGTTTTATATCTCATGAGTGGTAGAACTGCATTGCAGAGGTGTTATGGAACAGCCCCACTGGCTAAACCTCAACTGGATTTAAGCATATGTGGACCAAGCGCTATTTTTTCGACAATTGAGCCATCAAAGAAACCATGGCTCAAAGAAGATTGTTTTTTGTTTTAATACCATCTGATAGAAGATTTTTTTCAATATTCCCCAAATTAGTGGCAAACTCTTGGAATATTTTTTGTAATAAGTTATCTCATTTTCTGTATATCATTAATTAGACATTTTTGTTACATACATGCATGACAGGCTCAAACTTTGCTGATGGCTAAAAACATAAACATTTTCCATTCCTATGTCAGCAATCCTGCATACTTATAGAAATGGAGTATAGCTTGTAGTAGCCATGATTAAGCAATTTTGCTGCAATGGGAAAGCAAAAAATGATTCATTTTAAATCAATATTCAACAAATGTCAACCAGAAGAACCTACACACCAAATTTGATTAGGATAAGTTGAGAAATAAGCACGATATCAAATTTTATTCATTCCCCATAATGTTAACATTAAACAACGTAGGCCTACTACCGGGTGTCCCATAATAGTCCCCCCCCTAACTTTTTCCTACATTTTTTCAAATATCAATTCCACACCACCCCCAAACATTATTGGGTAGTTAATACTTCAATTTTAGGGGGTACCCAATTTTGGCCGCCATCTTGGATCCGCCATATTGGATCCAAAATAATGTTTTCAAATGTAAAAGTGGTGTTGTGACCCATCATTTCGAACTAGATTTTTTCACTGATTACAATGCCGCAATCCGTTTTTTAATATAAGCTATAGAGCTATAGAAGTTATTTTTTGAAACAATCATATTTTTAGAGATTTTTATCAGAAACATGTCAATATCTTGAAAACTAAACACGATAATTAAAAAGGGTTGCGGCATTGAATTTGGCGTAAAAAACTAGTTTGAAATGATGGGTCACAATACCAACTTCGTATTTGAAATAACTTACCTCATTTCAAAATGGCAAATCCAAGATGGCGGCCAAAAAATTTACATTGGTGAAAGTTAAGTGTAAATCGCTCAACAATGACTGATGGTGGTTATTCGCCACTATCTAGCATTATTTTGTGGTTATGGGCCTATTTTTTCAATTTGTAATGTTTAAATTGGTTGAAAATAAATAAATTTAAAGTACCCATATCTTGAGAACCAATTGAGATATTAAAAATCGGATTGCGGCATTGTAATCAGTGAAAAAATCTAGTTTGAAATGATGGGTCACAACACCACTTTTACATTTGAAAAAATTATTTTGGATCCAATATGGCGGATCCAAGATGGCGTCCAAAATTGGGTACCCCCTAAAATTGAAGTATTAACTACCCAATAATGTTTGGGGGTGGTGTGGAATTGATATTTGAAAAAATGTAGAAAAAAGTAAGGGGGGGGGGAACTATTATGGGACACCCGGTATATTAACCACACTCAATATCTCAACCACCATTAGACATAGAACAAAGATT
The DNA here is from genome assembly GCA_035578135.1 of Flexamia atlantica. Lineage (NCBI taxonomy): Eukaryota > Metazoa > Arthropoda > Insecta > Hemiptera > Cicadellidae > Flexamia > Flexamia atlantica. Next base: position 34,953,368 of record JAQJVK010000004.1, on the reverse strand, counting down.
CAAAGTACCAGTAGGCTACTAAAATATTGGTTTTTTCAAGCGAATTCAATGATTTGAACCAAAATTACATGTTTTTAAAGATTATTTTATTTGTGAAGCTTGCAAAAAGCCATGTGTTTTGCTGCTGCATCTGTTAAGAAATTTAATGTAGATAAGTTAAAAAAAGTTTACTTAATTATCATTTTGCCTTCCTAGGAGACATACATTTTTTTTAAACACTGTAATTGGACTAAAAATATCAACAAAATCTAAAAAAATATTCTTTTAATGTCCCAAAAATAGAAAGGTAACTTATTAATGATTAATTTTTTCCTGGATTTAGCATTCATTACTTAATATTACTGCAAATTTTCATAGGCCTAATAATTGGATAAAAAATGGCAAAGAAACAAATGTTTTCTAAAGCTATGCAAATTTATCTTCAAGCTCGGAAACAAAAGAAATAACAGATTTTTACAAATTTCAAATGTTTGTAAGAAAAAATCCGTTTGAGATAGGAGGTTAAAATTTGGTATTCTTCCATTGGCATATGGAAATATCAAAATCTCCAAGTTTCATCAAATTCTGAGATGGTGGGGGCTACAAATAGTTTTTTCCTGGATGATTTTACTTGGAACAAGGCCACACTACACTACAGGCCGGAGTCCTTTTGTGGTGACGTCACATTAGCCTATCAGACGGAAACGCAGATGCTTTTATAATGTACTCTTATGGCGATTCACTGTCACACTCTTGAAACTATCGTGCCCTAAGTAATTCGTTTAAGTTTTCGTTTAGAAACCATAATTTTTTCGAATCTGCATTAATTAATGAATGACCAAATGCGGTCGAAAATAATTTTAAAGAAAACAAGACTTTATTTCATAGACTTAAAAACCGGTAAACATTACAGACAAGTAATTTGTTTACTTTTCATCAGATGATTTATTGGAAATTTGACAGTTTTGTTTCTTATTGTTTTCATTTCGATGTTCTAATGTCATAATTTTTTTGTAAATGTTTACGATTTTCATATGATTTTAGTTGTTATTTCCAACACAGCGCTAAAAGTTCGGCCGGTGTTGTGACGTGGCATCAGGGAGGAGGGGGGGAGACTCCGGCCTGTAGTGTAGTGTGGCCTTGCTTGGAATGACCCAATTGTGATTTTAGTTATATTTTGGTGTTACATCTTGTATGGTTAGGGAAGTTTTTTATATTTTTGGCAGAGATGCAACCAAAAACTTATCTGTATATTTAAACAAACAAGTCTTTATTATTAAACTATACTTTACTTAACAAAAACCAATTACAAAATGGCGATTTCAGCACTTGTTGCAATCCTCACCTTGTTGACCGTGCAGACGATAGGCTACAACACTGTTGACACTGATAATGAATCAAATGCAAGATGGCAAATGATGTGAAATAAAATTTGAGAGCGTCACAAAGGAAATGCTGTCAAGTTTTTTTATTATATGTTTTGAGGTTTGTTTTGGTTTGGTTAGATTAGGTCAGTTTAGTTTTGTAATGGTCCTGGGTGGTAGTAGTTTGGTAGTCTAGATTGAATTGTTTAATGCAAAATGAAATTAGGCCTAATTGAATGAATATTGATAAACAATTATTTTATATCGATATTTTATATAAGTTATTTTCATTCAATTGTCTCTCTGGGCGTCTGCAGAAGCGCAACCAAATAAGACCACAAACTCATTAAAAATAAAATTATGAATTGAATATGAAATAGGCCTAGGCCACGCTAATCACACCAAAATTTTATGAGAGTTACATAAAATCATAGCTTGGACCAGCTATTATAATTAATAGCTGCTCCTAATTAATTAATTAATTAATTAGCGCCTGCTATTAATTATTATGTGCTTATAGGGTAAAAGCACATTTGAATTCTTACACATGGCAAAAATGGGGTTCACAAACCTGGATGCCTGGTTAGGCCAATAACATGAAATATTGTTAATATTGTATTAAAAGACTTATCTGATGATGGGTTTGCTTAACAAATACGTCCAGTCTAGGCCTACCCGTTGCTAGACTATCAAGGTTTACCTGCATTCTGAAACTTATTTACTTAGGTAAACTTACTTACTTCATATTTCTCCTCTTCGTCTGTGACCAGTGATTACTTGATTGACAGTGTCACAGTTACTAAAGCTATGTAAACTAACATATATTTAAAACTATACAATATATGCAAAATGGTGCTTGGTGGTAGGTCTTAGATTCTATATAGCCTATAGCCTCCAAGTCTGTTTGAAAGTAGGTCTACTCCTCAATGGAGTAGAAAGGAGTTTACCTTAGCTAGTCCTCAATCTGCATACTGAATCTCCTATAATCTAAGTTTCTTATCTTAGTAGGCAGCAGGTTAAAAATCTCCTTGGCCAAAATTGGGAAACATTTTTTTTTCTTCCTTGGCTTGCTGAAGTGAATGTAAACTTTTCTTTCCAGCGTGTAAAAAACATTAAGTTCATTTTGTAGGTACAAAACAAATTTTAACAAACAACAACTGTTTAGGTAGTTCTTATTACTAAAAATTAAAATAACTTCCTGAATGTTTAAAGGGCCCGAGACATAGAGAATCTTTAGTTTTAATAATTGTCCTTTGAATTGAGCTGTGAAATTGGGATTTATATATTGACATTATTAATAATATAACTACACCAGAGTAACAACAGAGACTGAAAGGGTTTTTCACATAAAATTTAGGTACTTCTTAAGGTGGCTTTCATGCTTAACAAAAATGTTAATACTTTAAACCTTGTAAATTGACTTACCTTTGAACTCCAATCATTGTTTGAAATTGTCTGTGTCCTCTTCAGGATTTTAAGCTTATGAGTTTTAAATAAAACATGAATAATTCTTTAAACTAAACAAGGTCCCTGGGCAGATATAACTCACGCCGGGACAATCTCCAAGTAAAACTCAAGAAAGGCTCCCTTGTTTAGCTTTCTGCTGCACGGCTACGGCTCCGGCTCTAAGTATTTTATTTGTGTTGATTTTTGGCATACGTGTTTGAGTTTAGCGGCCAGCAACCAAGGATCACTTGATTAACAATAGGTGTATGGAGTACGGAAGCATCGACTATACACATCGATATCCAGGGTCGATATTCAATGACGGAAGCACGGTCATGCACGGTTTAATTTTGTAGGATATTTTAATGTCAATATAAAAGATTATGGTTATAGCGCTGGCTGTGGATTCAACATCCTGTATAGCGAGCACTGCATCGAACTAATCAAACTGAACAATTATGTATGATTATGATCAGTGGCGTACGCAGGATTTTCGGGAGGGGATACACCAGGGGGCCGGGAGGTACCTCCCAAGGGAGGGGGGTCCGGGCATAGAGTAATAATGAACTTCGTAAAGAGATGGCACTCCCATGTTAACTCGGTGGTAAGGAGACAGCAGCGCTATCTGAATAATGTGCAACGAACTAAAAAGATCGATGCGATATATCGATGGTCATCGATGCGACATATCGATCGTCGTCGATGCGACATATCGATCGTCGTCGATGCGACATATCGATCGTCGTCGTCTGCTTTGCTTATATTTTCGTTTTCTTGTTTTGTTTGCTAGACTTTCAATTTTAATGACTTTACCGGTTTGTTTAGATTAAGTGCGTTTGCCGCTAGTGCAAGTTGTTTCGCAAAATACTGTACTGAGTGATTCTTATTGTGCTTAAAGCGATTGATAGAAAATAAATACGTAGATCTTTACATAAAAGCACTTAATAAAAATTAACTTAGTTGATTTTTATTAAGTGCTTTTATGTAAACATCTACGTATTTATTTTCCATCAATAGCTTCAAGCACAACATGAATCACGCAGTACAGTATTTCACGAAACGACTTACACTAGAACAACTTTCTGCAAACGTACTTTAGGTATTTTCCCACACTCAAATTAATTCCAACTCGTTATGGTTGTGTACACGTCGCGTCGTGACAGAAAATCAGGGGAAACGGAACGGGAAGCAGATCGTTATCGTCGTTCTGATTGGCTGAATCAGTGAAGAAGAAGAAATTCATGTTTTTACAACGCCATCTGAATAAATTGCATCGAACTAACCCGCTCCAATCAAGCTTACCACTTGGCTCCATTTAAGTGTCAGACCGGTGGTCCGGGGGCCCTCCCCCGGAAAATTTTCGTAAATTACAACTGTAAATTCGCGTTTTTAGGCACTCTAGAGGAATAAAAACAAACAGAATAACTCTTGAAAATTGAACTAATTTGAGGCTGCTCACAGATTAAATTATAAAAATTTTAGATCACAATGGAGTTTTAGCAAAATGTTTTCTTACACAAAGAAATAGCATAGGCCTATTTATATAGAAGGCCTAACATTAAAAGACATATAAGAAAGAAATTAAGAAATTATACGTTTTCAACCTTGGAAAAAATGTAATATTTAATATCAAAGTAAAAACTATAAATCACATTCTCATTTATTGCACGTCCCGGACCTTCTGGGCCTGAAGTATTCGGATCCAAGATTATCCGAGCGAGGTTGATGAATAAAATTAGAAAATGCAGGTTCTCTCACTTCTGTAGTGTTTCTCAAGACCCAGAACGCAACCTCAAAGCTATCATGCGTACACACAAGCATCGAAGGCTAATAATAATCTCATCATAGTAATAGTGGTACGTCGAATTTTACAGACTTATCACAAATCTGCCAAGATTTTACGGCGAGACTTGGTCTTCACGCAACATAGGCAGACGATTTTCGGCTGCCAAGCAAAAATTGCTTGATTTTCCCGATTAAGCAAAAATTGCTAAAGTCAAACCACTTTTCAACAAGAATGACGATCAAGTCATGGAAAATTATCGTCCAATCTCACTCCTCCCGGTTGTCTCCAAATTACTTGAAAAAGGTGCTTGCAAACAATTGATTGAATATCTTGAACAATCAAAAATTTTCTGCGAACGGCAATACGGTTTCAGGAAAAATAAATCAACCAAATTAGCTTTGATCGATTTTGTTAGTGATTGTATCGATGCGATGGAGGCTGGCGAGACAGTTATTGGCTGTTTTGCTGACTTGACCAAAGCCTTCGATTGCGTCGATAGATCAATTCTGCTTGAAAAATTAGCTTCAATAGGGACTCTCCAAAATCTGCACACAACTGGATTTCTTCATATCTCACTGATCGGAAACAGATCACAGAGATTTCTCACCCCTCAAAATTCAAAACCAAATCAGTTCAGTCTAGTCCCCAGCCGATCCTAGAGGGTGTCCCTCAAGGATCGGTAATGGGCCCTCTCCTCTTTTTAATTTACATAAACGACATAACTGACACGATTCCGGTTTGCGATTTGTACCTTTTCGCTGATGACACAACAGTCGTCACGAGGGGTGCGGATTTTGATCAGCTGGAGATTGTGTCAAACCAAAATGTTCAGAATTTGGCTGATTATTTTCAGAAAATAGCCTCAAATTAAATGCTCAAAAAACAAGTTTCATGAAAATTAAAGCAACACATCGTGAAGTTTCAAAAACCCCAGAACTTTTTGTGGGAGAGGATAAATTAATTGAATCTAGAGTTTCGGATTTCCTGGGAGTGAGATTGAACGATGAACTGAGGTGGGAGGGTCAATTAAAGAAAATAGAGTCTGGACTGGACTAGCCAGAAATCTATTTTTTTTAGGAAGAATAAATGCTTTCAACAACCTTCACCTTTCAAAAAATCTTGATAGAGTTCTGGTGTAGCAGAAAAGATCGGTCCGCAGTATCCTCAGGCTCCCCCCTCAGGCTAGCTGTAGGGAGGCGTTTGGGGAGCTGGGATTGCTTACTGCCCCCGGTCTCTACATTTTTGAAACCATAATATATGTTAAGTCACAGAATATCAAACCTCCAGTTAAGACTCACAATTATAATACAAGGAAAAAAGATCAGTACTAAGAATATCACAAGCTTTCTAAATTTGAACAAAAACCTAAGTGTGCAGGGCTAAAATTCTTTCAACTTCTACCACCTAGCCTTCAAAACATACAAAAATTCTCAGTCTTTAAAAAAGAGCTTAAACTTTTTTCTGGTGAAACAGTGCTTATATGGCATTGAAAGTTTTAAAAATAAAAGCACTACATAATATCCCAGCTCTATCTCTTTCTCTTTTCTCTTTTATCATATTAAAAAAAGGAAAAATGATTCTTTGTCCAGCACCATGGTGCTGAAAGTAGTGACTCACTTTTGTGAGCACTTTGACCTGTCCAACTCTCTGCAAAAAAGGGACACGGATGGAATCTTCAAGTATGCAAGTAAGTATGCTGTCGGACGAGATCGTCCGACAGACGAATAGTGTAAAGTACACGAGTTGTCACCTCCATGTTAACTCGGTGGTAAGGAAACAGTAGCGCTGTCTGATAAAAGTGCTACCATAGATAAAGGGAGGTGCTACGAACTAAAAATATCGATGCGATATATCGATCATCGTCGATGCGATTTTTCGATCGTCGTCGTCGTCTGCTTTGTTTAAATTTTCGTTTTCTTCTTTTGTTTGCTAGACTTTCAATTTTAATGGCTTTACCGATTTGTTTAGATTAAATTGATTAAGTACGTTTGCCACTAATACAAGTTGTTTCGCGAAATACTGTACTGCGTGATTCATATATTGTGCTTAAAGCGATTGATAGAAAATAAATATGTAGATGCTGACATAAAAGCACTTAATACAAATTAATTTAGTTAATTTTTTTATTTATTTATTTAATTTTCAACGGCTGACGCCAATACATAAATGAACACAGTAAGTGAAAACATGCATAAATATAATGCAGGACAAAATTCCAAGATGCAGTTGATATTTTACAATATATAAATAAATAGTTGTTCAAATAATTTACACAATGGAGGGAGGTAATGTGAAGTTCCAGAAGGCATGTTTACATTAAGTGCTTGTATGTAAACATCTACGTATTTATTTTCTATATCAATCGCTTTAAGCACAATATGAATCACTCAGTATTTCGCGAAACAACTTGCACTATTGGCAAACGTACTTTAGGTATTTTCCCACACTCAAATTAATTTCCAACTCGCTTTGGTTGTGTATAGAGATGGCTATAGAACACGTCGTGACAGAAAATCAGGGGAAACGGAATAGGAAGTTAGCAGATCGTTAGTGGTTTCGATTGGCTAATTCAGTGAAGAAGAAGAAAACCATGTTTTTACAACGACATCTAACTAAAGTGCTTCGAACTAACCCGCTCCAATAAGCTTACCACTAGGCTCCATTTAAGTGTCAGACCGGTGAGGTCGGGAGAAGACGACAATATTCGTTTGCCTCATTTTAACATCGTGATTTTTTTACCATGAATATTTCACGTAATATGATGAGTCTTTTGCCTCATATTTGACGACGATGGCGATATGGTAGCAAAATCGCGGACACCATTAATGACCACTCTTGTCATCAGGAGTATTTGCTTGCCTTACAGGCATACTCTCGCCAATTCCTCATCCTCACGATAGGTAAAAAATACCTTAATCCAATATATACTCCCCGAATCAATTATATTTAAAATAATATAATTTAACCATTTAAATCCCTTATAAAAGTTTAGTGAGTAATTCATGTGTAGTGTTCTCTATTTTACGGCAAGTTTTACTTTCTTAATGAACAAGGTATTAATCTTTCCAAAATCCCCAAAGATTTCGGGGGGGATATATCCCGATATCCCCCCTGGGAACGCCCCTGATTATGATCAGGCGCTCGCATTAAAATTGCCAATTGAATGGGAAATCACCCTTGTAATAGTATAAGGGTGATTTACTCAGGGTGAGTTACTCAGTTTCCTTACCGCCGATTCACTTAATCAGAGCAATCCCTTATTTGACCAACCAAACTTCGGCGAACAATTTGCCACATGAGGCTATATGAAAGTATTGTGGAACATACCAGTACACGCTCGCATTCCCCTGGATTCGCCCTGATTCGGAGATAGGCAAAAGTGAAAAGGAGCCAAAATGGCCCATGGCCCAGGTTTGCTGAGGCAAGGCCCCAGTGGGGTCAGGCTGAAGCCAGTGCTGGAGGGGCACAGAATAAAAAATGTAAAAATCGAATATCGAAAAAAAATCGAAAATCGAATTTCAAATATATAAAGTTAGGTTTACACTAGCATGTCACTTTTACTGGTTTGTAAGTGGTTAAATTGTCTAAGGAACATATGTCGACCTTAGTAACAAGACACAAGATCGCGCTACAATCATCCTTCACTCATCTGTCATTCATACATGTTCATACTTGGCTTAAAATACCTATCTGGGTAGGTCACCATTTCAATTAATGTATCTAATGTATCTAAGAGGAAATAAAAGTGTTCTGTGTAAACTAGAAGTGACTTGCCAATTTTAGTGACGTCCACTAAAAGTCACTGGTACTGTTTTAGTTTGATAGTGGTTTTTAATTAGCACCAAGGTAGTATCACAGATAAAGGAATATACCATTCGTATTCCATGTATTCGTTTATCTGTGGTAGTATCCATCTAGAATAATTAACAAGTTATATATAAAATAAAGAATGAGGAAATTTAGTCAGATTTGCCAACAAAAACAAAATTTATTTGTGTGTATAAAAAAAGTGTGACCAAATATTTTTGTGGATTGTTGTTTGTTGTAGGGCGCCACTATCATCACGATCATCACACTCATCCTTCACTCATATTCAGGGTAACGTCCTCCATGAGGTACCTGTCTTATTAAGAATGAATGAATGATGGACTCAGGCGAAATAAAACACATATATGTGGCCTGTTTCCCAAGTGGTCGACAATGTGGGGAAATGGGTACAATCATGGCGGAAAGCGCTGAGCGTCCACAAAAGCTGGAACGATGGAAAATTCGTAAAAACTTCATTCTAATAATAAAAGTATGGTCGATAAAAAATATTTAGGTTAACCCATATTGGCCTTTTAATTATCGTGCATATGGCCATCACAGGTTTATCCTATTAACCCTTTAACATGCCAATTTTCCTTATTTTTCTCAATTTTTAATTGTAATATGTTTATTTTGTCTGTATTTGGTCTTATATTTTGGTTATGACCTTTTTCATTGTCCATATGAATTGACAATATGCTGAATTAATTGATAAAAAATAAAAGTGTCATCCTCCTCTGTACAAGGGTAAATTGAAGCAAAACAGGTGTCCACTGCAATCCCTATTAAATATACAAATGCCGTAAACTTCCACCCAAGCCGGTCACCGCTTATTTTAGGTGGGCCCTCCCACCAACTAAGCCACACATTTGCAAGCCTAATAGGGATTGCGCATGGTCAGGATTCGAACCCACGTAACTCTGAACGGCTTCAACGCTCTACTGTACTTATCAGTATAGCGCCTTAACTGAAAGAGCCACGAGCACCACATCTGAATCCACAAATAGTCGAGTTAGTGAGGTTTTACCATATCTACCATAACTATTTACCATAACTAAGGTTTTCCCCCTTAAAGTTATCTCAATACCATTCTGATCAGAGTTAATGCTGTTGTGAGATTTTTTCGTATTTGTAGTTTTGTAGCAAACAAATTACCTAAATAATATTATTTTTATTCACCATTTGAAATTAAATGACTTTTTTAACCATGTTCTTTTCCATACCGTTACCAAGATATAACCATAAAAAAATAAACAGGAAAATATCATGTTTATTTTTCTATGATATAACTTAGCTGTTTCAATGCATAGCGTTTTCTGCCATGTTCGCCCTCTTTCCCCATGTTGTCGGCTATCAGGGATATAGGCGACATAATTGTTTTATATCACCCTAGTCAATGTGATAACAACGAACAAAAATATTAAATCACACTTTTTTCGATATTCACAAATTAATTTTTCTTTCTTTTAGCAGTCTAAATAATTCATTTTTTGTTTCAATTCATAACTCGTTTATTACTCTAGCTACGACCTCGGACCTAATGACCAATATTGTTGGCCATATTTTTTTTTTGCTTACACATATATTTATACCTTATTTATTTATTTATTTTGTTCTTAAATAAATGACTTATTCTATTTTTAATCTTCTCCTCTGCCACGACAGTGTTCTTGTCGTTGGTGCCGTGTGCAGCAATAGGGACGCCTCGGCTCTCTGATGATGCTAAAAACCTATTTACCTATTTTAATACTTTTGAAATAAAGAAGTCTGTTATGTATTCACATAAGTAAAGAATATTTTTATCAATGAAATAGAAATACAATGGACATGGACTCTTTAAATTCTCAGGGAAGGTTCGTGCTGGTAAATAACCTTAGCTCTTTTGGTAAATAACAGTGTAAAGCCAATTTTGGTTGAATTTTGAATACAGATATAAAATATGCCAATGGTCTCAAAATTGAAATAGACCTAATGAAAATTGAGTTAATTTGAGTTCACAATTTATATAAGAAAGTTCACATGGATAGAATCTTCAGGTAGGTTACTTGAAATAATTAATTAGGCTGGATCAAATATACAGATTGGAAGTTAGAATAGTCTTTGTTGGAATCAAAATGGTGCGGTTACCAATCTGCTCACAAAATATCTTCACCTAAGCAAAGGGTTTGGCTCTAAATGGTACCCAGGCAAATTTCCCTAGTTAAAACAGAACTAGACTATGCAATTTCTAGTTCAACTGGGCCTAATTTTGAAATGGAGAATTGTATCCCCAGAATTTATAAATTCATCTTAACACTTCTCTTGATGATGCTGGAGGCTGAATGATGCTCAGGTATGTGTCCAAGTACACAATAGTATTGTTGTCCAGATGGTCTTGTAGAATACAGAAATACACTTCACTGGTCACTAGAATTTTGTATCAATTATGAGACTTAATTTGAATTTATTATTATATGAAATTATTTTTAATTACAACTCTCTTACATTATATTATTACTAAAAGGGTATGTTATTTGTAGATAGGGCTAGTATTAATAAATCATTTTTCATCTTTTGAGAATCTACATTTTCTAAACAATTAATTTTAAATAATAATTATGATTTTTAATATTCTTAACTTATAATGAATGGATGATTTTCTGAGGGGTGGTGAATAAAATGGCAAATTAAATAGTAACAGGTATTGAACATTGAAACTCATTAATTAATTAACTATCATGTGTATTTATCTTATTTGGTTACATATTAAATAAATTATGGAACTTGCGATAAATGATTTAAGGAAACAAGAAAATAATAATATTTAAAATAACAAATTTGAATGAATGCGGCGAATGAAACATTACAGCTTAAAATGACATTTTAACCAATGTTCTATCTTCTACTATTATTGAGATATCTCTGTTTTCACGCAAAGCGTCCCCTCCCATGTTTGTCCTCCTCCCCCCATGTTGTCGATCACCAGGGAAATAGGCGACATACGTCATTTTCATCAAGTGCGTCCATATAAGAGTAATAAAATACCCCCGTTGCAGCAGACCTGCATACTCGGCGAATTTCAAATGCAAAAGAACATAGTTCAAGCCAACTTAGCGAGATTTGACATGTTTTTGTAAGCTACATAAGAATAACATGGGGAATGAGTATGCAGGTTTGCTGCCACAAAAATTGCAATATTGGTGATTTTAGACTATCAAACATTAGATCTCATCTAGATGAAGCCCCAAACCAAGTTTTATCCAGATATGTTGAGAAATAAGCGAGATATAGAATTTTACTTATTTCCCATGAGGTTAACATTGGGACAACGTACTCTGTGTTTACCACTTTCAATATCTCGGTAACCAATGGACATAGAGCAGTGATTCATATATTAAATTGTTTGTTTTTTCGAGCAGAAATCAATGGTGCAAACAAAAATTCGATAAATTTAATTTTTTTATGTAAGAAACAAAAAACCCATTTTTGGGGGGGTTTATCCCCCTTCACCCCCCCTTCCAGTGGTCCGATTGGGCTGGTTCACGAACTCTCCGAGTGATTGTCACTTTACATGTCTGTACCAAATTTCATTAAGATCGGATCATATTTACGGCCGCTATCGTGTTAACAGACATATATGGGTGTAGATATATAAATATATATAAAAACTCGAACAAACGGTGTTTTTTGCATCTGGGGACCCCAAAACAAAAAGTTATCATGGCCTGGGTGTTAGGTATTATCATGAGTACTACGGTAACAGCTTCTTCCCTATAGGGGAAATTCGCTAAAAACATTGAGTCATCCTTTCATGCATGCTCAATCCCTCTCAGATCCTAGACTAACACTGCCTCCAATCATGACAACTTCTCTTGCTGTATCGTACCCAGTACTTGTACCTTACCTAAACCAGCAAAAGCCAGTAAGGATCCCACTGTTTTGGGGGACTGATAATCATGGTATCCTTGTATCCTTGGTATTGATGCACAACAGAAAGTCTGATTTCTCAGTAATATTTAACTGAGCCTCAAAATTTATTCGTAAAATTAAAGGTATATCAAGTAGGTATGCAAATTCTAAGAATTTACACTTTTTCTTGAAATGAAATATTCTTTATTGTCGTAAGAATATAATACATCATTGACAACGTCATATGTACCAGCATAAGAGCTAGGTCACACCATTATAAAGCATGGCTAAACAAAAAAACTTTGGCTATATAACAATACATAGGTAAAAGAAAATGGCAGACCAAAGCAGCTAAATATAACAAGGTACCATATGGCATCAGTTCTGGAATAGACAAAAAATAAAAACTAAAAATCTTTATTTATTGCATTAAAAAAAATCATCCAAACTATAAAAGGGATTGTCAAGCAGCCATGAATAAAATTTATTTTTAAATATATTAAAAGGGTAATACCCCCGTTGCAGCAGACCTGCATACTCAGCGAATTTCAAATGCAAAACAACATATTTCAATCCAACATAGCGAGATTTGACATGTTTTGGTAAGCTCCATAACAATAACGTGGGGAATGAGTATGCAGGTTTGCCGCTACAGGTATATAAAAACTGGGTGGTTTTAACTCAATATTTATTAGATCTGAACTAGAAGAAGCTATTTACCAAGTTATATCAAGATATGTTGAAAAATAACGGAGATACAGAATTTTACTTATTTCCCATGAGATTAACATTGGGACAACGTACTGTGTTTACCACTTTCAATATCTCGGTAACTAATGGACATAGAGCAGTGATTCAAAATACTAAATTGTTTGTTTTTTGAACTGAATTCAATGGTGCCAACAAAAATTCGTTAAATTTGATTTTTCTATGTAAAAAACTCAAAAAACCCATTTTTAGGGGGTTTAACCCCCTCTACCCCCCCTTCCCGTGATCCGATTGGGCTGGTTCACGAACTCGTCCAAGTGATAACCACTTTACACCATTTTTACGGCCGCTATCGTGCTAACAGACACATATATAGATATATATATATATAAAAATTCGAACGAATGGTGTTTTTTGCTTTTGGTGGCCCCAAAACGAAAAGTTATCATGGTCTCGGGCTTAGTTCTTACCATGAGACCTACGGTAATAGCTTCTTCCCCATTGGGGAAATTCGCTAAAAACTTATTTTTCTTCCTAGGAAATTATACATCCCTAATGAAATCATAATAGGCCTATGACTATTGAGAGTTTTCGTTAGCCGAGAAAATATTATTACTGATTGGTTTTCGAAACGTGTATCGTGTAAAGAATGCTTAAAATTTAGAAAATTTGGATTTTTTATGATGTAAATGGTAAGATTGAAAATATATGAAGTAATCACAGTTTGAAATTGCAGATTAATAAAAAGTGGTTTACAGTGTTCCCTGTCCATTACATTTCTTGAGTTCTGCCTTTTTTTTTTTATGTTTAAGTATTTCCTCGATCCTAGTACAGTTACCGAATAGAATTAATCTATGCCTAAATATAGACTGAAAGTAAGCAAAATATGCGGTTCTTAAATAGTTATCAGGAACTGCATCAGTAAATCTATCCAAAAGTTAAAGTACTCGAGAAAGCCTCTTGTTCAAGTAATCAATATGAGCGTTCCATGTTAACTTTTGATCGATGTAAATACCCAAAAATTTTACATCATCCTCAAATTGATTTTGGAGGGAATCTATTGAGATACGTTTAAGAGTGAATAGGATATTCTGTGTTTTAGCATTGTTTAAAAGGAAGCCATTAGAGTGAAACCAATTTGATGCAGTTTTTTATGTTTCATTGGTTCAAGGTTTTTTGTCACAGCTCGTTGTGAAAAAAGTTGTGTTGTCAGCAGTTTTGGAGTTTGTTATTGAAGATGGTAGTTCAATGATATATAAAAGGAAAAGGAGGGGTCCCAAAACAGAGCCTTGTGGAACGCCCCACTCCACATTAGCTTCACTAGACCATTTGCCGTTCACATATACAATTTGCCTTTGATTGTTTAAATAAGATTCGAAAAATTTCAATGAAGCTCCAAAGAACCATAATATTTCAATTTTATCATGAGAATTTTGCCATCAACACAATCAAAAGCTTTGTTTATGTCACATAAAGGAGCATGAGCAAACGACTTCTCCTCAAAGGATGAGTGTATCTGTCTAATTAATTTGTCCAGACCATCTGTTTTTTTTTCTAAAACCAAATTGTCAGGTATTTAAGAGGTTATCGTTTTCAAGAAAGGAATACATTTTAGTCCCTTCAAAAGCCCTTCAAAAGTTGAATCAATTCTTTTCTTTTGGAAAAATAAAATTTCAAGTTAAACAAGTTAATTTCAAGTTTAACAGCTGATTAGAGTAACCACTGCAAGCGAAGCAGCAACAGTAATTTGAATATAGTTAAAATTTTGAAAAGTAAAGATTTAAGGATTGTTACAAACAGCCCATGGTATGTTTGTATTATACAATCACACTGTGAATTGGGTCTTAGTACTATTAATGACTTTGTGACAAAGAAGGGAGTTTCTTTCAAATTTGCACCTTGCCCATAGCAGTGATCTTCAATTTCGGGTAACTAACACTCAAACGTAGATTGAAACAAAGACTTTCTCAGGATTTTGACCAACTGTTAGAAGAATTTCTTTGAACAATTTGGGATGATTTAATTTTTTTCTCATTGTTAACCATGTAAGTATATCTTTTTGTTCCTGGGTGTCTCTGTATAGAGTGAACCCGACAACGTCAAAGCTAAAATGTTATTCTTTTTGTGCACAATCTATAAATTATGTTGATCCAGAAAAAATGTATTACTTTGTGCTGATTGATTAAAGCAGAGGTTAAAGGTATAAACAAATAAAACAGTTACCTAGTTTGTACAGTTGGTCTGTTTATTTATTTATTTACATGTTTGATTTCTGTGAAAAACTTAAGATTTAAAGACCTTTTAAATCTTAAAGTTATAATTTTAGGCAAAATGCAAAGACTGAGAGTACATTCACTACCATAACAAATGAGGCAAACAAAGACTTAGCGGTCTTAGAATTAAAAGAAATGTACAAGAGTGCATTCGATAAAATTCACACCAGAGTAATGATGGATATGTAAATATTATGGAATCAAATACTTAAGAGAGTACACTTTGATCAGATCCTAGCAAGAGAGAACAAAAAAGTTAATTGTAAAAACTTTCAGCTTAAAATTAATAGGCATGGTAAGGTGAGACGAGTATTGTGTCCTTGCGCCAACCACTGGGAGAACCAAATTGGTTTCTCCAAGGACAATGATATCCTTTCAAAGGTGAATGGAAATAAAATAAAAGTGGAATAATGTAGCATAACTCGACAAATATTTCCCAACATATATTTACATACATAGACAAACAATCTGAGGTCGGCCAGAAATATAACAATAATTACAGTAATAATATATTGAACACTTATTAAGTTCCTGACACTTAGAAAAGGAAACTTAGTCTTTGTACACCTGAACCAAAACAAGTTTTTTTGTACTATACACATTCACAAAATAAATTAAACATGAACCTTACCACTGCTGATTTACACAATATCAACACTTACTTCACTATATTTAAAGCATGTACATTTTTAATATGTTCTATTCTCAAACCATTGAACGTCAAGAGGATTTACAGCAAAAATCCCTTTACTAAACATAAGAAAAATAACAAATAAGAAGCAATAACACTTCTAACCGGTTCGTTGCACGGTCTTAAATCTTAAATAAGGTAGGTTGAGGGTACAGTTAATGACCCAATTATTTTAAAAAGTTACGGTTTATTCAATCAATAAAAACCATTCGTTGGTGTGGAACTGGTTTGAAAGTTTTATAGTGTTTGTGATTTTACCTTACCCAGAAATCTTTTATATGGGATATAATCAATTTAGTACCGATAAAGAGTCAGTTTTCGATACTGAATCACTCCTCTATCCTTAATAAAGATAATTTCAAACAGTTCTAACAAAACAAGAAAATGAAAAATATACTGTACTCGCTACTTCTAAAAATCTATTCACAATCCTTATAAGAACAAAGTCTAATTAATTGGGAGAGCAAAAAGACCATTGAGTGGATTCTCTTGCATCTCCTACTATCCCAGCAAAGGGGAGCAATCGTTGCATTGGTTTTAATTTGATGTTTCATCTCAAATTTACGTTTGGTTGCCCCAAATTAGAGTGCTTTTAACCCTTAACTACTCTACCGATGTCTTCCGAACGTCACCAATTTTTTCCACTCTACCCCTTCACCCGCCCTGCCGAATACCTTTTGGTTGGGAGTAGAACTTTATATTGTGAATGTCTTGTCATGATTGTCAGTGTTTAGGCGCCATTCTGGAATCAATGTCTGCCGGACGTTGCATTATGATTGTGTTCTTTTATATAATCGACGTCCGAGAGGCGGGTTATAGTAATTAAACAACTTTATACTAAACATAATTGTGATGTCAAATAGACGTGGCATAGTTACGTAACTTCATGACTGGATCTAATAATTATGGAAATGAGTGATTTTTGAATTTAAATATTAAGTAATTACTAGGGGGCCATGCGCAAATTGCCATTTTCATATTATTTCTATTTGTAAGAAACTCATCAATACAATCTAAAGAAAAATGTATTGCTTTAAACTCACCGTTAGTTATCAAGTAAACAGTTTCAAATGAAATTTAAAGGTCTCACCTAAATAGAGGCCTAGCTTGTTTATCACCCCAGCACTATGTATTTGAATTTGGTTGACTTCCCACACAAAAGTAGGATACCGCAAGTTTTTCTTCGAGTATTCATGCCTTAACATCACCTTCAAGTCGCTGCAAGTAGATGCAGTGTCCCCTAATATTCCATCAGTCATTGTCCTTTGGCAAGGTTAGGTTGATGGTGCATAGTAGTTGAGGGTTAAAGTATACTCAGATCATTTTCAAGTAGACATATCAAGTTTGAAAGGAGTAAATTTAGAGCTAAACTTTGAATGAACTTTATTTTGAACAACATAAGGCAATAGAATATAAACTAGCAATATTGAGCAGCTACCTCAACCGAGAATATCAAGCCAAAGAAAAACCACAGTAAGCACAATCCCAAAAAAATGACTTACACTTGGTGTGTTATATCTTGAGCTATGGCCTACTCCATTGCCGGAGATATCAGACTTTGTTCATCCTCAATGATCTGGCACAATAAACAATGCAACACTTAATTTTAACAAACATCAAATGTGTTGGTTTACAAATTACGATAAACATATGAATAGGCAGCTGTTAGAAAATTTTAGCATGTCAGGCTAGTGCGACTTCAGAGATCAACTGTGGCAATTCAGAGGGCTTTCACACCACTCAAACTACTTTTGGTGTAAACGGTTCCCATGGCTCAAGATAAAATGCACAAACTGTATTGACATTTGTATTAGGCTCCTGTTCCTGACAAACGAAATCACTCTTATTGATATTAGTGCTTGTTTAAACACAATAACGCACAACACCGATTCAGGAATGTGGAATTAAAAATGACTTTGTGTAAAAAACAATATTAAAAGACAGAACACAGATAGTGAAAATACTTTTGGCTGCAACATATAGGAATGACTTACCTGTAAACATTTTGGCATTTTAGGAGGAACTAAATGTAAAATGCGATACACAACATTATTGAAATGATTGAAAGAAAGCTAACTATTTCAGAAAAACACAAATATGAAGAATGAATTACTTAAGATAAACCAACATTCTAAATTTTTAAAGGCATTACAGTTATGCACTTAATCAAAGCCTCTGATGGATTACCTAATGGTGTGATGAGATTCGTTCCTCCAAATTTCCATTACATGCAATGACAAAAATGAAATCGTGTTTAACTTTGCCTTAAAAAAACACCATACAAAGTGCCTTAAATCACGACAATGTAAAAAAAAACAAGACACAATTAAGTAGTGACAGCCTCCAAGACGGCAAAACCAAAACTGCCGCACATGAAAAAATTTCAATCCGAGTAAAAAATGCATGAGTCCAGTTATATACATAGTCTGTTAAACCGTGTAGAAAACTAAATTCTCTCACCCTCAGATCCCGTTTAGAATCGGATCTACTTGTGCTTTGTACTTATTACAAGCAAGAGAAAACCGTTGTCTACACGGGAGTCTTGAGCAAGTTAAGTATCGTAATCCTCGTCCATGACTAGAACTGGGGATCTGTTCAAACTAGAGTCTTGGTAGGGGTGGGGGTGAGGGTGGTACCCCCCTACGACGGGGGGTTGATGCACGCTGGCCCCCTCCTCTCGCAGCGTTTCTGCGTAGAAATTGGGCCGCAGATGAAGAGTCGAACAATTCGCCACCACTTGCGCAGGATCGTTAATTTCTTCTTTAATCATTTGCTCCTCTTTGACTATGGTCTCTTCTTTGATTGTCGGTTCATCCTTTACCGCACTACTATTACTTTTTCTTCTGAAAAAAAAAGAATTGTTAAGTGGTTGGATATAAAGGAGCATACTAATTCATATTGTTTTCTTTTACAACTCTGTAACTTTCTTTTGGTTTACAGCTTATGTTTTCATAATGTTAACTTTTGAAATATGACAGTCACAAGAATTCTTTGAACGTTAAACTTACTTAAGAGGTTTAATATATTCATAATATATCTTGATTGCCAATGGTACATCTCAGCTTAAGGCGGCATAAGTATAATGAGGGAAATAATTTTCAGAATTCATTTTCCCACTGCTGGATATTGGTGATTAATCAATGTTAAAATTATTATTTACCTTTCCAATATCCTGTTCATTTTAGCATTCATGCTACATGTTTCGTGGTGACAACCACATCCTCAGGCAGCGTCGCAGAGACTTGTCATGAGTTTAAAATTGAAACACTGATCACTCTAATACACTTTACTCATACAAAGTACATTTACACATTACAATAGACGGTAAACGAATACGACCAGTCATTAATAATTACTCCCGTCGCGGTGCGTGCAGCTTCGAAATCGTACCGGCGGCGACTGGAGAATCTTTGTAGGTTACGTGACGGGTTGTGTTCCTGCGGTCAGCTGTTTTTGGTCTTTTTCTGGTCTGATAATAGTATCGAACAATGAGTTTGCCTGACTATTTATTTTATCGTTCAAAACATTATTGCCCTCGGTTTTAACTGCTTTATAAATCTCAAAGTTTTCTAGAGCTGTTATTTTATTTCTATTGCTACATCTATGGAGGATCTGTAAATTATCTTTTAATTTTGAATAACTGTGACTGTTGTTTACTAGGTGCTCAACATAATTAGATGTTAGTATGGTCTTATTTTTTGGTAAATGTTCATTGAAGCGGGTTTTAAAGGAGCGTCTAGTTTAGCCAATATAAAACTTAAGGCAATCGCTGCATTGAACTTTGTAAACGCCACAGGAGTTAATTTGTCAGCGTTTTAGGATTTTTTACTTAGAAACCCCCCTAGTTTATTTGTAGTTCTAAATGCTATCTTATACTTCCGTTTCTTAAATATATTTGAAAATTTGTTGCTTAAATTGTTACCGTATGTAAGGGTTACATATCTTTTGTTTTTTAGTTCATTGTTACTGATTTTATCTTTCTTCTTTTTCTGTATTATTTTGTCAACTATTGAGGGGTTGTAACTGTTATCCGCAGCAATAAACCTGATAATATCTAATTCCTTTTTGTAGTCTTCTTCGCTCATTGGGATGTTATTTAGGCGAGAGATGAATGAGTTGAAAGCTGCCATTTTATGTGAATAGGGATGATTTGAGTTAGCGTGTATAACTTGGCTGGATTGCTTTGGTTTATGGAAGGTGCTGAATTGAAGTTTGTTACTATCGCGGGTTATGGTCAAATCTAAGTAATTCAGTTTCTTGTCCTGTTCTATTTCACTCTTAAATTTTATTTTTGGGTGGATGGTGTTAAGGTAGTTTGTGAAAATGTCGATTTGTCTTCCATTATCCCCAAACTAAAACAAAGGACTAATCACATAAATAACAAGTATATCTTGGTTGCTAAAGAAATAAAAAAGAAATTAGCAGGAAATCATGCTATATTGGCCAAAGCTGACAAAGGCAACACAACTGTCATAATGTATGAAAATGAATATGATTACAAAATACAAAACTTTCGTGAAGTGATGAAAGTCGACCCCACCCCACAGTTTCACAAAGAAATTAATTCCAGCATAAACAAAATAAAAGATCTCTTCTCTGATCAAACAAAACGTCAATTAAAAACTACAGCCCCATATGCTCCAAAACTTCGTGGACTTCCAAAAGTTCATAAAGAAAACAAACCTATTAGACCTCTGGTAAATTACACATCTGCACCAGCTTATCGCACAGCAAAAGCAGTAGATAAGATAATTAAGAATAATTTAAAACTAACCCCTAATTACAGTCTAAGGAACAGCACAGATTTAATCAGCAAAATAAATGACATTAAACTACAACATGGGCACACACTCATGTCCTTAGACGTAGAAAATATGTATACCAACATACCAGTAAGTGAATCAATATCTATCCTAAAACGTAAACTAACTGAAAATAACTCCTTAACCCATTGACTCCCAAGTTTTTTTGTCTGTATTTGCTCTAATTTTTTGATTATGATCTTTCTGATTGTCCATATGTATTGACCATAAACTGAATTAAATAATAAAAAAAAACGTGCCCTCCTCTTCTATACAAGGGTAAAAAGAAGCAAAACTGGTGTTCACTGCAATCCCTATCAAACGTACAAATGCCGTGAACTTCCACCCAAGCTGGTTACCGTTTATTTTAGGTAGGCCCTCCCACCAACTACACCACCCATTTGCAAGCCTAATAGGGATTGCGCATGAGCGGGATTCGAACCCGCAACGCTCCGAAGGTCTGCGACTTTAACTTGTCAGTCAACGCCTCAGACCCCTCGGCCACGTACACACAGTCGGACGGACGCTCGTTTGACTCATAAAGCCTACGGCTCTGGCGCAGCCTGTTGGCAAATCATTGAACTATGGCTCTAGCGCAGCCTGGTGGCAAATCATTGAACTAGGTGAGTATAACTCCATTAAGCACCACCAGAGGCTGAAGACGCATCGGCGCACTCGTGGGATCTGACAGGTTAAGTAAAAATAAAATAGATGAGTTGATCAACATAGTGTCTATAATATCCAAGCAAAACTACTTTGAATACAAAAATAAATACTATCTACAGAAAGAAGAACTAGCAATAGGGTCACCGTTATCTAGCATTTTAGCAGAGCTATTTTTAAACGAATTTGAAACAAAACATATCATGAATGATACTTCCAAGTACAGGGAAAAGATTGTACTCTACCAAAGATACGCAGACGACGCTATATGCATCTACAAAGGAAATGGAAGACAAATCGACATTTTCACAAACTACCTTAACACCATCCACCCAAAAGTAAAATTTAAGAATGAAATAGAACAGGACAAGAAACTGAATTACTTAGATTTGACCATAACCTGCAATAGTAACAAACTTCAATTCAGTATCTACCATAAACCAATGCAATCCAGCCAAGTTATACACGCTACCTCAAATCATCCCTATTCACATAAAATGGCAGCTTTCAACTCATTCATCTCTCGCCTAAATAACATCCCAATGAGCGAAGAAGACTACAAAAAGGAATTAGATATTATCAGATTTATTGCTGCGGATAATGGTTACAACCCCTCAATAGTTGACAAAATAATACAGAAAAAGAAGAAAGATAAAATCAGTAACAATGAACTGAATAACAAAAGATATGTAACCCTTACATACGGTAACAATTTAAGCAAAAAATTTTCAAATATATTAAAGAAACGGAAGTATAAGATAGCATATAGAACTACAAATATACTGGGGGGTTTCTAAGTAAAAAATCCTAAAACGCTGACAAATATAACTCCTGTGGCATTTACAAAGTTCAATGCAGCGATTGCCCTAAGTTTTATATTGGCCAAACTAGACGCTCCTTTAAAACCCGCTTCAACGAACATTTACCAAAAAATAAGACCATACAAACATCCAATTATGCTGAGCACCTAGTAAACAACAGTCACAGTTATTCAAAATTAGAAGATAGTTTACAGATCCTCCAAAGATGCAGCAATAGAAATAAAATAACAGCTCTAGAAAACTTTGAGATTTATAAAGAAGTTAAAACCGAGGGCAATATGTTTTGAACGATAAAGTAAATAGGCAAACTCATTGTTCGATACTATTATCAGACTAGATAAAGACCAAAAACAGCTGACCGCAGGGACATAACCCGTCAAGATTCTCCAGTCGCCGCTGGTACGACTTCGAAGCGTGCACGCACCGCGACGGGAGTAATTATTAACACGTTGAGTGCGGCATGACATGGCATACGCGTCATGTGATTGCAGCGCGAGGGGCGGATGACGCAGACGTCGCGTCCACCTGCAGCGCTCGGCTTTTTGGTTCAGTGCGAGCTCAGCTCTTGACGGAGGCGGACTGTACGCTGTCCGCTCCTTGAATACATACCACATGTTAGTCGAGTGGCGTCAGTTTCCCGCGCCGTGCGTCTTTTTGCTTTCACCGAGTGATTTATTTACTGTTGTGGTATTCTGTGTTGTGCTATGTCCGCAGTTTTGAAGACCTAAGCACTTATTTTGCCGCAGCCAACTTGCTAATGACTGGTCGTATTCGTTTACCGTCTATTGTAATGTGTAAATGTACTTTGTATGAGTAAAGTGTATTAGAGTGATCAGTGTTTCAATTTTAAACTCATGACAAGTCTCTGCGACGCTGCCTGAGGATGTGGTTGTCACCACGAAACATGTAGCATGAATGCTAAAATGAACAGGATATTGGAAAGGTAAATAATAATTTTAACATTGAAATAATTTTCATCAACTCCTAAGACTCTTTAAAATTAAGGATAAAAGTGGTAAAGTGGAACCTGAATAAATCGAACCTGAAGGGGCTGATGAAAAAATTTGAACTAGGCTATCCAAACACATAATTATTAGTTAGGAGGTGCCTTCTACTTTCAATGCAGATCTTCACTAGCAACTACGATAATTGTATGATATCTGACTACTTTACAGCCACTGTAAGGAAATTGGTGATTTAAAATATCATAAAAGGAACAAAAACATAATGACACTCTTAGTGTAGCAAAGTATGACTGAAACTGCAGACAACATAGGGCTGAAAATTATGCATCAAAAACATAAAATACTGTACCAGACTAGTGTAAATGCCAAGAGGAGACATAGCTACATTATGTCATTATAAGCTACAGTAGTTAATATGATAATGGAAATATTTAGAGTGAGAAATGTAAAATGTGATAACCTTAAAGATGTGTACGGCCAAAAGGCGATCGCCCTTGATTACTTTATTATGTATTACTTTATTATATTATATTGAGCCGGCACGGAATTAGTAGTTTATTCCTGGGCTATGAAAATATCGTGTTCAAAGTGGATTTTAGACAGCTAAAGATATGGCTTCCTTAGGAAATTGTTAGTCTAAAACTGCTAATATCTCTTAATTTTCACAAAGCAATTTCAATCATCTAAGTTTTTATTGAATTATTCGTGATTTTTTAGCTTAATATTAATTTTAACTTTAGCATTGTTAAAAATGCTGGGGACTGGAAGAAATATTCCAATTGAAGACTATTTCCAATTATAGAAGTTAAAATTAACCAAGTTCCACTGAAAAAAGGAATAGAGGGATTTATTAATGAGTCCTTACCAACTAACATCTGCAAATAAAAGTTTACTATTTGCACGTCACTTCGATCTTTTTCATATTTTGATGTGTTGTTCTTGAAACTTCAATAATTATTAAATCACAAAAGAAATTTCTAGGAAACACTGATTAGTCAGGGATGGATTTCCCACTAGGCACGGTCCTAGGGGCAGCAGGCTTCAGAGGGTGACATGGTGTGGCTCCGCAATGGGTATCTGAATTGTCACGCTTGGCGTGAGGCGCTTCGACAGAAATTATACCGCCAATATATAAATCAGTCGCCGTATTTAGTTATTTAAAAACACTTGAAAATTACCATGAACCAACTATTTAGCCATTGATTTGAAGTCATTACAAATGTCTCAAAGGCAGTGGCGGCTCGTGTGTAGGTTCAATGATTCAGTGAACCCCCTAAAATAACCAAAAACAATAAATTTTTTAAGTAAATAGCAGAAAAACCCATTGTTAAACATACTTTATAAACAACATGGCAAAAAAACTATTGTTGCGTCCGGGCGAAGCTCTCACGCAACGCCGGCAGAGCGAGGTTCAGTTCGCCGAGTGAACCCAGCTGGCTGGCGAGGGGTGTGAGGGGAGCGGAGGGGGGCTTGCTTGAAAGCAATGGACTTAGGCCTACGGCTAATCCTCTCGGCTAGCGGCGAGCCGAGCGCTGACGACAATTGGCCGACCTCTTCCGAAAGAGTTTTTTCTTTCCTAACCACTTCTGTTTCAGCAGCACCCTACGGAACGCGAGCTGTAAACCTTGATAATGTTGTTTTAATGGTTCGGGCAATGTTTAAGTTTATTTATTTAAATATTGTGTGATTTTTATGTTGTTTTTAGTTATAAATACGTTTATTTCAGTTATGCGATTATGCGTTTTATTTTTATCTCTGATTATTGAAAGAAAACAATCGGCGTAGCGGCCGCACCATAGCTTTCTGTAAGAACAGTAATTAAGCTATCGAGCAACGGTAATAACGCTATTGATTTAATTAATTTTGGATTTAACATTTTAATGTACATAGTAGCATAATACAATTTATCATCAATGGTATAGTGCCTTAATCCTGTAGACTATAAGCATTACACTCGTGTATAAAAGCAGGTATGTCAAGAAATGCAGGCACTACAATCTTGTAAGCATTTAACGTTTTTAAATACTGATTGGCTTAAGACAATAACTTTAATATAATACATTGGTATCACGTAGATGTTATTAGCTCTGAACCCCCAGCACATAAACTCACGAGCCGCCACTGCTCAAAGGAACATTGAAAAGGAAAAAAATACAAGGATGATCGAATGATAAAATACCCCCGTTGCAGCAGACCTGCATACTCAGCGAATTTCAAATGCAAAACAACATATTTTAATCCAACATAGCGAGATTTGACATGTTTTTGTAAGCTCCATAAGAATAACACGGGGAATGAGCATGCAGGTTTGCTGCTATAGGTGTGTTTAAACTGGTTGGTTTTAATTAATATTTAGTAGATCTGAACTAGAAGAAGACATTTACCAAGTTTTATCAAGATATGTTGAGAAATAAGCGAAATATAGAATTTTACTTATTTCCTATAAGTTTAACATTGAGACAACGTACTGTGTTTACCACTTTCAATATCTCGGTAACCAATGGGCATAGAGCAGTGATTCAAAATACTAAATTATTTGTTTTTTTTGAGCTGAATTCAATGGTGCCCACAAAAATTTGATAAATTTTATTTTTCTATGTAAAAAACTCAAAAAACCCTTTTTTGGGGGGGTTTATCCCCCTTTACCCCCCCTTCCGGTGGTCCGATCGGGCTGGTTCACGAACTCGTCCAATTGATTACCACTTTACATGTCCGTACCAAATTTCATAAAGATCGGACCATTTTTGCGGCCGCTATCGTGCTAACAGACACATAGATATATATATATATAGATATATATATATATAGATATATATATATATAGATATATATATATATAGATATATATATATATAGATATATATATATATAAAAATTCGAACGAATAGTGTTTTTTGCTTCTGGGGGCCCCAAAACGAAAAGTTATAGTGGTCCCGAGCTTAGGTCTTACCATGAGACCTACGGTAATAGCTTCTTCCCTATAGGGGAAATTCGCTAAAAACTAGGTAGTTGGTAGTTATCATTGATAGAGTTTAGTTATTATTTAATGAACTGATAGAACTAATCATTCATGCATAATTAAACTTCCCCCAACTATCAACCTATTTTGTTTATTTTTTATAGGCTGATATCAGTATCATTTCAATAATAAAGATAAAGTTTCTGTTCCTATGTACATATTATGTGTTTAAGCATCTATTATGTAACAGACATTTTTGTCTACTTTGAATCAGTAGAATCAATAGTAGTAAATGAAATTTTAGTCATTTTGTTTGTAGTATGGTAGGATGTTACGGTAACGCATCAAATCATGAAAAAGATTAAAAGTTATGCACAAATAGTCAACTATTAGCAATCTGCATATCATTAATCATATTCTTGATGGTCCACATGTGGTACATCACAACGAACATTTGACCATGAAGTACTATATTTCATTTCGACCAACATTTTAATACACTTTTTTAAATATGATAAGGCCTGCGTCATGACGCATGACTTGAAAATATCATAAAATTTAGATATCTGATTTTATAATTACAGTTTATCTACGACCATTGCAATAAGCACCAATTATGGTATTACAATAAACATTATAATGATATACATTAAAACACCAAAAACCAAGCAGTACTCTAATGACGACTTTAGAGTACTGGAGTCACTTTAGAGTACTGGTTCTAGACCAATGAGAGCTCGGCATTTGACGGAAGTAGTGTCATAATAACAATTACGCAATTCGCACATCAGCTGATTGTTGCATTACGATTCATGTTTGAGTTTACTTATCCAATCAGCTGATTGTTCCACAACGATTCATGGTTCAGTCTGCTTACTTGCCTAACCTTAAATTTTAGTTGACCTATTCCATCATTATTAAAAGTCATGAGTTTTGTTTAACTTCGGGGAAATTTTGTTGTATATTGTTGGTCGTAGATAAAATAGTGTATGCAACGATTGTATTATGCCTTTAAGCCACTCGTGAGATATTTAGAACCTCACTCGTGGCTTAAAGACATTCATTATACAATCGTTGCATAAACTACTATATTAATTTCAATAAAAAAACTTTTTAGCGAATTTCCCCTATAGGGAAGAAGCTATTACCGTAGGTCTCATGGTAAGACTTAAGCTCGGGACCACTATAACTTTTCGTTTTGGGGCCCCCAGAAGCAAAAAACACTATTCGTTCGAATTTTTAGATATATATATATATATATCTATATATCTATATATATATATATGTGTCTGTTAGCACGATAGCGGCCGCAAAAATGGTCCGATCTTTATGAAATTTGGTACGGACATGTAAAGTGGTAATCAATTGGACGAGTTCGTGAACCAGCCCGATCGGACCACCGGAAGGGGGGGTAAAGGGGGAAAAACACCCCCAAAAATGAGTTTTTTGAATTTTATACATAGAAAAATAAAATTTACCGAATTTTTGTTGGCACCAATGAATTCAGCTCAAAAAAACAAACAATTTAGTATCTTGAATCACTGCTCTATGTCCATTGGTTTCCGAGATATTGAAAGTGGTAAACACAGTACGTTGTCCCAATGTTAACCTTATGGGAAATAAGGATAATTCTATATCTTGCTTATTACTCAACATATCTTGATAAAACTTGGTAAATGGCTTCTTCTAGTTCAGATCTATTAAATATTGAATTAAAACTACCCAGTTTTTATATACTTGTAGCAGCAAACCTGCATACTCATTCCCCATGTTATTCTTATGGGGCTTACCAAAACAGGTCAAATCTCGCTGTGTTGGATTTAAATATGTTGTTTTGCATTTGAAATTCGCTGAGTATGCAGGTCTGCTGCAACGGGGGTATTCTTATTATATATTGTCTTTTTTTATGTTTTAGTGATTCTTCTGACCACTTAATCTTAAGATTGTTCCTTCATTCCTCATTCATATAATAAAAGTGTGAGGGGAGAGAATGAAATCTATTTTACAGTGAATTAGACTGGGAGAGAAAAACTCTATTTTATGAATACTTAAAAAAAAATTCTGCCAGACAGTTTGGGGTGTAAATCTAAATGGTTTTATTTTTTCAGTGAAAATGGAGGGTAATATTTGTGAAAAAAATTACTCATTTACAAATTAGAAAAATTAAACATGATTTTCAGTTAACTACCCATAAAAAACTACAGAAGGATTTGATATGAATAGTAGTAATTTGTGGTTAGTCTAGTTAATGCTGATAACGAAATACTAGAACCATCAGCATAAGGCATATTATATCAGCAAGAAAATAATTTACGTCAACAAAAATTATGTTTGCAATTAAATATATCTATTCAAATTACTTTACCTTTTCAGGTAGCCTTAGGTGTCCAGAGTATCGTGACGCTGCTATACGCGTTTCAGATTAATTACAATCCATCTTCAGTCGCGTGGTAGCACAGGTTAAAATTGCCCACCTAGGTGGTTGTCACAATACATAAAACAAAACACGAACACGGAGGATAAAAAAGCAAAGTGAGAATCAACTTCCACTTTGTTTTATCGTCTTCCGTGTTCGTGTTTTGTTTTATGTACTGTGACAACCACTTAGGTGGGCAATTTTAACCTGTGCTACCACGCGACTGAAGATGGATTGTAATTAATCTGAAACGCGTATAGCAGTGTCACGATACTCTGGACACCTAAGGCTACCTGAAAAGGTAAAGTAATTTGAATAAATATTAGAGGTATCTACTGGCTACAACAACTATATATATCTGTATTTTAAAAACATATTCCTGAAAATCGTAATAAGTTTAGAATCACACTCAAACATTTTTTAGTTAAAAACATATTCTATTGAGGAATTATTATATATTTAACTGGTTTGAATATAACTACTTGACCTGTAATCTTGCTTACTGTACTCTTTGTGCATGAACAAATAAAATCTTTTGAATTTGAAGATTACTTATTGAAAATAAAACTGTACAAAATGAATTCTAATCAGCGTTCGTACCTTTGAGGCACAGACCTGTGGGGCGGGGGGTTGAGGAGGCCAGAGCTCATCGCAGCTACCTCGTCTTCTCCGTTGGTGGTGTCTTGAACGGAATTCACCAGATCTTTGAGGAAGTCAAATCGCTGTTCCGATAGAATGCACTTTTTCCTGTAAAGACAATAATAAAGTAGGGCTAACAGATTTAATTTCTTTATGAGCAATTAATCAAAAAATTTGAAGTTTCCATGTGTAATTTTTATTAAACATTAATTAGGAAAAAACAAGGAAACAATGAAGATGGTATTAATTTTAGTACCTGGTGGACCAAGCCTTGCTCGGTGTTATTTCATGTTTACCAGTTCATCCAGTTACTATAAAATATTTCAATGTCATAAAATTGATAAATAGAAACCTTTTTTATTGCTCCATGGTCTCTTCATCCCACTTGCTGTATTTTCCCTTAATGGCTGTAGATTCCAAACAGCTGTTATGATTACTTCATTTGTTTACACTTTCCTTGTTTATTTTCGTTGCTATCACGGCAACCCATAAGGCCAATGTTAAAATTTTACACCTTTAAAATTCGATTTATTACATTATTAGATTTTCTCTGGCTAAGTAATCTGCATAAAAGACGTTTTTGAGTCATAAATTACTTATTTCCATACTTTGAAGGAAATCCTCGGAGCCGTTTTTGAGATCGTTGTGCAAGCAAGCAAGCAAGCAAGCATACATAAAAGATAACACTACTCGTATAAGAGTATAGGATTTTAGTTTACATGGTATTGAAACTGTGTGAAAAAAAACCATTAGTTGGAAGATTTGGCATACAGAATGACTTGATAAATTAACAAATATTATATATATTTAAGTCTAAAAGAAAATAATTTAGAAGAGTAATGATTAGAACTAGGGGTGGGCGAGTACTCGACAGTCGAGTAATTACTCGAGTAGTTGCTACTACTCGAGGTCGAGTCGAGTATAGTCAGTAGACTGATGACATCAATCAAGCTTACAACAATTTCTTCCAAACTTTAATGATTGCTCTGGATTTTACATGTTTTATACAAAGATCAAAAAAGAAAAGATGTAAAAAGAGAAAAATTCCTTACAATGACGACACAAATAAATTGAAGCAAAGATTTATTGAGGCCAATAATCTCTACTTACTTAGTGGAAGAAAAGAAGACAAAACAAAGGCAAATAAATTAAAAAAGACATATGATTTGAAACTTAGAGCACTTTGGTGTGAAGTTAATGCCAAACACATTGCCACATCTGATAATTAAAGCAAAGCAATTTGGAATGTCATCAATGAAGAACAAAAGTCCAAAATAATTTCAAATTATGAAATAGTTTCTCTGGTTGTACAACCAGACGGATAAAATCATCATAGATCCATTTACAATTTCCCAAACATTTAACCAGCACTTTACAACTACTGCCGAAAAGACTTTAAAACAAAACCAGATCCCACGTTCTTCCTCTATAAAACAAAACTTGTGTTTACAACGACCGAAACTTTCAGAATTTGCCATTGCAAACACAGGGGAGTTGTTGAGTATAATTGATTCACTCAAATCTAAAGCATCCACTGGAATTGACGGAATTTCTTCAAGAATCATCAAACATTGTAAGGAAGAACTTTTACAACCTCTTCTACACTTATCCAAACCTTTCTATTTTACAAGGAGTCTTCCCCTCATTGATGAAAACATCGAAGGTTATTTCTCTACATAAACAAGGAAAAAGAGATGTAATGAACAACTACAGACCAATTTCTTTAGTGCCAACATTTTCAAAAATCATTGAAAAAATCATTCTTGATAGATTACTACAATACTTAGATAAAAACAAGCTCATCACGAACAGTCAACACGGATTCCAAACAGGTAAATCAACAACCACAACATTGACGGACTTAATTGAAAATATTATAGACAATATGGAAAATGGTCAAAATATAACTGGAATCTTTGTCGACATGAGTAAAGCATTTGACTGTTTGAGTCACAATCTATTACTTCATAAACTCACCTCCTTGGGTATTTGTGTGCAAGTACTGAAATGGTTTAAAAGCTACTTAGAAGATAGAATTCAAATTGTAGAGATAACTCACACCAAATGCAATGAAATAAGAAAAGCTTGGTCAAATCCACTTCCTATAACAAGAGGTGTGCCTCAAGGGTCAGTCCTGGGCCTATCTTGTTTACCCTTTTTATAAATGACTTGCCCATCCACGTCAGCCCTTATGGACGATGCCACATGTATGCTGATGATACAGTTATTATCACAGCTAGTGACTCAACAGAAGATCTTGATATTAAATCTTATTTAGCAGTCAACATGACACTTAACTATTGCTCTGATAACGACCTAGTTTTTAACGAAGAAAAAACCAAACAATTGATATTTGGATCTCACAAGAACAAAATTTCTGGACTACCAAATCTTCAAACTATAGAATTTACAAAACATCTAGGATTTATACTAGACAATAACTTGTCCTTTTCCAGCCACATTGACAAGCTTTGCTTACACCTTAACTCATCTTTGATCGGGATGACATCTGTCATTTATCCGCAATCGGCAGATTGTTTATCGCGGCCGCTCGCTAGTTTCACAATAAGCAGCATTTTCTGTTCATTTGTGGCCGGCAAGTACGTGCGACTGTTTTTTACGGCCGATCGCTAGTTTCGCAAAGTTGCATTTCGTTTATTTACGATCGGCAAATACAGTATACGCAATTGTTTTTCGCGGCTGACCGCGACTTTTGCAAGGCTACATTTTCCGATTTTCGGCGATCGGAAAATACGCGCGATTTTATTTCGCGGAAGACCGCAAGTTTTGTAAAGCTACATCTGCCGCTTATCCGCGACCAACAGATATGCGCAATCGTTTTTCGTCCATGAGTTTTTCATGACAATAACCTCGACAATATTTCATTAACTAATAGAAGAATTGATTTTGACAGTTATCTAGAAATAACAGATTCTGAGAGATGTCTCAGAATTCGGAAATTGGAAACTTACAGATGTATTTAGCTCTGACCTTACTCTTAGAACTTCAAATTTGCAATCATATTTTATCTTTTAAATGATACACAGCCTTCATTTCTGTCTCGTTTGATTTGTAAAGATGAGAAGAAAATTGTGGACTTCATTGGTAAAGTGGACTTCATAGAACAATTAGTTAAAGTTTTGTAATTTTTGTATTGGGGGATGTCTTATTCTTATCTGATCACAGCTGTGTCACTCCTGCTCAGTGATTGGATGTAAAAAAACAATAGATCAGCAGTCTGGCAAGGGGGTAGGGTTGGGTTTGGAGAAGTAAACAAATAACTGGGCATAGATCACCTCCCTAATGTTTTTAATTCTTTCTTCCACAATTTCTTGGCTGAGGTTTTAATTAGGGCCAGCAATTATTTTTAACGAGACTATAAAACTGTTTTTGATTTTTAAAATAGTAGGCTAATAATTAAATCTTATTACTGCTTAAATTTTACAACTATGCATATTCTAAATAAATTTAAATTGTGATCTCAGTGATCTAGCATAGTCAACTTATTCACTAAAAAGTAGGGTTTGTGCAATGTAGGGGAATACCAGTTTTATTTTTCGAAGAAAAATATAAAAACATAAGCTTAAATATAGTAGATCAATTTTATAAGTAAAATTGAAGAAAGATTTTAATTAACTGTAGTTCAAAGATGTAAATAGGGGGCCTACTTAAAAAAATTAATATTTAATTACTTTCCACAAAGCCGTAGCCAGGAAAACTTTTTTGGGGGGTTCTGGCTCTGCAGTTACAGGAAGTGAAAAAAATAACTTTCTAACCTTTCAATTAAACGCAATGTAAACATTTCGGGGGGGGGGGGGTTTGACCCCCTGACCCCCCCCCCTCATTGGCTATGGCCTTGACTTTTCACAAACAACTACTCGACTCGAGTTTTTGGGTTACTAATCGACTCGACTTCAAAATCCGCTACTCGCCCACCCCTAATTAGAACTAAGCAGGTTTTTGTATTCGTAAAGTTTTAATACTTGGTTTTTAAATTGCAGTTTTTCCAAGAAAAAGCACAAATTACTATATAGTACTATTTCGTAGTCAGTGGAAACTATCATAGTACTTGATTTAAGTAGGGCCTAATAAACCTGATATGTAATAACAGAGAACTTACATATGAGCAGGAGTGAGCGTTTTGGCATTTTTAGCGCTGGTAATTTCCATAGCCTTGGTCAGCAACGACTCAACAAACAGCTCCAAAGTTCGAGGTATTCAGCAGTCAAGGAAGAAAAGTGTGGAAGGAAAACAGATTTAATTATTTTCATTCAACATAATACAGAATGAAAAACCCACTGCATAATGCAGGATTAGTGATATGGGTTGGGCATAGGCCTAGTGGTCAGGCAATTTGTGGACATTACCTAAAAGTTATTTAAACGCTCAAAACTGGGCATGTATAGAATTTGACTAATTGACTGTAAGTGCTGGCTGGGACAAACCATGTCAAATTATCCAGACGCTGACACCCAAGGTTATTTGATAAAGACTTGTGTTTGTTTTATAGAGATTTGTCCATTAATTTTTTGTAAAGATACAGGGGAAACCCAGGATAGTTTTTTTACCACTTATTAATCTCTTGAATCTCTTCGCACACCACCAGTGGTATACAAACCACTGGTTGAGAAACAATGCCACATAGTTTCTAAGAAACTGTGATCAGTCAGCCAGTTAATGAGTCAACCATATTTGTCTTTTATATATACCGTGATCTTGTTATATAGGCCTATTAACTAAAAAAAGGATAAATGCCCAAGCATTTTTGGGTATTTGAACTGAATTATAAATGCCCATGCACTTTAAATCACTAAAGGATTGATATGCAGACCATCATTCCTGAAACAGACACTGGTGAAAACATACAATTATTATAAATCTGTTTGATAGCCTTGGACTATGGCCATCTCTAGTAATAAGGCGGCGCCCTTTGACCTGGCAACGCTGCTTCTCAAGGGTTTTTAGCATAGTAAAAACCCTTACAGAGCCAGCTGGGTTCAAGTGCACAAAAATAGTGCCATGAGAGTATGGGTAAACAAACCAGCTGAACCCTTAGGCGCGATGTTACCATTTACTAGCACCACGGCTTTGTGGCTATGCTTGTACTTAACTTGAATTTTGAGAAATATTACAGATATTTTCAAATTACATAGCTCACAGATAGCTTTGGGCAGGGTTCTTTAACCTTGATCAAACTAAATATTTACCAACAACTTGTTTTACAAAGAATTTAGTACGAACCAAGTTTTTAAGTTGAATAAATCAACCTTTGAAATGCAAGGCAATGGAGGGGTATTTATATTCTGTAAAAGAGATTAAAGAGAAATACACAGTCAAGGAATTAATTTTCATAACAACAACCTTTGATCGTGATAGTGCTATTAGCAGACATGTTGCCTGCTAGCTTTACTAATCACAGATGTAACTCGGAAACATATCAAGTATACCCCGGTTTATTCCTACTAATATATGGTGCAGATCTAATCTGGATAGATAGTCAGACATTTTTATAGCACCTTGTACATAAAGAAGACCATCAGAGGACTAGCCCCTCCAGTATTGATGAAGAAAAATGCACATAAATTACCTAAAATATAGCAGTGGTAGTATTAATCTCTAACGTGATAGTTGTCATATTAAAACTTAGAGCAAAGATTCACAATGTCGATGGGGAACTTCTTCAAAAGAGATCAGACATGTCACTGCTACAACTCCAGGGTTGCCATTCAGGTGTGCATTCACCTATTCAGTTTGTTCTACAGGTTTGGCCAATGACTCTGTCCCAAAGGCCGAACGAGAAAACATCCAGGGACAAAAATGAAAAAAAGCCTAATAGTTGGAGAAGAACCCTCTCTACTCCCAAGATTAATTAACTTACTGTACTGGAGTCAAAACAACTTTTATTACCACTGAATGATTGGTACAGTAACTAAGAGATGTTGACACCACTCTTTTGAAATCATTAAAAATTAGATGCCTTGTAAATACATTGATTTTGTTTAGGTTAGGTCTTTAGGGCTTACTGATTGATTAAGACCTTCATTAAAGTTACTATCTTGAATTGTTTGGCCCTTTGCACACACTCTGATTTTTATCGGTCCGGAAAATATCGGAGTTTCACATTCCAATAGTGGCGGCCGGTGGAGAATGGGAGCTTACACACGGTCCGTCCACCATCCGATCCGGCACGATTGCCGGACAGCAGCCGGACGCGCCACTGTACACAGCCGGCGCCGGACCGACACCGGAAAGACAGTGGCGCAAGTGACTAGACGGAGGCTTGCACACCTGCCGGTAATCTCCGTTCTGGCGTCAGTTCACATTCAACATATAATTTAATCAAAATTAATTGATTCAAGTGTGTTTAAGTTTTTTTGTAGTTTTATATTCCATGTTAAACTTGTAAAAGGTTTCTTAAACCGTCTTTAAATAGGCCTACATTGTTTTATGACTTGAATTGGTTATAAGTTAAAAGATAGGCTAGTCAAGTTCGACATTTAAGGTAATGTTTTTTTAGAATTGCTGCTCCAAGATAATAGAGGGCACGATTTTTACATATTTCTTTCAAAATTCTTATTTTTTTGAATTAGCTTAACTGAGAAATATATTTGTTTATATTTCCTTAATTGAACTGAATTTGTGATGAGTAAGTATGGATTTTGACTAATTATAAAATACATACTGAACTAAAGAACTCTGAAATAACAAACTAAATTAAACGAATCATTGTTATCTACCATTAAACTAATAAATATAACTTTAAAATAAATGCATTAATTTGGCTAACTCTGATTTGTATTTATTTTTTAAGATAAATTACTTCAAAGCATATAATTTATAAGGATTTGACCATTCACATAATAACAATTAAAAGACTAAATTTTTAAAGTAGTAGTTTGATGAGTCACGCCATCTATCTATACTATTATAAAGAAGAGGTGGTTTCTGTTTGTATGTATGTACCAAGTGAACTCGAAAAATACTGAACTGACTGGGTTGAAATTTCACACAGAGGTAGATCTTGAACCCGGGAAACACATAGGCCTATTCACTTCCTTAAAATTCCCTCGGGCTCTGCCCCGTGGGCTTCTTATGTTCATGATTTATGCAAATTTATTGGTTTTTGACAATTTTTATTTGTTTTCCATAGAAACCATTGTTTCTTTTTCATTCTTAATCCGTGCGAAGAACGGGTAGAACTGCTAGTATTCTGATAACAAAGGAATAATCACACACAGCTTTATTACTTTTGTCCCAAACAATCTAGTGAGCAAAATTTTTGCATAGCAATTGTGAGCGTTTGGAACATCGCAGGATGAAGGGAGAGGGCTCAAATTAAAGGTCTTGATACCAGGGACTCGGAAAAAATACTGAAATTTCTTGAAATTTATCAGGAAACTAAAAAAACCAAAAGTATCTAACATTTAAAAAGCATTCACACGGCAGGCACACGGCAATCGAGCAACTGGCCCGATTAAATCTGGATAGTGTGCAAACAACGCTTGTCCGGTACAAATTGGACCGATATTTACCGGTCCGACACAAATCGGAGCGTGTGCAACCGCCCTTTCATGATCCCTAGAATTGTAAATTACATGTCCAGCAAATATCTGAATAACATCTCTCTTCTCAATACTTAGAGTAATTATAGCTTCGTTGGTGTTTTGGTATGCATGGTAAAAGGATATAAATTATCACTGGAACAGCTTGTGCCACCTTTCCAACTTCTTCATCTGTTTGCATTATTTTCTTTATCCTTCCCTGAAAAAAATCGACAAATCAACTAAGGTAGAAAGTTTTAAAATTCAGATCATCTACATTCTAATAGGCTACTTCTTTTAGCGAATTTCCCCTATAGGGAAGAAGCTATTACCGTAGGTCTCATGGTAAGACCTAAGCTCGGGACCACTATAACTTTTCGTTTTGGGGCCCCCAGAAGCAAAAAACACTATTCGTTCGAATTTTTATATATATATATATATATATCTATATATATATATATCTATATATATATATCTATATATATATATATCTATGTGTCTGTTAGCACGATAGCGGCCGCAAAAATGGTCCGATCTTTATGAAATTTGGTACGGACATGTAAAGTGGTAATCAATTGGACGAGTTCGTGAACCAGCCCGATCGGACCACCGGAAGGGGGGGTAAAGGGGGATAAACCCCCCCAAAAATGGGTTTTTTGAGTTTTTTACATAGAAAAATAAAATTTATCAAATTTTTGTGGGCACCATTGAATTCAGCTCAAAAAAACAAATAATTTAGTATTTTGAATCACTGCTCTATGCCCATTGGTTACCGAGATATTGAAAGTGGTAAACACAGTACATTGTCCCAATGTTAACCTTATGGGAAATAAGTAAAATTCTATATCTCGCTTATTTCTCAACATATCTTGATAAAACTTGGTAAATGGCTTCTTCTAGTTCAGATCTACTAAATATTGAATTAAAACCATCCAGTTTTAATATACCTGTAGCAGCAAACCTGCATACTCATTTCCCATGTTATTCTTATGGAGCTTAACAAAACATGTCAAATCTTGCTATGTTTGCTTGAAATACGTTGTTTTGCATTTGAAATTCGCTGAGTATGCAGGTCTGCTGCAACGGGGGTATTTAAATATGCTAGGTTTTAACTGGTGTTATTTTTAAGGTTTTTATGGGGCTGTGATCATGACTCCTCCGTCCTATAGATCTCAACCAATGTTAGTAATTTAGGTTGAAGAGAGCTTGACGTGAAGTTTGGCAAGACACACAAATTATGAGGGACAGAATAAGGGACATACCTTTCTGATTTGAAATTTTGGAGGCTGGTAATGGTTTAAAGTTACATTTTTTAGATGAAACTGTAATAAGCTCAATTGTAATGGATGTGAACACTTTATATTGGTCAGACTTTTGTGAAAGAATTCATAACTCAAACACCAAATTTCATTAATCCCCAAAAAACCGGTCCCACCCAACATCTCACTGATGAACGCCAGTTTTAAGAATATTGAGAATAATGAAAAGGTGATCTCTAAGGGTATATTTTAGATTCTTTCGAGGAATTTTTGTAAAGACCTAGGATTTCCAACAGAAAGTATTTCTCCACCAGATTTAATATTGGCATAGACATTTCATGGATCAGCTGGTTATTCCAAATATTGTTCTATCAGCAAACCAGAATTCTTTAGTTATCGAGCAGCACACATTCCTTAATAAAATATTTCACACACCGTCTGCCTGTATCTTTCAATGTTTACAATAATTTTTTACCATTGGATACAAATAGTGAAGAATCGATTCTAACCATTAGAAAAATTAATTGTGAACAATCTAACATCGTAAATGATTACTTGATCATCCACACCATACCATAATGCCATACATAATTACCACATAATTCCATTCCTCTTCACTCTTGACCAGGTTACTGGATAGGCAGTGTCAATATTGTTGATATATATATGTACTGCTTATATCAATTTCTATTTCTTGATAATATTAACTTCAAATTTTTTGTATTAGACTACTTCTTCAAACTTTTGTAACTTCAACTATATACCGGTGTAAGGAGGAATGATTAGAAAGTTTTCGGAGCCTCAAAAAATTCTTTGAGAGAATAAAAACTGTTCATCGGGCAGCTGACTGTACATCTTGCAAGCTAGCAGAGGAAAACTATCCTTAACTTTGCTGGTTCTGCATCTGGGCAAGGAAATGGTGTTTCTATTCCTTAGTTTGTGTGCATGCAACTCTTCCCTTGTTTCAAATGTAGCAAGATGTTCCTTTACATAGATCAAGGAGCTGAAGATGTAGTGCCCAAAGATAGTATGTATGCCTAGGTCTTGAAATATAGGCTTGCAATGCTGCCTGTAATCGGTCCCTGTCATGACTCTAAGAGCCTTCTTCTGCAGCAGAAGTATTTGTTTGCTTCCCGCAGAATGACCCCATATCAGTAGGACACATATAATATGACGATGAAAGAGGGAGTGATAGACAATAGTCGAGTAGTGCAATGACACCAAGTTCTTAAGTTTTCTTATCAGAAAGAGCACTCTCGACAGCTTCTTGGTAGGCCTAACTTCATTTATATGATCATTCCATGTTAACTTGCAATCCAGATGGAAACCGAGCAGTTTGACAGAGGAGTTATCTTCAAGCTGGAGACTGCATAGAGAACAGATTAGCTGTTGAGTCTTCGCCTCATTTAGGCTGAGTTTGTTTGCCTCAAACCATTACTTGGCCCCCTCAAGGCTGCGGTTAGCTTCCAGCAGCAATTCATCAGGATTCGTATTCCGAGATAAGATGGTGATATCATCGGCGAATAGCAAACAGTTTGTATGATTGCTTAGGTCATTAATCATGATGAGGAAAAATAAGGGACCAAGCACTGACCCCTGCGGGATTCCGTGTACTATCACTTTTGCGCTAGAGCTGACTCCCTTCATAGAGACAAACTGTCGACGGTTTTCGGGGTACGACTGAAGGGTTGCGAAGACTGTGCCTCTTGCACTGTAATGATGGAATTTTTCCAGTACGATGTTTTGAGAGACACATTCTAACGCCTTAATCAAATTGCAGTGTGTTTAGGCAGTTGACTCACCATCCTCAAAGGCGTCATATATACTAGGGGACTGACTAAGTCCCTGACTGCTGCTGAGGTGGATTTTCCCAGCCTAAAGCCGTGCTGCTTTATTAGTGAAAAAATGGTTTTGCTCAAAAAAGTCAGAAATCTGGATTTTAATTACTGTTTCAACAACCTTGCTTACTAAAGGGGTGATTGATATAGGCCTATAGCTGCTAACGAGTTGGGATCTTGAAAATGGGAACAGTTTTTGATAACTTTAATCTATCTGGAAACTGACCGTTTGATAGGCAATGATTCACTACAGCCAGAGGAAAAGCAACTGTATTGATAACCTTAATTATAAGCACATTTGATGTCAATCCCTAGGTATCAGCACTCTTGAGATGGTCAGAAGTTCTTCACAATATTTCTGATTTCCTGTGGACTAACAATCCTCCATTCACTCAATTCATTGTCACTTTGTTCCTGAACGTAGTTGATTGCTGCCCTAACAATGTCTGGTATTGACAATTTTGCTGACAGCACTAATAATAAAGTCGTTTACCTACTCTGGCCTAGCCTGACATTAGACCAATTGAATTTTCCTGTGTGAGTTTATGAGGCTCAATGCTGCTTTGCAGGGGTTTTGCGCATTTGAAATAAACTGCATGTTGTAGGTAAGCTTTTATAAATATTTTAGGTATTTCAATGTATTAACAACAGAGTATTCAGTAGTTTTTATAAAGACATTTTATTTAAAC
Source organism: Flexamia atlantica (assembly GCA_035578135.1). Classification (NCBI taxonomy): domain Eukaryota; kingdom Metazoa; phylum Arthropoda; class Insecta; order Hemiptera; family Cicadellidae; genus Flexamia; species Flexamia atlantica. Next base: position 34,912,834 of record JAQJVK010000004.1, on the reverse strand, counting down.
TATCACACACCATTCTTCATAATAATTACTGATTAGCAAACAATTAACAAACTTATACAAGTTACACATACGTAAATTTAACATGTGATTATATGAAGACATATTAGGAGAGATTAAATTAATATTTCAACAATTATAGGCTGATCTAGGAGGTTACACTCTTCTCATTGGAGTTGTAAATAAGTTAAACACTAATTTGTACATTTAAACTGGAGGCTATGATATCAAATCAATTGATAAGAGCCAGTGAAATCGATAGCCTAACGGATCACAGCTGAGATTTATAATTTACATTTTTTGTAAATATGTTAGGACCCTATACAATAATAATCAGGTATAATGTAAGCCTATAGGCCCATGCCTATTATTTTTTATGTTCCTGTTTTCAATGGGTGTGTTCAGCCGAAGTCACTGGTAGGTAACCTACCAACCTGTAATAAGTGAATGGTAGTGGTGGATTTACCGCCTATCGATCATTGTTGTGCATCCACTGATGTTATGATTATGGTGGATTCGGTAAGTAACCGAACATTGTTGACAGTCAACATGCGGCGAATAGCCTATGCCTATTAACATGTTAGCAGCGGCATGATTTTCTGTGTTCCACGCCGCCATCCTGGTGCTCTGACTTATAGTTACTTTAACTGCCACACGTATTGAGGCAGCAGCACTATCCACTGCACAGAATACAATATACTATTGAGCAGTGCTGTTAAAGTTTCAGATTTCAAGCTCAGATCCTAGTTTAAAAATAAATCTTATTGTAATTCATTACAGCTTGGGAGCGATCGCGGCTGCAGTTCCTTAAGCGGTCTACATTTTAACGATTGAAAATATCGAACTGTTACCAACATATCGATTAAAAATATATCGAACTTATCATCTCTTTTCATATTATATCAAATCGGTTTATTGTCAGTATCAATGAAATAATCGGATTTAAGTTAGGCCTAGTTCCAATTCAAGTAAATTTACAAAGATATTCAGTGTTTTACTGTTTAATGTTTGGTTTGATCAAGTTTGTCATTAAAATGTATAACTTAAGTTATCATGACTGAAAACTAATCTGGTAGTAAGTTGATACAGTAATAATTTACCTTATGAAATTATGATAACTAACTTAACCATAACCAAACTTCACGTCAGTGTCATGTAAATCGAAAACCAAAAACCAAAACTAATTGAAGGGGTCCCCCGTAAAACGTTCTAAGCGACAAAATTTCAAAATCGGAGATATTCAGTGAAAAAGGTTCTCCAGGACATGAGCTACACCTTGGTATATTTTGTTTTGAAGATATTTGAGTTGGTAGCCCTGATTTCGTCTGTCAAAGTTTGCGTGCTTCACGAGACTGGACGGACTTTCTGGGTAATAACGTTCTATTCGCCGAAAGATGGAATCCCCGCCGGTCGTTGCGCTGTCAACCAAGGACCAAAATCGCGTGAATAAAAATAAAAGACGTGAAGTAAATATCAGAAAGTGGAAGGATAAGACCAGGATTGAATATAGAAAAGTTGGATTACCCTATATTTAAAAAAATAAGAAGCCAAGGCCTGGAAATTGCCCCCAAAAGAGGTGGGTAGAATAACGTTTTAAGCACCACAAATGGATAACTTTTAGCAAAGTGACGTATATCACGTTTTATTAACAACATTACGTTTTTGTTCTTTTACATTAATAAAATTGTTTTATATTCAGTTTTATTTTTGTTTCTGTCGGTATTCCTACTCTCCCTCATGTTTTCTTCCAAAGTAGAAGAGCAGTCCGTCAGAAAACGTTCCAAGCGCCAGTCATTTAGAACGTTATAACCCCTAAAAAAACACGTAAAATGTTTTAAAATGCTTGATGGCAGGTGCAAATTCAATAAAATGCTACATTATGATGTTATAAATAGGGTGGTAAAAGATTATACATGATTATAAGTTCTAACCTTAAAAAACCGTAAATTTTAGAATTCAACTTTCAACCCTTGATTACTCAAAACTAGGTTTTTGTCGTTTAGAACGTTTTACGGGGGACCCCTTCAATTCTAAATGGTGGGCGATATGAAATAAGGTATGTGTTATTGAGTAATGTTATGTTGGTAATGTTTTAATTCAATAACAAGAGTGTAAAATATTTTTTATTAGTTTTATTCTAAAGTTTAATTCTTAAACATTCAGTTCTGGTTAATGTCGTTTTATCATATTTAAGTTATTAGATACTGATGTTTGTTGTGTTTTGTTTTGTTCTTGATGCAATCGAATAAACTTTGTTTCGGTTATTCATATCGGGGTTTCAGTTCGATATTTTCAATCGTTAAAATGTAGACCGCTTACAAAACTGCGCTCCCACCAGGATGGCATTAGGGGTGGGTTCTCCATGGGAGCAATTGCTCCCATGCTGCCGCGAATGTTTTAATAACTATAGTAACCTGATAGTCACCGGTGACTGCAGCTGAACCATTGTAAGAGTATATCAATGATGTTTTGACACAAACAATCCTGTCATCTGGCTTGTTCATAGGGGTTAATGATGAATGACTCCACACAATGGATTTATTTAGGCTACTTTCAAAAACATAACTTTGTAACAAAAATAGTAACCAATCAGAACTAAGGCGTCAACTGTTGTTTTTAGAACAGCTAAGTGTTAACTAGGCCTAGGATAATAGCTTGACACCACTTGACAGACAAAATATAAGAGCAATATAAATAAACTTACCGCAGGAAATCGGGCATTATATTTTTTCTTCTTACTCGGCATTTTATAATTAACTATAATATTTCACTAATAATCAACAGTGATCACAAAATTTATTAAAAATGTTGCCTAAACAAGTGAGTTAAATCGGGTCCGTGTGTGTGAAACACCAACACCACTGCAAGAGCCAAGTACTTATGATACGATATTACGGTACGAACGAACACGAACCCACCATTGACCATTCCATCATAGACTCAAAAATATCACATAGAGTATGTATAATTTTTTATGAAATAAAATTCCAAATGTCAAAATGAGCGCGTTTAGCTACACTCACCGGTGAGTAGCCGGTTACCAATGTTATCAGAGTCCATAAAAGGCAAATCCACCGCATCTTGACAAGGCCCCAATCAACAATATTGGTTAAGTTTGGTAACCAAACCCATCGTCAATGTTTTTCAGTATTTATTTATTTATAATACTGTGGACGCACAACAGTGCATGGTAAGCCCAGCCGCCCAGCTATGGTGTTAAAATTAATTCAACATAGATTCATATATAAAAACTATGACCCAACTCACTGGTGAGCGCGGCTGTACGCGCCCATTGTTAAATTTACAGTTTGTGTCGTTGGCCATCATGGTTAGCAGAATTCACGAGAACAAGAATAAAACCTAACCTCTGTTATTCTGTTCTGCAACCTGCAACACAGTTTACTTTTGTTCATGTGAATGTTTGTGGTTTGAAGCCTTTTAGTCGTTATTGTTGCAAGAAAATGGTTTCTGTAATTCGACCTTTTATGGTAATTTTATTTTTAAAGCCATGGTTCAAATAATTGACACATTACGATATCCACTTAAATATTATTTACCATTATGTAGTACGGCATTCAGTGTTTCACCGGTCATACTTGGCTGTTTTGTAGTGTCAGTCATGAATATTTAAGTACTTTTATATTGTTATTTGTTGTTCCTATTATAAAAATGTGATAAATAGATCTAATGAAGTCTTTAGTTCCTTACTATCAGACTTAAATTAGATCAGGGGAAAGTGGTTATAGTTTTTTCATAATTGGTCGTATTATTTAGGTTTAGTACATTATTGATTTTTTATTGGTTTCACCAGTATTCTATTTATCATTTTCTTAAATGAAAATATCACTTTCATAATGTAGACCTAAAATATTAACTGGCGACTTTCTATTTTAATCAACTGAAGGGGTCCCCCGTAAAACGTTCTAAGCGACAAAATTTCAAAATCGGAGATATTTAGTGAAAAAGGTTCTCTAGGGCACGAGCTACACCGTGGTATATTTTGTTTTGAAGATTTTTGAGTTGGTAGCCCTGATCTCGTCTGTTAAAGTTTGCGTGCTTTGCGGGACTGCACGGACCTTTTGGGGAAAAATGTTCTATTCGCCAAAAGATGGACTATCCACCGGTCGTTGCGTTGTCGTCCAGGGCCAAAATCGCGTAAATCAAAATAAAAGACGTGAAGTAAATATTGGAAAGTGGAAGGATAAGACTAGAAATGAGTTTAGAAAAGCTTGATTACCCTTATTTCAATAACTAAATAGCCGAGGCCTGAAAAATTGCCCCCAGTAGAAGTGAGTAGAATAACGTTTTAAGCACCACATTTTGATAATTTTTAGCAAAATGACGTCTCACGTTATGTGACAAAATTACGTTTTTATACTTTTATATCAATAAAATTGATTTATTTTGAGTTTTACTTTCGTTTATGTTGGTATTCCTACACTCCCATGATGTTTTATTCCAAAGCAGAAGAGCAGTCTGTCAGAGAACGTTTCATGCGCCAGTCGTTTAGAACGTTATAACCCCAAATAAACCTCGTAAAATGTTTTAAAATGATTAATGGCAAGTAAAAATTTAATATAAGGCTACATTATGATGTTATTAATAGAGTATTAACAAATTATACATGATTTTAAATTCTAACCTTGAAAAAACCGTAAATTTTAGAATTCAACTTTCAACGCTTGATTACTCGAAACTAGGTTTTTGTCGCTTAGAACGTTTTACGGGGGACCCCTTCAACTGTTTGAACCTGTCTTTTCTCTAAGACTTAGCTGTTTAATTGTTTCAGGATGTCGAAAGTTGCCGTTATTACATTGATGAACTCTACTCTCAAGACACTCAAAAATGCCACGATGCAATCATGTAAGTTTACTATTGACCAGTCAGTTTACTAATAACTGACTTAGGCTTATTGAAAAAAATGTTACCGGTACATTAGAAAGTCTTACACTTCTTATCCAAAAGTCTACTTTATTTTATTGTAGGCTTAACAGTTAAAATTCTCCAAGATTTTTAAAAATTTGTTTGATGAAGACAACCAAATTGCCAAAAGCTTTTCTCTTTTTCTTCTTTAAAGAGGGTGGCGGCCTCTTTTAATTTCAGGTCATACCTATTTAAAATACTGTACTGAAGTTAAAACCTTTAGTAAAAAATAAATAAAGATGTGTGTATAACATTTTAGAGATGTGTGTTTTTTTTTAGGGGGGCAGCCTACATGATCACCTGTGTAAAGTAATTCTTTACAGGTCCTCACAACACATGCTTCTCTTAACATAAAATTATGTTATTATTAAATTTCAGTAAAATTTGCCTTTTTTACTCCTTAAAAACTGATTATCTTGATATCCCTTCAATAAAGTGTATGTTTTTCTCATAGAATTTGAAAGACATATATCCAAATTGAAGGCCTTTTTACTACATATTTGATAGTAGTATATGAAGTTTTAGGTGGAGATTATGCATTATAACTTGTTAAAATAAATTATTATCAGATGCTAATTCTAATAATAATCTTAATGATTGTAATAATTGTTATTTTTTATACAGTTGCTTAAAGAACTCGGTGATCGGGAGCAACAGACAAAAGGGCAGTGTGATTGCACAAGGCGTCGTACCGCGCCTGATGCAGCTGCTGAGCGATCGGAATCTGCCACTCGACATCCGGACGGAAACTGCAGTGACGCTCGGGTCGCTTGCCAAGGGGACCGACACTCATGTCAGGCAGCTAATTGAGGTTGATGTCGTACCGCTCCTGCTCAACTGTGAGTGAAACCTTCAGTTTTGCATCTAAACTGATATGCAATTTTCCTGTAAAACCAAACCTAACTTTGGCCCTAAAGTTTTCTTCTACCTGTTAGCGAATTTCCTTAAAGGAATAAGCTATTACGGTAGTACTCATGGTAAGACCTAAGTCCGAGACCATGTTAACTTTTCATTTTGGGCCCCCCAGAAGCAAAAAACACCATTCGTTTGAATTTTAGCGAATTTCCTTAAAGGAATAAGCTATTACGGTAGTACTCATGGCAAGACCTAAGTCCGAGACCATGTTAACTTTTCATTTTGGGGTCCCCAGAAGCAAAAAACACCATTCTTTCGAATTTTATATATATATAAATATATATGTCTGTTAACACGATAGCGGCCGTAAATATGGTCCAATCTTAATGAAATTTGGTACAGACGTGTATAGTGGTAATCACTCGGACGAGTTCGTGTTCCAGCCCAATCGGACCACCGTAAGGGGGGGTAAAGGGGGATAAACCCCCCCAAAAATGGGTTTTTTGAGTTTTTCACATAGAAAAATAAAATTTATCAAATTTTTGTTAGAACCATTGAATTCAGCTCAAAAAAACAAATGATTTAGTATTGTGAATTACTGCTCTGTGTCCATTGGTTACGGAGATATTTAAAGTGGTAAACACAGTACGTTGTCTCAATGTTAACCTTATGGGAAATAAGTAAAATTCTATATTTCGCTTATTTCTCAACATATCTTGATAAAACTTGGAAAATGGCTTCTTCTAGTTCAGATTTACTAAATATTGAATTAGGCCTATAACCAACCAGTTTAAACATACCTGTAGCAGCAAACCTGCATACTCATTCCCCATGTTATTCTTATGGAGCTTACAAAAACGACATGTCAAATCTCGCTATGTTGGATTAAAATATGTTGTTTTGCATTGGAAATTCGCTGAGTATGCAGATCTGCTGCAACGGGGGTATTTATATATATATATCTTTATATATGTCTGTTAACACGATAGCGGCCGTAAATATGGTCTGATCTTAATGAAATTTGGTACAGACGTGTAAAGTGGTAATCACTCGGACGGGTTCGTGAACCAGCCCGATCGGACCACCAGAAGGGGGGGTAAAGGGGGATAAACCCCCCCAAAAATGGGTTTTTTGAGTTTTTCACATAGAAAAATAAAATTTGTCAAATTTTTGTTGGCACCATTGAATTCAGCTAAAAAAAACAAACAATTTAGTAGTTTTAATCATGCTCTATGTCCATTGGTTACCGAGATATTGAAAGTGGTAAACACAGTACGTTGTCTCAATGTTAACCTTATGGGAAATAAGTAAAATTTTATATCTCACTTATTTCTCAACATATCTTTAAAAAATTTGGTAAATGACTTCTTCTAGTTCAGGCCTACTAAATATTGAATTAAAACCAACCATTTTAAACATACCCGTAGCAGCAAACCTGCATACTCATTCCCCATGTTATTCTTATGGAGCTTTCAAAAACATGTCAAATCCCGCTATGTTGGATTGAAATATGTTGTTTTACACTTGAAATTCGCTGAGTATGCTGGTCTGCTGCAACGGGGGTATTTTAATGCCACATCGCTCAATAAAGCTACAGTATTACTGGGAAAAGTCAGAGAATAAGTGTGCAGACTGTTAACTTTTTTTACATGCTGGTTATTTGGTTTCCTTAACAATTCTCAGAATTGCTCATCTAGAGTACTCACTTTAAATAATCTGCCAAAGTTTTCAAGAGGCTTTTCCCTATTGGTGTTACAGTAGGCGCCCTCTAGTTCGGCTTTGGTTGGATCGGCCGCCGGATGGTCCGGCCGGTCATAGGATGGTGAATCATATCCGTTATATCACCACGCCGCACCGCGAGGGAATGACCTTCGGCAGTATTTATCCTGAATCTTTAGTTTCCGGCCGAAGAAGTACTATTTATGTCAGTTTAGGTTACGGACAAGCTTGTAATTGATGGACACACTTGACCTCAACTAACAAAAGATGTTATTCTTTCAATATGAGGACTTTACAGTGAGATTTGATCTTGATCTTGGATTTCACTTGTATACAACAAAAGAAAATAACATGTTTATTAACATTTTTATAGGTTATGATTCAAGTAATACCTGTAACTTAATTCGGCAAATAAATTTCTAGTGTGTTTTTACAGTAAATAAAGAGTTTTTCTGCTCACTTTATATCCTCAGTACGGTATTGGTAAAACCAGTGACGCAATATGACAGTTCAACATAAGAGACGTCAAAATATTTTCTTTGGCAATTAAACACTGTAAATATGTTTAAATAGCGTGTTTTGTTGATTTTTAAACATAGGTTTTGGGATTTAATAGGGTTATTTTACATTTTGATAGTACATCCGGGTGGTCCGGCCATTTTGTAGTCCAGCCAGGGGTCCGGTCCCGAGGTGGCCGAACTAGAGGGCGTCTACTGTAAATGTAAAATGGAAGTTCATACATGATAACTTGCAAAATGAAATAATTAAGACTAATATTATGTGGAACTTAAACTGTATAACATCCATAATAAAGCCCAAATTACTCGGAAATTTTCAGAAAACCATAAGTCTGACACTCATCAACCCCAATGGAAGGTCTCGGTGAGAAAATTTGATCTAAAATATTAGTTTTTTGATCAAACTCCCTAAGGGCACTCATAGGCTATGAAGAAAAGGGCTGTACAGCTGATAAATTAGTTTTTTTAAATTATTTAAAGTTACATTAGTGTTTACTTCATGTGCTGACCAGCGTGAGTGATCACTAGCATTGATAATAGTAACAAACTCTTTTAATCTTAACCCGTATGGATTGATATATCAATAAAAATTACCAATTAAACCTAGTGTTGAAATGTAGAAGAATTAATTCAATTCACCCATTTTCCGCAGGTATCCTGACCAGTGAGGACCTGAGGCTGACGGAGGCGTGTCTGCGCTGCGTGTGTTCCGTGTTCCGCCACCCGAGCGCGCCGTCAGACCTGATCTTCAGCGACCCGCAGCTGCTCACGCACCTGCTCGGCCTCACCATGCAGAGCGTCACCAACCAGATCTGCGTCACCTCTGTCTTCAGCTGCGCCTGCAAGGTCAGCCGCACTATTTATTTATTTTATAAAAAACCCTAATAGGCTACCCACTTTTTTTAATAATTGGGCGTCTCCCACCAGTTGATCGATTGCTGTGCGCAGGCTCCTAAGTCCACAGATGACACAAACACGATTACAAACAGTCACAAACGACATAAACATAAAAATCGATCGGGCCCTCGCACAGTTCTTAAGATCTACGTTCCGCAGATTTAATAAAAACAATCCGGACTAGAAACTTAAAATGAAAACAATAAAAAAATGTGCTATGTTTGTACTCATAGTACCGTACATAAAGATATAAGGGAGAGAATAAAAAGGCAAGAACAGTTTACCCTCCTCCTCCTTCCCTCATTGCTGATAACAAAGATTACACATCACCCGACCAGTAAGTCGAGGTACGTCGCTCCGATCGGCCACACAGTCATTCAAAACCTGTACTGCACAAATCCTGAGGAACTGGATTTTTGTTTATTAAATCCGCAAAACGTAGATCTTAAGAACTGTGCGAGGGTTTGATCGATTTTAATGTTCGTGTCGTTTGTGACTGTAGTTGTGTTTGTGTCATCTGTGGACTTCGGAGCCTGCACACAGCAATTGATCAACTGGTGGAAGAAGCCCAATTACTAAAATACCCCCGTTGCAGCAGACCTGCATACTCAGCGAATTTCAATTGTAAAAGAATATAGTTCAAGCCAACATAGCGAGAATTGACATGTTATTGTAAGCTCCATAAGAATAACATGGGGAATGAGTATGCAGGTTTGCTGCCACGAAAAAAGGAAATATTGGTGATTTTAGACTATTAAACATTAGATCTCATTTAGATGAAGCCACAAACCAAGTTTTATCCAGATATGTTGAGAAATAAGCGAGATATAGAATTTTACTTATTTCCCATAAGGTTAACATAGGGACAACGTACTGTGTTTACCACTTTCAATATCTCGGTAACCAATGGACATAGAGCAGTGATTCTAAATACTAAATGGTTTGTTTTTTTGAGCTGATTTCAATGGTGCAAACGAAAATTCGATAAATTTTATTTTTCTATATAAAAAAACTCAAAAAACCCATTTTTGGGGGGGTTTATCAATATCTCGGAAACCAATGGACATAGAGCAGTGATTCAAAACACTAAATTGTTTGTTTTTTTGAGCTGAATTCAATAATGCTAGCAAAAGTTGGATAATTTTTAATTTTCTATGTAATAAACTCAAAAAACCCATTTTTGGGGGGGTTTATCCCCCTTTACCCCCCCTTTCGGTGGTCCGATCGGGCTGGTTCACGAACTCGTCTGAGTGATTACCACTTTACACGTCTGTACCAAATTTCATTAAGATCGGATCATATTTACGGCCGCTATCGTGTTAACAGACATATATATAAATATATATATATATATATATATAAATTCGAACGAATAGTGTTTTTTGCTTCTGGGGGCCCCAAAATGAAAAGTTAACATGGTCTCGGACTTAGGTCTTACCATGAGACCTACGGTAATAGCTTATTCCTTTAAGGAAATTCGCTAAAATTCGAACGAACGGTGTTTTTTGCTTCAGGGGGCCCCAAAACGAAAAGTTATCATGGTCTGGGTCTTAAGTCTTACCATGAGTACTATGGTAACAGCTTCTTCCCTATAGGGGAAATTCGCTAAAATAGTGAGTATTAACTATACCCCACCCAAAAAAATCATGTGATTCAGGAATAAAAAAAAACCTCAACTGCACATTGTTATAAGCGTGTCCTGTGCGGTGATCCGAAGACACTGAATTACTGTAATAGGCCTAGTCACATAGGCCAGCCAGAGGTGGATTGCTCATGATGGAACAGGGGTCCAACCACAGCAGCAGGTGATTGCTGCTGGGATCAAACCAGAGACGTTTGACACACAGGGCTAACGCTTTCCCTCTGAGCTACCTCCATGGTCTGTATTGGATTGTACATCTCTGACAGTCAGATCAATTGGCAGTGTACAGCAGGTTTTGCTGAATCTATGAAAAAAAATATTTAGAGAGCAAGATGAGGTTTAGTGTTTGCTTGTATTTCTGTGGTAGTGAAGTCAATTGACAGTTATTGCTGAATTTATGGTGAAATTATTTAGAAGGATACGGTACATGATTTTATATATTTGGAGTGGTATATTTGACAGTTTCAGCGAATTTCCCCTATAGGGAAGAAGCTGTTACCGCAGGTCTCATGGTAAGACATAAGCCCGAGACCATCATAACTTTTCTTTTTAAGGTCCCCAGATGCCAAAAACACCATTCGTTCATTTATATATATATATATATATATATATATATATATATACACATACATATATATTTTAGGGGTGTGCGAATAGTGATTTTTTGGTTCGAATCGAATTCCGAATATCGAATATTTTCGAACGAATATTTATGTTAATGGTTATTCATCCAAATGAGATAAAATTTTTAAATCACAGCATGTAAGTATAGATACCCTTTCGCAGCAAACCTGTATACTCAGCAAATAACCAAGCATTTTTTAGCAACTATTCAATAATTAATATAATGTTACAAAACAAAAGTGTTATTTCACTGTGTTTTCTTGATTTTATTTACTCTTGTCCATACTTCCTCCCTCTCCTCTCCTGTATTTATTTTATTTAATTATTAATAGCATTATAACATGTCAAAATAATATAGGTCAAATAAATTACTTAAGTACACAAAGGTACAACTAATCAGTTGTTAAAAATTTAGAAATTTATTGATTCCCCTTGAGCATAGGTAATATTCATATGAATAAGCATTATTAAGCCTATAGTAGCAATTTCAGGATTAGGCTACTTAACAATTCCTTTTCTACTGCAACCTAAATTTGTTCACTTTTAGGTCTCTGCATTCCTTTGTTCCTTTTCCTTTTAGTGAACCAATAAATTATTTGATCAGGGACTAGGCTTAAGCGATTAGACCAAAGATTTACATATAAAACTTGGTTTACCAACTACTTCACATTTGAAGAAAGCCTTACAATTTTATTTGTGCATTAATGCCTGAGAACAAAGATTTTGATTCTCCTAAAGTAATACTACAAAATAATAAGTCAGACCAGTAAACTTAACCTAAATTTCAAGATAATTTACATTGGCCATTTACTTACAACAAAGTTTATTTGTTTTACATTATAAACAGCAAGCAAACTCATTAATTATTATTATCATAGGCTTAAGTTGTCAAACCAACATTGTACCGTTATCTAAAAATGACCATTTTAGTAATCACGTATTGAAAATAAACACGCTCCGCCTGATAACGTCAGATTTCAACAAAATAAAACCAATTTTTGATCATTCAACGTTTCTATTTCTACGTAATTGCTTATTGAAAAATAAAGAAATCTGAAAGCGATTGAAACAAAGACGCGTTAGACGTTCTCGAGTTATTAACAACTATTAATTTCAAAAGCAGACGAAGATTGAACGACGACGATATTCGAAAACGAAAAGATAAATACCGTAATGAACAGGTCCGCCAACTGTTTGCCAGCCCAAAATTATTGTAATTGTTTACCCCATCGTATCAAAATTGGAAGCAATAGTGATCCTGGATTCCGCTTAAGATATTTACGGCCTGAAAAAGTCATACGAAGCACCAACACGACTATTTATTTATGGGGTATTTACGGGATATTTCGTTTTGGCAATTTAAGACGACTCGGTGACTCTGGACACTGTCGGTCATCGGTGAACTCTGATTGGTCTAGATTGCAATTCTCTCTTTTACTAACTGATGTTTCGTCAGTATCGGATACTGGTCGAGACAGAACTGATGAAGGATGTACTATTATTTTTTGTTAAAAGATTTAATGCTGTGATACGAGAATTTATTTTACGAAAAAAATTGTTGTCAAGTCGGCTATTGCGCAGAATATTAACCTAAGTACTGCACGACTGATCAACACGGCAGAGGGAATTTGGTGGCAAAACTGCAATGTCAGTATTATTTTACAGCAGCTATCATCTGTCGTCTGTCCACGTGAGGATGCAACTGTTTCTGATGTAAAGAATGGATTCGTGGTTGTTTGGAACTACAAAAAACGTACTTTTATTTTGAAAATGGGTACGTTTTCACCTACTTTTGATTTTATGCCAGTCCTTTAAATATTTGATTCGGTCATATCGAACTTCTTAGTAATCTCGAATCGAATCGAATATCACGATATTCAATTCGAAAAAGATCGAAGTTCGAATATTCGCACACCCCTAAATATATATTTATCTATATATATATATATATATCTATATATGTGCCTTTAAGCGTGATAACTCACGTAAAAATGGTCCAATTTTAATGAAATTTGGCTTGGACATGTAAAGTTGTAACTATTCGGACGAGTTCGTAAACCAGCCCGATCGGACTAGCGGAAGGGGGGGTAAAGGGGGGTAAACCCCCCAAAAATGGGTTTTTGGAGTTTTTTATATATAAAAATAAAAAGAATCCAATTTTTATCAGCACCATTGAATTCAGCTCAAAAAAACAAACAATTTAGTATTTTGAATCACTGCTCTATATGTCCATTGGTTACTGAGATATTGCAAGTGGTAAACACAGTACGTTGTCTCAATGTTAACCTTATGGGAAATAAGTAAAATTCTATATCTCGCTTATTTCTCAACATATCTTGTTGAAACTTGGTAAGTGGCTTCTTCTAGGTCATATCTACTGAATACTGAATTAAAACCACCCAGTTTTAATACACCTGTAGCAGCAAACCTGCATACTCATTCCCCATGTTATTCTTATGGAGCTTACAAAAACATTTAAAAATTCGCTATGTTTGATTTAAAAATGTTGTTTGGTATTTGAAATTCGCTGAGTATGCAGGTCTGCTGCAACGGGGGTATTTTATATTTGGAACTTTTGTAGATTTGTTCCTCAGAAAGTATTTGTCGAATACCGGTTGTTTAGATCTTCAAAATCATGTACTTTGATCATAATACATAAATTTCTTGTTTTTCTTCACTCATTGCACTCATATTCATATTATCAGTATTATGGAAATTGGAAATTCATTTAATAATTTTCTATGTTTTCCAAAGTAATAGTTAAGTAAGGTTTTTTGGGGGTTAACTCATTCTCCTACTCTGCTTAGGCCTTTGGGTTCAAGAAAGATCTCCTTTAAGAATAAACATCTAACAGGATCGCTGGAAGACTTAACTGTAGTTATTTAGGATGCCACTTTACTTCATTCTTATAGATCAATAAGTTAACTAGTTATTGATTACACAAGAAACATTCCACATTGTGTGTTGTGGTTTAACACGACATTTCATCTCCAGAGGGTGGAACACCAGAACGTGTTGTGCGAGCAAGGCATCGTTCCCACACTAGCGGCCCTGCTGTGCTCCCCCCACCCTGCTGTGCTGATGCCTACGCTGCACTGTCTCACCAACCTGACATATGATAACCCCAAAGTGGCTGCCACTGTCATCACTTCCAGGTGAATCGTGCACTTCCTACAGCACACTTGCATGGTTGTCACACTGAGGTAGGGTGTGCGGTAATTGAAACAGCAGAGATTAGTGAGATAAAAATAGTGTAGAAGAAGATTGTGTTCGGATAAGGTTTTATTCTGTTGTTTTTATTCTAATAAATATAAGGCCTAAAATGTTTGTTTGCTACAACTACTATCAATGTCAAAGAAAATTAAGATACTTTTTAAATTGTCAGGGTTGAGTGAAAACCAAAATCACACATTGACTAAATTTGGTTTATTCCATCATGTGACTAAACAACAACATATCAATACCTATAAAACATATCATAACCTATAAAAATTGAACTTTCACAGTTATTTCGCTGACCGAACTGACTGAACATCATTTCATCATTTTATCAACAAGACCAATCCACCCAATAATCCATGAATTGTTTATTATTATTCAGCACAAGTACACAACAATTAAAGCTCCAGTAATCATTTTTTCTTTGTTTGGATAGAGTCAGAACAAGGTATAATTAAAGGTGAATTAAACTCTTCATCTCAATCCACCTAAATCACTTTTACACCAGAAGGATTGACGTAGCGGACGATGGACACTGACGATGCTGTGTTGCAGTTTCGGCGGGAAGACGGTACCCGACCTGGTGGTGAAGCTGGTGGAGCGAGACAGGCCGGCCGAGATGCAGCTGGCCGCGAGTCGAGTGTTGACCAACCTCCACCGCGCCGGCGCCCTCCCTGCCGACGACCACAGGATACTCTACAAGACCCTGCCCTGCCTGGTAATGCCGCCGAAGTAAAGATTTTTTTTTTAGGAGGGGGGATTTTGTAGCTAGGGTTGCCCTACCCCACAGGAAAATCCTGTGAGGTTACTTCAGCCATTTTTTACATCTTTTTGTTCGGCTACCAGAAAGAAATGGAAGCTTCTCCTGTAATATCCCTGAGGCCCTTAAACCTTTAGTAGATTAATACAGGCAAACAAAAGGAAAAGGAATAGGTCGATGGAAAAGGTTCGGCCAAGCTTAGACTGGGTGGAAAAAGGTGGTCGATCTCCTCTTGCCCTTCTTATCAATTAATCTTAATCCAAGTCTATTCTTTGCCCTTCCAACAAGTTGCGAGCTCTCGCAGTTGTTCACAATGGGCAAATTGCTTCTGGTTGTCCTCTCCACACACCCCCCTTATCAATCTATCTTCATCCAAGTCTATTTGTTGCCTCCCCATTAAGTTGTGAGATCTCACAGTGGGCAAAATCTCTTCTGGTCTTGAAAGTTCTACAACCTTCTTATCAATTTATCTTCTTTCATGATTAAGCCACTCAATTCTTCAATTTCTTATCACAGCCACAATATCTTGTCCCCAGCACATATTGCTGAGCTCTCATTTTTTCAGCACTCTCAAAATCTGTCTTCTTTACATGTAGGCCTGTACATCCACCACTTATCCAATAGGCCCATCTGTACTCGTTTATTTTCTAATTTCAAATGTTATCAATTTCAGGGTCTGTTTTGTTAGGGTATATCTTGGCCACTTACAAGAAAACAGGCTTGCATGTGAGAATTAAACTACAAATAACTTATATACCAACCTTTTAAAATTTTTTCAGCTGCTTTAGTTTGGAAATAAAGTTGTTGAATTATGAAAAATTTCAGTTTTAGAAATCCGTTCCATTGACTACATCAATACAAAATATAAAATTGGAGAAAACAATATATTAATGGAGCTCATGATTTTTTAATCCTTTTTTCTCAGCTTTTTTGCAATATATGAAAAATCTAAGCATTGTTTGTTATAGATTTTCAAAATAGACAAATGAATTTGAAACATTACAAAAATTAATACGGGCTTTATGAATTGCCATGTTGGTCAAGGAATAACATAAAAATTTTAACAAATTCGGCCAATTTGACAAATGTTCTTTATTGGAGCAATGAGTATAAACTAATATAAACATTTTCTTGTTGAATTTCTGTTCGGCGATCTCACGTACTGATAAATCTCATCGCTGTAAAATCCCGGCAGGTGTGTCTGTGCAAGAAGGACCGGCCGACGGAGGAGCGGATCGTGGCGGCCGAGACGTTGGCATACCTGACGGAGGTGGACACGGAGCTGCAGCGGCTGGCGAGTATATCCAACCACCTGATACCCACGCTGGCCGAGCTGCTGCACTACCAACCCGAGAACAATAACAATAACAGCAGCAGCGGCAGTAGTGTCAACAGCACGGGGCAGGACATGCGGCAGGCCGCGTTCAGGGTAAGTCTTGTGTATTCTGTTCAAAATTTATGTGGGTTTTTATGATTACAGTATAAAATAGTATATTATGATACTAGGTTGGAAAGTATTGTTTTGCCGGACAAGCATAATAGTTCCCGCGCGAACAAGAGGGAGTGTGGGATTTTCATACGAGTACGGTAAAACTTAACGGCTGTGTAAAGTATGATACTTTTCATCATACTACTGAGAAAAAACATAGTTTCAATCATAACTTAGTCCTTGCATAAACTGATACATTTCTCAATCCTTCAAACCTAACCTATAACAAACAGAACAGACATTTGCTACTGCTGCCAGTGTTGCCACTAAATTCCTCTAAAAATTATTAAACGTCCATTTGCTGCAAATCAGCTGATTGTTTACTTCTGTTTCCTGTAATCGCAGTCCAGAAAAACTCAAGCAGTCCAGAAAAAGTTTTTGCCAGACTGGTACGGCAATGGGTAATTTTCGAGCCAACAAATAGGAACAAAAAACAGATATTTCTGAGTCCTTATGATGAAAAGATTATTATTATTATAGTTTGAAATTGTGATTTAATACTATTTTACCTTTTTAGTTTTTAGCAACTCTGGATTTTTATGGTAGGAAAGATTTGGTAGTCTGGGTTGCCCCACCCCACAGGAAAACCCTGTGAGGATGCTTCAGCCATTATTTTGTGTTTTCGGTATGACTACCAGAAAGGAAAGGAAGCTTCCCTTGTAATATACCTTAGGCCCTAAGCCTTTAGCAGATAAATACAGGGGAAGCAAAAGAATAATGAACGGGTAGAAGAATAGGTACAGCTTAGACCGAGTGGACAAATATATACCTTTATCCAAAGGATGAACTAGGGCCTCAAGGGATAGGTTGCCCTCGTATTGGACCTCATCTTGGTTGCCAGTACAACTCCGCCCACCCTGCCGTAAAGACCAGCCTCTCTTGGTGGGCAACTGAAGTTCACTGAAAGACAGATACAACAGTGCTCTTAATCGTGACAACTTCTGTTACTGTACTCCAGTATTGGTACCTAAACTAGCAAAAGGCAGATAAGATCCCTCTGGGAGTAGCAACTCGGGTTGAAATATTTGACTTATATTTAATTTTTTGATGTTTTGATTTCTCACAACCTTTGTCATCCAATAAAATAAATGCTGTAAGGTGTTTAGCTGATCACAGCATCTTAAGACAGCAGTCAAATATTTTGTACACAACCTAATTTGTTTATTACACAAAATTCACCTTTCAGATTGTTAAAGGCGCTGTAATTGGAAAATGCGCCACAGCATTTACTTCATTGGATTGCTAAAGTAGTAAGTAATCAAAATAAAATATTCACAAGCAATCTTAGTTAGAATGAAATCATTCGAAATGTTTATGAATGTCAATAGCATTTTTTTTAGGTGTTTCTTAACTGTAATCTATTGATGAATGTATATGAAGAGTTCATATAAAATTACATAAATATTTAAGGTTGGTTCAAAAAGAATTTTAAGTGTAGATAAGTAACTTAAATTGATAATGCATTCATTGTCCTTCGAGAATGTCAACTCTCAATTTTTCCTCAAGTTTTGTCTAGTTAAACTGAAGAGTTTCATAGTTTATAGTTACATGGCCTATAGTAGTTATAGTTTGAGTTGTATGAGTAATTCTTGAATAAATTTGACTTACAGAGGTAAAGATCAGTGACCCAGGATGGGATGTGATTTTTATTTGAAATAATGTTATATGACGCTATGACATTGGATATGAACGGTGATGCTGCGAGTCGTCTGTGGGGTTTTGATTGACAGAGGTCTGTCGAGAAAAAGTTTATAAGGTAAATTTCAACTTGTCGAGGTGAAGTGCAACTTGAATTAAATTTATCCTCTATATTTTGAGTAATTTTTTTAGAGGTAATTTTTGTGTCTGACTTTTCAGAGGTAAAATATAACCATAAATTGTTATGAACTGTGGATGTCTATTTTTCTGACTTAGAGAGGTTTTTCTAAGGGTATCGAAAATAATTTGAGATATCAAATATATCAAGTTGGTGAGGTCCTGAGTTAGCAAAAGTCTACTACATTATGCTCCCTCTTCTCTAGACACCTCGGGACCGAGACCTGTCCGGATAATTGGTTATCCGTTGAAACCGATGTTCCCTAAAACTCATCAACAATATCTATGTTGCTTCCTAGTTCCTGGATATGCTAATACTCTGATTTAGACTTGTGATTACTGGTCTCATATCTTTCCCCTGTCAGCCATTGATACAGTACTGTCCATTTCCTCCTGATCACGTTCGGTTATACCGATGTGTTGATATTGATTGTCTGGTTAAAAAGCTGTTACCTCTGTGGAGTGTAGTCCTGTTAAACCGATGCCTGGTTAAAAGACGTCCGGATAAGAGGGTGTCTATCAGTCCTTCAAATTCTCCAAGTCCTCCTTTTGTTATTTTTTTTTTGAAAAAAAGGCCCTCCAAGTCCTCCAAAAGTCCTTTTGAAGGTCTTCCAATTTTTCCATTTTATAAATAAAATTGCAATTTTTTAAATACTTTGTGGTATTTTTAGTAGACTTTTGGGTTTTTACAAATGTACCGCCATTAAACTCTAATTTTGGCCATTATCAGTTGATAACTCTACTAGTTTTTGAGGAATCTTGAGAGATAATCATTGTGGATCATATTATAACTAAATTGCTGTAGATTATTGTTTTTCTTTTTATTGATTTACTATAATATTTTTCATAAATAACAACATTCCAAACAATGTCTCTGTGTCCCCCAAAATTCTGTAGGGTCCTCCAAAAGGTCCTCCTTTTTACAGCATTCGATGTAGTTGATACCCTGTGACTGTACTGTCAATATTCTGTTGCAGGCGTTTGCCTCACTGGGCGCCAACGACGAGGACATCTGCAAGAAGATCATCGAGACAGACTCTCCCAATACTGATTGTTACCGATTCTTACTATTCCCGATACTGACCGTTACCGTTCTTTCCAGGCGTTTGCCTCACTGAGTGCCAACGATGAGGACACCCGCAAGAAGATCATCGAGATGGACTTTCATCTTACCGATTGTTACCGATTCTGAACATTCCCGATTCTGACCGTCCCCGATTCTGACTGTTACCATTCTGTCTCAGGCGTTCGCCTCGTTGGGTGCCAATGACGAGGACATCCGCAAGAAGATCATCGAGACAGACAGTCTGATGGAGCACATCGTGACGGGACTGCAGGACGAGTGTCCGCGGGTGCGGCTGGCCGCTGTCCGCTGTCTCCACTCCCTGTCGCGCTCCGTGCAGCAGCTGCGGACCACCTTCCAGGTAAAGCTCAAGGTGATGCACGCCGCCGCATGGCTACGCTGTTTATTTTTTTGTCATTTTAAGCCTCTGGGGAGTTTGCATAACTGAGTTCATTAAATTACTCAGGGTATATAGAGTAGCTATCATCGTTGGAAATCAGTTAATGCATGTTGATCATGGTGAGGAAATCAATTTCGGATTTGTCAGTCCGTCAAGAGTCATTAGGATCTTGGTCGACAATGTTTAATAAAACCGATTGAGTGGATAACTCTCTTTTTTTTTAACTTGGTCGATCTAGATCCTGATGACTAATTATGGATTTACGAATCTGATTGATTTCATCAGTAGGACCTACATAAATATATAGGGGATTGCTAGGCTTAGGCCTGTAATCTTTATATTTAAAGTTATTTTAGTCGGTATGCATCCAATGCCTTTCAAATTTTTTTGTTTCAAAGTGGAAAAACCGCATGATTAAGTTTGTGATTGAACTGGATCGTAGGCCACTTCTTGTAACATGTAAATGGCAATGGCTCACCTAAGGGTTCGAATAACTTACTACTAATATTATTCAGCTGGGTCTTGGTCTCAAAGTGGCCTTATTAAAGGAAGTCAACTGTATGTGACTGAAAAATAATTTAATAGCCTGCAAACTATTAGTCATAATTCTGCATGAACCCTTGCTTACTGGCCCTCGCGATTTCCCACTATCATTTTCAAATCTGGTGTGGTTAGTTGTTTTGTAGTACGAATGTTGATCGCTCCTTTCTTCATGGCAAAGGTGGGATGTATCCTCCAAGATGGGATATAATAACTCCAAAGGCTTTATTTTGTATCTTTCCAGTCTGACACCTGACAAGCTATTGATTTAACATTTTAATAATACGTAGAGAGTCTCAATGCTAATAGGAGGGAAGAGAACTCTTCCTAGATTCTAACATTGTAAAGAGGGTTAAATAAACAGTATCAGGAAACTGACACATACTTTCTCGCTTAAAGTAATTTAAAACCAAAAAACTCATATAGTAAAATAAAAAAAGCAATTGATTATCTCACAAATACATGCAAAATTTTATCAAGATCGGTTAGCAATTAACGGAGATATCGGGTTTTGAATATTTGCCATAAAAATATCATTGGACAACATACTGCGTTTACCGCAAAAGGAAAATATTAATTATCTCCGCAACCAGTTGATGTAGACAAATAATTCAAAACACTGGATTATTTAGTTTTTCAAGCCTAATTTAATGGTTGTAAGTTTATTTTCTTTAGATGTTACAGATTTTGTTAAATTTAAAAAATATGAATTTTTTAATACTTAATTTCTTATAACTTCTGAACCTGAATTTTTACAGACATGCAGGTGGAGTCATTTTGTTTGTCATCTTAAGGACTGAAAACTGTGAAATTCTTATCAAAATCGTTGGAGCCGTTTTTGAGAAAATTGGATTTTTGTAGTTTTTTATGGGTTTTTATGGAGTAAATACCCATTTAAAATGAAAAATTCAAAAAATTAAAAAAACCTCTGGAGTTATCATGGTTTTATACCTACATGCCAAATTTCTGGAGACTGAATAAACTGACGGGGATGTGTTGAAGAGCCCAAGTACCATGGGTACAAGCCACCATGGCACTTAGTAAGTAGTTAAGAATCGTTTGGAATAACACTTGTCTATCAAGGTGTTTTGGGGTTTCAGGACCACTCGGTGTGGAAGCCGCTCATGGCGCTACTACAGAACGCGTCGGACGACATCCTGAGTGTGGCGTCGTCCACACTGTGCAACCTGCTCCTGGAGTTCTCTCCGAGCAAGGAGCCCATCCTGGAGTCCGGGGCCGTGGACCTGCTGTGCACCCTGACCCGGCGGCCCGACCCTGCCCTGCGGCTCAACGGGATATGGGCGCTCATGGTCGGTGACACTTGCTGCTGTCGATCTGTCGATTTAAACGTGGTTATAGAGGGTGTTTTTTGAAAACGCAACCCATTTTTTAGATTGAATAATGTGCATGGCATATGAAGTTTAAATTAGTATTGATTTGATAATCTTTACATTTTATACAACCTATTATTTAAGTTTGATCACATTTAGTTTATGTTATGTGTTCAAACAATCCGCCATTGACGTTTATGCTAAGTTGTGGTCTCTCCATCAAATTCAAGAACACATGTTGCAAGTTATGTCTTTGAATTTCTTGCATTACATTTGTTATGTGAATTGTTTTCATAGGCCTTACTTTTTATGCATCCCCAAAGAACAAAATATAGTGGGGTCAAGTCTGGGGGAATAATTCTTCACTGATAAAATAAAGTTTTGGGTTGCGTTTAAAAAAAACCATGTATTTGAACTTAAACAATACTTTTTCATGGTTATCTTAAAAACTTTTGGTTTATTTTAAACTCAACCCAATTAGTTGTTCTAAAGAGTTTTTATTCCTTTATTAGAGTTTTGATTGAAATTTTATTTCAGCATAGGAGACCTTTTTGCAAAATATCTTTCAACGTGTTTTTTTGAATTTGTCATTTTTGGAAATTCAAAAATTCCTTTTGTGAACAGAAGTCAATACCCTTCAATTTCTCAAAACAACCTCCTTATGCTTCTGTCAAAAGATCAGAGTTGTTTTTCAAACACCATCTATGACCTACCAATTAAATGATAAGAGTTATAGTTAAATAAAATCAACTAACAAGGTTGTTAGCTGTTCCTTAAAACCTAAGTGATAATTATAGCACTATTCATATAAATTTCATGGGAAAATTCTAGGGGTGTGCGAATAGTAATTTTTGAACTCGAGCCGAGCCGAGCCGAGCTTTTTCAAAAGTTTTCGATCTCGAGCTTTTTCGAGCCGAGCTTTTTAACAATCACCAAATTATTAAAAGAAATTATGAAGCTAGATTTTAATTTTTAAAGATACAATAGACTAAATGTTTGCATACCTTAAGTGACCGCCAGCTCAAAAATAGAAACCTTATCCCCAAAACAAGTGAATTATCTCATAGGTTCATCAGTATTTTGTATTTTGTTACATAAAATTAATCAAACTGGCCCAACAAATAATTTATGAAGAAAAATACCAAATTTAAAATCTACATTTATCTACATTATATTTAAGTAATAACCAATCCCAAAATACTTTACTTTAAAATAGATAGTTAAAATTACATAATTAGACTAGTTTCATATAGGTACTACAAAATTTAATTTCAAGAGTAGAAAGAAGTAGTTGAAAGGTTTTAAAATAGTTATATCTAGTAAAAAAATCACAAATATACACATAGTCAAACACAAGATTGATTTTTTTATGTTCACTAAGTAAAGATGATAAAAAATTAAATAGCAGTCCCAATTGTGGCATAATATTCATGGCTAAACTTATTATTTCAGAATATAATATATGAATGAAATAATATTTAATAACAACAATAATTTATTATAATCCTAAAATTAGTTAAATTTCTAAACTTTTGTGAAGAAAATAATGTACAATTAAGAAGAAGAAAGATCATAAATAAATAAGGACGGAATAGAGAGAAAGAAAGAAACAGCTAACCCTCTCTCTTTCCTTATCAGTGGCCAGGGAGAGGGGGGGGGGTGGAGGTTGTTTACTTCAAGCCCCTTCCCTGTTTTTGCTATTGTATGACTCAGAGCGAGAGCGTGAGTTAATTAGGAGATAAGGAATCCTTACTACAAAATGCAAAAATACAAACTACTTGTCATACAACTATAAATGACGGCTCATATTTTTTGTCTTATTTTTAGAAATCAAATGATACCAAAATGAAACTTTTACGCTATACCGTTTAAGAGATAAGCCTTTATAAAACAATAGACTTAAATGCTGTATTTCAGTTCCCCAAGGTCAACTAAATATAGCTCTGATTTCCGTCTAAATGGAGATAATATTTCTTGTTACCTGTCAATGTCCTTTCCTTATCACTAGGGAATGTTTTTTGCTTGTTTTTAGTGGGAGGGAAACGCTCTTCCGGTTTAACGTGTCCCAAAATAGATTGCAATAATTATCTTTCCGATAAGAACTCTCTTATCAAAAGCTCGGCTCGAGTGACGAGCTTTTTAGAAAAAAGTCGAGCCGAGCCGAATACTGAAAAGCTCGACCTAAAAGCTCGACCGGTCGAATACTCGCACACCTCTAGAAAATTCAATAAAGTGTATGGTTAGTAATAATATAAGAATGTGGTTTTGCTACAAAAATCATAATAAAAACATTTTGCTGTATGCAATATTGATTAAATCGTACATTTACTTGTTTCCGAAGCGGTAAAGATTACAAATATTTCATTTGCAGAACATGGCGTTTCAAGCGGAACAAAAGATCAAGTCGCAGATACTGAACACACTGGGGACGGACCAGATCTTCCGGCTGCTGAGCGATCCGCAGGTGAATGTGCTGATGAAGACGCTGGGGCTGCTGAGGAACCTGCTGAGCACCAAGCCGCACATCGACCACATCATGGGGCTGCACGGCAACCAGATCATGCAGGTCGGTTTTGTATTATTATTAAGAAACTAAAAGCATTGCAGCAGACCTGCATACTCAGCTAATTTCAATTGCAAAACGACATATTTCAATCCAACATAATGAGATTTGACAAGTATCCAATGGACATAGAGCAGTAATTCAAAATACTAAATTTTTTTTGCGCTGAATTCAATGGTGGTAATACAGATTGGATTATTTTTATTTGTCTATGTAAAAACTAAAAAAAAAATTGTGGGGAGGTTTATCCCCCTTTACCCCCCCCTTCCGGTGGTCCGATCGGGCTGGTTTATGAACTCGTCTGAGAGAATACCACTTTCCACGTCTGTACCAAATTTCATTGGACCGGCCATATTTATGGCCGCTCTCATGTTAACAGACAAATATATACATATATATAAATTCGAACGAAGAATGTTTTTTGCTTCTGGGAGCCCCAAAATGAGAAGTTAACATGGTCCCAGGCTTAGGTCTTACCATGACACCTACGATAATAGCTTATTTTAAGGAAATTCGCTAAAATACAAAGGAAAACTTCATTTTTATATTTTAACCAAAACACAATCCTCTGAATAAAAACAAATCAGAACATCTGACTTTATAAATACACATGATTTTACAAGCATGAGGTATAAGATAGACTACAGCAAAGTTATTATTTCACATGCGGTATAACTGATGCCAAATCTTAAGGCCCAGTGCGGTGGATGGGCGGCAGCAAAGACGGCTTGTGCGCATGCGCAGCAATGCGTCGCCAGAGCGCAGCACTGTCATTCTGCTCTCAGATGTCAACAATCGCATGTCACTACATGTCGTCATAAAAACATTGACCGACGGAACATTGACTTATTTACTACTAATGATCAGTTTTAATTCTATAGTGATGTTATTTTTAATTTACTGACACCTTGAAAGTATTTACCGTTCAAATTTTCATTTTATTTACGCTATTTTTGCAGAATGGACGTTTCCAGCGGTTTTTTTATTATAAGCTAGATTATCAACAAAGAGAATATTTTAAAGTAAAATACAGCGTAAGATTTAAAAATAATATCTCATTAGTATTTATTAAAGCGTCTTGTTACTCTGCGAGCTGCCGAACTACGTGCGAGCTGCCGAATATACGCAGCCAGGCTAGTATACCGTCGACTGCTGCTCTCGCTCCTACTCCTCTCCTCGCAGCCTACCCACTCCCAGCCCCATGCGCGGGCTGGGCCTTCAGATTTGGCACTAGTTAGCTATACTTTGGTATTATACGGAGGTCACCCTTATACAGCACACTGCGGCGGTTAGGTTAGGTTAGGTTATCCTAAATATGTTAATAGGACTTTCCTCTTTTATCCGGGATGTGTGCATCATTTACCTACAGAATGGTAGGCAAAAGTATGACTCATCCGTAATAGTTTGATTCGTTACAAAATGAGGAAAGTCCTACTATTTATGATAACCTAACCTATGCTAAACACAACTAATGTTATTCTTATGGCAAATATTAAAATAATATACCTCCATTAATTACTAACCGATTTTGATAAAATTTGGTATGTATTTGTGAGATAATTAATTGTTAATTCGTTTTATTTCACTATATAAGTTTTCTTGTTTTAAATGACTTTAGGGAGAAAGCATGTGTCAGTTTCCTGATATTGTTTATTTATTAACGATGTTATTGTTTTCTAAGTAATGATACTGGCAAAAGTTTTAGGCGGTATTTGTTTTTGTAACTTGTGCTTTATTTATGTTTTGCCCATGTTCACCTTAATTACTCCCTTAAGACATAATTCTAACTTGTAGAATTCTGGTGTTCCTAAGAATCAACATCACATGTAGTAATTACTGATTTTTTATCATCTCAATTTGCCGTAATGTTATGGAGGATGTGTGTTCTGAAGAAATTCAATACTTTAATTGAATGTAAAGTGATAAAAACTTTTCTTAAATGAAATTATGATTAAATAAAAAAAATCCTTAGAATTCAGGCTACTTTGATATTTTTCAAAGTAAGGTAATAAAATCTGAAACAAATGTGATGGCTAAAATGGTTTACTATCCTTCCCAGTTAAATGTCATGACTTGCTTATGTCTCACAGTAGCAATATTTTTTCAATAAATTAATAATAATATAAAAGTTAGGCCATTAAGGTCTATTTTTTAGAAAAGTTTTATCATTTTTTTTGGTATGAGTTACCTAAGTCAGTTGATGGACGATTTGGAGTCATATCCTCCAGTTTCAAATATTGTTTACACTGTTGTCAATGTTATTTCTCCATTTGTCTCTTTAATGACATGCCAAATACTTTGAAACTTGATTTGCATACTTGATAATACTAGAGGTGAAACTGTTTAGTATCAACTTATTTATCAACCACCATCGCACCTTATGTCATGCAGGCAGTGATCCTGATCCTGGAGGGGAACCACTCGGCGGAGGTGAAGGAGCAGGCGCTCTGTATCCTGGCGAACATCGCTGACGGAGACACGGCCAAGGACTACATCATGGCGAACGAGGACGTGCTCAAGAAACTGCAGGACTACATGGTGAGTGAATCGGCACGGAAAACATTGTCAATCCCTTCACAGGCTGAATTAAATGGTGGGCTGGAGCTGTGTTATTCGAGGCCCAATTCACAGCATAACGTGTCTTTATGTTATATACTTTATTTAATTTGAAATAGGCCTAAGTTATAGGTTTTGAAAAAAAATTTAGTGTTAAATTTTTTTTACGTTACAATTAAAATAAAATTGCAGGTGTTGGATGTATCCGTCCTCAGCCTGTAAGAACTTTGAGGTGGGGGGATATATCTGTCACACACCCACAAAGATGATCAAGAGATATATTGTTGATAGCCTGTTTTTGTGGGCAAAGGTCAGATATTTTGTGTCAGCCTTAGTTTTTTGAATTTCCCCTAGAAGGAAGAAGCTGTTACCATAGGTCTCATGGTAAGACCCAAGGCTGAGACCATCACTCCTTGTTTGAGATGCCAAAAACACAATTTGTTCATATTCATATCTATACAGGGTGTCCCATAAGTAAAGTGCCAAACTTCGGGAATAGGTTATATGGGTCAAAATAAAGATAAAATGAAGACTAACATTTTTTCCAAAAACGCTTTATTTACCAGATATCCGCCCCCCCCCCCCCCGGTCCCCCGGTTATCTGGGGTTCATTTTGTATTTTTAACAAAATATTTTTTATCTCCCAAGTTTTTGAATCGGTTTTTTTTTTAAACTCGGTATGCACCTGTATCTAATCAAGGTTAGTTTATGAAAAAATAATGAGCATGATTAAATTATAAATTTCAAAATGGCGGCCGTTTAAAATCTTTAAGTTGAAATATCGAAAAAACGGTACGTTTTACAAAATAATATAAAGGATAACAATTTTTAGAAAATTATATTTCCCATCTAATGACACCAAATTTATGAAAATCGGTTAGTAAACAACTGAGTTATGATCGTATTTAGCTAGTGAGGCAGCATTTTTTGAAGCAAAATAGTCCATTGTTGCGCTGAGCCATGCGCTATTTGACCATATCTCAGCTGTTTGTGAATCGATTTTCATAATTTTGGTATCGTTGGAATGGAAATAAAATTTCTTAAATATTATTGTTCTTTATATTTTTTTGTAAAATATACCATTTTTTTGGTATTTCAATTTAAATGTTTTAAACGGCTGCCATTTTGAAATTTACAATTCAATCATACTGATTATTTTTTCATAAACTAACCTTGACTAGATACAGGTGCATACCGAGTTTCAAAAAAATCGATTAAAAAACTTGGGAGACAAATAATATTTTGTTAAAAATACAAAATGGCGGGTATCTGGTAAACAAAGCGTTTTTGGGGAAAAATTTATTCTTCATTTTATCTTTATTTTGACCCATATAACCTATTCCCGAAGTTTGGCACTTTACTTATGGGACACCCTGTATATAAGTCTTTAAGCACGATAACTTGCAAAAAACAGTTTGATCTAAACTAAATTTAGCACAGTTATTTAAAGTAGTTATTATCCTAACGAGCTCGAAAACCAAATTCTGGTTTAGGCCATTGAATTTGCATTGAAAAAAAAAATAATTGCACCCTGAAAATTCCGGGTGAAATGCTATTGTTTGTAAACATACAAGCCTCAACATGATTCTTGTCACCACTAATTTTTTCTTCTATCTTGTCCGACTCCTGTATACTGACGGCTATCTTACATGTGTGTGACAGATACACAGCAACGTGAAGCTACAGATCGCAGCCATCTACTGCATCTCCAACCTGGTGTGGAAGGACGAGCCAGGCAGCGGCGAGCGACAGGCCAAGCTCAAGGAGATGGGCGTGTACAGGCTGCTACAACAGCTGATTATGACCTCCGACACGCTGCTGTTTGACAAGTGAGTTTTACGATTATGAATATCTATATTCGTTCACTACAAATTCGGCGAGTTCAAATGCACTTACATGAGAGTAATTCACCTGTCATAAGTGAGTGGTAGTGGTGGATTTACCACTTGTCAATCATTGTTCGGGGTCCTCTAAAAAATTTTTTATGGTGTATCCTGTTGTGACCGGAATTGAAGTAGCAATTGTTGATTGTCAAGATAGGGTGAATTTGCATCTATCATAGTCTGAAGATATGTCCTTGCAGAGAGTTTCCAAGCTAAGCCGTGATGATGTCGAACTCGGTGAATGCTGATGTTTCGTATATTACCCATTGGATAGGTACAACATCCATCTTCAGGGTTTAGTGAATTGGAGCGCACAAAGATTGTTAAATTTCACTTTCTCACTGACAAGTGTGCTCTTATATAGGTGCCGCATCTGTAGGTTATAAACAGGCCTGACCTGAGCCTTGGCCTTTCGAGAATCCTCTGGACATCCAGCGGCGGGGGAGGTACCTCCTCCATTGTTGAATTCCCTCTCCATGAACAATGGAAGAGGTACCTCCCCTGCTGCCAGAATTCCAGAGGATTGTCGAATGGCTGGGGCTCAGGTCAGGCCTGTTTACAACCTATGGATGGGGCACCTCTATAAGAGTGAAAGTCAGGCGCGTTGTCAGTGAGAAAGTGAGTTTTAGTAATCTTTCTGCGCTACGATTCACTACAAAAATTCGTGAAGATAGATGTTGTGACTCATCCGAAACATCGGCATTCACTAATTTCGACATCTACACACCTTGAAACTCTCTATCGTCATCTCATCTAGTCTGTTGTGTAACATGGTTACAACTAAACCATGATGACTATGGTTACAACTAAGTGATGGTGAAGTTGTGCTATATGAAAATGTTATAAAACATTTTTATTTTTATATTTTGTAGTTTTGATGTTAGAGAAAGTTAGTAGGCCCTAGAGCTAGAGCTGAATAACATAGTTTGTGAAAGTTGGAACAGCATAACAATTTCGAGGTATAACAATTTAAGAGAGAAATATAGATACAAAAAGTTTAACCGATCTCAAATAAATGTGGCGAGATAAAGTAAACTAAGGCCTCCAATATGCTACTTCTGTGTTTTGTATTGGGACCTTAAAATTACCATTGTAGTCTAAAATCTTAAGAGTCAATTAAAACTTACGTTTTAACATCACTTTTGATAGGATTTTGAGAAATACAATCATGGACCATGACACATATTTCATCGTTTTATTTCTGAAAAAATCTTGAAAATATTGCAAATTATAACTTTATTGTTGTTGTGAGCTACCAGGATTTGCCGTGTAATTAATGAAAAACTCACTGTCTTATGCAATCCAATTCTATTCAAGGGCGAAGGCTTGTTCCGCCCCGATTGTTCAGGGGCATTATCAGCGCTCAAAAATTTGGTTAAACATAACTGTTCTTTAAATACTTATGTACTTAATAATTTTAAACATAACTTTTCTTTATAGCAATGTTTTAACCAAATTTGTGAGCGCTAATGATGCCCTTGATTAAATAGGGCGAAACAATTCTTCACATTTGAATAAAATTGGATTGTATAAGGCGGTGAGTTTTTCATAATTATAATTTTCAACACTGTTGAAGAACTTACTTCTATGATTTGTAGGCCTAATAAAATTTTTAGAAACAATGTGAACTTGTAAGTCCACAAAGAAACCAGGAGCTGCACCACATTCGATCGAAAGAGAACATTTCCCTCGGCCTGTTTGTAAAGGGACAAGACACTGTTACAAGCTAACAAAATATTTTATCTGTACCACTAATGGCGTGTGTTGCAGGGTCAAGACGGCGATAACTCAGTTCTCGGATGCCTGACATTTGTCGTGTTCCTTTTCTCCGTACCTGGGTGCTTTTTAAGACACACTCCAATTTCATCCCATCTCATTTTAGCTTTAAGCTCTTTGCCATTTTTTATTTTGTTTTTGATGATGTTAAATTTTTTTGTACAAGACTTGTTTCTAGCTGGATTGTAAATTTGTTAAATTAAATTTTTTTAAGATTTTTTTTCAATATTTTGTACTGGTATATTACCAAAGTATATTTATTTTAAGTTTTTTATAGTATGTAAATGGAAGTGGAAATGATGGCAGTTAACGTGTACTTGAAAAGTGAGTTAATCAGTGTGCTACAGCTACACTTTAAACAAATTAGAACACAACTAAGTAGGTAGGGATACGTTTTAAGTAACAGATCACTGGAGTCAAAATAAAAATAAATACCGGTTGAATGATAATGAATAATCAGTACCGGTTTTAATGATTAAACATAATGTTTTTAAATAATGTAATTTATTAGCTGGGAATACTCAAAAGTTTTAATATTGCATGAGAGTAAAAATTCAAATATATTATGCCAATTACGGGATTAATGATGAAGTAACTTAAAGGACTGATAATTTGTACTTTTCTAAGGATGTGTATATTTATAATAGTAACTTAGGTTAGGAAGTAGAATTACTCTGGATATCTGTAAATATTGTACAGTATGAACGCACACTGAGTCATTAAAATGTGCAATCGTGAAAGGTTTAAAAATCGAAAGTGAATTTATACTGAAGGTGTCTATATAAATATTAGATCGAGTGTTGACTATATTGTATTTAATTAATATTCGTCTGTGAATCAAAATGTGACATAAAATTAGTCATGTATTTTGTATGTTATTTTCAATATTTGTGTATTTTGTTTTCATTGTAGAACAAATAAATGTCTTGAGGTGCAATCAGAATGATACTCTCACATTATTTATTTCCTTGACATTCTACCTAGCAAAATTTTCACGTGGAAAATTTGGAACAATAGGAAAATATGTTTTGAATTAGGGGTTTTCATAGGAGGTAGAAATGCTCGTAAGCACTGAAAAAAGTAATGCTGCATTTTTGTTGTTCTTCAACTAGGCAAAAAACTGTGTTTCAAATAAAGATTTTCCTCAATTTATAATGTAATAGTCCGTAAATGACCAAGTAAACCAAAAAAGAGAAAAAAATGAAAATAGTCATCTTTTTTGAGATATTAAGTTTTAAAAACTAAAAATTACTGCATTAGACATTAGTTTTGTACAAAATTAAAACTTGACACTCTGCACCATAAAAGGAATAGGACCAATTAGTTACATATCGAGTACCAAATATTAAGTTGATACCTTTCAAAAGCTTATAAGCAATGTTAAATCATGTACAGATGGGAAACAACGATTTATGTGCTCTCAGGAATCATATATTTGCCACTCCTTAATCATATATTTGTAAAAGAATTCTAAATTATTGGAACTTGTTATGAATAGCCTGTGACTACTTATGATTATGAACAAATTGGGACCATTAAACTAAAAGCTGTCACGGTCTGTGGGATAGGTTTTACCATGACACACAGTGTAGCTTATTCCCTTTAGGGAAATTTGCTAAAAATGGAATTTTTTCGTACCATTAGGAAAATTAAATGTGTTCAATACATAAAACGTATAGGTCAGACATTAAAGTATGGCGTACAGTTGCAGGATCGTATTGTTCCATTGTTCGGCCGTGATTTCACATTAATTCCCTCAGTGGGATGAATAGCGAGGCATTGTGGACCCTTTGTCCTCAACAATGCCATATTGTTTTCAAGTTCTTGGTTTTCTGTTACATACTACACCTCTCATGCATCAGCAATCTATATATTGGTATCTTTTCATCTGTGATAACTGGATGGCCATATTCAATTCCATGTTTGAAGAGTGAACTTGCATATAGCAAGACTAGACTTTTTTTAGTAGGTCAATATATTTTTTTGTAGCAATAGTTTTTATTTTTTTTTAATAGCCCACCAATAAATAGAAAATTCCTCTTTGGTTTGACACTAATCCTGCCATTTAACAAAACCATGATTTACGTTATTCAGAAATTTGAGGGAGCAAAGAACAACATTGTTTCTTGAGGGAAATCGGCGTCAAAGGATTGCTGAGGGCATAAATTTTCACAAGGGGGACAAAGTATATATCTCCCGAAATACACATAAAATGTTCCATTGCCTACATGGATAGATAAATATACGAAACAAAAATATTACTTGTATAGATACAAAAAATATGATTGTAACAAACACAAAACCTATTATTGTTTGCCATCAACGTTTACAAAACTCAATTGATTTTGACAAAACACTTTCAATAATGGTAAACAGTAATATTCTGCCCTACTACGACAAAGTGAAAAATCTGGGTCTGATTGGAGCGATGCAGTAGTAGACATTCGGAAGAAGGTTTTTGCATCAATCCACTCACTAAAGAAGTTACGTTTCCTACCACTACATACTAAACTACAACTTGTCAAATCGCTTGTGCTACCCCACTTTACCCACTGCAACTCTGTAATCAATGACATGACTGTGGCTCATTCCAATATGATCCAACTATTGCATCCAATATGTCAGTATGTCAGAACTATTGTCTGAGGTATGTCTATGATCTGAGACGCGTGGAGCATAACTCTCCATACTACCTTGAGACAAAATTATTGAAATTGCAAGAACAAAGATCAATCAAAATTCTCTCATTGGCCCAGTCAACATTAAAAACCGGTTTGCCTAATATTTCAAAAATTATTTTATATTCATAGCTCAAGGTAGTCAAAGGAATTCTCATTCCGGTTCCCTCACTGTGCGTATGCCTCAGCACAGGACAGCAGTCTATAACGGGGCTTTTGTTGGGACTGCTTGCCGTCTATGGAATGACCTTCCTGATTCCCTGATGTCAATTGAAGAACATCGTCGGTTTGTGGCGGCACTCAAAAAATTGTTCTTTCAACAGATGTCCTTGGCTGCTGCATTGTGGATGGTTTCGTCTTGAGCGGGGTCACTTACGGATGAATGTTTGAGTGAATGAGTGTAGTTCAAATTGATATAGTTATCCTCCTTTATGTAAATATATTATTAAGTTTTTCAAATTAGTAAAGTAAAATAAAAATAAAGACATATCCCACATTTTGCATTACAGTTAAGTGTAAGAGAGGACCATGTGGCCCTAACTTTGCCTGGTAAAATAATAGTATATTACGCAACTAGCGCGGGAAGTAGATGTTTACGTGTGAGCAGAATAGTTCACGCGCGACGCTTGCGGAGCGCAGGAATTTCATGCGAGCAACGTAAACACCTTCCCGGATGAGTTGCGTACGACAGTTTTCGCGACACTACCAGCAACAAATATACAGGGTAAATATAAAACAACACTTCTATGAAAGTAAAAGATTTAAAAAATGTTAAAATAACTGTAGAGTCAAAATACGAACAAAACTATATTTATCTGTGCGGGGGAGATAACAAAAAGCGTTATCTCTGCTGTTCAGCGACCGAGTAAGCCTTTCTAGGAATACGTCTTATTGTCACACAAACGGCAACAATTGAAAAAATACTGCTCTTTATTAACTTATCACTATTAACTGTACGTAGTAGCAACCTGGGAAACCAATTTAGTTACAATTGAGATCTGGTCGTCATAGTTAAATGTGTATGTTGTGTTTATGTATAATAATGTATGTAAATTGTGTGATATACTTTTTTTCTTGAGTTGGCAACATTGAGCGTTTACCGCACTCGTGCGGTAAATGCTCAATGCAAACTCTTTACCGCACTTCAGCTGATTTGTTACCTCACTACAGCTGATATTTGCCGTACTCTTTTGTAAACGGCGACTTCCCACACTGAAACGGAAGCGGAAATCGGCTACTTACTAGTGTAGTGTTGCCATATTCAATTCCATGTTTGAAGAGTGAACTTGCATATAGCAAGACTAGACTTTTTTTTAGTAGGTCAATATATTTTTTTGTAGCAATAGTTTTTATTTTTTTTTTAATAGCCCACCAATAAATAGAAAATTCCTCTTTGGTTTGACACTAATCCTGCCAATTAACAAAACCATGATTTACGTTATTCAGAAATTTGAGGGAGCAAAGAACAACATTGTTTCTTGAGGGAAATCGGCGACAAAGGATTGCTGAGGGCATTAATTTTCACAAGGGGGACAAAGTATATATCTCCCGAAATACACATAAAATGTTCCATTGCCTACATGGATAGATAAATATACGAAACAAAAATATTACTTGTATAGATGCAAAAAATATGATTGTAACAAACACAAAACCTATTATTGTTTGCCATCAACGTTTACAAAACTCAATTGATTTTTCAGAATTTTTCATTTCATTTCAAGATGATAATATTGTATTGGTTAGCCTAAAAACCTTAATTGTTGCAATGCATCAACTGCTCCACTTCCGTAGTAAGTTCAGTGCCACCAATCAGCTGCTAGCATCTGTAATCTGTTGAGCTGCAACATCATTGCATAAATATTTCAATGTGCTAGTTTTTAAATTATTTATTTCAATTTTATTGTTATGGGTTTACTTTCTCAACCATAAGACTTATGGGTTATTTTTGTCTGCTGGGAGACTAAATCACTTTACTCCTGCTGGTAGAGAAAATGTAATATCAAGGAGTAAAATGTGACAGGATAATTCAATGAGCATAAACCGATCAGCCATTTATAGCCCGTCCTATGATTCCAACCCACAGTTACCATCAGGGCTGGATTTACATATGGGCTTAAAGGGCTATAGCCCAGGGCGGCAGAATTTGGGGGGCGGCAAATTTTAGAGGGAAAGAAAAATTAAAAAGTGCAAACAAAAACAATTCACTTTGCACTTACATTAGTACTTGTAAAATATGTATTTTTTGTCACAAGTACTCCCGAAAAAAGATCACGGGATTCCGAGACGTGATCTAGTTTGCCCGCAAACTGTCAGCCGTCAGCTCTGGGGTAGTAGTGGCGCTCGAAGCGGAAGGCGGTATTGTTTGAAGTCGCCGCACCCGCCGGCGCCGTCAGGTGAGTTTGCTGGGTTGCTACCCCTTTCCGACCAACCATGCGCTCTGCGCCGCGGTCGCCGCTCATGTTGAGTTCAGTTCAGTTGTAGTGCAATTTGACAAGCTTGATGTGAACGCCTCGTGTACCTTGCGGTGCTGCTAGTTACGATACTAGAAAGATCAAAAGAGACAGTGCGGTAAAGGCCCGTTTACAACAGGTGGGTTGCTCGCGCGGGTGATCACGTGTATAGCGGCTTGCAGTAGCGCTGCAGAAATAACAATGTGTTAGTGTCTGTATCAGCGACGTATTTAGTGTTCGCACTAAGTGGACGGTCGTGGCTTCCTCGCAACACCCGATCTCCCGCGCGAGCAACCCGCCTAATATAAACAGGCTAAGTTGAGGGAATGAGACAGACTTGCCGCGCGGCTTGGTAAAAGTCAAGGAAACAAATCCCTCTATTCATTTAGCGCTCTCTTGCCTTGCGGAATCTGCCCGAAATTTCGTTTTGATGGGAATACAATGGGATGCAACATATGGCATGTGTTCGTGGGGAGGAGGGGCGGCAAAATCTGGATAGCCCAGGGGCGGCAAATTTCCAAATCCGCCTCTGGTTACCATGATTATTTGCTTGAACTGACCAGGTTTTGTGTAATATCAAATAGTGAGATAAATACATCACTATAACTGGTAAGTGTAATAGTGGCGCTACATAGAGGTACAAACTTTTAAATATATTGTGTAAATTATTTTATTTAAAATATTGACAAGTTATTGCTATGTTTATTGATAAAAACATCTTATCCTAATCTGTTGTTAGGAATTTTACTTTCTCCCCCCTATACATAGTATATAAAGAAAGTATTGTTTTTGTCAAAATTTTCGAATTTGAGTTGTTAGTGGATATATTCGTTTTAGTGCTCCCTGAATCCAAAAAAGTGGTTTTTGGCGTGGTCTCTCTCTCTCTCTCTCTCTCTCTCTCTCTCTCTCTGTGTGTGTGTGTGTGTGGATGTAAAAAAATCTAGAGACGACACCACTGGTCCGATTTTCATGAAATTTGGCATGTAGGTATAAAGCCGTGGTATCTCCAGGCATATTTTTCATTTTTTTGAATTTTTGATTTTTAAGGGTATTTACCCCATGAAAACCCAATGACAAAAATCCAAATTTCTCAAAAACGGCTGTAACGATTTTGATAAAAATTTCATGGTTTTTAGTGCTTAAGATGACAAACAAAATGATACCACCCGCATGTCTGTAAAAATTCAGTTTCAGAAGTTATGGGGGTGTGTTAAAAAATTCATATTTTTCAAATTTTACAAAATCTGTGACCTCTAAAGAAAATATACTTGCAACCATTAAATTTGACTTGAAAAACTAAATAATCTAGTATTTTGAATTAGTTTACGTCAACTAGTTGCGGATATAATTGATATTTTAGTTTCAGCTGTAAACGCAGTACGTTGTCCAATGTTATACTTATGGCAAATATTTAAAAACCAATATCTCCGTTATTTACTAACCGATTTTGATAAAATTTGGTATATATTTGTGTGATAAATAATTGTTAATTTGTTTTATTTCACTAAATATGTTTTCTAGTTTTAAATGACTTGAAGGGAGAAAGTATGTGTCAGTTTCCTGATACCGTTTATTTTTTGTTACTTTGTGGTGGGTGAAAGGGAGTTTAAATAATTAGCAACAGTGAAATGTATGGGACAGGCCCTCTATTGTCCTATTGTCCAGTGTGAATTCAAATTACTTTTCACTCTAGAATTAATTGTGAGGTATTACATCTCTGCTACTTCAAATAATTTAGGAAGCCCAAAAAGCTGGCAAGATTTTAAACATGTATATTATTTATCATTAGGTTGTCGGTCCAGCTTTTTTTAAATTAAATAATATTTAATTTTTGATTACAAAAAGAGTTTTTTCCTCTCATAGTTACCACTCTTGCTATTTTTGTCAATTCACCTGAAATTGTAGGAATTTGAGAAAAAAGTCAATTTATCAGTTTTGGCGGAGCATTAAACAAATCTTCTTCAAGGTTTGCATTTGTAATCTTCTGGTAAAATTTTTTAATATTTCCCGTTTGTACTATATACAAGTAAGTTAATTGTGAAAATTTAAACCAAATTACCCAGGAACTTTTGAGAAATCTGACACCCATCAACCCCATACTTACAGAAAGGTCTCGGTGAGAAAATTTGGGGAAAAATATTATTTTTTTTAATAACATCTCCTCCCAAGGGCACAAATATAAAGGAAACTGCCAAGTTTATAACATGGAAACAGAAATTTCAATAATAAAAAAGAGCTTTCATTGTGGACAGCCTCTGGATCACTGATTTATATAATGAAGGTTTAAGTTACCTGGTCTGTCAATTGATCCTATTTGTAGTAATACGACTACAGCTGTTTCGTGTTGTAATAAATTTACAATCTTCAGGTCGAACGTCAGCTGGGGTTAAAAATCTATTTTCATGGTAGTCACTAGATTAAAATTGTTCACAAACATAAACACGAACACGGACACAAACAACGGACACGACAAAAAAAAACATATATGGCCAAAACATAAAAACACACGATTCTCGGACATGTGCGATGTCACTAACTGTTAGTGACATCGCACGTGTCCGAGAATCGTGTATTTTTGGCCAAAAATCTTTTTATGTGTCGTGTAAAAAAGCGGCCGTAAAAATGGTCCAATCGGAATGAAATTTGGCACAGACGTGTAAAGTAGTGATTATTCGGACGAGTTCGAAAACCAGCCCGATCGGACTACTGGAAAGGGGGGTAAAGGGGGGTAAAGCCCCCCAAAAATGGGTATTTTGAGTTTTTTATATAGAAAAATAAAAATAATTGAATTTTTGTTGGCACCATTGAATTCAGCTCAAAAAAATAAACAATTTAGTATTTTGAATCACTGCTCTATGTCCATTTGTTACTGAGATATTGAAAGTGGTAAACACAGTACGTTGTCCCAATGTTAACCTTATGGGGAATAAGAAAAATATCTCGCTTATTTCTCAACATATCTTGATAAAACTTGGTAAATGGCTTCTTCTAGTTCAGATCTACTAAATATTGAATTAAAACCACCCAGTTTTAATATGCCCGTAGCAGCAAACCTGCATACTCATTTCCCATGTTATTCTTATGGAGCTTTCAAAAACATGTAAAATCTCGCTATTTTGGATCGAAATATGTTGTTTTGCATTTGAAATTCGCTGAGTATGCAGGTCTGCTGCAATGGGGGTATGTTTTAATCTTTCTTCAATATCTTATTTTTATTTAAAGCCCTAATATGAATTTCTCCCCAAAACGGTCATTTGCTGAAGGGGGACATTCACCACTGTACTCGCCCTATGTGGCATAAACAAATCAACAAGAGTTGCTATGGAGATGTTTTCTTCAATTTAATACTCCGTGGTGAAATGTTTACAGAGAGACTAGGCTTGACAAGTATTCTTTATCAACATGAGTGGTCCTTCCCTCTTCCTTTTCATGTAATATTACATTTTGTCCCAACCTCTTTTATTTAGCTTCCCTCTGAGTTTAATTTTTAAGTGTATTTAATCTATTAGGATATATCAAACAAGTTTAAAATAGTTATTGGTACTAAAAACCAAATGCTATTTTTGAGAGAATATCTACCTAATTAAGTAAATATACGCACAGAACTAATTTGTCAAAAAATCAAAAATTTTGAATCTTTAAGGACTTCTATGATTAATGTGTATATCTGGACACAAGAGAGATTTGCGGCAAGAGAAGTAGTCCCTTCCGATGACGCCAGACACACAAATTCGACGAAACACTGAGCTCTCAGGAGAGGTTCAGGTTCACAAGTTCACCGAAATCTTATTAAAGCGTTTCTCTTAACATTAACCGCCTTTGAGGGACTTACAATGAGTAAACCATCAAATTTTAATTAATGAGCGGCGATGGGGCGGTCTGCTTTGTGATCGATAACATTCAGATTAAATCCCGCCAGCTGCAATCTTTGATGAAGTGTTACCTATGAGCTTTAATATTATAAAAATTGTATTTATACCAGCATAGGTGTCGTAAAAGCTGGTGAGCACTGCTTGTCGATGTTGACTAGTAAGTTGTAAATCAATTTAGTTATATAATAAATTATAGAAAAATCAAAAGGAGTTTAGCTTTTGTTTCTAATAAGAGTTTGGTTGGAGACACTGGTCCTTCTCTTGGGTTAGTCTAATAAATCTTGGGTTTAAAACTCTAAAATCAATGCAAGCCAAAAAAATAACTAATTTTGTTTTTATTCATGATATAAATTCATAAACCATTCTTATACAAAAAGCCAATGAATAGTTTATTTGTCTTTGAGCTACTCTTAAAATCAATTTTGTAGAGAAAAAAATCTTTACAGAAATTTCAGTGTTCATTAATAGCTTCTAAATCCATCATTTTTAATTGGTTCAGGATTTACAGGAGAAAGTGTACAGTACTCAAACTCTGATTTGCTTTTCAACTTGGAGTAGAGTTTGACTATATCAGTTTCTCATTTACACCTGTGTATAAACAACTTTTCCATTTGCTTTTGTTGAAAGTTGGACTGTAAACAGAGTTTGAACTAAACAATACAATTTTATTACAAGAGTTGAATGGAAGTTTGGATCTATTAATACATATTATCTATTATATTTCAATAATGTTTTTCTTGTGGCCAGTTGGTGCAGTGAAACGTTTAACAGTATGTATTTCATAAGAAGGCAAAAATGGCCATATTCCTTTTATACGAGGAAGATTAATTGATGGTACTGTAATTGGTTATAAACATTATTAGCAGCATGTATAGAAATAGCATGTAATGTACAAGAATATACGTTTTATTTATATAATTTTAATAAATGGAATTTTTTATATCAGACTTGAATTTTAATTTAATATCATTTTCAATTTTGTGTGTTGTGGTTCATATTTTTAATACCTTGATCAGGAATGTTTTGGATTAATTATTGGTCTTGACACTACTTGATAGTGATCTTATGTTAATTGATAGAGTAATTAGTTCATAACCCATTATTAAGACGGCAACTGGACCCAGTTGTAACCTGGTCAGGAGTCAAACCAGCGACCCCCCAGGTTATGAAATGAGCACCATAACCACTTAGCTACCTAAACAGATTGTTTCATTTCTGCCTTAGTCAATGCTCAATGACAATTACAGACAAGCTCAGATGAGACAATATTTTTGTTGGCATGCCGGAAATCAACCCGCAACCTCTTCAACTGAAGTCCAAGACGCTAACCATTAGGCTAGCAATTTTAATGAGAGAGAACCACAATAAATTCAAAAGAACACACATTCAGTTACATATTTTTTAAATTTAGGAATCAAAATGTATCAAATGGAAAAGTTGCAAAACGAGTTGGATTGATGGAATTCAATTGGTTTACTTTGCTACCTGTCCATTTTAAATCAAAGTATCAAAGTTTAACAAACATTGAGTTAAAAAACTTTAACTATATTAACTTTTTCACTTCAAAAACGATGGGGTGGATTATTGTTTTCATTTAACTGCACATTATCTGTAATACTATTGAATATAAAAAAAATCACTTTTTCATATAAAGACAATGGTACAGTAGAGTCCCGCAAACCCGGACTTCAATAACCCGGAATTCTGGATAACTCGGAAAGCCTACCAGAGCAATAAAGTGCATTGAGATTCAAGGCCGGAGAACGGTGTGACACATGTAAAACAGTTTTAGTTTTTCTTTAAGTTTTTTTATAACTAATATAATTTTTATATTTTTTACTATGCAATAAATAAATGATTTCTTATAGAAATAACAGAAACTATTCTTATTTTTTCTTATTTTTACTCATTTCCCGATAACTCGGAATTTTCACTAACCCAGACACCGTTCGGACCACATTAGTCCGGGTTTGTGGGACTCTACTGTAATATCATTGGAAACTTCAAATATATAAATAAACGAAAATCCTCTTTTATAAATATATTACACTTATCAGTAATATCCTCTATTTGAATTGAAGCAGAGTGTAGACAGATTAAATAAATACGTCCCAACAATAAATCCAAATACAACGTAAGCTTTGAGAATGATTGGTTTTTAATGCTAATGTGTCATACCAATAACCAACTGATAAATGATGATTTATTTTAACCTCTCAACACACATTACGATATGCAGTGTATTACTAGCTGAGTGGCCATTGTAAGGCCGGCCACTAATTTACACTCCATTCCAAGTTTACTTACAATTTAATACATAAAAATACATCTTTAATGATATTGTTTGATTTACGAAGAATTTACTAATGCAAAACAGTTCACTGTAAACAATCATTCCGGTTTTTTACTAAAAAAAACTGCCTAAATCCTGGTTTTATTTTCACCTAAGTTGATCAGAAAATGATTTATTTTAGCGAAATATGATATCTAGCACAAGATTTCACACACTTGAAACTCAAAATAAAATGGCATTCTATAAAACTTGGAGTACTATGAAAATTGGATTTATAACTTGATTGCAGCATACTAGACTCTGCTCATCAGGTTGGCCAGCGAATAATTATTGTGGTTGTGTACAGTGACAAAGTCATACATTCATATATACTCTGCTCTCTCAAAACGTGAGCAATGAGGAATCCTTCTTTTTTTGTTTCGATTTGATTGACAATGCCATAGTGAAAATAAAAATTTGCCATTAATTTAAATAAATAACACGATTAAAAAAGTAATATTTAAATGGAAATAAATAATACATTTTTTGTCCACTGATCGAGGATTAACTGTTTCCGCAATTCATTCTACATGTAATGTAATTTCTATTTTTTTCTCTCATGGATTCATATACTTTCCCAATATTGCACGGAAAATTAAAGCCAATCCATTATGTTTGACTTTATAACACCTTTATTTTTATCGATGAAAATTAAATTTTCTCACACACTATCCCGTATTCAACTTCTGTAGTGTTAAAATATGTTTATTGCACTACAAACATTTTACTTGAGCTTGAACCAAATCATTGGGCTTAATCCTCAACTGCAATCTCCTAATCTCACCAACCAAATTGCCGAAAGCGCCGGTAAAGTTATTAAACCGCTGATAAAAGCCATTGCAATGAGACAATCCTGCCTGTAAATCCAACATTCTCGTTGTTTGATTTGATATTTATTTAACAATTTGTTTTGAATTATCTTTGGCTAATCTAATAAGTTATTTTTGACACCTTATTTTTAAAAACATTTAAGTGTTTAAGATAATTCCAAACTTTATTGATTACATTGACATGTTTTGAATTTGTGGTTTGCAATACGCTCACCAAGCTGACGAGCAGAGATCATGTTGCAGTATTTTATTTCATATTTTTAAATGTAGTTGTCATGAGCATGACAAATTTTAAAGGATTTTTAACACAATAGTTTCATATTGAGTGTTAAAATGCAGCGATCTTTCTGTGGGTAACTTGATATACTGTGTGTCTCACCTAAAGTGAACTATTAGCTAACTTTTTTACTTTAAATCTGACAAAGAAGTTCTTATGGGGGACTTCCCTTTATTTTTAATGCTACCTTTTGGTGTCACTTCGAAATTAAAAAATATGGCCACCATTTTCCAATATGGCGGACAACTTTTATTTTTCTTATGGAACACCCTATATTTTTGGCCCTATGGCGTTTTTGGATTCTACGCTTAATTTTAGGATTTTTTTATACTTTCTCATTTTTTCCTAATCTCAATGGTTCAAGAGGTTTGAGCAGTTAAAGTTTGATTTTACTCCATTTAAAATGCATTGTGCCCATTTACCATACATTTCTTATGAAGTAAAAGCATATTCAAAATAATACATTTCAACAAGTGAATCTCGACTACAAATTATTTTATCATTAAATCTCATCCAAACTCACATTTTTAGGCACTGTTATTGTTTGGTATCTTTTTTTAACCCAACCGTTTTTAATATACAGGCTACCAACAATTTCCCCATGCATTTTAAAGTAGGGAAAATCAAACTTTAACTGCTCATACCTCCTTTACCATTTTGGGTTTAGGAAAAAAATAGAAGGAACAAAGAGTTCCTAAAATTAAGCGTGAAATCCAGAAACGCCATAAAATGTAGGGTGTTCCATAAGAAAAATAAAAGTTGTCCGCAATATTGGAAAATGGCGGCCATATTTTTAAATTCCAAAGTGGCTCCAAAAAGCAGTGTTAAAAATAAAGGGAAGTCCCCCATAAAAAGTTCTTTGTCAGATTTATAATAAAAAAGTTAACTATTGGCTCATTTTAGGTGAGACACCCGGTATATATTAAAAAAAAAAAAAACACAGACCAACATAGGCAAAAAGCCAAGGTTCCTAAGTCGGACTAAGTGTGGTTTTCATTTATCCGTGCCCCTCCTCCTAATGATTACTCCGGATAATTGAGGTTCTATAGTAATTTGAAATAGTTGGTATTGCTCCTGCACTGTTTTTTTTAATCTGCCAGTTGCAATTGGGGTTA
This sequence comes from Flexamia atlantica, assembly GCA_035578135.1. Lineage (NCBI taxonomy): Eukaryota > Metazoa > Arthropoda > Insecta > Hemiptera > Cicadellidae > Flexamia > Flexamia atlantica. The sequence continues at coordinate 34,868,707 of JAQJVK010000004.1, read as the reverse complement.
TTTGCTTACATTCGTCTGCCTGTATGGATGTATTGTTACAACTCACTTACATAACATGACAAACAAACTCACAAACTTTCAAACTTATAATATGAGTAGGATAAGCCAATAAATACAGAAATCCATATATATAAAAGCCAAAAACCATTGATTGACTGATTGACTGACTGATCACAGTTTCTCAAAAACTATAAGGGTTAAAGCCATGAAACTCGGCACAAATTTTCTTTACAGGCTCTAGATGTGTACTAAGAAAGGATTTTGCAATATTTTGTCTCTAAAGGCCTAAATATGGTATATTATAAAATACAATATGGCGGCCGTTTTTAGCTTTCAAAGATTACGTTCTCAAAAACTAAAAGACTTTGGGCCATGAAACTTGGCACAATTATTCAAAGTGCCACTGAATAGACTTTCATAGGCTTTAGATGCAAAAAAGAAGGTTTTTAAAATATTCTTCCTCAGACAGCTAAAATAGAGTATTTCAAAAAACTCAAAATGGCGGCCATTTTAGTTTTTCCTAGCTGTGGATGGGAGGGAGTCCTGTAGAATATTTTCAAGGAACAGAAAATGTACAAGAACCAATCTACTGAAATAATAAAATTAAAAAATTTAATGAGAAACTTTTTGGGGAAATAGGTTTTCATCAAGACATTTTTCTTAAGAACTTTTTTTATCGAGAACTTTTTCTTAAAGTTTTCGATTTATTTTCAAAAAAATACGAATTCAGGTTGGTTTTATGTCGAAAATCCATCCTTAGCGTCTTATTTGTCTTATATTCCGGGTTATCCTCATTCTCTCTGGAAATGGGAGGAAGCTAATTCATACCATTTGTTAATCATGAGGGGAACGTTTTTAGAGGAAGCGTTACACTTTCTCATTTTCATCTAGAGTTGAATTGTCAGCTGCATCTTAAGGGTGTAATTTCATGCCCATGGCGCAAATAAATCAGTCCATTTGTTAATAACTCCTAAAAATTGCACAGCGCATAAAATAATTGAAGGGGTCCCCCGTAAAACGTTCTAAGCGACAAAAACCTAGTTTCGAGTAATCAAGCGTTGAAAGTTGAATTCTAAAATTTACAGGTTTTTCAATGTTAGAACTTAAAATCATGCGTATAATTTGTTGATACCCTATTTATAACATCATAATGTAGCCTTATATTCAATTTTTACTTGCCATTAATCATTTTAAAACATTTTACGAGGTTTATTTGGGGTTATAACGTTCTAAACGACTGGCGCATGAAACGTTTTCTGACGGACTGCTCTTCTGCTTTGGAATAAAACATCATGGGAGTGTAGGAATACCAACATAAACTAAAATAAAACTCAAAATAAATCAATTTTATTGATATAAAAGTATAAAAATGTAATTTTGTCACATAAAGTGAGACGTCATTTTGCTAAAAATTATCAAAATGTGGTGCTTAAAACGTTATTCTTCTCACTTCTACTGGGGGCAATTTTTCAGGCCTCGGCTATTTAGTTTTTGAAATAAGGATAATCAAGTTTTTCTAAACTCATTTCTGGTCTCATTCCACTTTCCAATATTTACTTCACGTCTTTTATTTTTATTTACGCGATTTTGGTCGCTGGGCGACAACGCAACGACCGGCGGATAGTCCATCTTTCGGCGAATAGAACGTTTTTCCCCAAAAAGTCTGTGTAGTCCCGCGAATCACGCAAACTTTGACAGACGAAATCAGGGCTACCAACTCAAAAATCTTCAAAACAAAATATACCACGGTGTAGCTCGTGTCCTAGAGAACCTTTTTCACTAAATATCTCCGATTTTGAAATTTTGTCGCTTAGAACGTTTTACGGGGGGCCCCTTCAATTGAACTAAAATTAGCTATCCTTTCAGTTGGCGAAGCTGCGGGTATATCTGTTAGTTTGAATTAAAGAAATACACTAACCCCAAGGCAAGGAAATACTGTATTGATATGCCCTTGTTTGACTGTTTTAATTAAACGTCCATGGGTTGGTCAGAGAAGCTGTGAAAACACTGTCAATTAATTATTATATTTTTTATTTTGTGCAACAGAGGAAATAAATCACCATTACATGAAGTGAGGAAAGCTGGTACAGTGAGAAAGATCTTTGTCCTCTGAGATGCGCCTTGCCTCATTATTCAAACTATGGTTTAATATCCTTACAAAGTATAAGGATCAAAGGAACCTTTTCCACGCTAAAAGCTGAAGAATAGTTGATCTTTGGTCTTTGCAGGAGGTTTGGTTTGGTTATTAAAATATTTTATATAATTAATATCACTGGACTGCTATAAAATGATCAATGCACTACTGAAATAATCACTGCACTAAATAATTACATTTTATTGGCGAGGCATAAATTTGAAACATTTAGTTACAATGTGGGTGACATGTTACTGTAAGTCTTCACCAGGATATGTAGAACTGGGAATCGTCAAGTATGGATATAGTACAGAATACAGTGGTAATTTTATAGAACACAGAGATAGGTTTTGAAACCTTCAAATATATTCTTTAAATAAATGTGAAAAAAACAGAAAAATATTACACATCTCTGTAAGTCACAGGAAAATATATCGATACTAAAGAAAATTGTCAAAACTAAAATTAAGACTTGCACAAAAGTAATTTACCTTTTTAGATGCGTCGTATTTACTTATGGACTATTACAAAAAATGAAACAGATAATTAATGGAAAAGGAAATAAAATGTACAGGAATAGTATGAATGGATGGGATAAATTAAAGTTCAGAGCAAATGGTAAAGTTAATGACAAAGAGCTTACCTAATTTAAATTCAAACTCTGCTACGCTCTTAACAAGATACAGTAAACGTTTATTTTATGATGTGTAGGCCTACACATCAAAATATCTAGTTGCCAGACGTTTTTCACTAATTTGGATCCTAAAGTTAAGGGATAATCTGTGTAAATTTAAATATTTTTATTCTAAAAAACACACACACACACACATAAGAACGTCCGTGTCGTCTGTAAAGTTTTTCTTTTTAAATTTTACTTATTGTTTTTGTTCTTGTTTCTCACTTAACTAAATTCATTAGCTGTGTATCATCTGATGTAGACTATAAATAGTTATAAAATATGAACATTACAATTCTTTAGCTTTAGCTTTCAAATCGCACTAAATGCAGCCTTCATTGTCCAACTTTTTTTGTGGTTCCAGTTTTGAGCCAGGGACGACTAGGACAACTCATCTTCTGCCACCATTAACTCATTAGTTTACACTTTTGTGGTCGTCAAAATTTCAAACTTTCAGTACAGATTACACTTAACAGTCAAAAATATTAAACCCATAAATAACATTTGAAAATAAAACCGGCTGTATGCACACTTTTGAATTTTATCATGTGTTTAATGTGTTTGTTAAGTGTTATATGTACATGTTTTTATATATGTACATGTTATGTTATGTTTTTTTATATGTACATGTTATGTTATATGTAGTGTTATATGTGTATATGTTTTTTTTCAAATTTTGAAGACCACAAAAAGGTGTACTAATGAGTTGATAGTAACTGAAGATGAGTCATCACTGACTAGAAACTATTAGTGTACGGCCAAAAAAAATTAGTTTCACAACGTAGGCTGAATTTACTGCAGTTTGAAGTATGCAATAATATACAAGGTTTCTAGACGTTAAATAATACAATAATTTACTAAATGCATTTATTTTGAGAAAATAAACATTTACAAGACTCCTAGTTTTTTGCCTTATTTTTTTCAACTTTTAATCCCTTATTCGTTTTTAAATTGGTGATACCAGATCATTCAATAGAAGAATTTGTATTAAATTTAAATAGTGGAATTCGTTTAGAAATTATTCTTTCGAACTTTCATCTCTGGTGTTACGAAAACATTGAACTATAAACAACAAAAAGTTCAATGTTTAAGTTCAATGTTTGAACTTTAAACATTGAAATATAATTTTTGAAAGCAATGAGAGCTTCTACTTATTAAAAAAACCCAACATTTCTCTGTCCTAAATCAAAGTGTAATAGTTTAGGCCTCTTCCACGTGAAACCTTAATAAGATTAGTGAGAACTTAAAAATGTCATAACGGGAACTCCTCTGCAGTGTTTGTAATCCAAAACTGCACAGTTTGTTGTTAAGTTAACTTGTTTTCAATTTTTCCCATCAGTATTTCTTACTTTTTGCTAACTTTTATAGTCTTAATGTTTTATACCAAAGAAGTTTATGAGAACAATTACTAAAAATTATAACTACACATCTAATGCTTATCTTTAAGGTCAAATAAATAGTCAAATCAAATAATAATTACTTTATTACTTTGATTAATTTTCAAACCAAATCATTATGGAAATGAAATAAATGTCAAATAATGTTTTATTCTAGTTTTACGTCATTCAGTCAAGTTGTAGTTGTGATATTATTACAATCATAACAAATGTAACATAATCTAAATTACTAGAATAACTAATTAATTATTAATATAATAGGTTTAAGTATTACAGTAGCTAAAAAATCCTGTATACATAAAATAGTAAAAATAGTACATAAAATATTACCTTGTCCAATCGTTGCTGATCATTAGGACTTGTTTCGATGATCGTCTCAAAACTTTGTACATTCGCCCCTAATGGCTCGCCTGTGAGTTTGTTATTGTATGATAAAAAAACTAATGACAGCGGCAATATTTACGTGGGCAGCCAGAGGAGACTGCTCATGTTGGAACAGGAGTCGTCCGCCGCTGGGATCGAACCAGCGACGTTTGACACACAAGGCGCTTTACCTCTGAGCTACCGTTCCGCCTCGGTAAGATGTAAGATTAAAGTATATAATTTAAATAAAACACGACATTTATCACTGTTAAATCCGTGATATGATTTATTAAAACTGAAATGTGGAATGTCTACTTGATATTTACAATCACTGACCATACATTTCTACATCACAACAAACAAATTAACAACAAATTGAATTATTGAATTGATCAAGACAATTTTTAATTTGTTTACAATCTAATATGTAAAATTATATTGTTAAAATACATTTCGCGAGATACTATTATTAGACATGTATAAACGCAGTATCACACAATAACGATTGTTAACAGCTACATCAAACTGTGCCTGCGATAAATTAGATATTCGAGGTAGAGAGAGGATAAATGCTAATGCAATCGTAAGCTTTAATTATTGCTAACGTAATGTGTTTACCCGCTAAATAACTAAACCACGACATTTACGACTTCCCAACACATTGCTGGGTATTGGGCATGTGGTCATTTTCTACGGCTAGTCTCTAACCTAGCATTAGTAAAGCCTGCCAACATGTATGTACAATAATTATCGATAGAAACAACTTGGCGGCAACTATACCTCTCGGTAAAAACATCTATTTCCTAACACTTCGAAACGCAAAATACATAGTTTACTGTAAACTTTAGTCCAATTAACAGTTATTGAAGTTTGTAGTCAAAGTTCCAAATGTTTTTTACTCGTGTAAACCACTAGAATTTTGAGTTTTGAGTTTTTTTTATCGTACAGTGATCAAAGAATGTACAGCTACTTTGATGTGATATTTAGGAAAAAAATAGCGGCAAACGTCTCTAGTACAAATATGCTCTTTTTCTATAGTACAAATACGATTTATAGTCAGGCAGATCCCAGAAGTTCACTGATCGAGTTCTCTCAAATATAAAGCAATAAAATCAAAATATATCTCTTCAATATGAACGATATTTTTTCGACATGCAAATTGAGTTTTCTTCCTATAAGTGGCACTAAGTTGATGACCAATATTTTCCGTGTAGATAGAAGCGTGTATCAGACAAGTAAAATATATAAAAACATACAGAAATGAATATTTCTTACATGTCAGAGGTCTGCTTTGTGATCGCAAAAGGTAAATAAACAGTATATAAAGTAACAGAATTGAATAATAAAAAAATAATTAAATTCAGCGGTTCTGAATTGAATTGTAAATACTGTAGTCGTATTCAAATAAGCCTTGTCGCTCTAAGTAAATGAAAACGAACGAAATTCCACTCTCAAGTGCCACATTTCTCAGAACCATTATCTGGAAAGAAATATTTTCCGAAAAAGCTAATAAATAGTAATATTTGTAAAATCAATAAACACGAATTATACATTAGTGGACACTAGTTACAGTTTCTTCTTTCATTTCAGTGCGTTGCGTTGGTGAACACATTTTTGTAGGCCTCCGATGATGTCAGTTCCAGTTCAATTGGGGTTTTCTAACTACATCCTAATAATAGACAGCCAAATCATTCGAACTTGTCTGCTCTGTACGACCGATTGTAATTAGTTATAGTTATTTCTTACATTTACTGGTTATTTAAGTAGGCCCTAAGGTTACTTTACGATAAGAAATGTAATGAGGAATCTAAAGAAAAAACGAAATCCTTATAACGTGTTAGGGTCAAAAGACAAAGGCTTTTTGGTAAAACTCTGCATTTTGAGCCTTGTTTCAGTTGCGAGGAGGAAAAGGAGGAAGCAAGGTGGGGAAATTTGGAGAACTTTCAGAAAACACTCTTCTTACCATACTCTATCACCATGCAAAATTCAGCTTTACATCTCTTTTTTTCTCTTTAAAGTTACCGGGATACATAGTGCACAAAATGAGATTCCCAATAATAAGATCGAGCGTATACGACGTGTCGGCTTTAGCACCTACTTTGCGGCACACAACCTCTCTTTAAATTAGAGCTCAGCTCTATATATTATGCATAGCTGATTTAAGCAGTAAATATAAGCAGATATGAAACACAACATAATTTATTGCGAGCTTGCTGAGCCCCAAAACTGTGGTTGAAACCACAATTAAGTAAATAAATTAACTTTGTACCCAAGTGCGACGGCTAGGCACATTAAACTACCGCATTTAGCAGCGAGGTTGTGGCAAAGCAATATAAAGGTTATGTTAACCGATATTTGCCAGTGTTAATGGGTTATAATTGGACCTGGTCAGATTGTTATCGCATTTGGAAGATCGGTTTAGGATTGGCTGAACATTATGTTAAAAGCCTGTGATGCTCTAAGTGATTCTTGTAAATGATGTACAAGCTCTTGTTTTTCTTGAATATAACGCAGCTCATTTAATGTTTCATCATTGTAGTATTGGCAACATAACGTAAAGTAATAGAAACATATTCATTCCATAATACACCCAATTAGTGTCCGAATATAGAGTTGTGAAACAACTTAGAATAAAATAAAGTGATCACAACTATATATTCCACTTCTAATTTAGACTTAATTTGAATAAAACAGTGGATTAAAAAAACTTATGAGTTTCTCCAATCCGTGGAGGGAATTCTTATAACGAATTTCGTCTTATCTCGCCATTAACATGAAAAATCGCGTCAACTTCCGTCCCTTTTCCGCCAAAACTGGCCCCCGAGAGTCGCTGTCAGAGTCGCCAACTTCACTTCAAGTTTTGTAATTTCCCAACTTTTGAAATATTTAATACCCTGCGGTATTTAACTAAAGATGATTGCGAACTTGGTTAATGAACGGTAGTAAAAAAAAACTAACTATACGCAATAATTTCACTGAAATTTAAAATTAATTATCATTATAGAATTTTTTTCTGTAATAGCATGCATGAAAGTAGGCTATGATTAAAAAGTCGTAATGGTAAATGAATGAATGTATTTTTGGGCTTAAAAAACTTAAAAAAATGGGGTAAGGGTAAGGGGTGATAGGGTTCGTGTAACTTTTATACGAACAAGCGTTGTGAAAGCTATGTTTCCCGCGTCTGTGTTACGACAGAAAACTATATTTTTTCGAAATACGTAAAAAAACTTGTTTACTTATCCTTTGCTTTTCATAATAACACCCGAAATGACTGAATTATTTTCTCAACGTTTGCTTGTATGTTTGCACAATGATCTCATAAACGGCTCCGAGGATTTATTTCAAAGCCTTGAAATAACTAATTTCGGGCTAAAAACATGTTATATGCAGGTTAATCTTGGCTTAAAAACATGCTAAACACTTGGATTGTTTGTAATGGTAAAACAAATAAAGGGAGGGAATATTTCGATAGCTACAAATTGAAATACAGAAACCCTAGAAGCTCCAAGCATATTTAATTAGTTTATCGGTTACCTAATTGAATATGGATAACTTTGTTACAATAAATGGAGTCGGCTCTGGCTTTATTTAATTTGATAGAGTTGGTCGGGTTTTCTGGAAATCAAGTTTCCATTAAATAATCTCATTTGAAAAACCTATTGCTTAAAAATACAGAAAAATGCAAACTAATTTTTCCAAGTAAAGGCCAAACCAAGGTTCATTCAAGGCACTTCATATTTATTTATCAGTTCATAAATCGGAACTCCGACATAATTTGCTTGAACTCTAGAATATTATATATATTATTTTCTTGTTGCTATTTCGTATCTACTCTAGAAAATTATATATATTATTTTCCATGGACATAATGAATTTTTCTCGACCAATCTCGAAGAGGAAATTAAAATATTTTAAAGGAAGGAAACACAACAACTTTTTCTAGAGTGAAGATTAAATAATAAAATATTTGGTTAAAATGATAAAATTTTATCACAAAAACGCAGAAAAGGGCCGTAAAATATTCATAAAAATTCTTTAGGTAGGTCAAAATGAAATCATGTTTAAAAAGTTTTAATAATAAGTGTTATTTTTCCTAAAAAATTATGGCAAAATATGTGAAATGTATTTATTTTTAAAATGAAACAAATATTTAGCGATTTTTGAGATTATTACCACTGCCGTCTTAATTAGCAACAGTGTTGGAGTAAAGGCATTATATCTTTTTCCAGTGAACCTAAAAACACATAGTTCACTGAAAAACTCAATTTCTTAAAAAACGTTTTCTTGCTTTAAATAAGTTTATTAGCCATTCAACATGGAGGTAATTGGCTTCGTCCCTTAAATGATATAAACTGACGGCAGCCCTCTTGACTCACAAATCAATTCCATGCTCAACAAAAATCAGGCTCATACAAAATCAAGTCCAAGCACAAGCAAATTAATAGGTCATTCCCAAAAACCCCAAGTAAAAAACACACAACAAATTAAATAACATTGAATAGTGCTGGTAGGAGACCTCTTAAGATGAGACACACGACAACAGATAATTTTGAATACGTTCTCTAAGTAATTTAGGCTAACTGTCTGTCACTGTTTGTGACAGTGACCGGAGTAAAAGTGTTAAAAACAAATTTCGTGAAAAATGTTGGGGTGGATTTATTTTAAAAATCTCTAATAAACTTAACAATTTTGTACGTCAGATGAATATTCTGAAGAGGAAACTTTGGAGGATGTGAAAGGTGGTTGGTCTAGGAGCAACCTTTATACATGCGTATACTATAATTTAGTTTACAACCATGAACATAAGTTTCGTAGCAGATAGTTGGGGGTAGCTGGGGTGAGCACGTGCAAAGTTTGGAGGGGTCGCTTGCTCGGGGGCTCTTCATCCTTCGTCGGATGAAGATCTACAGCAGCATCCAAGCTTGTTTACCACAGTCTTTTTGAACAGCACATTTTTTACTCATTTATTTTGTTGGGTTCAGTCAAGGACAATTTGGAACATATTTCACATTGAAAAAACCTTTACAGTATTCTAGGAATGCCACCTCAAGCAAGGTGCAGGGATGCATTTATTCAGCTTGGCCTCTTGACAGTTGCCTAAATTTTGATTTTTGAATCTTTTTTTATTTTTTATTTTTGAATCTGTATATATCTGTACTCGCCTTGCGGCTCGCTGGGGGCTCCGCCCCCAAGCCCCCCACTGTGAGTTCCTTCGAGAGGAATTGTGATGTTGAAAAGTCACATAACAAAATCAATTTATTTGTTTACGTACAAAGTCAGTGAGGGGTCAGGGTTTGTCACGTACGTTTGGTCGTGGTCAGGGATTTTCCTAAAAATAAAAACTATAAAGGAAATATAGAAGGTCCGCTCCCAGTCCCCCTATAGTGAGTTCAGGAAGGTTTGGATTCCGAAAAGCCAAAAGACAAAGTTTAATTATCTGTTTTAAATACGTAGCATAACGTATCATAAGTAGTGTCAGAGGGTAACTTGTTTGAGGGTTGGTTAGGGGCAGAGGGTTGTTGATTGGGATGGGGGTTGTTGGTTTTGAGGATTTTTGGTTTGTGGGGTGGGTATAATTACCCTTATTTTAAGGGCAAGTGGGTTAATGGGGCTCCCGGAGGGGTTTGGCTATTGAAAAGTTACAGGACAAATTTAATTAAACTGATTACAAACGTTAGAACAAGGTATCTTTAATAGTGATGAAAGGAATATTTGGTGGTCGCTGGGGTTGTTGGTCGTGCACGGAATTAATTTCATGAAGAAGAAATGGAACCAGAGGATCAAGGTATTTTGGGCTTGTTCAAGGGTTAAGGGGTTATCCATGGTAGAGTTTTTTGGCTTTGGGGATCAATTATATGAAAGGGGAGGGCTTGGTAGGCTCAAAGGGGTGGGGCAAAAGTATTTATTCAAAAATAACATTGCCAAACATGAAAAATGCTAATTTGTTTCATATATTGGTCGGTTTGGGGGTTGAAAGGGGTTAGTGTTACGTCAGGCTACCTGAGGGTGAAGGAGGCGAGATAGGGCAAAACATCAAAGGACTCAAGTGTAGATCGCGAAAAATCCGTGGCACAAATCAAACTTTATTAAGAAAGATTGAGAAAAAAAGGAAATTTTACATTATTGGTGATTTGTAACGTTGCTTTTTAGCGAATTTTGTAGTTTTTTTGAGGGGGTTAAAATAAAAAATGGCGATTTTTGATAATGTTTCCTAAATATCAACCCTCCAAGGAATATTCATGCCGGATTTCAAGTTTCTAGCTCATCGGGAAGTAAGGTTTGAACCGGGACGAAATACCTCAAGAAAATCACTGACATTTAGTGAATTTTGAATAGTTTGTTTAACTTTATATGTATTTTATTATTACAAGCAAGTTATATTAATCCCAATTTGTAACATATATGCTGTAGAGTTGATGTATGCCAAATTTCAGCCCTCTACGTATAATATTAAATCTACTACATCTGAAAAACCCGGGGAAAACCTTCGAAAATAAAAAATCTAAAGCAATCTAAGGGTGAAGGAGACGAGATAGGGCAAAAAGTCATAGGACCAAAGTTGTAGAACGTGAAAAATCCGTGACACGTGGTGTAGTCCGTTTTTCGATAGGACCTCTAGTTAAGCCGCTACAGCCAAAAAAAAAGAAAATTACTTTTTTCGTTATTAAAATTCCCCTCCCTTTTTCCCCCTTTTGGAGGTGTTAGGGGAGGAAATGTTTTGTTTTGAGACTTTTCCTTGGAGTTTGACCACCCAAGGAGTATTCGTGGAAAATTTCAAGTTTCTAGCTCATCGGGAAGTAGTTTAGAATTTGTATACCTGAGTCAGTGAGTCAGTGAGTCAGTTACACAAGCGGTCGTATATAATATAGACTCGCCTTCGGCTCGCTGGGGGCTCCGCCCCCAGGCCCCCTACTGTGAGTTCTTTGGAGAGGAATTTTAATATTGTAAAGTCACATAGAAATATTAATTTATTTGTTTACGTACAAAGTCACCATACCTGGTATCTCCGGTCGTATTCAGGGGGGGGGGTTTGGGTATAAAAATCTAGACAAAATTAATTAAACAGTCTACAACTACTCTGTACAAGATATTAGTAGTTTTGGGACGTAGTTGGTTTTGGGACGTAGTTGGTTTTGGGGGGTTTTATGTGGGAGGTTAGTTGGCTTATAAGGGGAAAGTGTTGGTAAGACATGAAGGTTAGGAAAAAATGAAGGAGTTGTAGTGAAAGGAGTTGTAATTTGTGTAATGAAAAGTCACAATATGAATTAAGCCTTTACAAATCCTAGCAACATTTATCGTTTGGGGGGGCAGTTGGTGGGGGAGAGGGGAGTATTTAGTGGAGGGATTTATGATGGAGGGGTTTGGGCTTTTTTGTTGGGAAAGGGTAGGAGGGTCTCGGGTTGAGGTAAACTTATTTCTTAAAAAATACAGGTGAAAATTAAATTAATTGTTTACAAATCCTCAGCACAAGGTATTTTGGGTTTGTTCAAGGGGTCAAGAGATATTGGTGGTAGGGGTTTTATGGCTTTAGGGGACAATTATTTGAAAGAAGTGAGGGTTGGTGGGCTCAAGGCGTAAGCCAAATTATTTATTTAAAAATAATATTGCCAAACATATGAAAAATGCTTAATTTGTTACGTTTATTGGTCGGTTTCGGGGTTGAAAGGGTTTAGAGCTATCTGAGGGCGAAAGACACGAGACAGGGCACAAAATCAAGTCATATACATACTGATTGCAAATTATCAGGAGTCTAGGTAGTGTATCAGGGTTATACGAAATACATTACCTCGAGAAAATTGCTGGAATTTGGCGAATTCCGAAGATTTTTTCAAGTTTATATGCATTTCAACACCAATAAAAGTTATATTATTTGCGGTTTGTAACATTTACGCTGTAGAGATGATTTGAACAAAATTCCAGCCCTCTATGTATAATAATAAATCTACTGGAGCTGAAAAACGTCGGGGTAATCTTAGAAAATTGAAAGTTCTAGAGCAACCTAAGGGTGAAGGAGGCGAGATAGGGCAAAAAGTCACAGGACCAATGTTGTAGATCGTGAAAAATCCGCGGGGCACTCAGCAGTCCGTTTTTCGATAGGGCCATCCGTTTGGCCACTAGAGCTCAAAAACCTCTGCTTTAAAAATAGCTTTTGTTAGCGATTTTTGTAATTTTTTTTGGGGGTTTAAATAAAAAAATTATGAGTTCTAATAGTTTTCACTAGATGCTGACCCTCCAAGAAATATTCGTGCTAAAATTCAAGTTTCTAGCTCATCGGGAAGTATGGTTTGAGCTGGAATGAAATACCTCTAGAAAATCGCTGATATTTGGCGAATTTTGAAGGTTTTTTAACTTTATATGCATTTTAATGTCAGAAACTAGTTATATTACTAACAATTTTTAACATATATGATGTAGAGATGATTTATGCCAAACTTCAGCTCTCTACGTATAATATTAAATCTACTGGGACTTAAAAACCCGGAGAAATCTTTGAAAATTAAAAGTTCTAGAGCTACCTAAGGGTGAAGGAGACGAGATAGGGCAAAAAGTCACAGGACCAAAGTTGTAGATCATGAAAAATCCGTGGCACGTGGTGCAGTCCGTTTTTCGATAGTACCTCTAGTTTAGCCGCTAGAGCCCGAAAACGAAAAGTACGTTTTTATAAATTCAAGTCTTCCCCCCCTTTTAGGGGTTGGGGGTGGAAATGTTTTGTTTTGACAATTTTTCCTGTGGCTTGGCCACCAAAGTAATATTCGTGCCAAATTTCATGTTTCTAGCTCATCGGGAAGTATGGTTTGAATTTGTATACGTGAGTGAGTGAGTGAGTGAGTGAGTGAGTTACACATGCGGTCGTATATAATATAGATATATTAAATCCCAGAAAATAAAATTGGTTTTTAACAAGCACGTATACACACAAGAAAAAAGTTACACACGCCCATCACCATAGACTCAAACTTTTTGAACGCAAGCCACATTGTTCAGGCATCAAATTATTTCAGGCGTTACTACAAAATCTTCAATCAATTCAGAAAATTTCCAAATTTAAAATCCAACTTAAATTTATTTTAAAATTTAGAATGGATTCTACAATATGAACTCATTTCTAAATTAAAAAAAATCCTTAGGTCAAAACCTGTCCAACTCCTAGCCCACAGGACTACGGATAGAGTACTAAAGTATTTAAGTAAGTAAGTAAGTAAATGCGCTCACACGTGTGAAATTTTCATTAAAGATATTCTATTAGGAATAAAAACTCTATCTATATCCATAAACTACCAATCACTACCTCAATTGAAACTAATTGGACTCAAAGGTAGAAGAGAGATCGCGACCCTTTAAACGGGATCAGCGCCGATGATATGGATATGAGTAACAGGTCAGCAACCACCCCGGGGGGTGGGGGGTGTGGGGGTGGCGACAGGGGGCAGGGGGTGTGGGGGTGGCGACAGGGGGCAGGGGGTGTGGGGGGTAGCAGGGGGCAGGGGGCTCCAGCGGGCCTCGTCTCCAGTCCCCCGTCCACCGCTGGATAGTGTGCAGTGAGTGACGTGTACCATGAGGTCGGTGCGACCACGTCTACTCTTTGGCTATATGTACGTCTTCCTAACTGGTAAGTCCAATTTACATAGATTAAGATTGTATTATTTTTAAGTGAGAGCGGTTCTGCGTTTTTTTTGCAATTTTTAATGTGCACCTCTTCATTGTAGCTTTGGGAAATTTTGTAAAAGAAAATTAAATTGACGACACTAACATTTTATGAATACATAAAAAAATGTATAATTAACTTTTATATCAACATGTTGGGAGCCTACTGTAACCAGTGTATCAAGGCAGATATGACAGCTTGTGTTAACAGATGAGACCGTTGCAAGATTAAGGATTTATTATGAACGGCTAATTATTTTTGTGTACATCAACTTTTAAAAAAAGTTGAAAACTCAATAAAGTATAGCTGGCGCCAATTCTTGGGGCCCACGCCGTCCATAAGACTAATGTTAATTTTAGCATTGCGCTTATGGACGGCGTGGGCCCCAAGAATTGGCGCCAGGTATAATATAATTTTGTGACAAAAATGTAATGGAATCTAAAACATTTAGTGGTTTTTAGAGGATTTACTTTTTAATACTCTCAACTGTCGAACTAAATTGATGTGTTAGATGATAATTTCTATTTAAAAATATTGATCGATAATGTAATGTTTTCTCTAACTACTAATGATTTTTAAATTAAGGAAGAGAAACTTATTATTCCTATTGAAAAGTTGCAATCTTACAATCTCATAAATTGGCAGTTTGAAGTTGTCATTTGTCGCCACCTCTTTGGCAATTATTAAATTCTCCTGATTTAATGTGTAGAAAGAATTGTGTAAAATTGCAAAGGGTATACAGTCGTATGTAGCTTTGATGACCAAATTGTCATGTTATTAACGCCCAACCTAAAGTTAAATGTGGGAAAATTGATTCACTAAATGTATCAGACGTATTTACAGCAAAGCTTTCCCCATTTTAAGTTGAGATAGGGTTCTATAGGGGGAGGGGTTGGGTTACAGGTTGAGGTAGTTGAGGCAGATCTTAATGATAGATTAATGATCAACTAATTAATTATGTAATTATGATGATATTAATTCTACTTCTTACCTTTTTGCTTCCATAATTCCTTTTTACAGATAAATATTTTCAATCAATATTGAAAGTTTAATAGATCGAGTCAAATAACGTGGCCTAGGAGAATGCTAAAATTATTGTTAGTCTTATGGGAGAACAAGGACACTTCTTTTGACTTGGCCTGTATTATTCATTCCAAAGTTTGCCTATAAACATCCATTTTTATACAATAATGAACCTATTTTATTTTATCATAGATGTCTGTAAAAAATCTTTTATTGTTAAAATTCTCTTGAGTGGCTCTTGAGTATTTGAGTAGCTAATAATGTTGCCAACAAAATTCGTCGGAAATGGAAATACGTATACACGAGTATAAATCAACCAAGAGCACACAACAGTTATTTTGTCTCAGAATAAAAAATCAAACTACAAGACTGTAAGTATAGATTAATTACTTACTGTTCTACATCGAGTAGTAATTAGGCTGTGACGTTTTGCGACTACAAAAAGCTACAAGACTAGATTTTTAGCACAATAGATTAATTACTTCCATGGTGTTCAATTTACTTTTTCGATCTAGGGTTGTATTTTCTCTTTATCTTATATCGTTTTCTGTCCAGATTTATAAAGCAAGCTTATTATAAATTGGTGTTAAGCTATTAATTAGATAAATATACTGCTTTTGTTTAATTTTTACTATAGTTTAATACATTTTCATTCGATCAAAGTTCATAGCGTTTTAGCTTATAAGAAAATAGTTTTTTCTAAACTTTGTCGAATTTGACAATACATCAAGTTAATATTAAAGTATTAATAATATAATATGGATGATGGTGCTTTGACTATAAATAATGATTTAAAGTCAATGATGAAACTAAAATGTATGAATAAAATGTAAGTACATTAGCTACACATATTATACAGTACTTTAAATTACTAAACAAAGCGAATCAATATAACAGTACCTCAAAATAATTATTCATATTTATTATTTAGAGATTAAACTGATACAAAATTTGATGGATTGAATAGGAGATAAGTGAAAGCAAGTTGCCTTTTAGCCCATGCTTAGGATAAAGAAGGAAATTCCAATAGAAACCACTGAGTTCAGGGAATGAAACAGCCAAGACTCCAGAAACGGTTTCAGGATCGTAGTCTGATAAGAATTATTCTAAAGAACTGTGTAGCAGCAATCCCACTACGTATGTTTCTTTACGTACAGTTCTTAATGACCTTTTAAATATTTCATAAGCATGTTGACATATTCAGCGTAGATTCATTAAAGTCATCTTCAGTTTTCCGAATTGGCATACGTTTAGTAATTAAGTTTGAACAATTTATGATCGTAAAATAGATTCACGGTAGTAAAGAAAGTTTCCCTGTTACGGTTCTGAGGAACTAGTTCGATTATGTTGTATATCACGATGTAATACTCATTTATTACTAAAAGATAATACATAAAAGTAATTTTCTAAATTATATAGAAAAATACATATACTTACCAAACAATTTAATTTAAATTTGTATTACTTCATTACTTGTTTTTTTTTTGAAAATGAAAGCTATAAATACGTAGGTTATTGATTTAAAAACTAAACTGTAACTAGCATTTCATAAAAGTTTATTTTTGCTTATTATTCTGGAGAACATAAGATTATTTTTCATCAGAGTATAGTGTGTTCTTGTTTTGTTCACCATTGGCATCTCGTAAACTATAATCTTACAAGGAAGGTTAAGTTAGCAAAGTAAAGCGCAGTAAGAAGACAAGTAAATTAGCGCTGAGCAATTTCTACTTAACTCGTTTGCTATGATCAAAAACCCATTACAAGAATGCGATTGAATTTTCTTGAAATTTTACGAAAAATATAAACATTTAGATGAAGAGAGGATTCGAGAAAAATGACCAAGTCCACAATCCACAATTTTAAATACAGTACCATCATATCAAATTTAACTTTTATTGGAAAGCTATTTTTCTCCTGCTTACAAAAACCACGTATTTGATATTTCCCTCATAACTTGCTTTTGCAAACAATTTTTTTTATCAATTATAATTAATTATAGTATATTGGATTTATTATACAAATGATAAATACTCATGTAAAAGTTAGTGTAACCCTTTAAAAACTACATAAATATGAAAATATATTTATTTGGTTTTTATGTAAAAATGACACTAACTATTACTGTACTTGAAGAAACAATTCGATTATATTGGTAAAACAGCTCATTGGTATTGCGGAATAACACTAAAATGCGGCATGAAAAGTGTTTCTGTGTCACATATACGTTATATTAGATACGACTGAAATTGTCTCAAAACGTTCTTGTGGAGGTCAACTACATTCCTTAACTTAACGCACAGTTGAAATGGATTTACTCCAATCTTTTCAAACTTTTCCTAAAAATAATTTCCTCCTTACATGATAAAACATGGTTACTTAACAATCCGAACCGGTATTTAAATGCTTAAAAATCATACATATTAAACACATATAAAACACATATGTATGACACACACCTATATATGTGTCTGTGAGCACGATAGCGCTCGCAAAAATGGTCCGATCGGAATGAAATTTGGCACAAGCGTGTAAAGTAGTAATTATTCGGACGAGTTCGAAAACCAGCTCGATCGGACCACTCGAAAGGGGCGTGGTAAAGGGGGATAAACCCCCCCAAAAATGGGGTATTTGGGTTTTTCAAATCGAAAATAAAAAATAATCAAATTTTGGTTAGCACCATTGAATTCAGCTCGAAAAAACAAACAATATAGTATTTTTAATCATTGCTCTATGTCCATTGATTACAAAAAAAGAGCAAAATTGAAAGTGGTAAGACATAGTACGTTGTCCCTATGTTAACCTTATGGCAAATAAGTAAAATTATATATCTCGCTTATTTCTCAACATATCTTAATAAAACTTGGTTTGTGGCTTTATCTAGATGAGATGTAATGTATTTTAGTCTAAAATCCCCGAAGTTTCCATTTTTGTGGCAGCAAACCTGCATACTCATTCTCCATGTTATTCTTACGGGAAATAAAATACCCCCGTTGCAGCAGACCTGCATACTCAGCGAATTTCAAGTGCAAAACAATATATTTCAATCCAACATAGCGAGATTTGACATGTTTTTGTAAGCTCCTTAAGGATAACAAGGAGAATGAGTATGTAGGTTTGCTGCTACGGGTATATTAAAACTGGATGGTTTTAATATAATATTTAGTAGATCTTAACTAGAAGAAGCCATTTACCAAATTTTATCAAAATATGTTGAGAAAGAAGCGAGATAAAAAATGTTACTTATTTCCCATAAGGTTAACATTGGGACAACGCAACTTACTGTGTTTACCACTTTCAATATTTCGGTAACTAATGGAAATAGAGCTATGCTTCAAAATACTAAATTTTTTTTTGGCTGAATTCAATAGTGCCAAAAAAATTCGAAAAATTTTATTTTTCTATGTAACAAACTTAAAAACCCCATTTTGGGGGGGTTCGCCACCCTTTACCCCCCTTCCGGTAGTCCGATTGGGCTGATTTACGCACTCGTCCGAATAATGACTACTTTACACATCCATGCCGAATTTCATTAAGATCGGACAATTTTTACGCGAGTTATCGTACTGTAAGTCACACACACACACACACACACACACACACACACACACACACACACACACACACACACACACACACACACACACACACACACACACACACACACACACACACGCGCGCACACACATATACAGCGTGTAAAAAAAGTCTGTCCCCCCTCATTTATTTTTTTTGTTAAGACAAACAATTAACCTTTTGGGAACTATACGAACTCAACCCAAATTATTTTTTGACGTTACCAAACATTTTGAGTGTCCCCCAAAAATGGGGGATTTTGGGGGCAACTCAAAATTTAAAAAATGGGGGATTTTCAAAAACTCAAAATTTTCAAAAGCAAACCCCTTTTGAGTGATCCCTCATTTTAAAGAGCTTTTAAAAAATAGGCAATTGGCGGAGGTTGGAGGTCGCTAACGTGTTTCTATCAAAATTGGCAGCTTGTCAAAGTTATGAATACGACCCCTAGAAACTTTGACAAGCTGCCAATTTTATAGAAACACGTAAGCGACCTCCAACCTCCACAAATCGCCTATTTTTTCAAAGCTCTTTAAAATGAGGGGTCACTCGAAAGGGGTTTGCATTTGAAAATTTTGAGTTGCCCCCAAAATCTCCCATTTTTGGGGGACGCTCAAACCTTTTAGTAACGTCAAAAATAATTTGGGTTGAGGTAGTTTCATTCCCCAAAGGTTAACTGTTTGTCTTAACAAAAAAAATTAAGGAGGGGGGACGGACTTTTTTTACACACGTTTTTAATTTGAACGCTCTTTTACCATCACACGTATTGCCAAACGCTCACAACTTTTCTTGAAAGATTTCCCTTATATAATTATACTTGGAAAATAAATATTCTGAAAACTCTAGATACCTTTTATTTCAATCAGTAAATACAGTTTTAGAAGGCTTTAATTTAAAGACAATTTTTCTAAATTTCACAATGTACATTTTTTCGAATTTTCATTAAATGTTAAAATAAAAAATATCCCTTGCATAATGTGAGAAGTTTTGAAACAGTTAAACCCCGTATTAATTAAACGTATTCTCTTTAGAGTGGTGGTTGAATATCATAATTTTAAAAATGAAAACAATATCTGAAATGATAAACTGATAATATTTGGATTTTTATGTGTTTTCAGCCGTATATCGCTGAACGCGAGAGAGTTTTGTAATGAAAACAGTCTACAGTTTCAAGGGCCAGCTCGCCAAGCACCGGCCAAATTTATTTTTCTTTCTCTGTCTGTTTTTATTCCTCATTCTTCCCAAGTATGCTCATGAGTTTCTCGGTGGTAGAAAAAACATGACACTTTCTTCCTGTAGGTAAAAATTTGTATCACTGTGAGGAATTGAAATATTGTGAGGAACAAAGTATTGTTTTGTTGTTTCTAAATCCGTACGAAGATTCACTCATCATTTAATTTACAATATGATTTTAGGACGCTTAATTGTAAATTGTAAAATACGAAATTATAAAAAAAGTACTCTTGATAACCTTAAACAAAATGCACATTTCATTTACTTAAATTTTAGTCTAGTGGAAAGGAACGAAGTAAAAAATATTTAAATAGTAAAAATATTTCTGCACCACGATCATTTTTTACCTCATATTTTAACGGTAATTTTATATACTTTGGTTATTTTTATACAGACAATTTTTAATTGCTGAGACAGGGGCCTTAAGGAATATTGAACAATAAATATAAATCTTACCAAATTATTCCTAAAATGTAATTATGCTAATAATATCATAAACTTCAAAATAATATTACCTTAATTATACAGAAAAGTGTAATAGAAATAGATAAATAGGTACGTAAAAAGTGTTAAACTAAATTCTGAATAATTCTTCCCTGCAACAAAAGCATGTCATGTATGATGATTATTATTTTTCGATTTTCACTGTCAGTGAAGTGAAAAGGAAATAAAAGATACCTGGTGGATCATTAAAAGTGAACCATTTTTCACATGATAGATGAAACGTTTATACAAGAAACTTGACTTTCCCATTAAGAAGGAGATAATTATTCAAGCACAATAGAAATCTAAGTATTAGTGAAAATTGTGTCAGTAATGGCAAAAGATAATCTTTTGTATATTATTCATTGTGACCCTGGATTGGAATATATAAATAATGAAATAAATTACCTTATACCATCACTGTTATTTTATATCACGACATGTTTTGTTCCTCAGAACATCATCAGGTAATGTACTTGCAGCAACATTAATCTATGCATTATTACATTGTGACAAGTCAATTGATTCAATTAAATGCGATGGTCACTGTATTTAAAACTTATTACGCTGTTAAAAGGTTCAAACTTATAAAATCTTGAGCTATGCTGGCTAGCAATATTCACTATCAATTATGATTATCCATCATATTCACTATCATATTCATTATCTATCATATTCACTATGTAAACTTTGGGGTTTCTGAGGGAACTTTAAAACAGACTGGTTCAGAACATAGACTGTGTAACTCGCGTGGCAAGTGAAAGGTGACTCAAGGAACGTGGATTGAGTGAACTCACTGTAGAGCAACAATTACCTTTAATACACATGAATTATTGAATATACATGGTGCACTACTTATTTGCGGATTCTCTTGATATTTATACTGACAAAATACGTTATAAGTCACTAAGTGAACTATTGTCCTTGGTAGATTCACCCTGTCATAGTATTATACAAATTGAATACACACTCTGCAGGTTAAAATATATTTTAGTGATTATCATGTACGTTATAAGGACCTTAATAAAGATATTATATTTTTATATACAAGTAGAAACCCATTTATATAAAGAAAATCAATTATAACTCTTATATTTTTGTTATTGAATTAACGACAAGTTAATCATAATGTCCTTCACAACTATTCACAAATGGTTAACCTAATTTCATATTTACAATTGTCCTTTGAGAACACCTCCTCTCAAGAGCAGAAATGGCCTATTTCTTAGAGAGTCATTTTGTTGATAGAGCTCATGTCGTTTCAATTATAAACAGTTTATTTTACTTTATTATTATTGTCTTTAGAGGGCGTTATTAAATCAATTGAATACAAATGTATATCTGTTATTTATTCTACCCATTTTGGGTTGGATATCAAATTATTTGCCCGTGAGTTTAAATGATCTGGTAGTGCACCGAATTATATGAATTTATTGGGGACATACCCGCTGCATCTTTCCTGGAGGTCCCGTGTTGCGCCCGCGTCGCGTCGCCAGCCAGTCGAAGGTCCGCGTGGATCCTCGGGTCGGTGCCTCCCCTCGGTGATCTCCACTCCTTCGTTGGTCTGCGTGATCCTCGGTGGTGTCTTCTACCCCTTCGTGGTCTGCGTCGCCTCGGTGTTGGTCTCCGTTGGCCTGGGTCTCGTTCCGGTCGGGTGTCTGCTGCTGGATGTCCCTCGTAGGTCTGCGCCCCTTCGGTGGTGTCTTCTACCCCTTGGTGGCGTGCACCGCCTCCTGGTGGTCTGCGTCCCCTCGGTGTCCCTCGGTGGTGCAAGTCCCGAAGTGGAGTCTCGAAGTGAAGTCTCGAAGTTCGTGCGTTGGGGAGATAGACTGTCTCGAGGGTGCCGACGGGTGCTTAGTACTGTCCGCGACGGTTTACCAACTCCTACTCAATTCAGATTGGCCCCTGAGTTCCCCAACTTATTGCTTCTACTCCTTCTCGAAGACTGAATTTCTAACTCTCCCTTTTAATTTTCCATCACTCTCCCTTCCATCCGACTTTTCCCCCGTAGTGCTATTGTCACGCCCTCCTGCCAATCGGCGTTGATGAATCCGATACCTACGGAGCCATTGGGAGAACGACTGAATTCCAGCCCTATTGTTCCGAGAATAAGGCGTGTCGCTGATGGTGAGTTATTCCAATTTTTCTAATACTACTGTCACATGGGAATCGAACTGATCTCGGTCATTTGCCTCCTTACTAGGAAGACCTTATATATAATGCCCTTCTATTATATGTCGGCTAGATACGTGCTTCCTCGTGGGAGCTTGGAATTTTTATTAAACAATTTTATTCTTTTTTCTAATGTAAGAAAACCCTTGAATAAATAAATCTCTTATTAAAATATTAATTATGGATGGAGGTAACTAATCGGATTAATAGTCGATTTTCGGATAGTTTATAACTATCAAGTTATGATTATCTATTTTCGTGTTTACATTGTTTATAAAAGTTTTTCGAATATGGTATCTCAGGCAATTTCTACAGTACATGGCGATTTCCCGTAAGTTGAGCCTCACGTTCGTAGCTATGCGGGCCCAATATTAGTTTTAGCCGTTCATGTTTTTGCTTTTGTGCTTACATGAGGGAACGCAAAAAATCATTAGGCTAAAACTGATAAAAAAATTGGTAAAATGTTTAGAAGGAAAAGTTATTGAGAAAGTTGATATCTCTGGAGACTTGGTTTCCTCTTGAGCCACCATCATCGCAAGCCGCAGTAAATTAGTTTATTAGATTTATTGACGGGAAATCAATTTTAATCGCCGTATTTAGTTGTTTGTTGATTAAGACTGTGAAATTCATTTGAATTAAATTAAACTGGAAGGTCTTAATTACAGTTCAAATCAAGTGAATTTATTAACAGTCTCTTCAAGTGAGACTTCGAAGGAAGAATTATATATTCAAATGAACATTGCTAAGAAGTGTTTAGTGCCGATCTGTAATGTAGAATCTAAATATATATGAAAATTTTAATCAACTTAGGAAGTTTGACAGAAAACTGAATTAAAGTATGAAAATATTATTTTATTTACTTAAATACGTTTATGTAAAATAAATACCTTAGTTTAGTAAAAATTAAAATATAGTTTAGAAATACTTATAATTTTAAAACAAGGGAGGATGGAAGAGCAATTTCTTATTGTTAATTAATTCCAACTAGTCATGTCTTTGATATTTTCATTATGTAATTTGGTTTGTATAAGTTTTCTTTCAAGTGGAGCACTGTAACAAAAAGAATTTCATTCTGAAATTAAAACCAACAAATAAAATGATTGCTCATTTTTATGTAAGGTTCAGTGAAAAATAATTATTAAATTCAATAAAGCTACTTTCTTATCACAATGACCTGAAAGTAAAAAACCAAGATCTTGAACAAATTAAAGTTGGTTTTTAAAAAACTTACTTTTAACCCTTGTTTTTTAAAGTTCGATTATAGGTCACAATGCGGCTTGAAAGTTAATATTTAAACTATACATTTAATTAAATATTAACTATACACAATTATACATTGCTTGAAATGGCGACCTACCCAGAGAGGTATTTTGAGATAAGTATGAATGACAGATTAGTGAAGAATAATTGTGGCACGATCTTGTTACTGAAAAAGGCCAACATGTTCTTTAGACAGACTGTTAATTAATAGTCCAACAGCTAAGGGCAACTAAGGGACCTACATTTTAACGTGGAATCTGAACCAAAATTTCGCTTGGTTAACAATTTACTAACTGGTATAATTATGATTGCGGTCTTTTTGTGGACGTTATGATTCAATTTTGTGGACGTTAATCCCCACTACGGAACCCCTCGTCCACGGCAATCGCTCATAACTATAAACAATTCGTGACCTGCAAGTAGCTGTATTACAGGACACGCCACAATCCCAGTCTTATAAAATTATAAGAATTTTACAATATGTATAAATAATAATTTATAATTAGGTTTATTAAATAAGTAAATTTTCTCATAACAGTATTTGCAGGGTTTGGACAACTTTCTTCTCTAAAAAAGAGTTTGAGTATCTTTGTTGAAAAGTGCTATTGACGTAGACGCAAAAAAACCGAAAAGCCGTTAACTTACATACAAACCAAATAAAGGTTTTATATGGCCCATGGGCTTTGTTACTAGAGGTCCACTGAGGAATTAGTGCGAATAAAAACGCACTGAGGGTAGCGCTTGAGGATAACAAAATGAAAGTTTGATTCAAAAAGACCTTAATTAGATAAAACAATGTAAGTTTAAAAAAGAATACATAGAATTAAAATAGACGTTTTATACTGTAATTTAAAAAATAGTTCTAAATTCAGCTGTAGAAAAATACTATATAAAAGATTTATATTTACTCTTTTTATAAATAATTTCATTACTAGCATGAATTATCTCTCAATAAAAGTGATATAAAAACTACCATTTCAAAAATAAAACAAAAAATAACCAGGGCTTGGTTAATTACTTCGTAATAGATTCAAGAAAACTCGTGCATCGATGACGTGGGTCGAGGTGATGAAGTCGTTCATATTCCGCATGGTTATTCACGAGATCACAGCGGCGTGTGCGATTGGTGAGGATTAGGTTGGTGATCCTTCGTGATGAGTCTGCCGTGATTTCCCTCTGTATAATATATGATAATCTCAATTACCATCATACCAGAGAATAATATAAGGGATAAACACCATTATCGTCTCCAGAATAAATTATACATATAATTTAATAATTAAAATACATTAAGCTTTCTTACGTATTTATAATTTAACATTTAAGAGATCCCCCTCCCTAACAATCTATATGGAGAACTAATAGATCATAACTTCATGGTTAGAGCCAAAGGCTTAAAAATTTAACTAGTTAATTAACACTCAAAATATACTCTAATCACATTACCAAGGCTTCAATTGCTAGTTTCAGTAAAATTTGTTACCAAATCCAGATTTCCTATTGTTAAAGTAGAGCAGTAGAAGAAGCAGTGCCAAGAGCAGTTTCGCTGTTATCAGGAAATATCTTCCACAGGAGTGGAGAAGGGGAGTCCTTTATCCCATCTGAGGAGATAAAAGAATAATAAAAGGGAATCAAGTGTTACGAAAGTTTACTCCTGCACCAGCAAAAATTACGCCATTTATTCGGTTGCATGGTGAACGATAATTGATCTATAAATAATAAACCTACTGTTTTAAAATCCATCATAGTCTCATGCGCTATATCCATCAGTATCTGGATCAGACAATTAGCTTTGTATCTCAAAGGTTCGGATTGGAAATAAAAGCACAACTTCACTTTGCTTTGTTATATATTAATGCCAAACAAAAACTGAAAACTGTAAAAGCTTTAGTTTTAAGGTTTTTTGGCTTTAATAATTCTAATTAGATATTGAAAAAGCCTATATATAAATATATATGTGTGTGTATGTATGTATGTGTGTGTGTGTGTGTGTGTGTGTGTGTGTGTGTGTGTGTGTCTGTGAGCACGATAGCGCTCGCAAAAATGGTCCGATTGGAATGAAACTTGGCAACAGACATGTAAAGTAGTCTTTATTCGGACGAGTTCGAAAACCAGCCCGATCGGACCATCATCGGAAGGGGGGGGGGGAACAGAGGATAAACCTTCCAAAAAATCTTTTTTTTTAGTTTATTACATAGAAAAATAAAAATAATTCGATTTTCGTTGGCACCATTGAATTCACCAAAAAATAATAAATTTAGTATTTTAAATCATTGCTCTATGTCCATTGGTTACCGAGATATTGAAAGTGGTAAACACAGTACGTTGTCGCAATGTTAACCCTTCCGGAAATTTGTGAAATTCTCTATTTCGCTTATTTCTCAACATATCTTAATAAAATTTTGTTTGCGGCTTCATTTAGATGAAATCTAATGTATTTTAGTCTCAACTCCCCGAAATTTAAACTTTTGTGGCAGCAAACCTTCATACTCATTCCCATCTTATCCTTATGGTAAATAAAAAAAATTCTATATCTTCATTATTTCTCAACATTTTTGATAAATCTTGGTATATGGTTTCTTCTAGTTAAGATCTATTAAATATTTATTAAAACCACCCATTTTAACTTACCTGTTGCAGCAAACCTGCACACTCATTCTCCATGTTATTCTTATGGAGATTACAAAAAAATATGATATCTCGCTGTGTTGGATGGAAAATGCATTTCTTGCATTTGAAATTCGCTGAGTATGCAGGTTTGCTGCAACGGGTGTATTTACTACTTAAATAGAACAAGTTAGTTTAAGAGGGATGATTAGAAACGACTAGACCAAATCCAAATCCAAAACTTTATTTGTCCAGAAACAATATAATTACAAGTAACATTTGCAAGGACATCTTCAACATATCCAGGTACATGAAATGTTATCAACAATAAAGGACTTAACAATGTATGTATAATATGTGAAAGTTAGAATGTATAATAGTTTCTAACATGTATGTATGCTGCTCAAAAAATACGAAATGATTTAGTTATGCTTGTTATTATGGCTGGGAAAACTCCCTGTATTTAGATTAAAATTACTTTCTAAAATAAATTTGCCAAATTATAGAATATTTTGCATTTTGTGTGGTAAATGCTGTTAATCCATGGGTCAAATAATTGATAATCAAAACAAAAGCTAATGAAAAGATAAGTTAATTTTCACTTCAGTATAATAATAGTTTTATAAGTTTGATGTGGAAATAAAGTTGCAAAAAACTACGAAACGTAGTGAATGCTGTGTTGTAACAATAAAGTTTTCTCAAAGAAGTAAGAAAGATTAAATTGTGGAGTTGATACAGTAGTTAAACAGTCCCAAAAATACAATTACCTTTGGTGGAACTTTGGGGATGAGAAGGCTTATCTCACCACTTGAGGATTAGAAAGTTTAAAGTTGGTGGATCTGGATATTTTACTTCTCACTTACTCGATAACGCAGAGGCATTTTTTGTTTATTACAACTACTCTCCCAACTACAATAATGTAAATATTTTATTTAAGATTATTATTCGGTAAGCAAATTGTAAAATAAATTAATGAATAGTCACAGAATTTTATAAAATATAAACTTTCTTTAAAGTAAAATAACTAATAAATTCTTATAATGTTATATTTGACATTTCTGTTCATCCTCAGGAAAGAAAAAGTTGTCTTAGAAATCAGAAGCCGTGGGTCACTAAGCTGCAGTAAAATTAATAAAGGCTTGAACTGGTCTTAGAGTGGTTGGTTGGTCATGTTTACATTGGAAGAGACATAGTAAGAGAATAAGAAAATTCCGTCAAAAGCATAGTTGTCAAAATTTTTAGCCGTCAAAAAATTCTTTGAGATTGTTTTTACATTATGAATAATCTGACAATACATGTATATGTAATACCATTATTAAGTATTTACTCATCTATAATATTACAAAAGAACATGATGTCTCATAATCAACATGGAGAACTAATTGATCATAACTTTATGGGTAGAACCAAGGCTTAAAAACTAGAAAAATTAACATATATACACTCTAATCACATTGCCAAGACTCCAATTGCTAGTTTCAGTAAAATTTGTTACCAAAATAGGATTTCCTATTGTTAAAGTAGAGCAGTAGAAGAAGCAGTGCCAAGAGCAGTTTCGCTGTTGTCAGGAGATATCTTCCACAGGAGTGGAGAAGGGGAGTCCTTTATCCCATCTGAGGAGATAAAAGAATAATAAAAGGGAATCAAGTGTTCCGAAAGAGTTCACTCCTTCGCCAAGAATTATGCTCTTTCATTAATTGCATGATTTAACTATATTTGATCCATCTGCTCGTTTGTTTTTGTGTTGTTTGTTGTACGGGATAAACGCAAAAACGACTAAATGGGCCATGTTGATTTTTTTCTTAAAACCAGATGTTGAACCGTT
Source organism: Flexamia atlantica (assembly GCA_035578135.1). Lineage (NCBI taxonomy): Eukaryota > Metazoa > Arthropoda > Insecta > Hemiptera > Cicadellidae > Flexamia > Flexamia atlantica. The sequence goes on along the minus strand of JAQJVK010000004.1, from coordinate 34,840,318 downwards.
GTAACATATATCGGGCCTTACCCTGTAGGCTTTTGTATGTTTTTAATTGTGGTTGGTCTTTATGAAAACGTTTGATAGATTACAGTTAAGTTTTACAATTAGTGCTATTTTACAGCAGTAATCCTGCAAAGAACGGATACGCCAGCTAATGTAAAATGTAAAATATATATAATGTCCAGCATTTAGAAAAAATGTTTGCTCTCACTGTAAGTAAAAAATTTTTTCCTTGCTAAAAATGTTAAAAATTTACGCCTTTAGCTTTTTAAGAATTTTTTAAAGATTATATAAATATACAATATAACCTCTTATTATTAAACCTTATTATATTTCTCTGAAGATCATATCCCAAACATCTTACTGAAGATCTGTTAAAGCTATTCCATTCCAGATGACGTAGAGAAATCGGGTTTCTCACAACTCCTTGGCATGTAAGACTGCGTAAATCAAGGCAGTACACATTTTGATTGAGGTGATGTACAAGATGCGTCTGGAGATGTCTGACGCACTGATTAATCCCCTCTGCAGTCGTCAAGTAAATTGTGTTTCTCTCAACTCTCTGGAAGTGCGAGTCTTTATAAAGGCGGTGCGTATCTAGTACATAATATGTTTCGTGACTAGTAAATCCGTTTAAGATTGTTTAACAATTTAGCTCTACAAGATTGTCTCTACACACGATTTAACTGTGTCTGTACATGTCTCTATTTGGTCTGTAAAGGTCCTATTATCATACCAGTGACGAAAATAATTTTAAATGTAGTTGATAGTTGTGATTTTAAATCTATATTTTGAAAATTAGAAATGTCTATTTAACAAATGAAAAAAATAGTTTTATAGGATTTTTTATTGGCGACTTTGAGTTTAATATTGCAATAGTATTCCTGCAAGATACTGAAATTTACATTTTTTGAAATACAAAAAATGTCAAATTACACCAACTTAGACAATGCTCGAACCCAAGGAACTGCTTAAGGACCAAAGCAATACATTTTGTGTTTAATAAAGCCAGTGTGTTTGCCAGTGTGTGTGCCAGTGTGTAAGTGTTTTTGTGTTTTGTGTTTTATCCGTATATAAAATAAACTAATCTAATCTTTTAGCTACGCCTGTCAAAGACATGGACTTAAATAATGATTTTCAATTCACTTAAAAATATTACATTGTTCTCTCCGTAATTATGGTTAAAATTAGGATTTCCTGCACAAACAATTTAGAAACTGGATTTCCTACGTGGGCGAGGCCAATCACCATTGAATATTTGATCAAGCCAGCCTCATTTCCGGAGAGTGGAAGTTTTGATAAACCGGATACTGATAACTCAGTCTGTATTCTCCTCTGCTCTATCGTCTAGCGGCTGAAGATGAGGCTGGAATCTATTTCTCGTCAATCAGTTAGGATAAAGCTTAGTGATACATAAATTTGAAATTCCTGATACGGCCAAGAGTTGATGATTAAAATAAAGGATCTTTTCCGTTATACGTATACCACCATTCCAAATTTACCCTTCTAGCTTGATTTTTTACCGAGCACCATAAACTAGGTCAAATAATAGTTATTAATCATTTTTAAGTGGAAATTCCTTGTAAGAATATTTTACCTGCGGTTTCGTTATCTTATCTTATCTTAAAGACCTTTGTTTGGACGCGATAAGCCAGCGTCTGGCTGCCTAATGGTCCCAGTTGCAGTTGGTTAGGTTAGGTTAGGTAAGGTTAGGTTAGGTTATGTTAGGTTAGGTTAGTTTAGGTTAGGTTACCTAACCTAACCTATCCTAGCCTAACTTACCAAAATCAAGCTTAAAATAAACCCAAAACAGTGGTATACGTATAACGGGAAAGATCCAAAATAAATACTCGAGCCGATTTTCTAACTATATAAAAACGAATCAAGGCTGGGTCTCAAAAAGTAATTGATTAATGTACCAGAAATTGAGCATGAAAATGGATATATTAATTAGTAGCTTGGATGTTAATTGGCTGATTAGTTGTATAGTTTTATCTTTGGATTAGCGTTATTGAAGGTGTCTTGAAAGCATGTACTAAAACCTGATACTCTCATAAGGGACATTTGTTAAAAACACATTTGAAAGCACTACGTTTTCATTATATTTGTGTATGATCATGTTTGTGTGTGACGTTTTCTACCTACGTATTCAAGAGCTAATTTATCTTCCTTCATGTTAATTTCACGACTGAGAAACCGCATGAGATTCAGCATAAGTATTTTTGTGATAATGATTTGCAGATATAAATTTGAAATCGATTTATATATATATATATATATATATATATATATATATACATACATAGGTTTGCTAGTAATACGCAAAGGAATTTTGTTTACATTTATAGTTAGATAATGGCTAGAACAAAGATTTGTCATTACTTCTCATAATATGCCAGTGTAAAACACAACTACATGTATTGGGCTGAACTTTAGAAACACTGGCGCGATCCGTCGGCGTTGGATAAAACTGATGAACTTATTTCCTTTTTTCGCAACAGAACTTATGGGCATGGTTTTAAATACCTTTAAAGGTTAATCACAACTATTATTTCCTGGGTAAATCCTGAATCAGTGTCTAAGTCATAATAAATACGCCAGGGTCTTTAATGCCCAGCTCTAGTGTATTAAATTAGGGTTACTGTAAAACTCCTCATACAGATACGAACCAATTTGAATGATTTAGGGGTTACTGCAAAGAGCTGGGCGTGAAGATGTGTAACATACAATTTAAGAGGGTCAGACTTAAGGGCAGAGCCATGGTTGCCGTTAAAGTTTGGTGTTAATACATAGATGTAAAATTTGAATAGAAATTTAAAAGAACAACTGATTATGATGAACGTCGTATTATGAGCAGACTATCGTAAAAAGTAAATCAAAAACTAAAACCACAGCTGCTTTTCAGAGCACGATCACCAATTATTTTGATGCATAAATTGTTTCTAATTCTTAAATCCTAAAACCTAATATACCACCAATAATATCACAGGACAGATTATATTTTAGCAAAACCTTTTAGAACATATTCGGATTAAGAGGGAAAAAGTAATATTTTCGGAGAGACCACGAAGTTAATAGGCTTACCCCAGCGATCGCTCTAAGCATTCAAATGAAGCAATTAATTAGGGATTACAAAGTGAGTTATAGCACCATGTACCAAAACAACCTGACGCATGGCCATTCCTTTGTCAACACCAATGTTCACAGGTATTTTCAATCAGTATTCGTTTTTGATCCATCGATTAAAAACCCACATCAACATGTTGTTTATAAAAAAACTAATAACTTTTAGTTTTTGTCCAAAGACGAAATCTAGAAAAGAAGAAAGGTTTGGAATAAAGTTTATTATTGATTTAAACCAACAAATAACTGTTTGCAGAGATTGGAACGAGAAATTATTTACAAAAATAATAATAATAATAATAATAATAATAGTTTTACAAAAATGATTGTAATTTGTTTGGGATCTTTGTGATTAGTCGTGCTTGATCGGCTTGACGATATTATTCCGTCAATTTAAATAACTTCTTGATGAGCACGATAGATCTTTTTCTAAATACTGGATGTAAATTCAAAACGTAGTACAACCTTTATAAGACGGTAATTTTACGTATACGGTGGAAAATTGTTTTTGTGACCAATCGAAATCGATATTTATTTTTGACAATTTAAGTACGTTTCTCGTCTTGTATATGTGAATACAGTTTAAGTGTAAATATATTATTAGTGTTACAAGGAGTTTTTTAAAATTCAGAATTTCCTTATTAAATCAATTTAAATACCTCATATAAATTCAAAAATGCTTTATAAACTGGGATTTCCATAATTTTCATTGGGATTCCACATAAAAAGGAAAATAATATTTGATAGATTAATCGTGTTAAATATAAATTTCCTCATTTTTGCAATAAAAGCAGTAGGTTATGATGTTCTTCATGTGTCGGTGTCTCCAACATATGTAAGCTTATACTCTTTTAAGCATGCATGTACATTAAGTTAGTATATTCTTTTAATCTTCATCCTGAAAGTAAATATTTTCTTATTAAATTTAAAATTAATATGAAGCCTTTCCACAATGGATGTAGGGGTGCTTTTTATTAAAAACGAAAAAACAGTAATCTTAAATATGAATATGTTGGTATTTATTAGAATACTTTCTGAGTCGCTTAATAATAACACGCCGCAGGCTGTCAAAATGATTATTTTTTTTATTAAAAATTATAATGAAGACATTGTACAGATTATAATGGATTTCAACTCAAAGTGCTAAAGCGCCACTTTTAAATATCCCTGTTATCAAAGAATATCTTCCACACGAGCGGAAACACTCGTCCTTATCGCCACTGAGATGAAGAAGCAATGAAGATGTGAAGCAAACGGAAATGAAGTTTTAGGTCAATATAAATGGTCTTATTTTTCAAACAATAGATACGTGGTCATAAAAAGAATAGCATTATTTATGTTTTTTTAAAGGTAACATTACACCAACACGGTTTGTATCTACTTATTTGAATAAGAAAATATTTGTTGGTCCAAAATGTACCCTGCCCCAATTTTTCGGACTAATGGGACCACTTTGGAAAGACTCCTTTCTTCTTAAGTACAAACATTTTTTCTAATCTTTGGCTATATGTCTATTTATGTCCGATTACTTAAAATAAGTTATTGTTTCAAGTCAAGCCCCTAAGAAACGCAATGATAGGACTCAAGACTTGAAAATCAGAGTAATTAAATTAAAATCTAAGGGGCTACTGTGACTCCAACAGTTTCGTAATCCCGTTGGTTTTAAACCCCAAACCCCATGATATTATTTTAATAGTTATTTCTTACATACGTGCCGCGCCGTACCACATACCTCCTACTGTTTGAGAAAACCCAAAGCACTGAAAAGTAGCTCTGCATGTACGAGTATAATTTGCTTAAATAACTTTATTATGAATACTGTACGTAATAGGTATTAACCATTGTGGAGCCTCGGGTATTATTTGAGGGGAAAGAATATTAGTGATTGACCGAGTTAAGAACAAAAAAAAACTTCTTCATCATTTGTTGACTAATCCAGATATATTGTTTGGTTTGATTACTTATAATGGGTTTTAATTTTTGATTTTTTTGTACCGATTTTGAGTAATTATCTAAGTAAATATTGATTAAAGTCACTAGACGAAATTATTTTAATTTAAATAGCTTACTTTAAAATGTGTTTGTATTTAATATTTATACTCCACTCTGCAAACAAGATCATAGTATATACCGAATAAACAACTAGTGAGATCTGGAAGATCGCAACACACTGATACAATATTTTGGAACAAAAACAATGTTTTTCTATGCTCCTTCACCACTGAAGACGGGATCAAATTCCAGATCCCGAAATTTCTTGACATTCTTTTTTAACAATGATCACAAGTATTAGCAAAAATAAAAATAAAAACATAAACTTATTATCACCATCAATGAATTTAAATCAACGGATGATCATTATCACTTTTAAGTCTGCCAAGGAGGAATGTCAAGCAGTTTGTTTCTAAAGCTCACTTTTTACCAAAAAAACGTAGTAATTACTCAACATATATCAAGGACACATTGTAATCAAAAATATTTTTTCAAGTAAAGGTTTAATTAATAATGACAAGAGTTGCTTTTGCATCAAAGGAACTGCTTTATCTACATCTACTTTCTCTGAAAAAAGGGCTTATCATCAAGCTTAATCAAATTACCTGTGACTTCACTGTCATTAATGTCAGCTTTTGAGATTTTTAAGTCCATACATTAAATAAGGGCGGTGTATTCTTTGAAATCCCCTAGTTAAAATCAATGATTGGTATCAGATTAATTAAATTTAAGCCAGTACAGATATATATTATTATTCATTTGGTATCAGTGCGCGTAATACTTTGAGTAATCGGTGTTACTCGGAATGAGTGAGCATCAAAATACTTTTACTACTGCAGCAAACTTAATGTCAAAAATAGATCATTGTGAAAAATACTAATGTGGTTCTTATATTACTATCAAGTGTTTGAAAAATATCAACCGTGAAAGAATATTGTCAAAGTACATTGTAATTAACTATATGGTTATTTTCATTTGCTTTCATATAGTGTTGTATAGTTATTTTACAACTCACTTGGTAAACTGAAAAAGTTTGACAAAAAATTTAAAGTTTACTTTAAATTTATTAAAGTATAGAGAATATCCAAGATAGACATAGACTAAAATCCTAAAATTATTAATTTCCTTTTAATGTTTTTTTCATGGTATATACATTTTAAACGCTGCATTGTTCATTTAAACTACATTTTACCTGCAAATACAAAAGTAACATGTAACACAGCATTTTATTCGATTATATTTCGTATTACATCAGCAAGAGGTCAAAAGATATAACAACTAACAACTCAGTTGAGGCATAAACAATATGTGGATGTTGCTAGAAAATAACCATTGTTAAAAAAGCTAAATGCTCACGTTTTCTTGGGTCTTAGGTTTTATTTTCTATTATTTTTTAAATGTGTATTTCAACGCCAGTGGAATTTTATAGCGTTTTGAAGGGGAACGATCCAAACCCGGGTCTTATCTAACAGCAACCTTTTGTTAGATAGCATCATGAATTGTGAGCCCAATGGCAAATGTCAACTGGACCCAGTTTCGATCTTGTCAGGAATCGAACCGGCGACCCTCAGGTAGTAAAGTGAGCGCTTTATCCACTCGGCTATCTAGTCAATTAGGAGCATTACTGTTATCTTTAGCTAGGTGTAGAGGGTTTGGTTAAGGAGTCATACCATGATGTCGTAACATATAATGTTCACCCGTATTCTCATATTGGCCTTCCCCTTGAGAGGGTTTTGAACCTGAATAACGCAGCAAGAATGTTTTCGCACCAATGATTTTGATTCCCGGAGATTCACTGCATTACATAAAGTGTATTTAAAAGATTTAATATATAATTACTCATTTTAATTGGAAGTTTTATACATTACGATTATAAAATGGTTTTCCTCATTTGGTTTTATATTTTTTAAAGTTTATTTTAGTTTGATTAAAATCTTTTGCTTTGACATCTTTATAAATCATAATCTCCTCCTGATAAAAGTTAAAAGTTTTAGGAGGCTGACCAAAAAAGTTTATAATCGTGCAAATATTGGGAACCCGAGAAGAAAATTAATGTGACACCAAGGATTACATTGGAACAATACATGTCTGTACAAACGAGACATTATAACTCGTAGCACTCGACAGTAGCATTGTTCGCATTCGTTTAAACCACAACTTGTATAAAATTTCACAGTATTACAGAGGAAAATCTGTTTGATATTTTCTCTTTAACATCAAGAGGCTTATAATGTTCCGCTGATGTTTGGAAATCGCAGTATATAACCAACAAGCAAATTAATTTATCTTAAACGGCTTAAAAATTTATTGAATAGATTAGTTAGAGGACTAAAATCTTGCAATATTACTTAAAAGTACAAAAATTAGCTTTGCAGGCAATACCACTTTTCGGCCATCAAAAGGAGACGCAGGCGGATCAGTATAATTGGTGCCAGAACTTAAGGCCCACGGCGTCCATAAGCCCAATGCTAAAATTAACATTAGTCTTACGGACGGACTGGGCCTTAAGATTTAGATCGGGTTACACTTAATCTTAAATTCAAGCTTAGGTTAGTAATATGCAGTATTCTTAGGTTAATAGTAATATTCACGGTTGAGTCAAATTATGGAAACGCAACTCAAAAGCTTCATCCGCATCAAATTGGATAACAAACTAAACTGATAAATACCAAAAAGCTTGGTTCTTTACATCATGGTAGCTGTTTGAATATTTTCTTAGAGTATTGAAAAATGACACATATTAAAAACATAATTATATATAAACTAACTCAGATGTCTGAGGATACTTAAAGAAACTGCCTTGATATTATGCTCCATCCTCTCATCTTCAGCAGTTGAAGGCGGAATTTTTACATTGAAATATGGTCTTGGCAAGGACACCGCAGGGCGGGAGTCTTCAATGGAGCCATCCGCTGCAGAGCTGTATTCATAATGGCTGACGATTTAAACGGTTTCTAACAAGTATTAGTATCATACTGCTTACTTTCCTTAGAAGTTACTTTTGAATCTTAGATATTAGAATCATTTAATCAGCTGTTACGTCCCATAAACCAAACTACTAATCGTAAAATCCATGCCAAGTGTAAAATGTTGGCTGATATCTAAATAACAAAAAATTACTATGAGTGAAAGTGAATACAAATGAAAGAAACAATATACTTTTTAAGTTAAGACTGTTGATTTTGTTTATTTTTCTTTGGAAATTGGGCAACTAGGAAAATATCAACCAGCTATTTGTGGCAATAAATACCAGTACCGTTTGTAATTTCTAGAGAACTGTGACGTGTACGAATTATAAATACTGTAATATTTATTTGTTTCAAGTTAAATGGTTTCAAAGCTGCAATATTACAAAATATATACAGTTTATTATCAAAAGTTTTAAATGCTAGGAAAATAGAATTCCAATTTGTCACCAGCACAGGTATAGCAAACTAACTTTTTCTGTCCTAAAAGCTGTCGCTTTGTAAAGCTTCGTTTCTTGGGTAAAAATAAATTTAGGAACGGTCGACTCGTATAAAACTTGTATAAAGCATTACAAATACTACATTTCCCTTTGAATCCTTTAATATTTTAGTATAAATTGCGACAATATTAAACCTTTAAGCTTCTACGTGCTTTCTAATTGTCTGGTCAAAAGACAAAGGACTGTAAAACATAAACAGATGGGGTATCCTTTTAAAACTAAACATTTGTGTTGAATTACGGATTCCGGTAAAGATGAGATTTTATTTATATTTTGGCTCCTCACTCAGTCACGATATATTCCGAACATACTCGTCACACCTAAAGACAGTTTCATCACGAAATCATATTTTTAAAACATAAAATGATGTGAGCAACAATCTATTAAACCGCTAGATGTTATCTTGAACAACCATAACTCAATAACTAATTTCTTAAATGCCAAATTTAAATTAATTAACTCTTTAATTGATTTACACTCAATAAATTGTGTTAAAAAAAATCAATAGAAAATCGTGCATTGTTAAACTAGACTCTATACCAATTCCACATTCACCTTTCAGTACAGGCCTTATGGGACAATACAATTCAATTTTAGGTACATTTGTTTACTAATATTCATAACATAATATTATAACATTATCAGCTGATTATAACAACATTTGGCTAGTACAACTGGAATCGCCTTTTGAAATACATGGTTTATGGAAATTCCATACTGAAAGGTGAACGTGGAACCGAGTACATAAGATTTATTGCTACAAAATTGAAAATCAGCATCCAAGATACAATTTGTAACCAATCAATTAAGTGTAGTAAAAAGAGCTACCCTACTAAAAAGAAGCTATTAAAAGTTGTTGTATTCAATTGAATTGATTTTTTAATGATTATCCCACAAAGGGTTCTTCAATCAATAAATACAAATCAATATATAGATAAACTTCTTTTAAAGTCTTGTAATGGTTTCAATATCCAGGCAAACCCTGAATTTATAGACTATCGATTCCACTAAAGACGGATTGACAAACACCGTAGGCGATTAAAAATTGAATATACAGTTCAAGAAGTGTAAACAATGAGGAAAGTTATGTTTGATTATGTAGCATTAGTCTATGTCAGCAAATATTTATCACTTGATTTTGTGGATTTGTCCATATGTTACCGGACAAACCCGATTTTAGGCCAAACTAGTTTGGACTAGGATGAACTAGTTTGTCCTGACCGCCTTAGGATAAACTAGATTGGTCTGATTAATTTCAGGGTAAACTAGTTTGGCCCAACAGCGTTAGGATAAACTAGTTTAGCCTGGTTGATTCGTTAGGCCAGACTAGTTTGGCCGGGTAGCGTATGGATAACTAGTTTTTCCGGGTTCAAATTCAGGCCAGACTTTTGACTAGTGCACCACTGCTGCAGCCGGTGGAAGTCAGGTTAGGTTAGGTTAGGTTCGGTTGGGTTTGGTTCGGTTAGGTTAGGTTAGGTTAGGTGAGGTTAGGTTGAAAGATTAGAATGAGAGATACATTACATAATCTAAACTAGCCTAACCTTACCTAATCCAACCTAACCTAAACCAACGTAACCTAACCTAACCTGACCTAACCTCTCCAAACTTAACCTGACCTAACCTAACTAACCTGACTCCTACCGGCTGAAGCAGTGGAGCAGTCAGTAGAGAAGAGTTTGGCCTAACCTTGAACCCGGCAAAACTAGTTTAATCGTAAGCTACCTGGCTAAACTACTTTTCCCTAACGAATCAACCAGGCTAAACTAGTTTATCCTAACGATGTTAGGCCGAACTAGTTTAGCCTGTACTTAATTAGGCCAAACTAGTTTATCCTAAGGCGGTCAGGACAAACTAGTTCATCCTAGTCCAAACTAGTTTGTCCTGAAAATCGGGTTTGTCCTGTAACAGATGTTAGATCTAATTAAAGAATTTTCGGTCACTTGTAAAGTACGAGAGTAGAGGTTTTCAACCAGGTATTCAAGTGCAAGCGAAGTTTAAAACAATTCAACTTTTTAAATATTCCTTCTGTAAAGTTTATGTGGTTGTAATTTAAAACAAAAAACTGCGTTTAATAACGTTCTTTGTTAAAGAAAGCTTGTCAAAGTAAATATTGCCGATCCTAGAATTTTTCGCTTTTGACAAGAACTAATTTACTCGAGCTCCGCTCAAGGGAGCCGCCAGCTGCAGAGGCTCACCGCCGGGAGGAAGAGAATTTATTTTATTGTTGGTAAATTGTTTCTTCGTCCATTAAATATTTGTTTTCAATGAGTACAATCTATTAAAAAAAGACAATCATAGTTATGAAAATGTTATGAGATATTCGTGTTGTAAATAAAGCTGTATTCCACATTAATACATATTTGTAATCCAACGTTTATTTGAATATAATTGCATTTCTTAGTAAAGGTGCAAAAAAATTAAATCCTGTATTTTTTAACTTATGTTTCACTTGACAAGGTCTGCGGTTTTGTAGAGGTTTTTGTTAACACAGTCTTTGGCATTACACGTTGGTAACATGAAAGTAAAAAAATAACTTAAAATAAAATGATTATCACTTTCAAATTGATGTTCTGCGATTGAAATTCATTGTTGGTGTTGATGATTTTATATTTTGAGTTTAATTTTTCTGGACATTTATTTGTCATCACTGAATATAAAAAATAAACAAGTTTTATGACGTTTTGGGATCTGGAATCTGATCCCGTCTTCAGGTGGAAAACGAACCTAGAACATAACAAGATTAGTAACATACAGCCGGGATAACCTGGACAAAAACATAGCTAAAACAAAGAACTTTAGAAGCAGTCACAAAAACAATATGCTGAAAAGAAAACAAGAACTCAATATAACACAGAAATCACAAGTGTCACAAGTATCAAGAATCACCAATCAGGCGTACAAAACGTTTTTCTTGGTAAAGTAAAAATTTATATGATTCTTTAAAATGACTTCTTTGCTCATATTTTTCAACGATGAAAAATAAATTTCAAGTTAGTGTTTACACTTTAATGCCCTCAACAAAAAATAAAATGACGATTTTCTGAATAGTCTTGAAATCAAATGATCAACTACTAACTTACATTGATTTAAAAATCAAATTTTCGGCACAAGCACAAAATAGTCATTCCCAATTTTTCATTAAAATATCCTAGATCTATTCTTTATCCAGACTCTACCATCAACCCTTGATTATATTTAACTCCAATTTATTAGGTAAGGCATGATTCTGTAGTTGTCTTATCTAAAAGTAGAACTTAAAGCTGAGTTGCAATACCTCTCAGCATGTAACCGTAAATAGTACTGCATAAATTTATTTTGTTTATTATTATTAAGTTTGATACAGACACGGTAGCCGTAAATTGGAAAATAGTACTGAAGTGGATAAGGCCTTACAATTGGCCCTAGTTGATAAGGTGCAATAAACGCTGTCCTGTATAACGTATATAGCACATATTGCTGATTTAGCTTATAAATAGCTTATAAGCTAAACCACCGTATTGCGGCCATGCTAAAAAACCGCTGAAATGATGTATTTAGACCGCGAAAAAATAGAGGACTTATCTGAAAAAATAGCCTAATTTAAAACGTGGTACGGTATTTAAAATAAATAATAAAAATTCTTTTTCGCTAAAAATTCAAGTGCGATACATATATATACAATATGACAATAAAATAAGGTAGGTTAAGTGCTTACATATCAAATACATACAAATTGACAAATAATTGGGTTGCCCCTAGGCTATGCCCAATTCAGGGTCCCTTTCTTGAACATTAATTATAAACAACAAAAGAAAACATATGTGTTGCTGGATACATAAATATTCACATAAACTTAGGTAATATATATATATATATATATATATATATATATATATATATATATATATACCCTCTGGCTGAAGAAGACAACACTACACTAATAAAAATCCAGCACATAAAAGGAATTTTTTAATAAAGGCAAGAGAGAGAAATACGTAAAAAAATCGATCCAAACGAATCGTTATAGTTTTAAAGTGGTAAGATTAAGACGTAACTAAATATAAAAAGTGGGGTGGGTTTCACATCTAAAAAAGAGCTTTACATAATTTAAAGGCTTAAAATTAAAATTATTACAATTTGGTTTTTGCTCTTGGATTAAGCTTGAAAATACAATCGATTCAGAATTTTGAATTATTGCTTTAAGTCCATCCGTTATCGAGACATTGAAATTGGTGAAAACGTTATGCAATATAAACCTCGAAAGAACAAACATTTCGCATCTCGCTTTTTCAACATTTATTAATAAATTTGGTATAGGTCTTCTTAAAATCAAGGTTTACTGGATCATGTGACTCAAAACCCCCATTTACTTCATCTCCTTACCAGCAAACATGCTTACTCTTTTTCACATGTTATTTGAGTAGAACCTGATTTGTATATATAATAAAGAAATCTTACTAGTAGTTAAGCGCTGCTCAGCAGCTTTAAGTTTTCGTTTATCCTGAATTACATAGCACGTAATTTCAAACCGGATTTTTTTTGGTTTTAAATAGAATTACCTAAAATAAATTTTCATTCATATGATTAAACTAATGAATGAGAGTTAAAACATGATATTAAGGAAACTATTGCACTACACTTGATTCCCTATTATTATTCTTTTATCTCCTCAGTGGGGATAAAGGACTCTCCTTCTCCACTCCTGTGGAAGATATCTCCTGATAACACAGGAAACTGCTCCTGGTAGTGCTGCTCCTTCTGTTCTCTTTTAACAATAGGAAATTCGAAAACATTTTTTCACTTAACGTTCAGCAATGGAAGGGTTGGAAATGAAAAGGTTTCGTAACAAGTTGATCAAGGTTGATTGTCACCCATATGTATATATATATATATATCTGTAAATAATTTGTACTGAAATTATTTAAGATATAATTCTGCATAGTATTCACGATTGCGAAATCATCTCAAACTACGTTGCTGAAGCATAGGTTGGTTATATAAATAATTTTGTAAACCCTCAAATGAAACATTTGCTTTAAAACATAATATGTTCAGTTAAGATAAAATATTCTAGTTTAGTAAATTTCTTTTCGGTTATAAATTTTAAAGTAAAAATTGTTATTAACTTTAGAATTCTTCCGAATTATAAGCTACGCATAAGACAACAGTCAAATGATTAGTATTGGGACTCTCGAATCCAATGGCTTCTTAGAACGAATTAATAAATATTTTCTCTTGAAATATGTATATAATGTAGCAATTGAAGTTGAACACAACCTAGAACGTTTAAAACGTAGGCATTTCTTAATAAAAAATTATTATTTTGGGAATAATTATTTTTATTTAATACTCTTTCTCCTTTTTCTAATATTCTTGTTATGGAGAAATAAATTAATGTAGTCAGTTTATCTTTGCAATCTTTGTATGTGTATATTTGATTTAGTTTGAAAATGTTATTCATCAACTATAATGGGAATTTTAAAAATAGGATAAGTAACCAATTAAACCCCGAAAACTACATGTGAAACTTTATTTATTCACTCCAGTGGTACATAGCCATTTTACAACAATTACACCAAATCCCGTAACCATACAAGACAAAAAATTACACCAAATCCCGTAACCATACAAACAACTGATCAACCTGTAATCATGCTTCTAAAAAATTCCCAAAGTAACAATAAATTAAATCTCTAATCAAATAACCAAGAAGATTATCTAAATAAATTAAGTTTATACAACTGAGAAAGCCATAAAAAACAGCTATAACGTTATCCATCACAATCTTCAAATTTATTTTATTGTTGAAAGCTACAACCAATCGACTTATGCAGAATTAAAAGTTAAGGAATCTTACAAAGAATAAATTAAAAAGCTGCAATACAAAAAAGTGAATTCAAAAGAAAATTTATGTTTATGTGTGTAAAACGTTGGCTTTAATTTAAACCTGAGGAATCAAATCCTCTGTAGCTTGCTGGTCTAGACATAAACCAGCCACCCGCACGCTCACTGTTATTTGTTACATTTTGCTTTTTTTCATTAAAGTTAGTAAATACACCAAATTAATTAATTTTTAATGTTGCAGGTGAGTTGTGCTTTTCGAAACTGTGATTAAAGCTGGTGAGTTATTCTTTTATTATTCTTTCTAAGGTAGAAGTTGTCATAAACGTATGTTGTAATGAACAAGAGTTAGTATGTTTAGCAGAAAATGTTCTTTATATATTGAAATAAATATACAGGGTGAGTCTTCTAAGCCGTCCACAACAGATTATAGGCCAACGGATTAACACACAAAGATGAAACCAAAAATTTCCCCACTAAATCATACCCAAGGAACATCGTAAACATATTTTTGACCTTTTTAAAATACAGGGTGTTCTAAAAACCGGGGGTCATGGGTTCGAATCTCAGAATTTTTAAATGTAAACATATGTCATATTATGCATCATCTTAAAGCTCTAAGCAAGTCGAACAATTTAGTGAAAACAGAACTCAATTATCTTTATTATTTTCAAAATGACGGCCGTTTTTGTGAAAAATATTGGTATTTACGGAATACCCTGTATCTCGAGAAATGCTGAAGGTTTTTTCGTTCTGTTTAAAACTTCTTAATCCTTGTAAACTCAGCTTTAATTTGATATGCAAGATGCCAACATTAAAAGAAAATAAATACTTTTTTAAACATTTTATTTTTTGTAAATGTTGGTAGCACTGAAAATAAAAAATTTTAAATGGCAACATATGTCAAATAGGATATTATTTTAAAGGTCTTGTTAAAACCTAAAACTTTTCAATTTATACTCACCTCCTATCTTAAGTAGTGTTGTAGTAATAAACAAAAAACTCCATTTTCCCACATAACACCCATGTTAAATGTGCAGTACTCAAAGCATTTAAATTTGCATCCTTTAACACTGAGTACAGCACATTTAAAATTGGGGTTATATGGAAAGATAGAATTTTTAGTTTATTACTGAAAAACTACCAAAGATAGGAGGTGAGTATAAATTGAAAATTTGTAGGTTTTTGCAACACCTTTAAAATGATATCCTATTTACCATATGTTGCCATTAAAAATTTTTGATTTTCAGTGCTACCAGCATTTACAAAAAATATAATGTTTAAACAATATTTGTATTCTTTTAATGTTGGCATCTTGCATATCAAATTAAAGCTGAGTTTACTAGGATTAAGCATATTCAAACAGAACGAAAAAACCTTCAGTATTTCTCGAGATAAATACTGGGAGGAAACATTGGGTATTCCTTAAATACCAATATTTTTCACAAAACGGCCACCATTTTGAAAATAATAAAGATAATTGAGATCTGTTTTCACTAAATTGTTTGTCTTGCTTATAGCTTTAAAATTATGTACAATATGACACATGTTTACATTTAAAAATTCTGAGGTTCGAACCCACAACTCCCCGTTTTTAGAACACCCTGTATTTTAAAAAGGTTAAAAATATTTTTACGTTGTTCCTTGAGAATGATTTAGTGGGGAAATGTTTTGTTTCGTCTTTGTATGTTAAGCCGTTGGCCTATAATCTGTTGTGGACGGCTTAGAAGACTCACCCTGTATAAAGAAAAATAATTGTGTACCTAGGTTTATTTCTGTAATAACTTAGTGAAGGTTAAATAGTTTTGTAGAAGAGATGTTGAACCTAATCACTTATACCTTAAAGTATTTATAAAAAATATATTAATTAATAAAATTAATTTTATGTTAATTAACTGTATTTTTTTAACGCGTTTATCTGCACTTAACCGCTA
Organism: Flexamia atlantica; assembly: GCA_035578135.1. NCBI lineage: Eukaryota > Metazoa > Arthropoda > Insecta > Hemiptera > Cicadellidae > Flexamia > Flexamia atlantica. The sequence goes on along the minus strand of JAQJVK010000004.1, from coordinate 34,823,989 downwards.
ACATAATACTTCTTAACTGTTTAAGTCTATTCAATTTTCTACAGACCTGAAAACGCTATAAATGTTATAATTAATTTAAGTCGAAAGCATGTTAGCATAGGCTATTTTCTCGTTGCTACAACGTATAGAAATAAAAATAAGTATGATAAAAAACATGTCACATTTTAAGACTTTGAGTGTTAAAAATCGATTTGCGTGGCTGAAATCAATACGGTGTCATTTCTCCTAAGAAATATACGAAATGAAGTATAGAAAAGTCAGTGAAAGTATAGAAAGTTATATAAAACTGTGATGATAAAAATCAACTAATCAATTAGATTGTATGAAAAGTTAATTACAAATTAAAAATTACGCCTCCCGGCTTTACTGTAGTGAGCTTATTGTTAGGCTAGGTTATTCCGCAATGAACCAGGTGTAATGATTGCATGATGCAGCTCCAGGTACAATTCCATAGTAATTGCTTAATTAATTTGTACGGTGTGGTAAGCGTTCACTTGAGGGTGTCAAATTAAAATTACAACACTTTTTGCAAGTATTTATATGTGCTTTTTATTCACGAACTGAATAGAATATTAAATTTTATATGTTGGAAAAATAATTAGAAAATAGTTAACCTAAATCAGTGTAGTTATTGTTAGTGATTCGTTATTTTTACAAATACAGAAAAATATATTATATATAATCTATTATTTATTATGTATATAATCTATTAAAAATTATCTATTTTTTATCCTTCCAAGAGCAACCCTTTTGTAATGGATATTTTGGTCCATAACCTAATTATCGGTGTAATGTTTTGGAAAGATTTAAACAAAAAAATAACAGTTAAAGTATAATATTTAAATTCAATTCTAGACAAGGGTCAGTTTTGTTTAATTATATCTTTGCTTTTGAAACGTGTCATTTGTTAATGTAAAAATGAACCCTCATGAAATGAACATTACACAATTTGAATACATTAATACAAAACATATGGATTTTCACCTAAAGACATAATCATTGTGCGTCAACTTATACTTTCACATTGTTCCTCTCAACGCCCTCACATTTTACACACATTCGTCACTGTCATTTGTCAGTACATTTTTTGTTATTTTTTTCATGAACAGACACTTTCAGAAATTTGTTTTTTAAAAACCTCAATTATAAATTCCATAACATCCACTTCTTTCTAATGTACAAACACTTTTACTGTATAAGTGCTTCTTTTACCGTATAAGTACTTCTTATACGTAATTTGTAGTTTGCTCTTTAAACACAACACCTATCGTGAAACTGTAGAATAATACATGACTTACTGTAGATAAAACGATTATTACAATCTTCAAAGAGATATCAAGACCTTGGAAAAAAGGGTGTGATGAAAAAATTAAAATTTAAAATAGTAGGAGAACTATTAAAATGAACAGATAAAAACAGCTTAACAGTTATGATATTTTATAACATTACAGTCGGACACCTCTTTTTCAAATTGGGAACACTAATCATTCCCATCCACCAGCAGTAAACTATAGCGCGCGGCTGTAGGGGCGAGAGTAGAATGGAGATAACGTTATCAATATCCGGCTAATCCCAACTTATCGCCGCCCGGAAATGAGCCAGACTTGATCGAGAATCGAACACAAAGCCATCTTGTAGTTGTGGTGGTATGATTGCTAACGAAGAATAATTTAATAAGGTATAATCTAGACTCAATAAATAAACATATATTTTAATCAAGTATTGAACAGCTATAATGGACCACAACCAACTATTATGATGTAGTGGTATATCATGTAGAGTAATATTATTTATTGGATATATATGAAGAGCAGTTAATTTAAGATTATTAAGTAATTTAACCTTTATTTAATACAAAAAGCCTTACAAAGCTATTCGTAGTAAAAAATACACACGGTTAATAGTGAGTCTAGATATCTAGCTGCAATTTTACACCCCGTGCAAAACAGTGAGTAAGGGTGCCGCGCTCGGTTTGAACTGACGACGGATTCAGCCCATTTGTCACCTGGGATCGGAGTGTTCCAAACTCAGAAAATCGGCCCCTTTACGTGAACAAGCGACAATCACTATTTTTACTTTTACACGAAAAATATAGACGTACTTAATATCTTTGCTTTCCTGGCAAATCTCATATAAGGTATCTTGAAATCAAAATTCAAACCATTCTCAGGGCTAAGACTTAAAACGTACCGTACTTTACTCGTTAAAATAATTCGATAACATCACTGCCGCGTTTCCAAAATGGCTCCATATTTTTTATTAAAGCTTAAGATAAATTGCACATCTTCATTGGCGTTTGTAACGAATTAAAATACTAATAGCAAGTACATAACTAAAATTTCCATACATTAAATTGGAAAAAATTTAAATGTTTACCTTGCGGCACACTCAGTTCTCACTTGATTGCTGATTGATGCCTCAGCCAATAACCAATTATATTATGTAAACATGCAGGGAATAAGTAAAATAAGAATGGTATAAAAGTAATAATAAAAGTAATAAAAATAATAAGTAAAACAAGAATGGTATAAAACTACTTAGTTTCAATCTAACGGGGGTATAGGCGGCTATGTTGCTCAATGTGGGTTTCGAGGTTGAAACTTCATCCTCGGGGTCGAATAAATACTATCGTGAAATTACTCAATTGAGGTAATTATGTTTTAATCTTACCGTACACTTGAAACATAAAAATAAATTTCCAAACTAGATAAAATAACCAATGATTACAAGTAATAAAAACAAAACGGCCTATGGTTATGAACTCGCGACAGAATCAGGCCATCCAATCCGATAACCATCAAGTCAAAATGAAACAGCCAAACAAAAAATGTCTCCTGGTGGGTGACAAGTTGTTATTGTAATGACTAAACATCACAGAACGTAACAAAGGCCATTAGTGGTGTAAATTGTTGATTGCTTTGTTCGGTTATAAAACTCATGTTATTATACGAAATTAGAAGATAGAACTAGTTTATAAGACACCTTAAACAAATTTACTCGAATACGAGTTTTTACATACTCTTATTCCTTGAATTTTACAAAAAAATTTCAACATATAAAGTTTACAGGAAAGAATAAAAAATACCATAAAAATACTCCCGTTCTCGTGGTGACCTTATGTATTTCAACCGGAAATAAAGCTCAATAATAAAATATATGTGTATTTCTTATACACCGCCCGGAATAAGAACAAAAAACAACAAAAAATGAGTTTAGTTCTAGAATTTTTGAATTAAAACAACTGGTTAATGTTCAATTGTTCATTGACCATTCAATTGTTCTATAACCGGTTGTTTTTAGTGCAGTCAGAATAGCTTTTTAAAAGGAAAAAATTGGAAGCAAAAATGTTTTTGCTGGAAAATGTGCACCAAGAGTTCTGAGTCAAAACCCCATTTTTCAACTTTGGGTCAGGTAAGCTAACTCCGCCATCTCTGAAAATATTGGCCATGTTTTATTTACATTTGTCAGTATGAAATCCATGTAAGTTATCTGATTCTGATGGAATTTGGTAGGAATATTTATTTTGTGTATTTTTCTGGCTCCAGTGTCTTGAACGGTTTCTCTGTAATTTTTATTGTTTTATTCAAATTTATATGTAAAAAAGGAAGGCTTTTGAAGTATGGTCTTTAAAGACAACCATAACTTCATCGATATATTTTAAAAGTACATACAATTAAGAACAATGTGGCATATTCAACCTTTATTGTACAATTAGTAATTTTTAGTAGTATCAAAAATAAAACATTTAAGTTATTGACTTCAGCTCCAAGTACATAAGCGCCTCATATAATATCGCTGTTATCAGAGAATATCTTCCACTCGAGTTGGGACTCTCTTCCTTAGCACCACTAAGAAGAAGCAGTAAATGGAAATGAGATAAAGGTCAGTGGTCTTGCTTTCCAAAACATTATATTTTATTATATGGTCATGAACTGCTGTATAACTCTTTTTATGGTTATATGTTTCTGTTTAAAAAGAAAGCCACACAGACGTTTTAAACATCGGGGGTGATTATATTATTTTAATGCATAAAAAATATTTTACTTTAATTGTATTTACGTATAAAGCCAAACTGTGCATTAACAGCAACATTTACTGAACCACTGACGTGTCAAGCGCAATATCAGTAGGAAAATTACAATATCTATTTTTTACATGCAATTTTTTTATTACAGATAAATCAGTTTCGTAAAGGAAGTCCCTTATATATATTTGTTCCTTAACAGCAATAATTATTTAACAAAACAGTACGATCTAAAAAAATTTTGAGCCGTAAATTAGATTTAAAAACGCAAAATACAAATCTATTTAAAATACGTATGTCTCATAATATTTTAATAACTTACGTTCGTTTTTAGAAACCAATAATACTGTTTGAAAACGAATATTTACAGCAAACAAGAAACAATTTATCATCAATAAAATATTCTCTTCCTCTCGGCGGTGAGCCTGTGCAGCTGGCGGCTCTCTTGACTGGAGCTCGAGTAAATTAGTTCTTGTCAAAAGCGGAAAATTCTAGGATCGACAATATTACTTTGACAAGCTTTCTTTAACAAACAACATTATTTAACGCAGTTTTGTGTTTTGAATTAAAACCATGTAAACTTTATAGTGTCTAAAGATTGAATATTAATTTGAGTTTGCAAATGAATACCTTGTTGAATAATCTAATCTCATACTTTGTAAATGACCGAAAAATTTAAGATATGATATTTGATCAACAAATCCTCTAAATCTAGTAATAGTTATTTTTGTGTGTTTAGTGAGTAAAGTATATCATTGTCTCATGAGTGAAAATGTTAGCGCCCGACCTTGCGAGAACGACAATTTTCACGAGGGAGGCAATGTGCTTTACTCTCGAAATACGTAAAACATTATTTCCCCCTCACCTGCAATAATAAATAACTTGACCATAAAAATTTATTTTATTAATTTAGTAAGTAATAAAATATCCATTATGTTTCGTTCTGCTAATAGCACCTGTATCCGGGTAGCTGCAACCACATGCACCAGCGATCAGCTAAATTGTTGCAACGTTCTTACATGCTTAATAGACGTTCTCACAGCTGCTTATTGTTAATGTTAATCTTATTGTGTATTCCTACCACTACATCAGCTATTAGCCGGGAGTTAAAGTAATCACTTTACTACCGCTGGAAGACAAATTATCATTTTACTCACCCATTTCATGAAGTAAAATAAAAAGCGTCTAAACATAGCAGGTGGAGAAAAATCTATTCGACAACTTAATTAGTGCTACACACTCAAACGTGATTTCCAACATTGCTGACGCTCCTTAACGTCAATTTAATTTTTGTTTGTCTACTTTGTAAATGCGTCTTAAACGGGTTCGATATAAATTCATGCCGTGTCTTTAGAACTGTGACTTAACTGTCGGACTGTATTTATATATATATTTTTTAATTTTCATAATCTGTGTCAAAACAACCTTGAAGGGATCATTATGAACAAGAGACCCGCGTTTCATTTCATTATGTCATCTGAACAGGTTTTTACTTACTATAATTAAGTTTTGTTCAGTTTTAATATTCTCCGCCTATATATTGTTAGTTCTCTTTTTTATAGTATCATTATGCTGCACTTTTTGATTTATCCAAATTTAATCATCTTGTTTGATCTATCTCCACGAGATGTCAAGAAAAACTGAGTAGCTGTACCTGTAAAAACTGAGTAGTTTAGTATACCCCTCAGTTTACTTACTTAAACGCCCTATCAGATAATTGTTTATTTTACTAGCTGATGGTTTTAAGTTGTTAAACTAAACTTTGAATCGAAATAAAAATCACACAGAAACATAAGTTAGTTTGAATTAGGTTTGGCTAAGCATATCTTTATATCCATATTAGATTTAGAGATATGTCTTGGACAAAAATATAAAATTACTACACGAGTTACTATAAAGATTCAACAGTAATTGTGTTATTAACTTGAACTTATTTCTTTAGTGGTTTTGTTGTTGTTTGTTTTGTGGTTGTTTTTTCCTTTGTGTGGTAGCTAAAATTGTTCTTGCATAAGATGTAATTTTATTCTGTTAATCCACAGTGGGGTTGAATCCAACTTAAGCCAAAGCTATAAAACATGCCACATTTTGGGTGGAAACTTTAAGTTAAAATATAAATCTAAGGTAAAACAATTGCAATATACCTCAAACTTCACTAATAAGCTTAAAAATGAATTTATTTATAAAAAACGTTAAATGTTTTAGTACTGTACATGAATGCATTATTACACTCAATTGTATGGTTACAAATTGCATATTGAATGTTGAGTTCGATTATGTAACAATAAATCCTATAGGGCATTGTTTATCAAAACACTGTTTACGATTGTATTTTTAAAACACAATCTAGTGGCTATACATAAATTGAAAATTTAATTTAACCTGGAACAATTTAAATTTGTCGTTTTGAGAAATTAGTTATTGAGTTATGGTTGTTTAAGATAACGTCTAGGGATGCAGTAGGATTTTGTTAACATAATGTTATTTCTTGTTAAAACTGCCTTTAGGTGTGATGAGTATTTCGGAATGAAATTTGACGGAGTGGAAGTGTTATAATATAAACAAATTCTACTGGAATCAGTTTTCCAACACAAATGTTAATTTTGAAAAGGATAACCGCTCTTTATATGTTTTACAGTTCAATATTTTGTAACCAGACTCTGGAAAGCACGTAGAAGAGTAAAGGTTTAATTGTGTCGCAATTTATACTGAAGCATTAGAGGATTCTCTAAGAAATGTGGTAATTGCAAGGTTTTACATAGGTTTTATACGACTCGATTGTTCCCAAATATACTTTTACGCAGGAAATGAAGTTTAACAAAGCAGTAACTTTTAAGACTGGAAAAAGTTAGTTTTATATGCTCCTGTGGGTAACAGATTGAAATTACATTTTCCTGGCCTTTAAAACTTGGAACGATAACTTTCTTTTTTTGTGGCAGCTTCAATACACTTTTGCCTTCAAATAAACAAATCGTATGATAATATTTATTTATTTTGGTTCTCTTGCTATTACAAACGGTATTTTATTCAGTGCCACAAATGGCTAATATATTTGAAAATTTTCCTCAAACAAGTTGACTAAGTTCCAAAGAAAAACAAACAAAATTAATTAAAAGTTATGAAAAAAGTAAACGCTTTAATTCACTTAATTTACTTTGAGTAATTTGTTATTATTTGAACTTCAGCCCCCATTTGACACTTGGCATTAATAGAAAACATAGATATTACGAATTAAATAATGGTATACACAGTTAATATCTATTAAAAAAAGAGATAAACACTTGTTCACTATAAAATATCTACTAAAAATAAATATTATCTAATTGTAATTACTTAATCTCAAATCGTTCTGGCGTGAGATGTAATTTTATTCTGTTAATCCACAGTGTGGTTGATCCTGCAACCTATGCCAAAGCTATGAAACATGCAACATTTTGGGTGGAAATTTTAAAATAAATTATAAATTAATCAATAATAATTTAATAGCTTAAGTAATTTTTAAGCAGATGGATACAAATATTTGTTAGAAACAGTTTATTTAAATCGTCAGCCATTTAGAATACAGCTCTGCAGCGGATGGCTCCATTGAAGACTCCCGCCCTGCGGTGCCCTTGCCAAGACCATATTTCAATGTAAAAATTCCGCCTCCAACTGCTGAAGATGAGGGGATAGAGCATAATGTTAAGGCAGTTTCTTTAGGTATTCATAGGTATTCACAGATACTTGAGTTAATTTCTACATTAAAATTTTTTTGTTGGCTACTAATCTAAAATCTCCAAAATATTTTTAAAAAGATTACATGATGTTCAGGTTTCAGTTACCAGCTGTTGCTACGGCCATTTCGATGCACTGGTCATCATCGTCGGGCACAAGAACATAAAATATCACTCAGGAAGGTTGTCAAGATTGTTAAAAACACAAACACGAACAAGTAACATTGAACATTAAAATAACCAAAATACTTGGGCAAGTACTGACTGACCGACCCACATGAAGAGTAACACCAGACTGAGGCAATTTTTTTATTATTTCAATGTTCAATGTTACGTGTTCGTAACCGTGTTAGTGTTTTGAATAATCATGACAACCTTCATGAGTGGTATTTTATGTTCTTGTGACCGACGCTGATGCGCAGTGCATCGAAACGGCTGTAGCAACAGCGACATAAATTAGGATTACTTGACGACAAGGTAAAGCCATTTTTTGTTATACATCGGTAATCTGGAGGCTGCAGTCATGGAATTAATTTTTTTTGGGTTCCCAATTTTTTTAACATTTTGCGATTTTCCATTTAAAGTATTAACTTTTATCAGGAAGAGATTACGATTTATAAACGTGTAAAAGAAAAATACTTTACTTGAACTATAATAAACCTCTAATTAATATAAATGCCGAATGAGGAAAACAACTTTACGCTTGAGTACAATCCTAATGTATTAAACTTTTAATTGAAACGATTAAAAAGAAATCGAATTTAAAAAAAAACTTTGTTTCATACAGTGAATCTTCAGGCATCTAAATCATTGGTGCGAAAACATACTTGCCGCGTTATTCAGACTCAAAAGCCCATTAGAAGGAAGGCCAATATGAGGATACGGGTGAACGTTATATGTTACGACAGTATGGTATCACTACTTACCCAATAAACATAGCTAGAGACCCCGGTAATGTTCCTAATATAAGTTTACTTTCCCTATAAAAGTGACTTCTTTAACAATGATTATTTTCTATGATTAGCCACATATTATTTAAGCCTAACTTAATTGTTACATCTTTTGCACTCTTGATGATGTAATAAGTGTAATAGCTAATCTAATAAAATGCTGTGTTTACTATGTTATTAACATACTACGACGAAATCACTTGTTCACACTCATCATTTCAAGACCGAAAACCGCTCTTTTCCATCAGCAAGCCGAAAGTCAGCTAATCGTTAATTTGCTTAAAAATGTGTCTTCGTCATGCGTCCAAAGACAGGCTATTGCCAATCATATGATTTAATTGCTTTCGTTGCTTAGCAATTATGAAAAATAAGTTGTATCATAATATCAAAAAGGGTTTTGCCAGAATCGGTTGTTTCAAATTCTCGACTTCGTCTCGAACTGGAAACACGATCTCGAACCCGCAAAACCTCAATTTAGGCCCTTGGTGCAAAATATAGTATTATTACGGTTATTCTCTTTTTTACAACACACTGTGGAATTATTACAATTTACCAATTAAATAGTAGAAGCTAAGAATGAATAATTGAATAAAATTGCATGGAAATAAGTAAACATAACTTCAATTGCCTATGAATAGCTCAACTATGTTGACTTAAACAATATTCTTTCACAGTTGACATTTGTCAAACAATTAATACCAACCTGAAAACCACCCTTGGTATTTAATACGAAAAATATGTTTCATATCATTAATTTAGGTGTAGTAGTATTTTGATTTTCACTTTTTTCTGAGTGGCTTGAATTGCCCGAATTGTTAAAAAACATTAAATGTCAAATGCATTATTAAAACCAAATACATCATAATAAATATCTGCGCTGAATTTAATCTAATTCACTTGGCAATTTTCATTTAAATAAACTGGGTGCTTTTAAAGTACACACTACCGTATGCCATATGCATGGGCATTAAATAAAAATCTCAAAAGCTCTCGATAATGACAGTGAAGTCAAAGGTAATTTGATTTAACTTGATGATAAGCCCTTTTTCAGAGCAAGTAGATGTAGATAAAAACGTTCTTTGAATAAAAGTAACACTTGCCATCTAAATAAAATTTACTTTAAAATATTCTTAAAGCGTTTTTGAAATTCAGCGTTGTTTATTACTATTATTATTATTATTTATTGATATTATTATTTATTTATTTGTTATAATATATATATATATATTTTTTTTTTATTGTTGCTTAATTTAAGTTAGTAATAGGTTTTTAAGTAAAAGTAAGTTTGATCAAAAACACTCATTGCATTTAACTCCTTGAAAGACCTAGCAATGTAAGTTGATGATTATTCTTGTCTTGAAATTCATTGTTGATGAGTTGTTGATAAATTGCTGATGATTTTTCATGTTTTGATTTTGACGTCCGCAGAAATTCGTCATCACTTATGAATAAAAAAATGAGTTTTCGGGATTTTGAACCTCATTCCGACTTCTTTGGGGAAGGTGCCTAGAACATAGAGTTTATTTTTTTGATGCTCCACAGTATTTTTTAGTAAGTGCCAATTCTCCAAATCGTTTTACTAGTCTATTGGATCCATACTGTGTTCTTGTTTGGCGAGTTTAATACAAATATACTAATTTAAAGTAGGCCTAAGCTAATTAAATTAAAACAGTTTTGAAAACAGATTTTCAACCAAAACTCAACAAAGAAATACTCAACATAATTATGATTAAAATAATAAAAAAAAACTCCTATAAAACCAAATAGTATCTCTGGATCGGTCAGCAACTGCTGAAGAAGTTTTTGGTATTTTACGGCAGTCACATCCGCGACGCCGACTTGATGATTCTACCATTAAATTGTCAACATATTTATAGAAGTTTCTACCTTACTTAAGGATAGATAAAATAATTCGGATTAACGAATATTTTGGATGCAGCGAAATTATATTCAACCAGATGTTTCCCGTGGCTAGCTAATTATTTTTTGACGCCCTCGTTAAAAATAATTTGAAACAGCTGGTATTGCTCCAGCACTTGTTTTTATCTGTCAATTGGAATTATTTTTATTTGATTGCATTCGTCAGCCCGGATGGATACGTAGTTAATTCAGATTTACATAATATTAGAACTATAGTTTGTTTACATCGATGATGACAAACTCACATATGTTCACACTTAAAGATGGCGGTTCAGTAGACTTCTAGTACATCGTATAACATGGTACAGATTTTATTTGAAAAATCTGAGATTCGAACCCTTGGAAAACACTGTATTTCTGAAAGCTTAAAAATATTTTTACGCTGTTCCTTGGGTTTGATTTAGTGGGCAATAATTTTGTTTCATATTTATTGGAATACTTATTTGTCCGTAATGAGTTTGAGACACCCTGTATAAGTTATTTACGTTGAAATAAAGCGCTACGATGCTTACAACCTTTCACAGCTCCTTAATTTAAACTCTATATACATTTTTTACCTTTTCTATTAATACTATACAATTATGCTATGACACTTTTGCTATAACATATTACAGCATGTTACATTAATATGACTTCTTCATATTAAAACATCAGCGAATTCAACACTTAAACGGTTGGTCACAATCCAAATTAAAATCAAATACACACTAAATCACGATGTAAAAAACAAGCCAAACGATTAAAAAAATGCCACGATGATTCTTAAAAATGTTTAGAGCTAATTTACTTAAATTTCCACGATGTATACTAAGCTCCCCTTCACAAAGCTTCGCCTCAGGAAAAAAGTGCTCTAGAAACTATTTAAGGTATGGGCTTCACAATTTAACTTTCCTTGACTTGGTGAAGAAGAAATATCCAGTGGCAAAACTTAAAATTTTTAACAATAGGAAACTGATTTTGTCTTAGTAAATTTTGTCTACGTTTTGTACTTAACCTAACCTAAAATTTTTAGTTGCCAAAGTAAACATTATATGATTTTTTGAAAACTAATCCTTTATGCATATTTTTCGTCGACGAAAAAAATTAATGTCTTTTTTTTGGATAACATGACCATTTTCTGAACAGTCTTGAAATAAACTTATGATTTTCGCCCAAGCACAAAATATTTGTATTTAATTGTTTAAAAAATTCCTAGACCTGTTCTTTCACCACTCCATCTTTTTTTTTTTTAATAATACTATTTCGAATTCTAAATTAATTTTACATTGAACATTTATTAGGAAGACATGCTTCCGTAGTTTTCCTATTTAAAAATAGAACTTAAAGCTAATTTTAAATGCATTTAAAGCATGTTACCATTCCTTAAATCGTTCTGCATACATTTATTTTATTAAAAAGGCAACAAATAATGTAGCCCAAATTGGAGCGAGGTATTTAGGTCAATTTCCCCTCTGGTTGAAGACGATGAGGCTATAAGTTTTCTATAAACAATCCTGAATTACTTAATACATACAGTACGTATAAAACGAATTATAACCTATAATATATTTTGTCATTGATGAGTTTGATTCAACTAACGAATAAGAGTTAACACATGATCTTTAAGGAAACTGTTGCACTACACATGGTTCCCTTTTAGTTTTCTTTTATCTCTTCAGTTGGGATAAAGGACTCTCCTTCTCCACTCCTGCGGAAGATATCTCCTGATAACAGCGAAACTGCTTTTGGCACTGCTTCTTCTACTGCTCTCTTTTAACAATAGTAAATTTGAAAACATTTTCTTACTTAAAGTTTAGCAATAAAAAGGTTTACATTGTATTATTCGTAACAAGTTGACACACAAAACAGTGCGAGATACTGTGTTCATTCAATGTACGTTCAAGATCGCGGGTAAAGGTTATAAAGGTTTTTAAGTCACTCACCTAATTATTCGCATGTCTATAATTCTTATTAATATAATTAAATAAGTATAACTGCATAACATTTATAACAACGAACTTCTCTGGGATTATTGGGATTACATAACCCAAGCGAGAGATGGTTTGCAAAATTACATAATGTTATGTCAAATTTAATACATTTAATAAAACTATACATGTTGAGTTTAGCTCCATTTTTTTCTAGTTTAGTCTATTTATTTTCAGTTTTAAATTTTAAAATGAAACCAACATCTATGAAGAAAAATATTATTTTAGCTTGTCTCAGAATCTTCCCTAATTATAATCTTTGCATAACACAGCAATGACATTAATCTATAGAATTTTGATTAAATGGGCCACAACGTAATAAAGTTTTTCTTTTGAAACGTGTATATACTTCAGACATTGAAGTTGTAAGCATAATCATAACCTCGAACTTTGAAAACTGATTTACTTTGTAAAGATAAATAATCTTTTAAGACAGAAACCTTTCTTGGAGATAAGGGTAAACAAACTAATGCAATGCGATGTAATATGGACCATTAGAATTTGCATTGGACAAGTGTGTATTTAATTTGATTTTAACATATTACCCTGCAAGCAGATCCTAAAAATGAAATTAAAGTATTTCAGTAGCCGAATTATTTTAAGTACTTAAAAGTATATGTTAATATTTATTTATTTATTCCAACGGTACACAGCCATTAAAAAAAAAATCACACAATTTACACCAGATGCAAAAATTATACAGACTACTGACCACCCTGTTTTCACGCTTCTAAAAAGTTTCCAAAACAATGTATTCAGTCTTTTGGTAAATAGGTAAAAAGATTTTCTAAATGAATTAAGGTTTCAATTCATAAATAACAAAAGTAAAAGAGGGTGGAAAAAAATCACCTTGTTATCTATAACAACCTTCAACATTTGATTAATAGAAGCTAGAGCAAATTAAGGATCCAGAATCAAAACAAAAATGATCTAATGAGGAATAAAATCAAAGGTGCCTTTGAAAGAAATTAGTTTAAGAGAAAAGGTATGTTTATGCGAGTGGAACGATGACTTTAATTTAAAGGTGAGGAATCAAAGCCTTTTAGCTTGCTAGGCTAGACATAAACCAGCCATCCCTTACTGTTACTTATTACATTTTAGTTTTTTTCATTAAAATTAGTAATTAAACCAAGTTAATTAATTTATAATGTTACACGTGAGTTGGGATTTTCGGAGCTGTAACGAAGGTTTGTGTGTGGTAATTATTCTTTATAATGTATGTTACTTTAAACGCATCTTTTCCCAAAGAGTTAGCAAAAGATCTTCTTTGTATAATTAAATAAATATATGAAGAAGAAGAATAGCTTCCATAGATTTATTTATAAATTTATAATAGAGAAGGCCAGTTATTTTTGTAGAAGAATTCACCAGTTGCATCAAACCTGCGTATTCAGTTAATTTCTAAGGGATTTTTTTGTATGTAAGCATATTCAATATATGTAAGGAAAAATATTGTATTAAATGTATTTCTGTAAATAATCCTATTAATTCATAACTATACATTATGAATTATGTGCATTAAACATAAAGGAAATAACAGTGATAGACATTAACATTGCAGTAATAGACTTTTTGTATTTCATAATTATTCTCAGACTAGTAGTTTTAAATTGAGTCTTGATTTAGTATAAAAATGTTTGATCAATGAACTCAAAGCAATAAAATTTCAAACAAATATAGTAATCAGGTGGGCAAGTTAAAATCAATCATATGGTTGGTTTTGTAATAAAAAATACAATTTTTAGAGAAATTTAACGAAATTTATACGAGAGTTATCGTGCGTAAATATGTACTTAAATGAACAAACGGTGTCCAAAACAAACCAAAATCTGTAAAGCATAATTTCACCTCAGTAAAATTACGAAATAATCAGTGAAAATTTAACGAGCTATTGAAATCAGTGTTGATAAAAACCAACGAACCAATTACGATGAACGAAAAGTTAATAAGAAATTATATTTTCTGCATCCTGGCTTTACTTTAATGTGCTTATTGTTGGATCAGGTTATCCCGCTTTTTATGTGGGTGTACTGATTGCAGCATGATGTAGCTCCAGGTATAATTCAAGGAGTTAATTGTTTAATTTGATTGGTAAGGTAAGCGTGGGGTCAGATTTAAATTATAACACTTTTCACAAGTAATCATTTTTGCTTCTTTCAATACTACTATAATTATGAATCAACTAGAAAATTCAATATTATTTTATATTGATATTACATTGGTAAATATTATTGGTAAAGTAATCAGAAAATAAATAGTTAAGCTAATTATTATTGGTGTAGTTGCAGTTTAAAGTTGCCAATAAATAATTTTACTATATTACTCCCTAAACTCACGCTTTCAATTTTTACCTCCTCTCTCGAAAATACTTAAGTAATAATTTTAAAGAGTGAAAAATGTCTATGTATTGATAAAGTTTTTAACTAAAATAATCGACAAGATGACGACAAATCAATTAAATACATTTCAAAATCAACATTATAGTACACAATTGCCCTAGAGGCCCATTTAGTAGTTTCAGAGTAATGTAGTATAAAAAAAATGATAAATCAATGTGCACGTACCTGCATGAAAGTTTAAAGTATAAATGACATGGTTTGTAAAAACTTCGTATACTAGCAGCCTTGACGTCCTCCACATAACCACCGATGTAATCTATAAATATCTGTTAATTTTCTATGGCGACTGCCTCTGCTAATTAGTGCTTTGACACTTGCACGAACGCCTGTATTGACAATGTTTTGAAAATGATTTCAACTAAGTATGACTAGTCATTTTTACAAAAACGTAAAGAAATATAGTAAAACATGCATTTAAACACTTCAAACTTGTCTTTTAAATAGATATTCAAATCCCAAAATTAGTCTAAAATTTGGGCAAGATTTGATTATTGTACTTCAATAAACAAAAATCAGGTATAAAAGTTTATTATGATTAGTGTTTCTAGGCAAGTGTCTGTTTTGTTTCATTAAAACTATAACTTAAAATGTGCCACTTATTGATGTCAAAATTACCTATTAGTAAAAAAAATAAATTCACAATTGGAATACATGAGTCCAAGAAATATTGTTAATGATATAAAGTCATTATCATTATACGACGTCTTATACTGTTTCCTTATGTGAGATGTGCGAAAGTGAAAAGGATTAAAATGTTTTTTTTAACACTAAAGAACATTCGTCAAACTAAGACTTTCTTATGTTTTAATTACAATAATATTGTTAACTGTCACTGGAATTATATTCTGTTCCAAACTATTGTATTTTAAATAAATACATACAGTAACAGTAAATAAATTATTAAACAGTTTCTTACTGAATTCGTTTTTAAAAACTCTGTAATTATACCGTCACACATACATTTTTACTTCTTTCTACTGTTTGAGTATAAATTTAATTAATTTTAATATATTATTAAAGGATAACACGTGTGAATTTGAAGAATACCCGACTTATTGAATACATAACAAATATTATAATCTTCGATGATACATCAAGGAAAGCTTTGGAAAAAGGGACGTTTTAAAAAAGTTGAAATTTAAAATTAGTAGAAAAATAATCAAATTACAATGTAAAACAATGTTTTGGCTATATATGTCGTAGCCACTTGCTGTAATTGGGCACTTCACGAAGTGCCCAGCGTGCCTGGGCACATAGTGTAACTCGATTATTTCAATCAAAATTACAGCATATGCCCAAGGAAACTGGACACTTCATGAAGTGCCCAGCGCTCATTGGTCACATGCTGTAACTATCGATGCATGCTGAGCAGTCAATTTAAAATCTTTGTTAAAATCCCAATGTTTACATTAAATCCTAATGTCAGTGCTAAACTAGCCAAAGTTACTGTTTGCTATTAAGACGTTTAATATTTTTCAAATCTAAAATATTTTATATTTGTTTCAGTTATATACGCCTTTTGAAAATATAATTATTCTACGTTATATTTGGATAATTTATATTTTTTTAAGTTCTGAAAAAAATAATAAGTTAACAATAAAGTAGTTATTTTTCACAATAAATTAGTAACCACTTAATCTATAATATGGCATAAAAATTACAATTGGTTTAAAGTTTTGCAAAAATATTGTGGTTTTGAAAAATAGTTTCCAAATTAAATAATGGATGGTATAAAATGATAGATAGAGCACTGTTAAAAAATACAATTAAAAATTTAATGTTTTCTTTTGAATAACGCTCTATATTCATAGGTTATCCATTTAGACAAATTTTCCATATGAATTTCAAAATATATGGGGCGAATGTCTTTGAATAACATAAACTTAGGTTTTTAAGCTACTGGTATCAGCAGGAGAAAATTCAAAGAATATCACTGAAAAGCTGTTAAGTAAACAGGACACCACTTACATGTTTTATTATTTTATAAAGAAAAAAATAACAATAAGGATGTTTGATATAATGATGTTAGGTTAATTCATTAACTCTGACATAAATGAAAAACTTAAACTTAAATTGACGTGAAGACTAAAAAAACTGTAAAAAAGTGAAATAGTAAAATTTAAGATGAATTAAATGTCTTAAATTTTGATACCAAAGAAAAAACGAAAGAATTGTTTTTATTAACTTTTTCAAGACCCTTATTACACTTTCTGTAAATTTGTTTTACCTTACGGTATTTTGATTTATTATAAGTTGTATTAAGGGTGGTTAAGTAATAAGTTAGTCATTTAAAACATTAACAAATAGGTTAATGTTAAAGTTGATGTATTATGTTACGTATAAATGTATTAGGTAAAATGTTTAATGTATTTAATTTGATCAAAGCATAACATTTAAATTGACGAAATTGTCTGGTTTATGTTTTTTGAGTTATTTTTGGCTACACATCATTATTAATATTACTATCATACAATACTGAATTTTAAAATCGATTGTTGTTTCAATAATGATAATATTGATAATGATATGTAGTCAAAATAACTAAGAAAACAGAAGACACCATCATAGAAAATATAGATGCAAGAATTGTCTGGTTTAGTGGTAGGCAATCCTATTCTTGACGTTTAAAAAATTCTTTTAAAATGTTTATATTTTGAATAATAAAAAAATTATATATTGGATACTACCAACAGCAACGTAAACAGCAGTTTTACGTGCTTACATAAAGTGCCCAGCATCTGAGCTGGACACATAGTGTAAAAGAAATAACTACAGCAAGTGCCCAGTTTTGTTGGTCATATACTGTAATTTTTAATGAAACCATTCAATTACATTATGTGCCCAGGCGAGCTGGGCACTTCATGAAGTGCCCGGTTAGCGCTGGACACTTCATGAAGTGCCCAATTACAGCATGTGGCTACGACATATATACAATAATTGCTCATTTGAAGTAATAGGATATCTTTATTCAGTATATTACGCATAGTATAAATTATACTACATTATGAAATTTGATGGATAAATAAACTTTTCATTCATTAATTTGTATTTAGTCATTGTTTAGATTCCATGACTGTAATCCTAGTCTTAAACTTTGTAAATCGTATTGTTTTGCTTTATATTGTAAAATGGAGTTCTCGTGGAAAGTAGATAAATCCAATCACCCATCAAATAATGAATTTCCAAGACGTGCAGGGATGATGAGATTAGTTATTAAGCCGAGGCCAGAGTTTAGGTTAAAACTACTGACGTTCGACTTTTCAATGAATAATAATCAGTTGATTTCAAGACTTCTTGCTCATGATGGTACGTATATGACAGAAAATGAGATTGCAACCGAAGTGTTCTGACTTGTCTGTTAAGCCAACAGCGAGAGCCTCCACATCAATCGTTCCACTCACTTGATAATTCACCCATGATCAGGTTCATTCTAATTTTGGTAAATTTTTAACAATACGTGTAAATGAAATTCGTGCAGGACTTCTTGTAAAAAAATGATTATTACTTTTAATTTTAAGATCATGTTGGGAAGTGTGATTTCTTCGACTGTGGCGCAGCGGCACGACGATAGAGGGAACTAGGTGAACTGTGTTAAACCAGATCACAAATGAGTTAATTTATTAATTGCTTCATCTGTGAGCAGGTTAAAGACTTGCGGTGTTTTGCGTAGCGTGACTCTAGCGGCGATAGTGAGAACTATGTTGTTGTTCTGTGTTACCGACCTTCATGATTCCGGGCATTGATTATCGACATTATCACGGGACGTGACGTGACGTGTATGGTGAGGCTATACATACAAGGCACGTCACGTCATGTCACGTCAATTTTCGAGATGGATGGAATCTGTGTAATCAAATAAATGGAACCGGCTATACATACACGTCACGTCACGGCCCGACTCAATGCTCCGAAGAGCATACACGGCCGCATCGGCCGAATCGGGACGTGACGTGACGTGTAAGTATTGCCAACGTCCATTCGGCTGTTCGGAAATAGTAGGTTTTACACTGAAAACCGCCAAAAGTGCTGTTTTTGGTGTTCAAGATTTAAATTAATTACATTTATAATATATATTCCGTGATGAATATCATTTATAATATCTAACCAATGTCAGTATGATGGTATGATGTATCAACTTTAAAAAACAATGGTTACTAATATACAGTATACTGTAGTTGTTAATAGCAAAATATGCAGCAACGTCATTATGTTTGGACGTTATGTTTTATTAGGCATGAAGGCCTAATCATAATATTTTTATTTAACAAATTTATTTGTAATCTGTATACTTAATTAATACGCCAGGGGCACTTATTTAATCCGCTTTTCCCCGCGAATTTGGATGTCACATCCCGATGTGCGGATGCGAAAGAGGACGTTGCGTACGGTGCGATTGCGAAAAGCACCCCATCCGGAATCGCCGTATTGGCCGTTTGTGGACGTAACGTGACGTGACGCGACGACGCCGACGCGACGTGTCGTGAAGTGGTGTGTATGTATAGCAGCACCTTTAGCCTCACCTTATACATATACGTCACGTCCATTTTCGAGGTGAATGGAACCTGTGTAATCAAAAGGTACCGGCTCTTCATACACGTCACATCCCGACTCGAATCCTCCTGTATGTATAGCCGGTTCCATTTGATTCCACAGTTTCCATTTACCTCGAAAATGGACGTGACGTGACGTGTATGTATAGCCTCACCTTTAGAGTTATTAGAGTTATTTTGAATAAGATAATCAGCAAAAGCTTACAATGTTTTTCTTCAAAGGGCAAAACCTCTATTCGTCTCTATTCATTTTCCTATAGTGAACAGGTAGGGTGTCATTGTCCCATTAGTGTAGATTTTTGGGTTGATCAATCTGATAAGACTCCAGGGATTCCTCCACAGAGAAGAATTTTCCTCGAGCCTTTCCAAAAGATTTGTTTGGAATATTTTTGCAGTTTTCAGCTTCTTCAAATTGGTTTGAAGGCTTTTTTTATCCACGCTGAAAATAAGGTTAAAATAGCTCTTACCCGCACCGAAATGCGGGCCCTCTACGCCGCTCGCTCAAGTGAGCAAAGCGACGAGCAGGGGTCTCCAGCCTCTGACCGACAGCACTGGTGTCGAGGCCCCGTCTCGAGGCTGGAGGCGGCTTGGAGCGTACAGAGTTGCCTGTACGTCTCCATGGGCAAATACCTGCTAAAAAAACCTCCTCGCGTGCTGTCACCTCACGGTTTGAAGGCTTAAGAGTTTTGCTCCAAAGGTTGATGTTTTTTCTCATACACCTTAAGACGGTATATGCCAATAATACCAACGTCGCAGCAGACCTGCATTCTCAGCAAATTTCTAAATGTGTGAAAACATATTTCAAGCTAATAGAGCAAGATATGACATGTTTTTGTAATCTCCACAAGAATATCATGGGAATGAGTATGCAGATTTTCTACAACAATGATGTTAAAATGGGTGGCTTTGATTAAATATTTAGTAGGTCTGATATAGGAGGAACCCTTTATCAGGTTTTACTAAGATTTGTTAGGAAATTAGGAACACATAGATTTTTTCCGCAAGAATCACATGGGAAATGAGGATGCGGGTTTGCTACCGCAAAGTGTAAATTTTGGGGACTATTTTACTCATATACATTAGATCTCATGCTGATGAAGCCACCAAGTTTTATTAAAATATTGAAAAATAAGCGAGAAACAACATTTTACTTCTTTCCCATAAGGATAAAATAGGGACAACGCACTGTGTTTACCGCTTTCGATATCTCAGTCACCATTGTACGTAGAGCAATCATTCAAAATATTAAATTGTTTGCTTTTGAGCTGAGTACAGTGGTGCCAACAAAAATTGAGTTATTTTATATTTCGGTGTAAAAAACGTAAAAACCCATTTTTGAGGGGTTTTATCCCCCTTTACCCCGTTCCGAAGATCGATCGGGCTGGTTTACGAACTCGTACCACTTAACATGTCTGTACCAAACTGCATTAAGATCTGACCATTTTTACGGCCACTAATGTGCTAAAAAATACTCGTACACAAATATATACTGTATATCACCGATGTTACGCAAGAAAAGCGAATTCTAAAAATTGGGTGGCTTTGACATATTTCCTTTTTTGAATCACCTCTTCAAGGGGAATAGTTATGTAAGGGAGGCAAATGTGTATCTTTATTAGTTACTGAATTTCTAGCCACAGTAATATGGGCGAATGTGATTTTTTCCATATTATGTCACGTAAAAAACGGTCTATTCGCTTTCAATGTACACAATATAATAAACAGTATACCAGGATTTGTAATAATGTAATAAGGGCAAACTGTCCCTAGAATTTACCTAAAGGGTCATAATTAGAGATATGTTCCCAATAAAGTACAAACTTTAACTTCAACCCCTTTTTTGAAACTTCCTTGACATTTGGTAATAGGTGAACCAACTTGTGACAAACTTGTTGACAAATTTGTGACCAGACTTGGTAAGATCAAACTATTACTCCTAAACCGTCGAGGACTGTAATGAGCCACTAAAATCATCGGACTTGAAGTAGGCCTACATCACAATTTTGAACACTTCTTAATCAACAATGTACGGAATATTTGCAAGATTTGCCTAGATTTATACCAAGTAATGTTTAATTTGAACAGTATCTTCTGTGAAAGAATTAACCTATTTTGGCCATCGTAATTTTGTGAACAACTGGCATTGTTGAAAACAAAATTCAAAGTATTGGCAATATTTTCAACATAACTTTTTCATTATCAAAAAATTGTTTGTCGGCACGAGTTCCCCACCTAAAATATAAGTCTCATGGTCACCCCTGAGAATAGCTGAAGAAAAATACCATTGAAAAAATCATAATATGATTTGATATTAATATGATTTGATACTAATATGATTGAAACAATACTAAAGGCTGCCCTTTAAGTTGAATAGTACAGTGGAAAAGAATTGAAAGAAAAGTTCTTTTCATGAATAATCATTTATTTCCTCTTGCATATTTGTTCGGTCGTGATGGTTTAACGAACTATTGTCGCTAAATCATAACACAATTTCCCTTGTGGCACCTATGCATTTTAGGGCAATCTGAATCTGCAGTACAACCCTGAAAAATTATAAATGGTGAACAAAATATGAATGAATCAGAGTTTAAATCCTAAAGTATTAGCTTTTAGGTAATTAATTAACAGGTATGAAAATTACAAAGTCAAGTCATCACCAAGTTTATTTCCGATTCTTTAAGTTAACCTCAGAGTGTTCTTTGCTACAATTTTATAAAATTCAGGCTAGTAATTTTTCATGAACATGTACTCTCAGTTTTAATTAAACAGGCTACCTAAACAAAGTTTATTTTAGCCATCTACAGCTTTAGAGCGATTCAAACAAGAATTATTTTTAAATTTTCGCTCTTAATACATCCCAAAATAAACCCAAATGACATCAACCCATCAACATTTACCCAAGAATCTGCGATGTTGAAAGTCAGTAGAATGGCTGCAATGGTGAAGAGTAGCTTGAACATATTGAAGAACGAACTACACCAAATCGTAAATAGAATTCCTACAACAAAACATTACATTACCATTACCACTTAGACGCCGACCACCATTAAGGGATATTTTAAGGCGAATATTCAGATTGATACAAATGTAATTTATGTCTAGATGAATCCAATTTTAAAAATAAATTCATTAACTGTAAATACAGAAATTAAACACAGGATTCCTATTACTTCATGTAAACGTCAGTGAAAACGAAGCTATTACAGAAAACTAGTGTATAATTATTATCAATAAAGGGCCCTGCTACGGTCACGGGGGGGCTCTGCCGAGGCCACTGCTCGTCTGGGGCCGCCGATGTTTTGGAGGCGGCTGAACGCAGGTATAGTTGCTCCGGTGATGGGTCGGTCTGACATTCTCATAGGGGAAAAAAATTTTTTGGGGGGGTCAATGCCCAGTCTCGGGGGCTAAGCCAGACACCATGGACACGGCAGAAGGAAAAACGATTCAAAAGGTGCACGAATCAAAGCGGGGTACCCTAACCCCACAAAACTCCCAGCAGCGTTCTTCTCTGAGCGGGCTCGACGAAGGGGTGGCAAGCCCCTTCGAAAGAAGATCCCGTCTCACGAGATCGCCCCCAGTCCGGGTCAAGACACCTGCATCATCGGTGGCCAGAACATCCGTGGCCGCCGAAAAGGCACCCGCTGAGAACAACGAGCCGATGGACGCCGACTCGTCTCCCTTTGACGCGGTCATCGCGCTCGCCAGGCAGCAGGAGGAGGAGCACCTTAAAAAGTGCTTCGACACCCTCGCTGTAATGAAGGCCGCGACCACCCGGCAAAAGAATATCAGCAAGGATGTGCAGGATGGCATCGTCCAATTGGAGGCCAGTCTGCACCACATCATCCAGCTGAGGAGGTCGTGGCAATCATGCGAGACGGTTGCCGCGTCAACACAGACGACGCCATCACTGCGGGTGAAGGCTCAGCCAGCCGGTGGGAAGCGGGCCGCTTCCAGCCCCGCCCATCCGGAGGCTGAGAAGAAGCCTAGGGGAGACGGTTTAGCGAAGCGGTCGGAAACCGAAACGTGGACCGAGGTTGTTAGAAGAAAGGGGAAAAAGAGAGACCCTCGTCAAAATCCTGGAAGCCAGCCCGGCGGACAGGAAAGCAAGAAGGCACCGAGGAAGAAGCCCCGCAAGCAGCGGCCGGACGCTCTTCTCATCAAGCCGTCGGAGGGGAAATCCTACGCCGACGTGCTGGGCGAGATTCGCAGCAAAGCGAAGCCCGATGAGAAGGGCGCCGTTATCAAGGGTATGAGGAAGACCCGAACCGGCGACCTACTAGTCGAACTCGGGGACACCTCTCAGAGTAAGTCCGCCTTCAGCGAAGACCTGAAGACCATCTTGGGGGCGAACGCGACAGTCCGCGTTCTCGAGCCCAAGTCTACGCTGGAGGTGAGAGACCTCGACGAGTTGACAACCGAGGAGGAGGTGACCGCTGCCGTCAAAGCTGTCCTCGGAGAAAACGTCGAGGTGAAAACCTTCGTCTCGAAGGCAAATGCTCGGGGTCAGAAGGTGGCAATCCTGACGCTGGGAGCCAGAGATGCTGCGAAGCTCCTGGAGAAGGGCCACCTTAAGGTATGGTACGTGAGCTGTCGGGTGCGTGAGAAGCTCGTGGCTTCCAGATGTTTTAAATGTCTGGGGTTCGGTCACGTCGCTAATCGCTGCTCTGGACCCGATAGAAGCAAGCTCTGCTTCAAGTGCGGCGGCCAGGACCACAGGGCCAGCGCGTGCAATGCAGCGCTGTCCTGTGTCCTGTGTACAGAAGCCGGCTTGAAGGGCGACCAGGTCAAGCATTCCGCTGGGTCTGGTCGTTGCGGGCAGTACAGGCGGGCCATCCAGGAGCTTCGCCAGAAACAACAAAAATGATCAGTGTTCTGCAACTTAATATGCAGAGGAGCAGGACAGCAAACGACTTGCTGTTCCAATTCGCCACGGAGCAGGGTGCTGACCTACTGCTTCTCAGTGAGCAGTACCAGAACCGACGCTCCGCGCAGTGGTTCTCGGATCCCTCCGGCACTGCGGCGATATGGATCTTGGACCTCGGGAAGGTGCCTGTTCTCGATTCCGGATCGGGCAACGGCTTCGTTTGGGTGAGGAGCAGGGGTTTCACAGTCTTCTCCTGTTACCTCACGCCAAATCAACCGATCGGAGACTACCGCCACATGGTCGATTCCATTGAGGATGAGATCATGAAAATCTCTGGCGGGGTCATAGTCGGTGGCGATTTTAACGCAAAAGCCGTGGAATGGGGTTCCCCGCGGACCGACACTCGAGGTCGTTACGTCCTCGAGTCGGCTGCCAGGTCGGGCCTCTGTATCCTTAACACGGGCGGCATTTCCACCTTTCGCCGTCCAGGGTGCAGAGAGACGATCCCTGACATATCCCTTGCCTCTGAAGGGATTGTCCAGCGGATCTCCGACTGGCGTGTCTGCGAGGAGTATTCCTCTAGCGACCATCAGGGGATCCTCTTCAAGGTCCTTCCCGAGGGTGCGCGCTTGCGCGCTGAACCTGCTCCTCTGGCTCGACGCTGGAACACCAGTCGTCTGAGCAAAGACACTTTTAAAGAAGTAATCAAAGACCAGAGCATTGTGAATTTCACAGGTGCTGAAGATCTGGCAGCATCGACGATGCGTCTCATCGCGACCGCGTGTGAGCAGTCGATGCCCGGAGTTTCCCGCCGCCACAGGAAGAAGCCGGTTTACTGGTGGACGCCTGAAATCGCGGAACTCCGGAGGAGATGCCTTGGTCTCCGACGAGTTGCGCAGCGAGCAAGGAACCGCCCTGATGCAAATGCCAGATCGGCTGAGCACAGAGCGGCCCGCCGAGAGCTCCGCGGTGCCATCAACCGGAGTAAAGTCAGGTGCTGGAAGCAGCTGTGTCAGGATATCGACAACGACCCCTGGGGGATGGGCTACAAACTTGTAACCCAGAAGCTAGGGGCTCGCTCACCACCTGCGGTCATGGAACCACAAGCCATGGCCGTCGTCGTCGATACACTGTTTCCCAGCCACCCAGTCCGGCCAGTCAGGGAATTCGGAGAGGTAGGCGCCTTCCCAGTTTTCCGGGAAGAGGAACTCACCGCCGCCGTCCGATCCCTACGACCCAGAAGAGCGCCCGGTCCCGATGGCATTCCGGCGGAGGTGCTCAAGCTCGCTGCGGAGGTGAATCCAAGGCTTCTGCTCGATATGTTCAACGCGTGTCTGGCGGAAGGCGTTTTCTTTTCTTCGTGGAAGGTTGCCCGCCTTGTTCTTATTCCGAAGGCGAAGAGCACACCGGGGACCCCTTCTTCTTTCCGACCCCTGTGTATGCTCGACACGGCCGGGAAAGTGCTTGAGAAGCTCCTGCGTGTCAGGCTGACCGAGGCCATCGTCTCTGCGGGGGACTTGTCCCCGCAGCAGTACGGCTTCAGATCCGGTCGCTCTACCATCGACGCTATCCAGGAGGTAGTTGAGGCAGTGCGGAGGGCGGAGGACCACAACCACTGGTCGCGCCGCGTGGTCCTTCTCGTCACGCTCGACGTGAAGAACGCTTTTAACTCCGCCAGGTGGAGCGATATGCTGTGGGCGCTTGAGCATACGTTCCAAGTTCCCTCCTACCTCCTGCGTATGTTGGAGGCGTATTTGTCAGACCGCGTTCTGTTGTACGACACGACCGAAGGTCAGCGGCGCATTCCCATCACTTCCGGGGCTGCGCAGGGGTCCATTCTCGGACCAGATCTCTGGAACGTGTCTTACGACAGCTTGCTGAGGCTAGACATGCCCGATGAGACCCGCCTCGTTGGCTATGCTGACGATGTCGCTGCCTTGATCGCTGCGAGGAACGTCGAGCAGGCAAAACTGAGGCTCAGCGTAGTGATGGCCAAGGTCAACGGGTGGATGCGAGATCACGGCTTGTCCCTGGCTATCAGTAAGACGGAGATCGTCGTCCTCACCAAAAAGAGGATTAACACCGTGTTCCCGGTGCAGATAGGTGACGTCACACTCGAGACTAAGCCTGCTGCAAAGTACCTGGGAGTCATGGTCGATAGCAGACTGTCTTTCGGCGAGCAGATCCAGCGCGCCGCCGACAAAGCCGCTAAGGGTGTCGCTGCCCTTGGTAGGCTTATGCCAAATGTCGGCGGTCCTCGCTCCTGCAAGCGCCGCTTGCTCATGACTGCCGTCCAGTCAGTCTTGCTGTACGGGGCGGAGGTATGGGCTCACGCACTCGAGAAGCGAGTCTACCGAGACCGGCTTGCCCGAGTCCAGCGCCGAGGAGCTCTGCGGGTCGCTTCGGCCTACCGCACAGTCTCCGAGCCTGCTGTGATGGTGATCGCCGGAGTCATTCCCGTCCTCTTCCTCGCGAGGGAGAGGCAGGCGATTTACCGGAGGAGGCCTGAAGTGGGCCGGGAAACAGCTGCCAGGGAAGAGCGCGATCGCAGCTTCGACTCTTGGCAGCGCGACTGGGAAGCCGAGCTGAGGGGACGTTGGACCTTCCAGCTCATACCTTCCGTCCGACCATGGGTGGAACGGCAGCACGGCGAGGTCGATTACTACGTGACCCAGTTTCTTTCTGGGCACGGGTACTTCCGAGCCTATCTGCACCGGATGGGCAAAGTCGCCAGCCCGGACTGTCTGTATTGCCCCGGCATCCCAGACACGTCCGAGCACACTTTCTTTCAGTGCGACCGTTGGTACGTCCGCCGAGCCTCGCTTTCATCTGAGATCGGCGTGATCGTCAGCCCAAACAACATCGTCGGAGCTATGCTCCAGGGAGAGGGCAACTGGAACTGTGTCAAGCACTACGTCCAGGCCATTCTTCGGGCGAAAAAGGTCGACCTCGATCGGCCTTAATCCTCAGCTTTTCCCCAAGGAGGTTGCCCTAGTGGCGTAATATCAAAGGCCTAGCCCGAAGTAATGTGTGAAACAGTTCCAGGCTAGTGTCCTCGGTGCCGAGGGAGGTGGTTTAGTCGGTAGTTCACGGGACATCGAGCTCGTGGGAGTCCGACACTACTGAGGGGACAACGAGCCCCTCAGTGTGCGTAAACGCATTCCACCTCCTACCCCAAAAAAAAAAAAAAAAAAAAAAATTATCAATAAAGGTGTTATAAAACTAGGCTAAATAAAACCCATTCTTACCTTAAGTAAGTTGGCCAAAATGGAGTTTGAAGTGCCGTATGTTTGGAAGTATATCGATTTTAGTTCCTTATATAATGATTTTTTAGCCAATTGATACTATATTTACCGTTTAGACGTACATCTCGTCGAACATGCCGAACATTATCTTTACGGTATGAAAATATATTTCTATGGATGGTGTTTGATAATAAAAGTTTGGCTTCGCCTGAATTAATTGTACATTTTCAAGCGCCATAAACTGCTGAGGGTATTTTAATTTCAAAACCCTAGAACGATGTTAGTATTGAATTGAATATCTTTAGCGTTGGAAAAGCATCAATATAAAAAAGTAAAGCTATAGTTTTGTACAATACACCTCAGGAAATTAATTATCCACGCTGAACCTATGATCATAGAAACTACAAGGTGATTCGATGCTTTATGATTCAAAATAACAATGAATAAAATGGGAACAGCTGATTGACTAGAAACAGCTCATTAACAGTAAACAGATAATTTACAAATAAATCAGTTGTTTTAAATGAAGATGCTTATTTGTCCGTAAAACAGATTTTTGCTGCCAATCAGCTATTTCGACTCAATCAGCTGTTTAGTAAAAATCAGCTGCGTTTTTATAGTTTTCATTTTGATGATACAGTGATTCCAGTGCATTACTAGTATAACCCATTATCATTTATAAAAAAAGTTTCCTCTGATTAAAAGCACATTTGAAGAGGAAAATATCACATGGGTGGTATTTTGTAATCAGGAGAAAATATCTTTTAAATGAAAAATAAAATTTACACGTTGGTACAATGTGCTGTGTTTACCACTTTCAATATCCTGGGAACCAATGGGCATGAAGCAAAGATTCAAGATAATAAATTGTTTGTAATTTCAAACTGAATTCAATGGTGCTAACAAAGATTATATCGTATTTATGTTTCTCCATGTAAAAAATTAAAAAATAACATTGTTGGAGGTTTATCCCCCTTTACCCCTCTTTCGGTGGTTATGGGGTAAGTGGGGTTTTGGGATTTTTTACATAAAAAAAGAAAACAATCGAATTCTGGTTTTAACCATTGAGTTCAGCTTGAAAAAACAAATAATATAGTATTTGAATCATTGCTCTATGTCCTAACAGAGTTTCCAGTGTTATCTTAAAAAATACAGCCCTGTCATTAAGTTCTGCATTCTAAATATTCTGTTCGTCCTAGCTTTTTCAGTTCTTTCAAAGTTTCCATTATTAATTAATTCTTAAAAGAAACTCATTCCCAGATGACGAAATTGAAAGTTTTTGGCCCTGATTTCCGTTACATTTTGTAACACCTATCAGCGTCATAAAAACGTGAACAAGTATGTTTTCAGTTGAAGTTTAAGCTTATTTATACATACAATTTCATGATTTAAGTTTATTGAGTGCAATTTACAATGTATAAAAAACCTACCTCATAATTTGGTTTAATTGGAAGGGTGTTCCTAGACATTTGGGATACTTTGTACTAGATATAATTTTATTTTGAGTTTTTTTATATTATAATTAGGGCATAAAAATTATACGCATATGTATACCCTATTAACTGGTTATTATTACAAGTAAAGTTACTACCAAAAGCTTGAAGCATTGAATTAATAATATACTTTTAGTAGTTAAATCAATCACTTTATTATTGATATTCTTAAGTAAACAAGATCTGTCAAAACAAAAGTCTTTCTCCCTTTATGTCTCTATGGCGATAATTGTAGTTCTCTCTTATTGTATTTCGTGTACGTTTAGTGGTTAAATAATGTAAACTGTATTATTTGATATACTTCTTTGAATAAACATATATACGAGATCTACTATCTTTTCTCTCTACCATAAATCTTTAGAAAAAAATACTTCATTTATAGTAGCCATAAAACACTTAGGCTATAAAAAGCATCATGATAATAAAAATCGGATTATTTTTATTTTTATATATAAAAAAATCAAAGAACCCATTTTGGAGGGGTCTATTCCCCTTTACCCCCCCCCTTCCGGAGGTCCAATCGTGATTTTACACTATAATACAATAGATCTTAACTAAATGAAGCCACATACAAAGTTTCATTAGGATATGTTGAGATATAAGCAAAATTTAAAATTTTAGTTATTTCTCATAAGGTTAACATTGGAACAATGTACTGTGTTTACCAATATCTCGAAACCACCTATCGATACCTCGGTAACCAATGGACATAGAGCAATGATTGAAAGTACCAAATTGTTTATTTTCTTAAGCTGAATTCAATGGTCCAAATAAAAATTTGATTATTTTTATTTTTCTGTGTAAAAAACTCAAAAAACCCATTTTTTGGGGGGGTTTATCCCCCTTTACCCCCACATCCGGTGGTCCGATCGGGCTGGTTCACGAACGTCCCAGTGATTACCACTTTACATGTTTATACCAAATTCCATGAAGATCGGACCATATTTACGGCCGCTATCGTGTGACATATATATATATATATATATATATATAGAGAGAGAGAGAGAGAGACAAGTCGTAGCCACATGCTGTAATTGGGCACTTCATGAAGTGTCCAGCGCTAAACCGGCCACTTCATGAAGTGCCCGGCTCGTCTGGGCACATAGTGTAATTGAACGGTTTCATTAAAATTACAGTATGTGTCCAACAAAATTGGGCACTTCACGAAGTGCCCATCGCTTGTTGAGCACATGCTGTAATTATTTCTTTTACACTATGTTTCCAGCTCAGATGCTGGACACTTGATGTAAACACGTAAAACTGTTGTTTACGTTGCTGTTGGTAGTATCCGATGTAATATTTTTAATAATACAAAATAGGAAAATTTAAAAAGAATTTTGCAGAGCATTAAGAATAAGATTGTTCACCACTTAACCAGACAATTCTTGCCTAAATTTTTTTTCTTAGTTTTTTTCTATTTTTCTGAGTTATTTTGGCTGCACATAATTGTTAATATTATTATTACTATTATTATTGAAACAACAAACTGTTTTAAAATTGTTATTGATTAAATAATAATATTAATAGTGATGTGTAGCCAAAATAACTCAGAAAACATAAACTAGACAGTTCAGTCAATTTAAGTTTTATGCTTTGATAAAAAAGAATACATGA
Organism: Flexamia atlantica; assembly: GCA_035578135.1. Classification (NCBI taxonomy): domain Eukaryota; kingdom Metazoa; phylum Arthropoda; class Insecta; order Hemiptera; family Cicadellidae; genus Flexamia; species Flexamia atlantica. The sequence goes on along the minus strand of JAQJVK010000004.1, from coordinate 34,793,253 downwards.
AACATTCTACCTAACACATTTATATGTAACATAACACGTCAACATTAACATTAACCTGTTTTTTCATGTTTTAATTGATTAACTACTTACTTAGTTACCTTTGATAAAACTTAAATAAAGTATAGCAAGATAAAACAAAATTATAGAAAGAGCCAAAAGAGTCATGAAAAAATAAAACAATTCTTTCTTTTTTATATTAAAATTGAAAACATTTAATTAATATACAATTTTACGAGTTCTTTTGTTCTTTTTACAATTTTAATAGCATTGACAATTTAGGTTTAAGTACTTCTGTTATGTCAGTATGAATGAATTAATATAATATTATTATAACAGACCTTTTCCTTGTAAATTCGTTTATAGAATATTAAAAAATGTAAATTGTCCTGTTTACTTAACAGTTTTTAATAAATATGCTTTAAATCTTTATTATATTCCTACTGACATCGGTAGCGTAAAAACCTAAGTTTATATTATTAAGTCAAATATTTGGAGATTCATATGAATAATTTGTCTAAAGGGGTAACCTATGAATATTAAACGTTATTCAAAAGTAAGCGGTTACTAAAAAATTCTAGTGGTTCGATTGTTAACTATCATTATTTTTTTATAGCGCACTACCTATAACTTCGGTCTATTGTTTGATTTTATAACTATTTGAAAACCACAATATTTGTATTAAACCTTTAACCAAATACAAGTGTCTGTGTTTTATCCTATATTAAGTAATTACTATTTTATCGTGAAAAATAACTACGTTATTGTTAATTGTTCATTTTAGTAAGAACTCAACTGAGACAGCAAAACATTTACCATCCAAATATAATGTAGACTAATTATATTTTTAAAATGCTTATGCAACTAAAAACAATGTTAAAATGTTTATATTTCAAAAATATTAAAAGGTTTCATGCAAACTGTGACATCGGCTACTTTAACACAGACATTGGGATTTAATGTAAACATTTACAACTTAGTTTAGCAAAGATTTAAAATCGACTGCCCAACATGCCTCGATAGTTACAACATGTTTCCAATGAGCGTTGGGCACTTCATGAAGAGTCCAGTATCGTTGGGCAGATGCTGTAATTTTGATTGAAATAATCGAGTTACACTAAGTGCCCAGGCGCGTTGGGCACTTACTGAAGGACGAGCTGCGTTGGACACTTCATGAAGTGCCCAATTACAACAAGTGGCTACGACATATATATAAAACATGTCATTGAGATTGAGAATGTCTTCCAAAATTACGGTCGAGGTAAATTAGTCAAATTGGAAACACTAATCATTCCAAACGGCGCGCAGTAAATTATAATGCGTCTGTAGGGGCGAGAGTAGAATGAAGATAACGTTATCAATATCCAGTCTATCCCAACTTATCGCCGCCCGGAAATGAGCCAGAATTGATCGAGAATCGAACACAAAGCCATTTTGTTGTAGTGGTGATTTGATTGCTAATGAAGAATAATTTAGTAAGGTATAATCTAGACTCAATAAATAAACGAATATTTTAATCAAGTATTGATCAGCTATAATGGACCATAATCCACTGTTATGATCTAGTAGTAGTCTTTATTATGTAGACTTATTTTATTTATTAAATATATATGAAGAGTTATTATTCTCGATCTAAAACTATTATTGACATTTTTTAATGATTATTTTTCAAACTTGACGATATTCTCAACGGATATGCGCCCCCTTCAACTTTGTTTCCTATCCCGAGAAATTGTGAATAAATGGGTGAAAATAAAAATCACCCATTTTGAAAATAAAGAAAAACTAAAATTTCTGTAAAAGTTCCAACAGTTTGATGGAATTTTAGCGAATTTCCCCTATAAGGAAGAAGCTGTTACCGTAGTACTAATGGTTAAGACCTAAGCACAAGACCATGATAACTTTTCGTTTTGGGGCCCCCAGAAGCAAAGAACACTATTCGTTCATTTTCCTAAATAAATAAATAAATAAGTAAGTAAATAAATAAATAAATAAATAAATAAATAAATAATAAAATAATAATCAATAAATAAATGTGTGTGTGTGTGTGTGTGTGTGTGTCTTTAAGCACGACAACTCACTTAAAAATTCTCCGATCTTAATGAAATTTGCTATGGACGTGTAAATAGTAATCTTTCGTACGAGTTCGTAAACCACCCCAATCGGGCTACCGGAAGGGGCGGTAAAGGGGGGTAAACCTCCCAAAAATGGGGTTTTGAGTTTTTTACGTATAAAACTAAAAATTACCTAATTTTTGTTGGCACTATAGAATTCAGCTAAAAAAACAAACAATTTAGTAATTTGAATCACTGCTCTATGTCCATTGGTTGCCGAGATATTGAAGATGGTAAACACAGTACGTTATCCTAATGTTATCCTTATGGGAAATAAGTAAAATTCTATATCTCGCTTATTTCTCAACAGATCTTGAAAACCTAGTAAATGGCTTCTTCTAGTTCTAATCTACTATTGAAGTAAATCTACCCAGTTTAACATACCTGTAGCAGCAAACCTGCATACTCATTCCCCATGTTAATCTTATGGAGCTTACAAAAACATGCTATGCATGCATCTCGCTATGTTGGATTGAAATATGTTGTTTGCATTTGAAATTCTCTGAGTATGCAGGTCTGCTACAACGGGGTTATTGTATTTTGTAATGTTATACTAGTCAAACAAAATGAGACAACACGCATTCTAGTGCGGGCTGGTATGCATAGTTAGTTCGACTGGCCTGTTAGAATTGAATTGACTTCTAGAAGCTGATAATGAGTACATGAGGATAAAAAATGACCTGTTGCCTTTTTTTGTATTTATTTGTGATCCCAATCCAAGATGGCTACAAGAATAAGGTGGCAGGCTTCAAAATCCTCCAATGATTTTCTAATATCACGATTGCTATTAGATAATCCCTTAATTGTTAAATCATAGTGTATAAAGGGCTAGAAATAATAATATTTGAGTATAGAGAGATACGTGTACGAGTTCCTCCTGGTAAGAATCTACGATTTAAATCTGGGAGAGTAACAGTAGTTGAGAAAAGATAATGAAGACTCTTAACCTTAGGAATATCGTTATAAGGGAAGTTTTTTCGTTTTTCAGTTATATTTTACATGCTAAACCACATACTAATAGTTTACCAAACTATGAGCATCGGAAGTGCCGTATTCAAGATGGTGGCAAGAAGTGGCTTCAAAGATGGTGTAAAATTTATTATAAATATTTAGGAAATAATGGTAAAAGTGGTATATCAATGACTCTGGTGCTATGATATCACTGTAGATAATTAACATCTCTTATTCCTTGACTTTAACAAAAATAATATTTCAAAATATAAATTTTACCTGAAAGAGTAAATAATTTACCTAAAATAAAAATACTCTCATCCTCGTGGTGGTAACATTTTTGCAAGCTTCTCTCTTGAGTGGCGCTCAAGTAAATTAATATTTCGCTAAAGCACAAAATTCTAGGATCTGCATTATATTTTTTTTGTTGTTTTCTAAGGAACAAATGTCCTTAGAAATATCGTTATTGAAACTTTAATATGAAGTGTTTTCAAAGTTGAACGAGAAACAATAAATTTTTTTATAACTTTTTCACTTAGTCACTTTTTCAGAACATATATTTGGAACCCTAAGTCATCTCATGATACGAAAATAAATGCTTCATTGTCCGTAACTATTAAAATTGTTACATGGACATAGGCAAGAAAATTATAATTTTTTCAACATATAAAATGTCTCATAAACATTTCAAAATAAATACACGAAACTGAATAGTTCAATATAGTATTGATTTTGAAAGCCTACAGAATATTATAGAAGAGCAAGCAACATAAAACAGCTATGTAGCGTAATTTATGAAAATTGTTGTTTATATTAAGAAAAAAACTTTTAAAATTTTAAGTGAAAATATGAATTTGTCATTTAACAAACTAATAACTAAGGCCTATGTAGCTTATAAATAAATAAAAAAACGGAATTATTTGATATCGTTGAAAGAATAAGGTGTAATGACAGTAAGCTTGCCTTTTTATTTATTTTTAAATCAATTTCACATGAGAGATTTAAGTTTTTGTGGCAATAGTTTGTAAAATTGGTTTCCCTTCCATATAGAATAAATATCCATGCCACGAAATATAATAATCTGATTTTATAGATAGAAAAATAAGACGTTAAATATTTATAAATCATGAGATTTTTTACTAAAAAATAATGTAGCCTAAGCATGAATTGGAATATATTAAATCGTCCGATTTTCTTCAGAAATAAATTTCAAACATACTAAAACCATCTACGAGAGGCATGGAATTTAATATTTGAATTTAAGATGTTTTAAGATTTCTAATCCTCCTTCAAATATTTCGTACGTACAATATACACGTACAAATATACACGTTTTTCTTAGGGTAAAAACTAAACTAATACACGAGTTTCTTATGCAAGATCTATTCAACGCTTTTTTACCTTTGAACTGGTCCCTTTAGCCCAAGGTTGGCGGTTTTGTTTGAAGTTTACCTAAGATGTTGCGTAAGATGTTATAGTATTTTCATTCAGCAGATCTTGCCAACTTAATGAAAAATAAATTCAGCCTTACTGGTGCAATGCTTTAATTTGAAGTCTAAGCGATATTGGGCTGTAACAATTCTCCTAATAACTACTAATCTTGGTTTAATAATACTAATAGATTTTTTAAACTTTCCTGGAAGTGTTATAAAAAATTATCCTGCTAATATTAAGTGTAAGAGTGTGTGAGTTTGTCATCATTGACAAGAATAAACGATGTTTTTCATCATTGATGGAAATAAACGATGTTTGTCATCATCGATGAAAACAAACTATGTTTGTCATATTATTTTATTCAGCTGTAACTGCATTAATCCAGCTGTTGTAAATGTTAACAAATAAGCACAGATGCACAGAATAACGTTCAAAATTAACAGATGCAAAAAACAGTGCAGAAGCATCACCAGCTGTTTCAAATTTTGAACGTGAACGAAGCCATAGGAAACATCTAGTAACATAAAATTGAGAATTAAAAAAATTGGGGATTGTTTGATGGTGAATTCTAATTAATTTTGAATTACTTGATTTAAGGAATATCGTGCAATAAAAGAGAGTGTTGGTATATATATAAAGTTTATCTACTAATCTTGGTCTAATAATACTAATCGAATCTATTTATTTAAAAACATTCCTGTAGATGTCATAAAAATTATTACATTGCAAGATTAACAATTTAAAAAATGAGAGAATTGGTTGATGGCGAGTTATAATTAATGTTGTAATTATAGATTTAAGAAATGTTGTGCAATAAAAGAGTATGTTGGTATATATATTTACTTTTTTATGGTCTCGAGTACAGTTGAATAGTTTGCGCCAAAAGCTTAGTGTATATATTATGTACTGAGAATGTTTTAAAGCCAACCAGATCATCCTATTTAAATTGGGTTCCTTCCCAGAAGCACAAAAGTGTTCCCATATTAACCTTATGCAAATATATTGTTTACATAAAAGCTATTGTTTACTTGAATTAACTGTCAAGTTAAAGTTGAAAGTATGAATTCCATTTATCTATATGGTCGATTAGGTAGATGACCCAAATACTGTAATGCATAATCAAAGCTCCGCCACATAATTATCCGATGTACCTAACTTTTTACCGAAATTCCGCGTTGAAATTATTTCGATGAATTTTCTTGAATTTCTTGATACAAATACTTTTGACCTTATTAGAGAACACCCGATCGTTTCCAAATTTGCTCAAACAAAAGAAATGAAGTTTAAACGAAAGACAAACTTTTAAAGACGGAAAAAGTTAGTTTACAGTTTTCCATGTCTGGGAAGCTGGTTTTATTTTACTGACAACTAGGCAACAAACTTTTAAATTAATACCTCTTTCACAATTTATTCCATTGCGTTTTTGGGGGAAAAATGAAAAAAAAATAGTTGAAATTAGAGTTGCTTCGGCATGCAATGCAACTGAAAACTTTCTCAATATTGTATTATGTATAGGGAGCATATGATTTAAACAGTGTTCATGATTTTGTATTGTATTGTATGTTTTTTCCTTGTAATGTATTATTTATGGATAAAAAACGCATTCATTCATTAAATCACGAAGGCAATTTTTCCTACGTAGCCAAAAAGTTATTTATGATTTTTAAAATATTTACTTAAATCGGTCATCCAAGCTTCAAAAAAGCATAAATAAAAGTGTGTAATATCGTAGTTAAGATAAATTAAGAATAAAATATTGTACGTAAATATTTCTCGCTTGCTACTGTTGTTGTGGTACAATTTACTCGTACACTCGGCTGCTTCTACTCAGCATTACGTACCCGCTCCTTTGATCTTCTTAAATGAACGTAACTTATCGATTTTTATCTACACAATTGAAGAAATACGTTACGTAAGCTACAATACACAAATTAACGCTTGATATTCGTCTGTACGTTATCTGTTGCCTTGAAAACTATCTGAATCTTAATACAAAAATTACTATTTTGCTCAAATTATTATTATTACTAATGTACGTGCCTCTTTCAAACCATAGAAATTCCTCATTGAGAATAAATACAAAAAAGTGACGTTAAAATTTAAAATAAACTTATACTTTTCAGAAAACCGATTGAATATTTATCTCAACAAGGAAAAAAGTTCATCAAGGTTTAGAACATAATCAATTATATATATTATATTCTTAGTACCTTTTAGTAGCGTCTTCTAAATTCAGGCTTGATTTGATATGAGTTCTTGTGAGCTGTAATGTTTCGTTGTATATCAGCCTGGATATATTTTGTGCATTCAACCTAAATTTTTAATTTGTTTATTTGATCCTTAAACGATTTTCATTGGTGATAATAAACCACAAAACACAATAAAATCCTGACAAATTTGAACTAAAAAAAGGAAAGTAAAAAGCACGAAAAAGGATAAGCTTGGCGCTTCTCAGTTAAAATACGAGCTGTGTGCCTGAGATGTACAGCTTAACTATGACTGTTCAAAACATCGGCTTAACGTAAGAGGCAGTGTAACTTTCAAGCACCCACGGCAACGTAGCCGTTCGGACGATGTAATGTGTTACAAGCCTCATTAAAGTACCTTGTTATTTTGCTGTTACATTTTTGTCAGCTGCTGATTGAATTATACGACTCTCAGTGGTCACACCGTATATTAACGCTCATAATTTTCATTACGAGCTGCTGATGGTTCTAGGATGACCTTATCCTATATTTACAGACTTTTTTACAATTTCACGTTTGAGTTTGAGTTGACAAAACATATTATTATCATATTGCACGAAAAAAAATAGTTTTTGATTTTTAAATCGTCCGCAAAAATCTCACTAGTACAAAACAGCGAGTTGGGATTTTTTGGTGTGCTAACCTAAAATATTGTTATAGTTTCATTAATTTGTGTATGCTGAAATCGCTGTTCGCAATGTGAAAAGTCAACAACAGAAACGTAAACATAGTGAATTACGTTATACTAGTTAAGCTCGAAAATCTAACTTATGGTAAACATTTCAACGATTAAATGTTTATTTCCGGTCTTTTGCTTCTTGTGATGAAATCTACTGTAGTTTTATTTCAAGATAAAATAAATCGCATTAACCGGTACACAGTCAAGTTATTGTTTTTTGTGTTAGTGGCTTGGGGAAACAAAGGAAGATTAGCTTAAAAGATTAGTTTCAAGTTGAAAATATCATTGTGTTTAAGCAACAAAATAATGTTAATACTTAAGTATAAATTGTCATAATCGAAATAAAATAACAATATGATGTTAAAAGTATCAGCCATTATGAATACAGTTCTGCAGCGGATAGTTCCATCCATACTGGTGCCCGACTATGTCCTTGCCAAGACTATATTTCATTGCAGAAATTCTGTCTACTGCTACCGCAGATTCCCATCAGCTCCATGCCTCTTTGTTCTTGAGTGGGCTTTCCCAAGCCTTTTTCCCCTGTCAGACACAAGAACATTGACCATGGTTCAATTAATTTGAAAAAATGTAACAAAAAATATTTAAAACCTCTTAATTACGATGATTTAGGAAACCAAACTAAATTTAGAATCAAATAAAATAAGAAATATAGATTAAATTCCTACTTTTACGAAACCAACGTTTATAAGTGCACAACCTGATCTCTTTAACTGTCAAACACCGGTGCGTTTACCTCAGTGGTCTAGTATGTATCTCAATTCTTATTTTATGTTGTAACGTTGAGTACCAACCATTCTGAAATTCTCTAATATTTCGAAATATCCGTAAAAATGAAATTATAGGATTGCTTCTCTAGTTACTAACTTATTAGTCAATTCAACTTTCATATTTGACCGTAGGAAGATGAGAAGTTCTATAAAGAAAGTTAAAATAATGAGGCAGAGTTTTGAAAACTGAACCCAAAAGATTTACAAAAAAGGGAGTTTTAAAGATGATCTGTGATGAATCAACCAGTTGAAGTGAGAATTAATCAGATTTATACTAATCTACTAAGGAAAACTTGAAAAACTGGAACATTTTTGTTGTAAGTTGTGTACACGAGAACTGGATGCGTACAAAATATGTATTGATGAGAAAGACACTAAAATCTCCCATAAAAAGCCACTTAGTTTAACTTAGAACTAAAGCAGCTTTATTGCAGCTTTCATCTTTACTACTACAGTGTTGTATACATTTCTATAACTATAAGAATTCATTGCATCGGTTGGTCTCTTTAATAACCAACCGATTAATCAACCAATGAAATACAGGTAAGTTCTGTATTACAAACTTGCTGTAATATTTACAACTAGTTGTGTCAAATGGCTGTCACCCCTATTTTCTAATAGCATCCTTAATTAAGGACATTATGATTTCCACACCTGAAGAAATTAATTTGGATTCCTTAAAAACTCTTTGAGTTGCTTTCGTAAAAGCACTGTAACTCTATTTTCAAAATTAGTTTAATAGCATTTCTTTTTTAAGTTCAGCGGCTTATAATTTTAAAGAATGTAAAAACTCTAAATATAAATATCGGGATTGAGTGGAATAGGTTTATTGCTAAAGCCGACTATGAATTTATTGAGCTTACCTTGGCAGGCACCGTCTATACGCTAGAATGGAGCCATTAATTATGGATTACGGCGAGAGCTCATAATATAGCAGCAAGATAATGTTGCAGGGACGTATGGTTGCAGCAAAAAAGGATAACAGTTTGAGTAGTGAGTTTAACATGTTTTAACATTGAATAGACATAATACATTTTTATGATTGAATTGTCTTGATTGTAATTCCGCTGTAAAAGTAGCAATTAAATCAATTACATATGTTTGTGTCACAAAAAATGTTAGTCTAAAAAATCACTATAAGGTACATAGTCTTTTGTAGATTTTCAAAGGTTTTGTTTCACAAAGAAAGGTGACACAAAAATCAAGAATTATAAATGTTTTATGTGACTTGTAGAAATGTCATGACTAGATTTAAGATTCCTTAACCGTGCACCTTCGAGATATAGTTTAAAAGAATTACATTATCAAATAAGTCTGGTGTGTAAGTTATTACTTCCAAAATAAGTTTATATACGTAGAAATTAAACGTTTATGCACTCATATAATTATAATAATACGATAAACTACTCAATGTGACACAACAGCTTTTAAAAGCAAGCACGTCCCCAATTCTTGCTAAAAAAATGACTAGAAAGAGGTTATATAAATAAACATGGACCTCAAAAAATCCCCTCAATTCTCGGCTCTTTGACCCAAAGACAATATTCCTCTTGACATAGCCAGCCCCACAGTGAGCCTCGGGGACGCTCCTCCCTATATAGCAGACTCACCCCAAGCCTACCGAGCCCAACCTTTTAAAACCCAACCCCCAAAACGACTCCGAAATAAGCCGTAACAAACGTGGCTTCCCCCAAGGTTAGTGCAATGGTTAGTACAAGGTTAGCTGTTAGTTGTGTTATTTACTGTAACACATGTGTATTTCTAAAGAGTTTTTATAATTCAACGTCTCCTTATTTTATATACAATGCATTTATAAGGCCTAAAAGCCTTTAAATACTGAGAAACATTATACAAGTTGTGGTTAGGACAAAGGCTGACGCTTGTACTAGCTATTTATAAACAACCTTTCCTGAAACCTACGCCTAATAAAATAACTTACGATCAATGGTCGTAGATCGTGTATGATGATACATATTCATGTTTAACACTTATGAATTACGTAGACCCCAAATTAGGTCCTACAACTTATCCATTAATGCTTGCAAATGTTTCATTCTGTCATGTTGTTGTGTATTTAACAAAAAAAAAGTAATAGTTATCATATTTACTGTTACAAAGCATATTTATTTATCACAATTGAAAAACAAACTAGAAAAATAACTAATGATTATTTTTATAAGTAAACAATTGAAAGATAGCAAAACATCGTGGAAGTAACACATGTGTACCTCTAAAGAGTTTTTATAATTCAACGTCTCCTTATTTTATATACAATGTATTTATAAGGCCTAAAAGCCTTTAAATACTGAGAAACATTATACAAGTTGTGGTTCAAACGAACAAGAACAATGCCACTGTCGAGTTCTACAGACAAGTATTGTTCCGATGTAATCCTTGGTGTCACATTAATTTTCTTCTCGGATTCCCGGTTTTTATTTATCTCTTTCGCAGTCTTACCCTCTCAGGTTGATTCCACAACTGTATTTAACCCTTATTAAATAAAAATTGTAAGATTTATATATAAAAAAGAGTTATATATATATATATATATAAAAGAGTTATATATATATATATATATATATATATATATATATATATATATATATAAAGACTTCTATAAAAAAGTTTTAAAATATTAGAGAATATCTTTAGTAGTCAAGGGGCATGCTAAAATCGTTAGCTTGAAAACTTAAATTAACTTCTGATTGAGAAATATCTGAGGTGGTAAAATTAGACATGCGACTTAACTTTATAAAATTAAATCATGTTTGAAGTGCTTACTGTACATTTTTTAATATTGTACATCCATGGGGTCAAAACATTGTTCGTACCTAGGGCCGATAATGAGGCCCTAAAAAAGCAAACACACAGGCGTGTTTTAGACGTAGCGGACAACTTAAAAGGACTACCAAGAAAAACAAATTGGCTAATATTGATTAACAATATTTTTTTGCGGCTGGGATAATAAACTCACATACTATTATACTTCTAGTGGTAAAGCAAGGTAAACAATACAATTCATGTCCCTAGTCAGTAGTTCAAATCATAGATAAACAAAATACAATAAATAATTTCTATTCTATACTGCAGTTAAATTCTACTGTATATTTATGAAGATTGTTGACCTTCAGCTCTAGGGCTGTAACTTTGGTCTTCACACGGCGTGCTTAAAACAGCTGATAGCGAACACAGCGTATAACATTCCGAAGTTATCAGACTGCGGTGTGGTGAAAACATAGTTACCGCGTCCCACGGGCCCAAAGCCCTTCAAGGGGATTTCCAATCTCAGTATATGAGGGAACATTAAATATTACGACAATGTCGTATTACACCTTTCCCGACCCTTCACACCTAGCTAGCGACCTCGGTAAAGTACATAACGTAGACTCAGTGTTGCCAACAAAACATTCTGAGCCGTGCCTTTAGGAAGAGCGGCCGATAGAATATTTTCGTTTAAATATCCTACAAAATAATAAATGGAAAATTATTTGACTTTTGAATCTTTATTGTTAATAAAAACCGATGAAAATAATGAAATAAACAATGTTAATTTCTTTTGCGAACTAAGGATAACACCAACAATAATGGGTAATGCAATAATTCAGTAAGGTTGGAACGTAACGTAATTTGGAACGTAATGTAATTTAATGTAAACGTTGGAACGTAATGTAATTTTGATAAAAAAAAACTTAAGCAACGATTTAAAGAAGATAAAACCTCAATCAAAGCCAAAAAATAATGTAGCAAACCAATTGTCAACAAAAGTCAACCTTCTGCAGCAGATAACTTTAATTTCTGAAAAAAATCTTTTGCAATATCTTCCTAAACCAGAAGATAAGACAAGAATAATATCTGGGTATTAAAATAATAGGCACCTAAAAACTTAGCTTCGGATTTCAAAACAAATGTAAATGCAGTATTTCAGTTGAATCTTACAGTCGATAAATGCCAAGAAGTTCAAGCCTGTAAATCAGTCAGCGACTGTTATCAAAGTTTTCGCTATCTAAGTTTGTGACAACGGCGACGTGACTACCATTAAATTATGGTAAATATTATTGCTTGAGTTCCCTTCTGTCACTCATAATGATTTAAAAGCAAATTAATAAATTAGGTGTACGCTCTTTCATCGCGTAATAAGACGAACTCACAAATAATAACAACCCAGTAACATTGCTATAAAATTAACAATGGGGGAAAATAATTTAATCAACACATAGAATGTAAATTAACTTGTTCGCGATTCTGAGTTCTTTGCCACAATCCTGGTTCTCTGCTTTCAAGCGCACAGAATACAATATACTATTAAGCAGTGCTGTTTAAGTTCCAGATTTCAAGCTCAGATCCTGGTTTAAAAATAAATCTTACTGTAACGCGTTGCAGCTTGGGAGCGATCGCTCCCATGCCGCCGCGAACGTGTTAAAATAATAAAAAAACTATGGATTAAATATCTGAAAATTTATATCCGACAAAGTACATCACCTACTACTGTTTGGTCAAAAATCCTTCCGCTAATCTAAAAATGGCTTTGTGATAAAAGCAAACCTTACTCTTAATACACCCAGAGAAAACGTACTCCCAATGTCTTTCGTAAATCGTGCACGAGAATTTCACCAGAGAGCAGCAGCACCTGATTGGGGTCAATTGTGTACAAAACAAACAAATAATTTTGATTAATTTTGGTAAAAAAACTTAAGCAAGGATTTAAACCCTCAGTCAAAACCAAAACCTAATGTAGCAGAACAATTGTTTTGAAACATTTTAATAATTTTACTAGTCTGTTGTCAAATTGACATAATTTGAAATTATTTCAAACAACCCTCTTACGACTCGTCCAGCAATGCTATAGCCTTTGCTTTAAGTAGAATTCATTGTTGAGACGGTTGTGGAAGAGGATCATTGAAAACGCAACGTAATGTAATTTTGATTAATTTTGGTAAAAAAAACTTAAGCAACGATTTAGAGAAGATAAAACCTCAATCAAAACCAAAACCTAATGTAGCGAAACAATTGTTTTGAGAATTTTCAATAATTTTACTAATCTGTGGTCAAATTGACATAATTTTAAATTGTTTCAAACAACCCTCTTACGACTCATTCAACACTTCTACAGCTTTTGCTTTAAGTAGAATTCATTGTTAAAACGGTTGTGGAAGAGGATAATTGAATACGCAACGTAACGACGTATACGCTAAAAATGAAAAATTAAAAAAGTGCAGGGCTGGCAACTTATTCTCCCTCTCTCTCGTCTTCACGTCGTAGCTTCAGCCCTTCCCTTGGCAAAGTACCGCCTCAGGTAATTGTATTTTCCCAACTATTTAACAACAGTAGGGAATCTACAATATAACTTTTCTCTCCTGGGCGAAGGGAACATTTTGTATATATTGGCCCGTGTTTGTTTCTATCAGGTTTCATCATGACTCACCCCGTGAGGATTTTAATGTATTCAAAAGCAACTAATAAATAATACACTTTTTACATGTTAAAACATGTGTACCCTTTTCATAACACTACTTATAAATGTAATAGTGTGTCATTAAAACACTTCGTGTTGATTAAATAGTGTAATAGCTGAACTTGAAGGTAGCAAAACATTTTTTGGTGAGTTGAATTCATATTAACTACCTTTTTATTAATGTACAATGACAATTTAGAACCAGAATTGATAAAGATCCTCCTAGCAACCACTTTATTCAAAAGCAGTTCTTGAGTTTTAAGATTAATGTCTGCATTTGTAAAAAGAAAGCAACTGAAAGGCTTTCGGTGAGCAGTGAAGCTGTAAAGAAGGTAAGGGAGAGTTTTACAGTAATTCTCAGAAATCTGTCATGAGAGAGAAATCTATTCTAAAATGCATGAGAGAGCCACAGTCGACAGTGTTGGAAAATTCCACGAAAAAATATAAAATTCAAGCCTTACAAACTTTAGATACTTCAAGCGTTAAAACAAAATGACAGTTATAAGACTTATTTTTTGATAGCATGTAGACCTTGGTAGAAAATTAACAACTATTTTTTCTTTAAATCTTCAATCTTAAGCGATGAAGCAAAATTCCATGTATGGTAAAGTAAACAGACATAATACGGGAATATGGGGTTTGGAGAACCCCCTACATTAAACAAGAGCGCAATTCTCCAATACTTGATGAGTTTTGTGCTGTCGCTTACAGTAAAATTGTACGGACGTTTTTTCTTTTATGAACTTAATTGAAATGAATTTTTTGGACTTGGTGACAGAATGGCTTCTGCAAATTTCATTCTGCAATTAGATGGCGCACCTCTACATTACCACGTGGATGTTTGTGCTGAACTTCATCTCTGCTTGAGAGATGAATCGAATGATGGTACCTCCAGAAGTGTCTGGAAATAAATAAACGATCCAGGAAATAAATAATCTCCCTGGAAATAAATAAACGATAAAGTGAACACACCATAATGATCATTAAGCATACTTGAGGTCGTATTAGTAATTCTATCGAAACAATCGATCAAGAAACACTTATCAAAGTATGACAATAGCTTGGGTACAGGATTGGTATTTGACGTGTCACAAGGGGTTCTCATATTACATGTGTTTAATTCTTATTTGGTCTGCCAGGGACGAAATATGTTAAGTTTTTTTATGTATCCGTTTCATTTATTTAATGTCAAATACATGTAAATTTATGTGTGCTTGAAATCATGACCATAATTTAAAATAACACTTATATTCATCCTCTGGAAAGTTTCTTCGTACATTTTTAAATTCACGCTAAGCGTCTTAATAAATTGTAATAATTAAAATTTAATATTAATGAAAAATATGTAAACACTGTTAAAAATAAATGTTTAAATACTGTGTGAAAGGCGAATGATTTCTCCCATACACCTAATTGGGCACAATTTGCAGTCCAAAATGTCGTTTTCAGATGATAATAAATTATTTCATATTCTGAACCAATGCCAGAAGCCCATAAATCCAAAAGGCACAGCTAAAAATATTAAAAACAAAATGGAACTTTGATGCTCTCTACCAAAGTCTCCTTAGTTCGGTTGAGAGTTTAAAATTGATGATTAATGATTGACGCAGCCACTTCAATCTATGTGGAGGTTGGGTTATGAAGCAGCGCGTTTAATCAGGATATTGTGGTAATACTTCGAAGCTCCCGGTATAGTTCCGTATTTAAGGGCCAATATAAAAGGGTAAGTTTGCATTACGTTTAAGAGTCAGGTTTAAATTGTATTATATTTATACTCAGACATTATATTACATTAGTTTTTGAAATATATACGCTATATACGTTAAGTGAAATTAATGGTAGGTAAAAAAGAGGTTTCAAAGATTTATTCAGGTAAATCATATCTAGTTTTTATAATACTTCAGAATATAAAAGAAAAGTCTAAATTAAGGAAGAAGGTAATTTAGCAATACATATGCTAAAAAATGAAAATAAAATAGCTAAATAAATAAAATTCATTTAACTTCAAAATGGTTAAATTATTACTATTATTATCAAATTATGACAAAAACTATCCTACCCTACACTGTCTTTTTTTCATGGCTCTTGTCTCAGCTACCAACGAAGGTCCATCATCCGACCTCAACCTTTTAGTTGATCTTAAACTTGAAAATAACGCACGGTTTATAACGTTGTAACTATAAAATATTTTGCTAAAACAAGACGGACCGCAATGTTTTCTGAAATATTTTGTTATGATTTTATTGAACATTACTTCCAAAATCCGTTAAAATGATCAATAGATGTAAAGTGCACATTTAAACAAAATTATATACAAGGCAATCAATATTTTGATTTGGATTTTTGCGGACATTTGCCATCACTGATTAGTAAAAAACAAGTTTCACGACGTTTCGGGATCTGGAATCTGATCCCGTCTTCAGGTGGAAGAAAACCTAGAACATAACAAGATTAGTAACACATAGCCAGGAAAACCTGGACAAACACACAGCTAAAACAGAAAAGTGTAAAAGCAGTCACAAAAACACTATGCTGAAAAGAAAAACAATAACACAAAATAACACAGGAATCACAAGTGTCAAGAATCACCAGACAGGAGAGAGCACGTCCACACCCAATCAGAGCTGAGCCGAGACTGGTGGGAGGAAGGAAATGGCGGCGGCGACGGAAATGGTGGCGGCCACAGCCAACCAAATCACGGCGCGCTACCGGTGGCGAATACCTGAATCAGAGACATGTGATATGCAAATTCCGTGTGTCTGTTTGTGTTTTTTAGTTAATTTTTAACCTGATTCAGCCCCTTGGCCTTGCTACGGGTTAACACGTTGTGAGAATTTTGAACAGAATTGTTAGTAATTACCCTATTTGCTGACACTTTATTACCCATGTCTTTCAATTCTTTGTTTAGAACAAAGAATTGAATTATAAGAAAATTCTTTTTATAAGAAAATCATATCCTTATTTTGTTTTCCTTATTTGAAAGCAAACGGAACTTCTTAAAGACTATAATATATTAAAATTAGAAATGGAAATTATTATAAATGAAATATATAAGTTATAATAATACGCCTTCCAAATTATTAAGAATTATTTTTACAGTAAACGTATAGAAAAGTTATTGTTTCATCACTTTACAACTGACTCAAATCAAACCCAGGACGTTCAACATAACATCCAGTTTAACATGTGGCTTCTTTATTAGACTGGGTCACGATGCTGCAAACTCTGCGAATTCACCCATTGATGTGATCAAGTTCACAAAATAACCACATGGAGAAAATACTTTATTCCGTCGTCGATGCCGTGGTAAAACGGAGGCGTAATAATATCAAAAGATGCCCTAAAAGCTGTCAGGACTTAATTGCATATTTCATTCGATGAAACAATTTAATAAAGCCAGTGAGGCCAGCGTTTCGAAAAGAGAATGTTACTTTTATTAAAAGCTTATGCAAAATGACCGATTTGTAATAAATTTTTTAATTTGCGCGTTTACTACGAAATGTTTTGTATAGATTTTCAGCAACCTAAAATATTAATTTTTCACGCTTTTATGGGCAAAATTAATCCATAAATCTGATAAAACTGCCCTAAAGCAGAGACAAATATTTTTTCTTCTGAAGTGTACAAACATGTAGTCTCAGAAGTAAATGTCAGGAATTCATAAAATATATTATAAAAATAAACACAGCATAGTGTAACGTTTGAGGTGGGGTGGGTCTTACTATAAAAGTGGGAAACGTCCAGTTGTCTTATTATTGAACCATCATAAAAATAAACGGTATCATTGAACTGACACATACTTTCTCCTTTAAAGCCATTTAAAGCAAGAAAACCTTTATAACGAAATAAAAAAAAATCTGCATAACAAATTCACAACTATTTCACAAATACACATCAAATTTTGTTAAACTCTGTCTGTAATAAACGGAGATGTCGAGTTTCAAAATATTTGCCATAGGAATGACATTAGACAACGAACTGCGTTTACCGCCAAACAAAAATATCAGTTATCTCCGCAACCAGTTGGCGTAGACTAATAATTCAAAATACTGGACTATTGTTTTTTAGCCAAATTTAATTGTTAAAAGTATATTTTGATTATTTTTTTAAAAATTTTAAGTAAATTTGAAAAACAAGATTTTTTCAACACTTAAATCCCCATAACTTATGAGCTTGAATTTTTACAGAAATGTGGGTGGTGTCATTTTGTTTGGCATCTCAAGCCCTACAAACCATGACATTTTATATCAAAATCGTTAGAGCCATTTGTGAGAAATTTGGATTTTTGTTGTGTTTCTATGGGGTTTTATGGCGTAAATACCCTTAAAAAATTTAAAAAAAGCTCCTGGAGGTATTACGGTTTATTACCTACATGCCAAATTTCATGACTATGTGTAGGGGGGAGAAAGTAAAAGCAATTCACCATTGATTACTATATCCACCATTTAATAACGAACTTTGACTAATTATTCGGTATGGTTAAGGTGGACCTCACTCGAACCAAGCCAAGGAAAAACCAAGGAATTGAGGGTAGTAAAATTTTAATCTTAAAACTTAATGTAGATAAAATCATTATTATGTGAAACTATTAGTAGCTTGACTTGAATATAATTTAAGTATTTGAATTTGTTTTATTTAAGGTGTTTTTTGGATTTGTCCTTTGAATTGAGCAGACCGATCTTGTCGTAAAATTAATCTAATGTAAAAGTTTTGGTTAAATTAAACAAGTTATTCTTAACTAGTAGTTAATTATGGTTATCTAACCTAATAGAACTAGTGGACGCAAGACGGAAGATGAAGGACACACCCACTGCGGAGTCTTGCAAATGACAGCCGATGTATCATTTGGTAACTCTGTCTCAAAAAAGTTTATCGAACAACTCGTCATACAAATGCGTTGTAAAACTTTTAGGGGTTCATAATTATCTGATACTAATAAAACGATAATAATGTAATAGGAGTATTACTATTTTTTAAAGAAAATCCTACACATTACCCTCAAAGCGTGGGGAACGCGCCAAAGTCGGACAGTGCCAAAGTCGGACAGCGCCAAATCGAGACTGTTTTTCCGTCCTGAGTTGGCGCTGTCCGACTTTGACGTTTCTGTGCAAAAATGATCAGTCTGGGTTTGGCACCTGACGCTCCCGCCAAATCGGGACTGTTTCAAAACAGTCCTGAGTTGGCGCCGTCCGACTTTGACGTTTCTGTGCAAAAATGAAACAGTCCCGGTTTGGCACCTGACGCTCCCGCCAAATCGGGACTGTTTTAAAACAGTCTCGGTTTGGCGCCTCGCGCACAAACGGAACTAAGCACTTTTGGCCACATCCCGATTTATGTCATTGACTGTACCCTCCGCCATATTAGCCACACCCATCGCTGTATTTAAACCACACCCCCAAATTCTATTGGTTGTTTTATGAGAATCCCGCTCCTCCGTCGAGGGACATTTGAAACAGAACAGCTGGATACGTTTACACGATATTTTCTTAACTGTGGTGAACGTCCTCGTGATTTTTCTTGTTTATGAAGTGGCAGTTTTTTAATCGAGTTCGTGCAATGAGTCATTTAATATAGGCCTATTTTTAGATCCGCCAGTAATCCGGTTTACCAAGACCAAGTTAGATAACATGTTTTTGTAATATATTCCTGGGTAATATTTAGGGCATTTCATTATGTCAAACAATTGACTGTCCCTGTTAAAAAAATCCCTGCAACATTTTTGTTAACTCTTGAGTTTAGTAAATGTTTTATGCGGCATGTCTTAAGAATAAGGAGGTGACTTACGGGAAAGTCTGAAAATTCTGAAACCATTTTATATTTTTACTACGAATTAACCAGAATTTACAATTGTTTTTCCATAACCACCCCTTTTTAGAAAGGAATTTAGACTTTTTGAGTTGAATGGCAGGTAATAACTCAAATATTTCCGGCCAACCTGGAAATACAACGATAACTACGCCGGGATGACTTGATAGTTCTAAGGAATGTTGCAGTCGGAATGTGTTTTGGCCGTTCCAAGTGATAGAATTAATTTGTGCTTGTTGATTGTCGTGTCCGTTCTCAGTACCTGTGAATGACCTTTCTAATAACCTTTCTAAACTTCACGTCAAGTCCATTTTCTTAGTTACACGGCCGCATTGGCCGAATGGGGACGCGACGTGACGTGACGTGTAGCCTATAGCCTCTATCAATGCCATTCGCCCAAGCGGCTGTTATGAAAGCAAATTTTATACTAAAACTGTACAAAGTGCTGTTTTTGGCGTTCATTATTTATATTAATTATATTGATGCTTATCGCTTATAATATCTTATAAATGTCAGTAAGATGTATCCCCTTTAAAATAAAAGGGTTACGAATGTATAGCCTAAAAGTGTCAATTTCAAACGTTAGAGTAACAGCAAACCTTAAGTTTATACCTTGTGTTTTATTAAGCATGTAACAAAAAAAAATTATATTTATCATATTTATCTGTATTCCATATATACTTAATTCTCACGCCAGGGGTACTTATTTAATCCGCTTTTCACCGCGACTTTGGATGTCGCATCCTCATGTGCGCATGCGATCGAGGACGTTACGTACCGTGCGAATGTGAATATGTATAGAACCCTCTCCGGAATAGCCGTATTGGTCGTATGTGGACGTCGGGGGCCATAGCAGTTATGGGACCGTATATGCCTTCTATGGCCCCGTGTGGACGTGCGTGACGTGTATGTATAGCAGCACCTTTAAATTCGCAATATAAATATGTTGCAGAACTTACTATTACTAACTAAAATTTCAAACTTAGTTATATTTTAAAAATTAAGCAGCCACTCCAAGTTCCGTATTGTTCAGTCAACTAATAAACAGTATACACCTAGTTAATTCACTTCAAGAAATTAAATTGGATTTAGAGAATAAAATATTACTAACTTGTATGCCGAGTATGTGTTATACGCTTTGAAACTTTTGAAAAAAATAAATTTTCCAATCCTTTTTTAGCTTTGTTTCCAAACCTAGGTTTTAAGCTGAGTAAGCACAAAAATCTATTTAATTAAAATCTAACTAATAAAATTAAAACCCTTTTGCTATTAAATTAGTTGTAAATCCGTATAAGGAATATGGAAGGGTTCTATTTCTCACCATAGTACTGTACTATCCATACTATACTATACCATACTACGGTATACCGTACTATACCATAGCGCTGTAATAGAAATTAAAGAAATATTTAAGAGTAGTTTTGAGTTTTGAAACAATGTAGTAGTTCAATACATAAATTGAATTGGAAAATAAAACCCAATATTCAAATGTTGAATTGTAATTAATAGCCTTCGTTTGAAGAAAATGTACGCTTTATAGAGAAACTAGAACTCCAATTTTGTTTCTTTCATAGTAAATCCAGAAATATCAATTCAAATGTGCAATTGGACAAGTAAATTAAATCGGACATGTTTTAGGCGTGTTATAAAATTCCAACTAACATTCATTATTTCAAAGATTTTTCTTTGGTTAAAGACCTAGGCCTATATCTTTAGTTCTTATCAAGCTATACAGTAAAATTGGGTCTAACAACTTTCTCTGAAAGAACCCTCGCTGTAATCTGAATCTGACTCATCTAATTTACTGAAATTAGATGAGTTTCAAGCGATCACGCTGTGGACTACCAACATAAATTTGATTTTTTCCAAGGATTTTCTCTAAATAAAGATCGATGGCTTTATTATTATAAATATTAGAGATCGCCTACGGGTCGAAAGGTCGAAATTCAATCAGATAATATTTTACTACAGTTTTTACTCATTGCTTCAATAAAACATGTGACATTTTGTTGTTATACTTTTGATACTATTTCAATATTTTTCCTTTAAATGGTGACCTACAAGGTATTTTAAGCCAATTTATGAATGAGATATAAGTGTAGAATGATTGTGGCACGATCTTGTAATATTGTTACTATAATATTATTGGCCGACGGATGGGTCGCCGGAATTTTACCCCCCGGTTTTGTACACCCACAGAAAAAACGCCTACGTCATTTTGACTTCACAGATCGGGGGGTACGTTTCTGGGCGCGAACTTTTAGGACGGATAAATTACTATGAATTTTAATAAACTGACGTTTCACGGTTGTCTGAACAGTTGTATAATTGGTATAAATCCAATTAAACCTGGCTTCTTAAGTCCGACCCCAGAATTGTACACCAGGATTTGTAACCACGTTTTTAAAATAAAACTAACATTTTTAACAAATTAATTGAAAAAGATCAATCTGGAATGTAATAGAACTCTACGTAGAAGGGCGGAAGTACACAACAGTTTTCTTGCTGCGTTGGGGTTTCCCGAGAGGCAGGTGTTCAAAAAATATTTTCAAATGCCCTTAGAATTCTTGAGTGGACCTGATGGAATGTACCGTTCCTCCCTCTGTAGGTGTGTTTAATGGGCTTTTGGCGTTTTCATTGGATATAGTTTTCTTTATTTGATTGAACATGTTCTTCGTATTATTTCTTGTCGTTAGCCACCGAATCACTTTTTTAGTTATTGTAAAACTGCAGTAGCAAACGACTACTGCAGTTGGACTACGACTTTTTTAGTTGGATTGAAACTGCAGTAGCCAAACGACTACTCTAGGATCACTTGACGTTAGAAGGTATCTAAACCATTTTTGTATTATTGAATAACTTTACCACAATTTGTTCCTTGTTTCATTTTTTTGTACATCTTCCTAGTTTCAATATCTTAATGTTATTTCAATATTTTCTTTAAAAAATCTTCAACATTATAAAATATTCCTTCCATGAGAATCATTTTCAATTTTTTCTTAAAATTTTTAATTTCTTTTTCTTTTTTTAGATGTGATGGTAATTTATTATATAATTTGATTCCATTTATTTTGAAAATTCTATGTTCTATGTGTTGTTTTGAAATTGTGTATTTTGTGTTTTGTCATGTTGCTATGTATTTCGTTTCTCGATATTAATTGAAAATTCATTTTTTTTAACCATTGCAAAATGTTATGTGAATTTATATAACTTTTAATTTCAAGGTTAGATTTATCATGGTCTTTTATAATTATTGTTGTGTCATCAGCAAAAAAACATAAATTTGAGTTTGACACGGATTCATTGATATTATCGACTTATATTATAAAAAGGACTGGACCTAAAACCGATCCTTGTGGTACTCCAGCAGTTATTTCCAATTCATTTATATAATAAATAAAGTTGCTGTGTAAGTGTTGTTGTTATTTAAAATACCTTAGTATTTTGGTAAATCACATTGGATGCAAATATTTGAATGGGCACCTACTTATTTTATAGACTATGCTATTATAGATATATTTTATAAATATATTTTACGTTTTCCTTTTTGAATTTTCTAAATTGCCAATCATACATTCTAGAATCTAAACATTTAACAGACAATACCTGACCGTTAACAAAAAGGCTTTAAATATTTACATACTGTATTTATAAATCCGAAAAATAAATTTGGAACTTATATGGTCCAAAAAGGACTAATGTGTTTATATAATGAGAACCTTGTGGTCCGAGCCTTGGTAGGTATCATTTCATGTTTACCACTTCATCCAATTACTATAAAACATGTTAGTGTCACAATTTTTATAAATGCACATTTTTTATTGCTCCATGCGAACTTTATCCCACATGCCGTATTTGTCCTACATGGCTGTATAGTTTGTATACAGCTGTACGGTGCAGTAAGGTTGTTTGTTTATTTTTTTGTTTATTTGGTTGCTATCATGGCAACTTCAAATGTAAAGTGTTTCGACTTTAAAATGAAATTCATTAACTTATTAGAATTTCTCTAGCTAAGTAACCTACATGAGACTTTTTTTAAGTCAGAAATTAGTTATTTCAAGACTTTTAAGGTAATCCTGGTAGCCGTTTTTAAGATAATTGATCAAGCAAGAGTATTCTCATATATTTATTGCTCATAATTTAAGTACGGGTATAGGATTTATTCATTTTTTTGTATGAAGAAATGAATTTACCAAATAGGATATTTTTCATTTATTGTCGAAAATGGGTTGTATTTAACTTTTATCAATTTAAATTAATACAATCTAAATTCAATCACAATTAAAAATCCAATTAAATTAAAAATCACATTATTGGCTCATTAATGGCTAATATTAAAATTCTGCCTACCTCATATTTAATTACAGAGGGTAAAAAATGAAACACAATTAAAATTCTTGAGACTGTAAAATTAATTTTTAATAAATTACGTAGCATATTTAGTTCAAAAGGAAATTAATTACATTATTCAACAATGAGTGCAGAAAAACCAATTATGATCGAGAAAAGGGTTGGATTAAACGTAAAATTATTCTTAAATTATATACAATCTGATAATTTAAAATCGTAATACTAGCCCATTGTCATCGTCCCCTTTACAGCGAGCCAATGAGAACAAAGGGGAGGAGCCCGGTACAGTAAGGTTCAAAAACAAAACCGTCCGGGTTTGGCGTTGTCCGACTTTGACGTTTCTGTGCAAAAATGAAACAGTCTGGGTTTGGCACCTGACGCTCCCGCCAAATCGGGACTGTTTCAAAACAGTCCTGAGTTGGCGCCGTCCGACTTTGACGTTTCTGTGCAAAAATGAAACAGTCCCGGTTTGGCACCTGACGCTCCCGCCAAATCGACACTGTTTCAAAACAGTCCGGGTTTGGCGCTGTCTGACTTTGGCACTGTCCGACTTTGGTGTTTTGGGAATTTTAAACAGTCCCGATTTGGCGCTGTCCGACTTTGGTAGCGTCCCCATAAAACTAACCCTTTATAAGAATAAAAATACTGTTAAACCATAGGAATTGCTATTTTCACGTTTTTATTGAAATACGTTTTCTTTATGCCACTATCTCCTCAAAATGAATTGAACATATAGCCTTTTTTAAATAAAAGAAGTAAGGTGTATTGAGCTGAATATTTTTAGCACGCTTTGGGACGCTTCAAAAGAAAACGTATTTCAATAAAAACGTGAAAATAGCAATTCCTATGGTTTAACAGTATTTTTATTCTTATAAAGGGTTAGTTTTATGAGGTGATGTGTATAATATTAAATACCTGCTTTTCAATAGAGATCAGACAAATAGAGACATATGAGTCGTAACAAAAAAAGTCAGTAGATTAAATAACTGGAGGTGTTTATTGCAAAGGTCACAGATTGAAAATAAAATTTAACTTGCTTAGTGATAATTTACGGCTAAACACATTAAAGAATCTGAAGAGAAATAAAACTTTATAAAAAATACCTTATTCTTAAAGAGTTTTTAATTATTATTGTAATGTGCATTAAATGTTCGCATCCTGGGGTATTTTTAGAGAATTTCCCCTATAGGGAAGAAGCTGTTACCGTAGGTCTCATGGAAAGACCCAAGCCCGAGACCATCATAACTTTTCTTTTTGAGGTCCTCAGATGCCAAAAACACCTTTCGTTCATTTTCATAAATAAATATATATATATATATATATATAAATGTGTGTGTGTCTTTAAACACGATAACTCGTGTAAAAATGGTCCGATCTTAATGAAATTTGGCATGGACGTGTAAAGTAGTAATTATTCGGACGAGTTCGCAAACCAGCCCGATCGGACTACCGGAAGGGGGGGTAAAGGGGGGTAAACCCCCCCAAAATGGGGTTTTTGAGTTTTTACGTAGAAAAATAAAAATAATCAAATTTTTGTTAGCACCATTGAATTCAGCTAAAAAAACTAACAATTTAGTATTTTGAATCACTGCTCTATGCCCATTGGTTACCAAGATATTGAAAGTGGTAAACACGGTACATTGTTCCAATGTTAACCTTATGCGAAAATAAGTAAAATTCGATATCTCGCTTATTTCTCAACATATCTTGGTAAAACTTGGTAAATGGCTTCTTCTAGGCCAGATCTGTTAAATATTGAATTAAAACCACCCAGTTTATTACCCCTAGCAGCAAACCTGCATACTCATTCCCCATGTTATTCTTAAGGGGCTTACAAAAACACATAAAATCTCGCTATGTTCGATCGAAATATGTTGTTTTGATTTTGAAATTCGCTGAGTATGCAGGTCTGCTGCAACGGGGGTATTATTTGTGTATGAATAACAATTTCGATTTTTAAATATTGGTTTAGGACATGATTAAATTTATAAAACAGTTATTTAGTTTAAATTTTGTTAAGAAAAGTCTCCAAATTTATTGGTGTTATAAAGATTGCTGAATTACTCAATAATCCTAATATTTTTCTAAATTACAAAGGGACCAATGTCAAATAGATAAATTAACTTTTAAATTGATCAATTTTTTTAACTCAGAACGTCTCACCTAAAGCTCTCGGTTATTATTAAAATACCGATCTATTAAAATTATTCCTATCCTTATCCTTTCCAAAATGATTTATTTTCTACGAGGAGATAAACTGAACTTCTATGTTATTTACATTATCAACCAAAATAAACACAACATATTGCATTCGAATTTTATATGAAGCTTTTATCCTCTGTATAAAGTACCACTGTACATCCTACTTAACTAGGAAACATTTTTCATGGGACTGAATTAAAGAACAAGTATAAGTGAACAGTATTGAAAAATCTATAGAATACCTTAAAGACATGATGCTCTCGAAATTGAGGGAAAACTCAAATCGTAGAATAATGTGAGTGGTCTTGATCCCTATGGACTTATTTGCAAAATGTGACTCGAAACGAGAGCTGACAGTTTTCAATTTAAATGGCGCAGATTTTTGAAACGTCTCCACCTTACAACTGTTTATACTGAAGCTTCATTTAAAATATTCACGTCCAGTGAATTACCACGTTTCATCTGATAACCAATTTGTATTTCGAAACAGTTATTTAGCCAGTTAATCTGCTACGCAGACCTATATCTATATTTTAGTTTAAAGTTATAGGAATTTGGTACTAGAGTTATTTACAGTTCAAATCAAACCAAACAATTAATTCTTTATTTAATAAATAAATTGCAGCATTTTTATAATATAAATTACAGATACTGTTAGTTTAGTTTACTTTATTAAGTAACTGTGAGTGTATTTACCTGCAAGATAAGTTTATTTTTTCGCTTAACAGTTTATTTTTGATTAACAAACCTTAACAACAAACTTCCATATCATCCACTCTACAGTCAACTTTAATTCATATTCGTTTTAAAAAATCCCCTTATTAGTGGTAATCATCGTCTTATGTTATGTTATCGTCTTATGTTATACGTTCTTTATGTGGTAACGTGTTGTAATGTAACACATTTATTTCGTAATTAAATACATAACGTTAAAGTACATCCGATTATCGTAACAGTGAAACGTTACCTCAATGGTGTCCTTTTTTATTTAATTTTGATACATTATAAAACACTTAGGGAAACAGTCAGTTTCAACGTCATAGTTTTCAAAGCATATGATAAGAATACTATATAGAAACTAGGGTATATTAAAAAATAAACGATTAATTTATTTCTCTATGCCACAGCGAAATAACTGAGACAAAAGCTGTGCACACCCTTCGGCAACAATTTTACGTTTACATCAAGCAGCATCGCATCGTTAGACTTGACAACAAAGGAAACCTTAAAAGGAAAACATTCTGTACTGTTGCCAACGGCGTATATGAAATAAATAGACAATATGTATGCCAGTTTCATAAGGACCTCGAAAATAATTCAATTTAAGATGTGATTCTCAACAAAATATGTAGAGGATTTTTAGCTTTAGGGTATAGGTAGTCAGACCGTTTGCTATTAAACCTTATTAAACTATTATGTTTAATACCTTAAATATAATAGTTTATACCTTAAATACACCTTTTAATACCTTAGAATCGAAGAAAAGTTAACTTTTACATTGTTATCAACAATATAAAAGATTTGATCATAGCCCTTGAAAAGTAAAGCTAAAAAACATATAGTCCTTACTTGCATTTTTCAAGAAGATAATCTCCCTAATGCCTCTGAAAAGCAATAAACGAGATTATAGCATATATAGCGTTGCAGCAAATACCAAAATCTTGTAGGAATATTAAAAACAATATATATATAAATAATAACTAAATAATAACAATGACATAAATAATAATATAAATAATAATTATTAACATTTATATAATATATTATTATTAAATAATGAGTATTAAATATCATCACAACCGAACACACCTAATCAATAATCGAGAATAATTAACTAAAACGTTAAAAAGAATACCTTAACAAATAATGTGGAGTCTTTCTCTGCTCCTGATATTGAGGGAATTTTTATATAGCAAGGAATTTGTGACCCAGTACGTGAAGTGTGTACCAATAACCACCACTTCATGAATTCTGCTGTTATTAGTATCTGCTCCCAACAGCAGTTGCTAACCCTTACTAGAATCTCATTGACTTTGAGAGATATTTTATTGCTTAGTATTACATTCAAATAGGAAAAAGGTTCGATTGTAATATTTTGGTCATGGCAAAAACAACTGTTTTTTGTGTTGAGTAGAGAATTAGTTGTTGCTTGCTGTCTTGAGTAAACAGGGTACTTAGATTATATTTTGATTAATGATACTTTTAAGGCGAGTCTATCGCTCAAACTTTCGTGATAAATGATCGTACAAATCAACGAATTTATCATTTTTTGAAAACAATGTATTTATCAGAAAATAACCAATAGACGAAAAAAGCGTTTCATTGATTAACTGATACGTTGAATAATTACAAGAAAATATTCTATATGTATTGCAATCATAACCAACAGCTGATATTTTAGAATTTTATTCCATAAGACTGAAATTTCAATATCGGAAACTTTATCAGCACTATCCTTCTTTATTCAATAGCTATTTCATAATGGAAGTTTTGGAAAGTACGTTTGTCTCTGAGATTCAGGTGATGAAAAATTCAGAAATGGAGATGGAAGACATCGGAGCAGTATGGAAGTCTGGCGCGACGGCTACGTTACAGAGTCAGATCCCCGACAGTGCACTTGGCTGTTTTGCATTTGTAGAAGCAGTGTTTTTAAAATTTATCTTTGAACATCATACAAACAGAATATAATGAATATTTTACAGAGGAAATGTAAAGTTGTAATGTATTTTAGCGCAACTTGTTAATCAAATGTTGTGGTCGTAGATTGTAGTCAATCAAACTAAAATACTTAAAAACTGCATTGCGACATAGTTGTTCCGATTTGTTGTATTCGTATTATATTTATTAAAACTCAATATGACAAAAAACCTAAGCAAAAGGGTTTTAAACATTTTTTTGGTAAAAGTTATAACAAGATTTTACCATATTCTGAAACTGAAATTTCAACATGACCGCCACCATCCCTTAAAATTACAAGTTTACTGCAAAGCTGATCCGCCGTTCAGAATTGTCCAGTATCCATAAAATTTGATAAAAAAGGTAACGCTCTATCCTCAATCATAGCTATAAAACCCCAGCGGGTAACTTAACTAATATAAGGGTTTATGAGATGTTGTGAGCCTAAAAGAGGGATTTTCACGACATAGATTTTGATTTAGAAATTAAAATTTATTATAATTTTAAATTTTATCATTAGCCCAAAATATTAAATAATTCAGGTAATTCAATTAGATTGTAGTGTCTTTTTGAATGAACTCATTAATAATCTTGGTGAGTAAAACCAAAAACCTGTAATACAACTCACGCATTTTATTGCATCAAAATGATGGTAATTGCTACAAGAGTATATGTAATCCAGTGAAGGTAAGTAAACAATTATAACAATAAGGGACAAAATTGCAAGTAAAATGGTTTTGCTGGAAATATGCACCAAGATGTCATAACCTGAGTGTTTATGTATTAATTCCTTGAAAAATAATTTTAGACCAATTTTTATGAATGATTACTGGAAATTTTGTCAATATTTCCCGAATGCTGTTAATTTTCCTTTTGGTGAAAAAGCGTTGCCCCATTGGGCATATACGTTACCCACAAATTTACATGTATTTCTTATGGAAGGGATATTTGTTTAAATATTAATAAAATTAGTGCTTATCTTGTAAATGGTTGGACCAAAAGAGACGTATTATATACTTTTCTTAAGAAAATTTAATTTCCTTTAATTTTTTAACTTGATAGGGAATACTAAAAGTTGATGGTTTTCATGATATTTAGGAAAAACAAAAAAATGGTACTTTCAGACCTCCCTCCCTCCCACCGCTCAAGGGCTACGGACGGGGACTTTGATATTTTCACATTCTAACTAGTCCAAACAAAGCTGCAAAGTCAAAAATTGTGTTCCATGCAATCCCTTTATACCTTTTTTGAGCATTCGTTGCCTGGACTACAAAATCTACAAAATCTACTTATCTCCATTACCTTCATTTAGATGGGATCCTATCTAAAAGTTGCCATCTTTAAAAATATTTTTAATATACATAATTTTCCGTGGTTTTATAATAGGCCACACAAAAAATGAATTAAATAGAATAATTTAGTTCTCGTAATTTTAAATTATTCTTTGATTTTAAAACTTATAACTAAGGAGTTGTCCTTATTTTTAGTAAATTCAAAATGTTTTACAGCCATTTTCTATTATAGCGGTGTTAGCATATCCATACAAAGGAAAACAATATTTTTTCCATTTTCATTAAGAATGTCTTTTGAACATTTCCCATCAAAACAAGTAAAAACATTTTTTGTCAATTTTTGTAAAATCCCTAGAATTTTACATTTTTGTACTGCTCAAAATCACCCAAGTGTAAAATAAAGTTTGAAGATACCAAATTGTTCGTAATTTTATGTCCGTTTTTATTTAAATTTTCCTTGTTTTACGCTCAGCTCACAGTTTTGAACTATAAAAGCTTAAATTACCTCGATTCCGTTTTATGTCCGTCTGTTTATTTTTGATCACAAAACGGAATAAAGTAATTATCCTTTCTCTTACAGTTTTACAATGAGTCGATGTTTTAGGTAAAATATTAACAAACATAAATCATTAAAAAAAATTCCACACAAATAAGGAAAAACACGAAAAATTACGGAATCAATTTTTGCTTTGAAGTCACAAAGAGGACTCAAAAATACATACCACCATCAAATTTCAACAAAGTCGGACGATATTGTCCTCATATTATGAGGAGTTTAAATTGAAAAATGTTAATCAAACATGGGCACTATTTTTCAAGATGCTTTTCAATCTTTTCCTTGTCCAAACTTACTGGTGTGGTGTATATAAATACCCTTGTAAAGGTAATAATGTACTTATTTAAGAACCAAACCGATTCTTCATTTCCTTCAACGTGTAAACAAAGTCAACAAGGTCAAACGAGAAGTGGAAACTAAGAACAAGTTAGACTATTCAACTTGTTGACAGGTAAAGTTAGAATTGAGTAATAGCACGAAGAAATCTACTTTTGGAAAAGTTGAAGCTCTTCTAAAGTTTGACAGGACATAGTTCTTTTATGAGCTCCTTAAGGTCTTATTAACTTATATTCTTTGAAAATTGATACTATTTCAGTTTCTCTTGTTTACAGATTATTTATTAGTCACTTCACCTGTGTGTTGACTTTCTTAACTAGTCACAGCTTAATTAAGTAATCAGTTAAATTTGTCAGGTTCAAACTTTGTATTAAAATATGGAGTATACTATTAAGCATAACATCGTAACATTAATGAAAAACAGCATAACTCACTGGATTCTAAGATATAGCATAACAATTTTTGCAAAACCGTGATGCCTTTGCGTTATAAACCTACACCTACATATGGTGACACGAAAAAAATATACTACGGATGTATATATATTTCAAAATTTCATATCCATAAAATAATGAAAAATATACAATAGCTTTTTAATTGTTCCGTTTAGCGAAAGTCTGTCTTTAGTGAAGCTTCTTGTTATTCAGCTAATTAAAATGAAGACTCAATATCGCAGTTGAGCACCCCTTGGGGGTAAAAAATAACCGGTAATTGATAATTATTCGATGTTTGATAACCAAACGTAGGGTAAGAAAATATTTTGTTTGTACCCTACATAAAAATTTGTTTGTATAAACATTTTTTTGTAGATTTTAAATTTACATCCAGATATTATCCGGATGTATATTATTATGTATATTATTATCCGGATTATTACCCAGATATTCTTCCAGATAATAACCGGTAATTGATAATTATTCGATGTTTGATAACCAAACGTAGGGTAAGAAAATATTTTGTCTGTACCCTATGTAAAAAATTTGTTTGTAGAAACATTTTTTGGTAGATTTTAAATTTTCATTACTCAATACTAGAAAATTACTGAGTTTTTAGTATTGAGTAAATTATGAAGTAACTAGGGATTACAAATCTGGTACAAACCCATTCACGAGTATTCAGTATTCCCGGAAATCGGAAGGCAAAGGCATTTTAGGGTAGATTTTTACTATACTGACCAATGTCCAACAATATAATAAGAAATCCCATGAAATTTAAAATCTTATTCATGAAATATCTGAAATCTCATGAAAACACATGATGTAACGCTCCTACCATAAGTCTATAAGATATAAATGGAAAACCTCAACAGTGCAGCATAAATCGTAGTGTTCGACCCATTTGTCACTGAACGTCAGTGTCCGAGACTGGTGTGACCGGTTCCTTGTTCACAAGAGGCGATCAAGAGATACTTACTGATGCTACAAGGTTCTGTGGGAAACTGTTCTAAAGATAATCAAATTATCAGAAGTTTAAATACAGTGTGCCCGTGAAACAATTCTGCCAAACATCGAGATTACTTACAACTTAATACATTTATTCGGTACCTTTGACAATTAAAATTACTTGTTGCTTTATTTTGTAGTTATGAGCTACAGTTTTATAATTTCTTTATACATAAATATATTTAATATTAATGCGAAATAAAGTAGATTTTGTTGGAACATTTTTAAGGGCAAAGATTAATACCGTTATTGGAATGTGGACAGTGAGTGATTTGTCCCCTGATCTTATTCAAACTCAATTAACTATTTAAAAGATCAGTTAATGTTATGTAAATAAATACTTTTTTATTATTTTCACTTTTAGGCTCTCTAGCTAAGTAGTTGAAGATTTACCATTTACTACAAATTTGTTTTACTTTTTTTGAGATTCGTTCCAGAAAAACAATAGTACAAGGAGATCTACCTAAATAATAGTGGTAGGGGTCTAGTGGATAACGGAATAGGTACGCACAAGAAAGTGAAACGTCTAATTTGCTTAAGTTGATAAACTTACATTGGTCTTAAACACTATGCGAAAAGAAAAAAAGAAAAATCTAAATATAAATACATATTTAGATTCCTGCTATTCCACAAACTGTTGGTCCCCAATTTGGATTTCTGCGGAACCTAATTACTGAACATCAGCCAGGATCAGATTACCACGACCCGTGACAGACGCCTGGCACGTCATCTCATGCGAGAAGCTATTTATCTTCCACTCAAATCACACATCACGACATCAAGCCTGAGTTGTATAGGACTTTCCTTCACAAAAGCATAATGTGTTAGTTGCATATTGTAATTAAAATGTAAATAAATGAACTAATACATTTATTTAGGATTGCCACACGTACTAGGATAAAAATAACATTAATGTGCATATATAATACGTCTTAATAATTCTTGAGGTTATTAAGAATCAGGAATGCTTTATTGTCATAAGCTATTTATAGTATGAACAACTCGTTATGACTATTAATTTAAGTCGTAATTAGGTCGTAATTAGAACGCGATATATATAATGTATTACAACGTAAAGTGTATTTTATGCGACGTGATGTAATATGAAATAGAACGTAATTAGAATTGTCACTTAGATTTGTTTCAGTACATTCAACTGCGCTACGGACAGGAATAGACTTGATTGCAAATTTCTCACCTGATGGCACAATCTAATAACGTCACAGAAGTCTTTGTTCTTAGACAGGAGTGAGTCTCTGTTTGTATATTTTTTAGTTAGAACCTCGTGAATTTTTATCTCGAGCTTTGAATTCAACCGTCAACAAACTGCTAATATTTTATTACAATTCATTATTTCTTTAAGACAGGTTATCTGTTTAATGATGTCAGTTAGACAATTAAGTGGACTGTCGCAATAAAAATAAAGGCTTACATTATTATTACATTAATGGATATTTTATACCTATAAAATAAAATAATGCTTTACCTTTTAATATTTGGGTACGGTAATAGAATGAGAAAGTGAAGTACAAATACGATTTGTATTATTTAATCTCTGGTGACCATGTTTTGACGAACCTGGGGTAATTACAACGGTTGGCGTAACACTCTTCGTTTTAGACTCCTGTTGAAGATGCAAGGTAAAACATTTAATATCATAAAACAAAAAAATAGAAATTCACCTTTCTTGAAAAAACAGGCAGCACCTATCATAAGAAGTATGTTTTATGTCACAATGTCACAATTTAATCAAATATAATTGTAAGATAGTTAACAATTTCTTTTAATATTCACTATTTTAATTTAATTATAAAGTGCCTTTTTATACTTTTGCTTTAATTTATTGAGAAAAATTGATGGTTTAGAACAACATTTAATTGTACATATAATTTATATTGTGTTTTTTCATATATAATGGCAGTCTTACTATGTATAAAAACACAGTTAACAATTAATTTTAGTTTTTTGAAAATAAAAAATATAAGTTATACTAGTAGAAATTTTAGTTTTTGGCATTATAACAACAACTTAAAACCAACTGCGTTTCTCAAAGTGTTTTATGAAGACTTTCTCGTCAATAATGTTCGTGCATCATGTTTTTCAATGTTAAGGCAAGAAATTAATGACGAAAAATGTTTTTGTTGAAAGGATTCAGGAAAATTTATTAGTTTAGGGAACATAAATCTCAATTCATAAATTTTAAAAAAAATAATTTTTGAACACTTTTTGTGAGCAATATTAATCTGTATTAATTACAATTGTACAACTGGAATTAATCTTACAGGCAGAAAATAACTTTAATCCCACTTATTTTTATCATGAAGTTGAACTTCAGGATTCAAGGAGAAGGAATTCTCTTATAACAGTGTATTGACACCGGCACGGTTATTGGCATTTGGTTCACGTATCCCATTTGCGATTAAAGGGTAATATGACAAGATGAGGATATCAAACGGAAATTTAAAATTTTTTTGCAAGGCCTGATAGAGACGCTACTCCTACATGAACAGTGAAATCTGATTTTTAACGTCAATCAGTATAAAGTGATCAGTTAATCAGTTAAGTGATCGACAAACGACATGATGTGTTTCAGTATAAGCAGACATTTTTTCGTTACACATCATCACAAAGAGAGACGTTATTTAGATTTGTATTTATTTGTTTTTCTCATTTAAAAGAATTATATATGTGATATTCAAAATAAAATGTGGTATATGATATTTTGCATCTATTTTCAGCTCGGGGTCATGAGAAGCTACCTGCTTAACCTTTAATTTAAAACATAAGACGATAAATTTTTTTAAACGCACAGTGACACTCCTTTTTCGATCGTAGTCGATCTGTACATCCGACGTTGATTATTATTTTAGGTCATCGCGAATAAACAATCTAGCAAATAGTGTACTAGTCTAGTTTTCAACAATATGATACTTTCTTTGAATTTGACCTTTTATAAAAAGAAATAGGTGGACCTAGAAAGTTTTCTTATAAACACAGATATTTTTAGACACCTTTACTTACAAGTAGTTGAAGTAATAGAAAGGAGATCACCATGTTGCTTTGATTAACATGGAATAATTACTTCACTTCTATAAAAGTTGTCCATGTAGTTTGTAGTAGTTTGTTGCAGTAGCATGATGAAAGTTATATCAAATGGCCCCAAAATTAGATTTTATCCTCGATAATTTTTGAAAAGAGACCAATTTTGTATTGACCCTCTTGAGGTTACTGATAAAATATCAGCTATCACTATGTGATGAATGTCTGAGCTATGTTATTCACATTTAAAGGTGCCTCTTACAAGGGCTTACAGGTGGCTCTTACATGGCTAAATCCCAGATTATTAGACCATATCACTTAGCAATAGCCCGTGTAAGCAGTACAATCGAATATAAGTCCGTGTAAGCAGTACGCGTCTTTGTTGTCAGGGAGTAAAGAAAACCTTTTTCTGATATGACGAGCTGGAACTTTCAGCCAGGTTTAGATATCAAATTCAATTAGGTTTTAAAGTTTTTATTTTATAATGTGATTGACGATCGGGACTTTTAATTTACGTAACCAAAAAAGGATATATATTTTTTAATTTTAATATGACAAATACTCAGATTAGTAACAGGAAGTTACTGTTTCCTGAGCCTAGAGGATAGAGCAGGGTAAAACTTCTTAACGATATGCGTCTACAAACGAGTTGATGTATTCAAATTCTAGAGTGGAAAAGTTAGCTACTTTGTAGTTGCAAGATGATGTCTTTGGATGTATTAACGTAACGCTTAAAACTTAAAATGAAATAGTTTAGTCAATTTAATATAATTTATTATATATTTAAATTTAAATAATTACGTCATACATTTAGGTTTTCTTACCTTAAATCAATTTCTGTTTCTTCTGACGACCCTTGAACTGATCGTCAGTTAGAACATTTTTAATATAATGATATTAGAATATAAAATGACATAAATGGTGTTTTAATTTTTTTTCAGGTACGTAGCTGTGTTTGCATTGAAAACAGATCCTGTAAGTGAGTAATATACCTTTGTATCAACCTATAAAAATAATTCATCTTAAACACTTTCAATGAGGATGAAAGACAATTCATTGAGTTTAAACGCATTCCATTGCTTTTGCAATCGACTAAGATCATTCAATGATTTTATTTTAGTGAATTTAATACGTCATCCAGATTTATAATGCCAAAGTTGTATTTATCACTCAAACTCAAAGTCTACTTGCTCAAGAATGGGCAAATGAAGGCTGATACTCCTGCTCTGAAAGTTGTCCTTTACTTCTTCTAAACATGGTTTAGTACATAACAGTAAATCATGGAACAGAGCCTGACCTAAGTACAGTTTCATTCAGCACTTTTTCATGTCTTCAATAAGTGTTTTAAATAATTGATACTGCACTTAGAAGAAAGTTTTAATTCATTAATAAATAGTCTGTAGTGTACCAAAACGATAACATTAAGTGTTAAAATAAGCTCATCAAATCTCAAATGTTTATAGAAAGAAAAAGAAAATCCGTACCGAAAGAGATATGGAATTACAGCTCTTAAAAAAACATGAAAAACAAACATGGACTCGTAATGATAAACCTTCTTCGGTAGAGACCATGTCCTTTCACAATTTAATTACAGAAATTCTGTAAATGTTTGTCGTAGCAAACATTACTGAATACTGAAAGGAAATATTAACATTCCATTCTAAACGTTTTTTAGAGTAGGACATTTATGAATAATTCAAACATTATTTTGGTGGATTATTACAAAAATAAATGAATATATTATGTAAAACAACTTAGTTTTTCGAATGATTTACTGACTCGAAATTGAAGGTTAAGAAAAAGCAAAGGATGGATAAATTCCTGAGAACTGAGGAAAATCAAGGTGGAAGGCGACTTGAGGAGTAAGGGATGAATGGAATTAGCGAGGGTTATTTGATTTTGAGGGAGTGACGATGTCACATGTTCAATGACGTATGCATAGTAATGTCATTACAATGAGAAACTCGTAATGTTTGATGTCATCAGCTTTGTTAGACTGAGGTGAAGAAAAGGTGCGCCTTGGTTAGTCATGAATCAACACAATTCAAATTTATATACTATATAAAGTATATAATTAACATTATGGAGAACAATTATGGGGAACTTGTTTTGTCAACTCATTGGCATTTGAAATAACAAAGTAAAAATATGCCCATTAAAATTTAATGGGGCTATGTAATAAATTGAGACTCAATATTAAAATGGTTTATTTTTTAAAGATACACACAGGTTTTATTATTAGCCATTCAAACACATGTAATACTTAAAGAATCAGGGTAAAAAATGATACTTGGTAAGCTTAGTAAAAGAACTCACCATTCCTTTTCACATTGAAACACCTTATTGTACCATATAAAAGAAATTAGTTTGGAAATGAGAATAAAAGGGTATAACAGAAATTTATAGGTTTGCTTTATTGATCACATTTTTGACTAAAACGCTTAAACCGAAGTCATGCATGCAATGAAATCAATCATGGGTAAAAGTTCATTTGGTTTTTTGAAAAACATGTTCGTTAAAAAAAACCCAGTATTTATAAATTATAATGATAAATTTGTTAAGTAACAAAATTTTAAAGTATAAAACCGCATTACAAAATTAAAACCATTCTTGAATAAAAATAAACGAAACACTTTAATTATTTTATACCTGCCTCATACACGAAAACTTCGCATAATACTTGAATTTAGTGGTTAAAACACTAGACTTTTAATATTATGTAGGCAAAACAGGAAGTAATTCAGACATTTCTTTTTACATTTAAGTACAGTGGGTTGGATTCAAATACAAAAAAATGTAATAAAACAAACTTGTACGATAGCTACAATCTCTCTATTCAAATTTGTAAAAAAGTCTTTCTATAATCTTTATAAGGTTCATCTTAAACCCCTTAGGTTTTAAATACAATTATAAAATACACCCAAGTAGGAGACCTGCGTACTCTGCGAATTTCCATGGATTTATTTTGTATATGTGAGCATTCAACATATGTAAGGGAAAGTATTGATTGCGAGTGTTTTGCAAAAATATACTAAAAAGATAAGTATGTTTTTTTAATCATTCAAGAGCTCTTATCATGAGGAAAATAAACGAGAGGATCACATTGGTTTTCATTAGTAATGTATATTTTTGTATTTTATTTAATTCTTAGCCGTTTTTCATGAACAAATTGAGTTCAGTCATATGGTTAGTTTTATAATCAGAACACCCCTGTTGCAGCAGACCTGCATCTCCAGCATATTTCAATAAAACGTATCGTCATTCCTCTTCATTGTAAACATACCATAAATATACAATTTTCAGGCAGTTTAGACCAAGACCCTTCCAAATGCACTTACTTCCTTTATAAAATGTTAAAAAAATTGTATTTTTAATATAGTATATATTTTCTACAAAATCATGATCAGTGAACGCTAACAATTCAAAATAAAGTCAAATAAAATATTCACCGTAAAATTGAAATATAATCAAATGTTCAGAGTTTTATTAAAAAAATGTCTTATATTTAGGTAAACGTATCGATTTCGAGTAATTATAATTCAACTATTGGGATTTTTTCCCTGGAAACAGAGTAATTTTACTTTTTCGAGGGACAAACAACAAATAACAGCAAACAACTACTGTGTTAACATAAAAATTTAAAGTTATGTTGGTTCAGTGCTTTGGCGGAAATTCGCTAAAACCAACATCGGTTTGAGCCAAGTGCGCAGTCTGTATGGTCTGACAAGTTTTAATTTAAGACGCAATACGGATTCAAGTATTGTGAAAAAACGTACATTCTACAAAGTTCACTGAGACGGAATAATTGGTAGTTTCTGGTACTTCCTGGTTAAGCACTTCCAACCACGGCTTTACAAAAACAGTGTTGAGGCGTCATAACTGTTTTGTTTTCGGTTCATTTTTTAATTGGACCTTCATAGTCTTGTATGTGAGGAAAGGTTAATTTTTGTTATTTCCAATCTAAACATTACCAATTAAAAATTAATGGTTTTAAAACTCACAATTATCTCATTTTTTAGAATTTCGCGTGATTTGAGGTTTTGGTTGCTGCGTGGTTTTTCACGCTAAAACCAACATCGGTTTCAGCCAAGTGCAATCTGTATGGTCAGGCAAGTTTTAATTTAAAACGCAATGCGGATTCAGGTTTTGTGAAAAATCGTACATTTCACAAAGTTCACTGAGGCAGATTAATTGGTAGTTATTTTAACTTTCTGGCAGAACACCTTTAACCGCGGCTTTACAAAAACAGTGGTTGAGTTGTTATAAATGTTTTGTTTTAATTGGAGACGGTGCATGTTTTAATTGGATCTTCATACCCCTGCATGTGAAAAATGTTCATTATTATTTCTAATCAAAACATTACCAATTAAAAGTTAATGGTTTTAAAATCTCACAATTAGCTCATTAAAGAATTTCCCGCGGGATTTGAGGTTTTGGTTGCTACGAGTATTACTCATTAAGTTGTGAGTCTTATTCACATCCAACAATTCCGTCGGTGCAACAGTATTTGAAACCGCTGAGCGGTAAAAAGGTAAGAACAAAATGTTTAGTTTATGAAGCAAGGATATAACTTTTGTGATCAATATGCCAGCTGGATGCTGCAATAATTTTGTATGAGACTAAGTAATTTTGAGTTTATTTGTGTAATTAGATTTGCCTTCGAGTTTAAGTTCCATCGGAAGTAAAATAATACTCGTATCAGGATATTGTCTAATAGGTCGAGTCAGTTATTGTAAGATGTGCTGCTTCTCATAAGCTTACTCGAATTGTGTTGCAGCTTCAATTCATTATTTGAGTTTTGTATGTTACAATAAAAAAACAAGTTTACAAGAGTTCAGACAAGCCACTTTACTTTGTAAGAACAGCAACTGTACGTTTCAAACACGAGTTATAAAGGGTACACGGCTTTGTCATCAAAGTGTCAATGTCTACGCCCAATTACAAGGCAAAGTTTTACTGTCACCATTACAAGTGACTGTAACTAATTTTGTTGCAATGCAGCAAATATAAAAGTAACAGACTGAAGCATAGTGAAAATAATTTAGAACTCTTAAACATGTTAAACACTCTTCACTTTCTGCCTTCATTAGCCTTCTTTTTATCGTCTACCTCGAGCAATAAATCTTAGTAATATACCATGAAGTCGCAACTGAACTGAAGTCATTATGGAACTAAGAAATTGTTAATTTAGTACCATACGATAAGTACTTTATAATTCCAAGTAGGCCTGAAGTTAAAATCTGCTAAGTAATTTTCTATATGCACTTTAAAGCAAAATGGCAGACAAATGTAAAATCAATGATCTTCAATGTTCACGTTGTGTTAAAAAATGTGTAGGTTTTACAATAGGAGGCTGGTAGAGATAACGTGACTATAAATATCTTCTGACGACGCTGGTATTACCTAGCCGCAGAGTGAGGCGTATACGGTATAAATAACGTTAACGCTCTAACTCCAAACCTTTTATGAATTATGAGCTCTGCAACTTATTACACCTATTAAATATGGTTCTTGAAGTTTCAATACACCCAATATTGTGATCGAGTCAAATGTCTACAGTCAAGTTGTTAAGTGTAGATAAATTGAAGACAAATAATTAAAAATAATATCAGGATTTAAGAAGGACCCTCGATCAATTTATTAAATTAAGATGCGTAATTTGCGTGTCCTTTTCATGTGATCAGCTTAAGTTATATACATTACTGCCCTTTAGTTTTAACACTACATCATATATTTACCTACGATATTAAAATATAAATAAGTATCAATTTGTCCAATCGAGTTTTTTAATACCGACCTTTGTTATATAGGGTGTAAAGGTCGGGAGTATGGATGCCTGACATTATCGTAACGTTTAATGTTTACTCAATTCCCCGAGATCGACAAGGCCTTTTCCAGGGGTTTGGAGTTTATGGGATTCCGCCACCCAGCCCCTTCTTGTTTTCTCTTTTGCAGTTAACATGTTGTTAAGCAGTCTTTGGCAATTTATGTTGATTCATGTTAAGAGAAATAGTACGTTGCTAAGAAATGAACGTAATGTTATAATAAAATAACCATAAAGTGTGTCGATTTTCAATGCCTTCAGTGTGATCCTAAATCAAATTAATAATCCGAGTAAAGATGTCAAGTAACTCAAAGCTTGTCAATAAAAATGTATTTTACTTCGTTTTATTCTTTAAATTGTTATCAACGTAACGTAATATCACAGTATAAGTTAGAAGCTGACAAAAAAGGTTTCAATTTGACGCAGGAATTAAAACAAATTTTAATACGTCTACTATTTTTAATGAATGTAGTGTAGTACAGGGTGTTTTTTTTAAAACGCAACCCATTTTTAAGATTTAATAATTCACCTATAAATATGAAATAAGTATTGTTTTGTGGTTATTTACATTTTATACAATCTATTATTAAGTTTGATCACATTTAGTTCACCTTATGTGCTCAAAAAATCCGCCAGAGACATTTGTATGAAGTTATACTCTCTTCATCAAATTCCCGAACACGTGTTGCTAGGTACCTGTTTGAATTTCCTACAATACATTTATTTTGTTTGTTTTGAGGTACAAAATATTTCGTGACTTGTCTTTTTAGGCCTTACTATGTATGTATCCCCAAAGAACATAATAATATAGAGGGATCAAATCCAGGGATCTTGGGGGGAAATAATCCATCACCGATAAAATCAAGTCTTGGGTTGCGTTTTTAATGTGTGTGTCTTCAAGCACGATAACTCGCGTAAAAATGGTCCGATCTGAATGAAATTCGCCACAGACATGTAAAGATGTAATTATTCTAAGAAAAAAATTCAAAAGCTATTCAGCACCTCAAAACAAACATAACAAATTTAATGCAAGAAATTTAAAGAGGCACCTTGCAACATGTGGTCGGGAATTTGATTGAAAGAGCATAAATTTATGCAAATGCCAATGGTGGACTGTTTGAGCACATAATGTAAAATAAATGTGATCAAACTTAAATAATAGGCTGTATAGAATGTAAAGATCAATAAAACAATCATAATAACCCATTCATATGTGTATTATTCAATCTTAAAAATGGGTTGCGTTTAAAAAAAAACACCCTGTAGTTGGTACA
Source organism: Flexamia atlantica (assembly GCA_035578135.1). Taxonomy (NCBI): domain Eukaryota; kingdom Metazoa; phylum Arthropoda; class Insecta; order Hemiptera; family Cicadellidae; genus Flexamia; species Flexamia atlantica. The sequence goes on along the minus strand of JAQJVK010000004.1, from coordinate 34,750,796 downwards.
ATCTTCAAGTATTCGTTTGAGGTAGTGCTTGACAGGAACTCTATCGGCAAGGCTAGTGAAGACTCTAAACAAAGATATTGCTTTGATCCAGTCGTCCAAAAATAATTCTGAACATAAGGAAAATTGAGTGTTTGGTAAAGTAGGTGGATCGGTTAAACCTATAATAAAATTATTTATCAATTAGTTAGCATACTATTTATTATTACATCAGTATGTAAGTATTATTTACACTTTGTGTTATAGGTGAAAAACATACAAACATGAACCGTAAAAAACATGAAACAGAAGGTATATCCTTTAATAACAACCATACACGTCATAGCGCAAGATCAGATACAGTTACAGGTTTAGAACTTTAAACTCCCCTTATTCAAATAAAATTTTATTGGGGAAAAATCAGCTGTAGAATACATTTTGGATAAAAAAACACGAATATAAAACATGATTGTTTGTACGAAGGTTTAAGGAAAGATATGTGATATCAATGGTCAAGACCTTATTAAAAATAAAAAATTAACTAAAAAAATTTAGTTAATTTTTTGCAGACTAACAATTTTTTGCAAACTTGCAACAAGCATAATATATTTTGCTCTTTTATCTTTAGTTCATACTTTGTTAGAAGTGAATCCGGTGCATTATTTTTTTTTGCTGAATATGCATGTACCGAAAATATTCTGTTCAAAAGTCAGCTAGATCGTGTCTTTTTAAGAAATAAATACAAAAGTGAAAGTAGCAAATTAAATAACAACACAACAACATATTTCAAGCAATAATGCTAATTAAAATTTAGTCATAGGTAAATTAATAATTATAATTAAATTTAAATTAAATAACTATTGATTGGGTCATACATATGCTGGATTAACTAAAGGTGTTTTAAAATCAATAACAAAAATATCTTAATCATAACCAGTAGATCGCTCACTTTTGTGAGAATTCTTTTAAAACTTGTCATAAAAACATGGAGAACGTTAAGAATGAAATATTAAGGTGAAAGATAAATTTCACTTTGTAAGCTAGGTGAAGTTTGGAGGAAAATATCCAACTGTAACACCGCGTGCCGGGACGCTTAATGATGTGTTCACTAATGTCCTCTCATATCTTGGAAAGAGTGTTTGACACAAATGACGTCACGAAAACGATGCAGTGACTGTACCATTTCAGACTGTACTTCTATTTTGGAAATAAAACATAATTTTCTACGAATTATTAAACACGTGACGTATTAAATACTTTAAATTGAGCAGTCACTTTAGTATACAACTATATATTTATTTTTATAACTCTGTTAGATAAATACAGTACACTAATTTGTTTAAAAAACAAGATTACAAACTGTATAGGCTTACATATTTATGAAACCACTAACACATTGGCTATGAGTGATCATTATATTCTAAGCTAAATTCAATAAAGCTTTTTCTGCAATGTAATACATTCTACTTGTAAAACTAAAAAAATCATGTGTCACAAAAGTTCATAAAAAACGTTTTCATTTCATAAAAAAGAAAAATCGTTGTTAAAATTTGGTGACTGTTCAAATGTCTTAAACTTTTTTTAATATTATTTTAAGGGGTCTCCTAAAAAGTGGTTGGAGTTTACTGTAAGAACCAAACAGGCAGGTCTGGACGCTAGGGGATTTGTAATATATATTAATTTTTAATGAAAATGATCATCAACATTATAACTGTTCTCTACAGCGTTACAACCATCAAGTTAAAAGTGAAGAATTAAAAATATAAATTTGTCCTCATAAGTTAAATTGTGTTTTTATCTTGGGCGGGATTTTCCTTGCAATAGCAGGATTGTATTAATAACAAACAATTCATTGGCATTTTGTCCACGATTTCGGAATTGGCAGTTTTCTAACGGCAAGTCATACAAGAAATAGAATTTCGTGCGGGAATTCAATGAGGTCGAAACTATTAGCTAAGATGAAAAAGACTCTAGGTAAAAATAGTTTCTTAGTAAATAAAGCAGTAACTGAACTAATGACCTGTCCAATTAGATGTAAAAGTATATAGATAGAATAGAATTAAATGTTTTAATTGATATATTTTTTAACTGTGCTCTGTTAATATAGTTTGCAATAACAAACTATAAGATTCTATTATATTTTTACTAGCAATTAGGTTTGATTTTCCGATATTCAATGTAGGCCGACAAAAAATAGTAAGTTTTAATGTTGTGCGTCTGCGATTGAGAAATAAAGCGTAAATCTATCTAAAACCTGAACATTTGATGTATTATATTGTCTTGGTCATTGCAACAATATCTTCAACACATAGCATTTTTTTAAAAATAGAATAATAAATATGATTAAAAGTTACTTTAATGTTTAAATAACTATAAACAGTTGTAAGTATGTAGTCCACCCTGGAGGAAGTTTGTCGATACGTCGTGACCAGTGGAGCACTCGTCGTCTGGTCCGAGTGGAGTAATTCAATTAGCAGTGTAACAAGTCCCGACCTCTGCTGCAATCCCGGTTAAGTTCAGTGACACTCAAGCTAACCATGTGTTACGTGTTTGGAATTTTGAAAATTTCCCAATTCATTTAAATATATAATTTACCATCAATCTTTCTAAAAATAATTATAAATATTATTGAAAATGTAATTTCTTAACCTATAAAAATTGAGCTCTTTAAGTCCCAAATTTAAACATTTCTTTTTGAATAATTGTTACTGACATTTTTAATTACTTCTGAACTGTGATAAATATGTTTTAACTAGTACCAAATGAGTAATCTTTTGAATTTGTAATTCTATTTATGAGGAACACGTTAAAAACATAGATTGATGTAACCAATCCTCTATTATCTAAAACTTTGAATAAATCGGTCCAATTTTGAATCCATTGTACTACGTTGTGTTTCACACGTTCTGTTATGGTTTATTTTCAAAATTTAATTTTTGAAATCCTTTTAATATAAGCCGATTATTTTGGCCTTAAAACACGAAATATATCTCAACCACCAAGAAAATATTTTGGTCGTTACAATTTAGTAAATTTGATGACATTTTGGATGTACGTAAATCAAAAACTAAAGGTGGTGTATCGACCTTGGGTGATGTACTTTGGGATCGTGGTGTGTATTAAGCCACAAATTCTCAAGTGATAAAAAAATAGTTTTAAAACTCAGGCGTTTATGATTCTTTTAAATGTTTAATTTAAGGGTAAATTAGCCCCTAGACAATCCTGACACTCAACAAATTGACATCTTAATTAAATGTTTAGAAGATATGACACCACCTAAACGGTTGTAAAATTCGGATTAAAATTATAAGCCTAACACTCTGAAAATTAAAGTTTCTTCCTTTTTCATGATGGAAAAAGAAAGAAAGCATGTGCCAGATTTTGATAACATGTTTTTAATTTTGTATAACACATTAGAGTAGTCATCACCAAGTTAGCAGATTCAAACCCCATAACGGATTATATTTTGCTCTTTGTTCATCAATCCCTTACGAATAATGTTCAGTATCTCCTTTAAAACAATGCCAAGAATGTCAAACATTAATAAAAATAAGTTACATCCCTCAACTTGTTGACAGGTAGAGTTACCTCGAGTTATATAGGAAACAAATCTACTTTCCGAAAGTTGAAGCCCCTCTGAAGTTATATTCAGTACTTCTTTTGTGAACAGATTAAAGTGGTATTTTATCTTGCTTGTATTTATTGAAAAAGTTTTAATTTTCTTCAACTAATTATAATTAGTTCCTATGAAAATAAAAAACAAACTAGTAAATATTATTTTTAATCTTTTAAACCTCTTCCTGTATCTCTTTTTAAGATCTCTGAAATCTCAGTAGTTTCTTTTGAGTGATGAAATTATTTTTGTTGAAAATATTAACTAATTATTTTAAACATGTTATGTTGTTTTCCTAATTTTCTTATCTCGCATAGGATTTGATTTGCATAGTGTGATTTCTCTTACTTACTGCTGCTTGAAACGACGAAAATTTAGAATCCTTCCCCACCTTAAAAAATCGATGTTTTAGCGAATTTCCCCTATAGGGAATTAGCGAATTTCCCCTATAGGGAAGAAGCTATTACCGTAGGTCTCATGGAATTTAAAACCATAGAAGAAGACTTAGAAATTTTGGAATATGGAATAAAAGGAAGAAAACTAGATATCAAAGAAGAATTCCATATCTACCATCATAATAAAAAAGATCCAAAGAATATAATCAACAAAATGCAAGTAAACAAGAAGAATTTAATATATGAAAAAATTATAACATCCAGAACCCAAAGATAAAAGTAATCAAGTCTACCTGAAAACAGCTGACGAATTTATTTGGCAATGTGTGTATAAAAACTCTAAACAAGTATGTTTATATACGGTTAGATTAATTTTAAGACCGTGACCATGGGCTAAAGCTCCGAAACATGTTGGTCTAATTAAATAATTTTAAAACAGGGTACTGTGTTCTGAAATGTTAAAAATAATAACTATATATATACGTACGGATATGTAAAGTGGTAATCAATTGGACGAGTTCGTGAACCAGCCCGATCGGACCACCGGAAGGGGGGGTAAAGGGGGATAAACCCCCCAAAAATGAGTTTTTTGATTTTTTTACATAGAAAAATAAAATGTATCAAATTTTTGTTGGCACCATTGAATTCAGCTCAAAAAAACAAACAATTTAGTATTTTGAATCACTGCTCTATGTCCATTCGTTACCGAGATATTGAAAGTGGTAAACACAGTACGTTGTCCCTATGTTAACCTTATATGGGAAATAAGTAAAATTGTATATCTCGTTTATTTCTCAACATATTTTGATAAAACTTGGTAAATGGCTTCTTCTAGTTCAGATCTACTAAATATTGAATTGAAACCAACCAGTTTAAACATACCTGTAGCAGCAAACCTGCATACTCATTCCTCATGTTAATCTTATGGAGCTTACAAAAATGTGTCAAATCTCGCTATGTTAGATTAAAATATATTGTTTTGCATTTGAAATTCGCTGAGTATGCAGGTCTGCTGCAACGGGGGTATTTAGATACTTACAATCGCGATTACGTTAATCACAATAACCTTTCGATATCGTATTTGAAACCTTGGTTAATTTAAAGTATTGATATTTATCTGCTTCATTATTTGAGGTTGGAGTTTGATATGCGGCCTACCATGTCTCCTTTCCTATCATGTTCCTGGTTATTCCTGTTACAGTTATGTTTTAAGATTGTCAACATGTCATAGGCCAACTATACCTTTAACGTGATGGAAACAACAGTTCCACTATGTGAATAAAATTTATTAAGTTGTACTCTAACGTTATAAAAATATCATAACCCAACTATACTTTAGGGTGTCAGTTTCTCTAATTCTAATTTGATAGTAAAAATTACGGGATGCGACGTTTTAAAAATAGTGACCTACATTGTTATATATTAATAAACAAGAATAAAACATTTGCTTTTTTTAAGTATTCGATCAATTATATCAAACAGGAAAAAATCTATTTTGAACGTCGATTTTAACGTTGGAGACGGTTTCTGAAGTTTTGCCCTTCAAACTATTGGCAAAGCCAATAATATAGTACTTACATATTTTTCATAACTACCACAATTACAGTCACTTTGAAAAAATGTATTATCAAAATTTATCTTAACTATCAAAAGGTTAGTGTACAAAAAACACAAAACGCTAACTCTTACAATACTCCAACTTAGCATACAAACATGACAAACTACGGATCGCTCGGCACATTTTTCATCGAGGGACTGAGTGTTCCGAACTCGGGTAACTGGCCCTTGTTGACTACAAGAGGCAATCACTGATTCTACAAGCCACAGCGACCGACTGATTCAAGCCAAAGACAATTAAATTAACAGCGATCTTTAACCGATTCAAAACTTGAATCTTGGGGACCTTGCAGAATAATAGTATTACTGGAGCTATTTTGAGAAAATGGGTTAGTGGCAAGTAACGATAAACTTTAAATATTGCGAGATGTAAAGATTTATAAATATGTTAAAACTGATCCATCTGATAAGTGACCAACTACGAGTGCATGCATCATACAAAGTTGTAAACATGATCAACTACTTACTAAAATTATTTAACGAATAATAGCCGTTGATTGCCACTGATTGATTTATATGGTAAAGTGAATATACACTTATTTGAATATTTTGTAATATTTACGTTTCATAAATTTCTGACCCTACTCAAAGCTAACAATTTGCTAAGTTAGAGCAAATGGTTAAAAGTTAGTCACAAAATTGTATAAGGTGGTGGTTCTTAAAAACATTCTTCTTAAGGTACATATCGATACACTTGAAAAACATTGGTTACAACTTAATAATTTATACAAGCGGAATTTCACACTCCTACGTCCAGGAATACAATAGGTTTAATCTGCCTTGACATGAGACTTACCGTTAGGGAATTCTGAGAGACCCAATTATTCATCATCAGCGAAGATTGGATTAACACGACGCGTGACAGACGCCTGGCAGATCCTCTCATGTCGTTACAAGTCACATTTCACAAAGTCACATAGAGCTTGGGTTTCTCCAGTACAGTACCATCGACACACCCAGCCTATTAAAGAGTGTTTGTTGCCTATGTAAGGAGTGTGACAATTATTCTTAACTTTTGTCCCTATATTTGTGTTGAGAAACTGATAGGGAATGTTTTTAAATTTTCTTCATGCAAACTATGTGAACGACCGATATCTAAAATGCTGAAAAGAGCAACGCCAACGCTGGCAGGGGGTAAGACCCCACAAGGGAAGGCAGTTTGATCTACAGGGACCTATGTTTTGTGAAGTTTTATGATTTATTACCGTTTAGAATCTAACAAGTAAGTAACATGGTTCCTTTTGAAATAACACTTATTTTTCAAAATAACCTTTTCCCCCAATTCTATTTGAAATGTTAGATCTTCTTCGAAAAAATTATCTCCGAATCTTCGAAAATTATCTCAATTTCAAAAACTAGGTTGTTTACACTTCACAATGTCCCAAAATATTATAAAATAATTTTGAATAATGTACTCCATAAAGTTTTACCAAGAAATGGTACTTTACGCCTAGACAACCTGAAATATACAAATGAATACTAACGGCATGTCCCGCCAAAACCTCGTTAAATTCACTAATAAAAAAACAAGTCTGATTCCTGGCCAATACTCAGAGGTTTTAATAGAGTTTTGAAAAGGGTGATATGCACGCTGAGTCATTATGATGTCAAATACCAATCACTAAAAATTCTTTGCTGGAAACTATTCATCTTTTAATCTCAACGTGAGGTGAAACCGTCATATGGTGCTTTTAGTGTGTAAAGTAAACGTTTCAACCTGATGTGTCAAGACTGGTTGTAATTTCTTCATCTAGAATTCATAAATTGTACGTTTGGTTAAAGTACTCGCAAACCGGGCCTTAAATATTGCAAGTGAAGCCTATCGGAAACTGATGTATTTAAATGACATAACTCCTTAAATTATATATAAATCATACTACTAGGTAATTGTAAAACGTATAGCAATTGCAGATATTTTACTGATATAGCAACTGATAGAACATTTAAAGAAATTCAAAGAAAAAACAAATATTAATTTTTTGAAGAGACAAGTAGTAAAAATATAATATTTAGTTAATTTTTATACTATTACTGCATCTGTTCTGATGACTGAAGAAAATGAAACGTGTTTAAATTTTTTTCTCTGAGGTTTGTTTCACTAAAATACAGCAAAACGGATAAGCCTAAAACATAATTGAAATTTTCTTACCTGATGGCACAATTTAATAACGATGCAGAAGTCAATGTTTTTATATTGGAGCTGGGCTTTGTATGGGAAGTATAATCTTTACGTCAGTAAATTTACCAAAGGTTTCCTTAGCCATCCTTTATTTTGTTTCAGGTTACGTTCAACTCAATTCAATATTTCAATATTTTTAACAATTACGTCAAACATTGGAATTAAATCTGAGAAACAATTCACTCTTGGAGATAATGAATTTCCAAGAAATAATCTAATAAAAAATATTAAATAAATTAAGATGAAATTAGTTAGTCCAGCTAGAGCAAACTTACATTCTCAGCAGTCACACAATGCTTTTAATCATTTTAAATTCACCCCAACTCAATTTTATATTTCCTCTATAAAAATGTAATGGGAATGAGTATGCAAATCTGCTTCTGAATGTTAGTGAAAAGTGGGAGATTTTAAATCAATATTTAGTACAATTCAACTAATCGAGGCCATATAACACGTTTTATCGAGATTTGTCGATATAAAGAAGATTTCAAATTTTATTTATATCCCATAAGAATGACATGGAGAATGCATGTACACGTTTGCTGCAACGGAAATGTAAAAGTCTGACTGAAATATGTTTGACGTCATGAACCAAGTTATATTGAGATACGTCAATAAAAAAGTGTCTTTTCACCTTTGAGACCTTTGTTGTAACCTATGATCTTTAATAATTGAAAAAGTAAAATATATTCTGGTATGCTGATTGAGGATAACAACTACCATCATTGGAGCTTATATTTTTTATTACACAATTTTTTACTCTCTCCAACCCCCTTCTCAACTGCAACACTGACTTGAGAATTTCAAATGCGAAAATTACCCTTGTGACACAAAAAAATGATGAAAAACATATTTTTCTCTAAGTAAATTTCAAATATATATTGATAATGTAAATTGATATAGATTATTAGTAACATTTATTATTATTCCTTATAAAATTTATTTTTTTAGAAGCTTACTGTAGTTTTAAAATGTTGTTGTTTGTGACCTATAAAACGTCACGTATATATATGAATATAGGATGTTTGAACAAATTATTTTTTCTTCTTGGGGCCTCAAAACGAATAGTTGTCTCAACCTCGGCCTTAAATCAGACCATGTGATACTAGCCCCAAAAGGCAAAATCGCTAAAATAGAATAATTGAATTGCTGTTTCGGATTTGCTTGTACCAAATAAGAATATATAAACAATTAAATACAGACCCATAAAGTCAAATATATAAATCGTTGATAAATGAAAAAAGATAATCTCATAAACGACTCATTATTTAGAGAAAAATTAATTTAAAAAAATGGAAGGATTTAAAATTACCTGGCGAATTGAAAAATACATAAGAAATTTATATGGCTCTTATGTAGAACTTACGGAAAATTCTTACAGTTTAAAGAGTAAAAGATAATCAATACTTTACTTTAAATTATTGTACTCACATATTATTTATATCTATTTCACAAAATCAGGCTTAAGATAACATTAATATAAATTAGACAGTTTTAATGAGACTTAATATTGAAAGAAAATAACATAAAACACATTTTGATATACAACCGAAATAGGTTTCATATTTTAATATTTTATTACCGGTAATAGAATAAACGTTGCTGAAGCCCAATAGGATTTAAATGATCCAATTTCCTGGGAATCGATTTTCGGCAAACCTGGGTAAATTGCATTGGGAGGAGTGATATTTGTCCATTAAATTTAATTGACTTTGTTGATATGTTTACGTACACTTGTACACATGTTGAGCAAAATTTGTAATTTAAAATCCTACTTAATAAAAATGTTTGTGAAATTTCATGAAAAGGTCCATGTTATAATTTGTTTCCCTCACAAAAAAAAGGGTTATGTAATTAAGAAATATTATAATTGCTTTTTATGAATAATAATCAGTAATAGTATTTTTATTTAGTTAAATGTAAGTTAATGCTTCTAAAATACATAAAATGTATTTTTTATTTCCTGTTTAAGTAAGTAATACTTCCGCGAAAAATTTTTGATATAATATATTGACACCGATATGTTATTGGCATTTCGTTTACGTATTTTATTCACCACTGGGAAAATACGTAAACTAGGATTTAAACAAGAATTACATTTAAGGAGTTGTTTTTCAAGGCTAGTGGAAAATACACACTTCTTATTGGATAGCACATACTAATTTTATTTATAACACATATTATCAGCCTAGAGTACAAAATGCATGAACGTATGATTTAAAAAATCCAAAAATTAAATTCGTAATTCTTGTGCTTTTTTAATGAGTTTTTCAATATCGGTGAAATTGTAAAATATATTGTTCCAGGAACTGTAAGCAAACTCTTTTTACATTCAAAACTTGTTCTTACAGGTGAAGTTACGTACAATACAAAACTTGGCCAACGTTACAGAGTAAAATTACTGCAGCTATAACTGAATGTTAACTTCAAATTATGTTTCGTAGAAACGCTAACATTTAGAAATTGTTTATCGAAGGAAAATACTCTTTCTACTAATATCTTTACAATATAACGCAAAGTCTATTACGACGTCAGATTTGTATTTACAACTAAAAAAATGGAGAGGGATTTCGTATGAGTTTTTGGTTGTTGTCACGAATGACAGGTAAAATCTTTATTACTCTACATATTTACAAATTGAGGCATCTGATTATAAACTTAAATGATGCTGATAAGAATATTAGAACACCGGAAGAATATTAATAAAGATTAGACAATCGTAATATGCATTACGGAATTAAAAATCCAAGATGACTTATAAACTGAATACAATAATGTACAATTACGCAAGGTTTAGTGGGAATCGCTAAGTAGGTTCGAGATTTTTTAAATAATATCAATAATACTTAAAGTTAATTGATGGACTCAATAAACATTGGCCTACAGTCAATAATCGTTTTGACATGAATAACACAGGTTACATATAAACAATAGCAACAGAAGCATCACTATCTGATAATACAACCTCTTATGAACTTAATATACCTTCTAATAAGCTTATTCATGTATTTTGTATATTCTTAAATTAATTCACCTGAATATTATAATACCCCCGTTGCAGCAGTCCTGCATACTCAGCGAATTTCAAGTGCATAAATAAATAATTTAAATGAAGTCTCGCATCAAGTAAAATCAATATACATTCAAAAGAAAGCGTGCAAAAATACTCTCCTAGTGGCTTTTAGGAGCAAAAGGATATACAAAAATAATAGCCTATACTTGGCACGAAAATGCAATGTTCAAAACTTCAAAACAGCTGGCTTTTCCAATTTAATCATATAGAGAAATGACCAGCTGTTTAAGTTTGAGTAAAAAATGTCTTAAACATCATCAGTAAAGATCTGTATTCGATATAGTACATTTATTTGACATATTTGGTTATCTGGCCTTTAAATAAGCCATATGTCTGTATCCACCATATGGCTTTGAATGAATTATCAGCTCACATGTTTTAATGTAAACAAAGCAGACTTTTTAGATCCCAATGCTACTTAAATGGCAGTTATTTTATATTATTTTTTGTTTTCTAGCAAACTTTAAGAAATTACAGTACTTTTCCTGAGTCCCTGACATTAAAACATTTAATTTGAGCCCTTTTCCCTCATCCTGTGACTTGTCTAATGCCCACAATTGCTATTCAAAAATAAATTATTCTCCATAAGATTAGTATGGAAAAATGCAGGTTTGCTGCCACAGAAATCTGAAAATGAGGTATCATAGGCTACAATCCAATATATCTAAACTATATCAAGCCACATAACATGTTTTATCAAGATATGTTGAGGAATAAGAAAGCTATCCAATTTTATTTACCTCTCATAAGGTTAACATTGGGAAAGAGAGTACACAGGTTTGCTGCCTCAAGAATTTTATGATTTGGGTATTTTAAACCATAATCAAGTAGATATTAATTGTATGAAGCCCTTGCCAGTTCTTATCAGGATATTTTGAGAAATGAGCAAACTACATAACTTTTTTTATTGCCCATAAGGTTAACATGGAGAATGAGTATGCAGGTTTGCTGCCATTAAAATGTAAAAATAGGGTATTTTAGGCCATAATCCAGTATATTTCAACTATATGAAGCCACATATAAAGTTTTATCAAGATACGTTAAGAAATAAGGAAGATATAGAATTTTTTATTTCCCATAAGGATAACATGGGAAATGAGTAGGCCTATGCAGGTTTGCTGTCATAAAAATGGAAATATCGGGGATTTTAGACTAAAATGCTTTAGATCTCATCTAAATGAAGCCACAAACCAAGTTTTATTAAGATATGTTGTAAAATAAGCGAGATGTAGAATTTTACTTATTTCCCATAAGGTTAACATAGGGACAACGTACTGTGTTTACCACTTTCAATAACTCGGTAACCAATGGACATAGAGCAATGATTCACCATACTAAATTGTTTGTTTTTTCGAGCTGAATTCAATGGTACCAAACAAATTTGGGTTATTTTTATTTTTCTATATGAAAAACCCAAAAAACCCATTTTTGGGGGGTTTACCCCCCTTTACCCCCCCTTCCAGTGGTCCGATCGGGCTGGTTTTCGAACACATCCGAATAATTACTACTTTACACACCTGTGCCAAATTTCATTCCAATCGGACCATTTTTGCGAGCGCTATCGTGCTTACAGACACACACATATATATAAGTAATATATATATATATATATATATATATATATAGAAATTCGAACGAATGGTTGCTTCTGGGGGCCCCAAAACGAAAAGTTATCATGGTCTCAGGCTTAGGTCTTACCATGAGACCTTCGGTAATAGCTTCTTCCCTAGGGGAAATTCGCTAAAAATAAAAGTTTATTTACCTTGTTATTGTCAGTGATCCAAATAGGATTACATTGTTGTTTTTGTAGTAAACCACCTTTTTTAAATCCACAATACAACAACAAGTAGAACTAACCTTTTTTACAATCAGTAGTTCGGAAGGTACGAAAAAATATATATTTGAATTGCCAAGGAGTTTTCGTATCAAAAAGTTAAAAAAATACAATAAAATTAATATTTTTACAATATAATATCCTATAAATTTACCGTTTCAGTTTAGACTTTTTATAAACTAAACCAATTTTTTTTTCAAACGGCTGGGAAAATGATGGTCAATGTTTGAAATATTCATGTATGGAAGAAATTATTCCTTTGATACTAGAAGTTAAAAAGTTAACGCGTTTTGTATCAATAAAACGTCAATGTTTTAGACCAAATTAACACGAAAATTGTTTTTCTATTGCATTAACAAGTGGCTGCAAGAGCATTGTTTCTATAAAACAACAAATAACCTTGAAACAGTATGAGTAGAATGCTTAGTTATAGAATATCTGTGAACAAAAGGTCAGTAATTAATTGCTTGTAGAGTAATATTTTTAGTTATTACAATCAGTGCTTGGAAAATATTTGATATATAAAAAAGAGATTATCGTCGATTTAACAAACAGTTTGCATTAGACACAGTATTTTAATCTGGACGCCTTCCACAGAATTTAAACCTGCAGCATCAGCAGTCATAACACAATAAATCTTATCATGAGTTGTGTCAGTAGCCAGCACTGCTGATAATGCAATACTATATGCTGAAAATCCATTCATTCAAAAGCAATTTTTATAAAAATAGATTGCAATTTTTATAAAACTAATCACTCATCTAGATAAATAGTCAATTCTTAATCCCTGTGACAAAAAAGGTTCTCGTACTATATTAAAATCAATGATTGAAATATGCGAAGCAAGTCGTATTACTTAGAAAAATACAGGGTGTTCAGAAACTACCGGATCAAACTTCACCAGATTATTCGGGAGGTCAAAACAAACAAAAAATGTCATATAAACATATCACCTATCTCGCTCCATTTTCCGTCTGTCTGTGTGTATGTATTTTTAACATAAACTGCCATAACTTTGGAACCACTTAAGGTACAAACTTCAAACTTGGTACTCTTATGATGACTCAAAGTACCTATTTTCTCGCCTAGTATCAAATTTCTACTTTGTACCATTTCAAAATGGCGGTCATTTTTATTTTTCAAAGCTTAATAACTCAAGAACCGTAAGATTTATAAAAAAGTTGTAAGAGACCAAAAAGATGCAAAATTTAATTTCCTTTTCAAAAATCTAAAATTTAAATAATGGTTAACACGCAAATAATGGAGAAAATTCAATTTTTATAAAAATACTACGTGCAAAATTAATGAAATTGCTCAAATTTACAGTTGTAACTTCAGAAAAAAATAGTTTTCTCCATTATTTGTGGTATAAACCTAATAAAAGTTAACATTTTCATAAAGTAAATTAAATTTTGCATCTTTTTAGTCTCTTGCAACTTTTTTATAAATCTTACCGTTCTTGAGTTATTAAGCTTTGAAAAATAAAAATGACCGCCATTTTGAAATGGTACAAAGTAGAAATTCGATACTAGGCAAGAAAATAGGTACTTTGAGTCATCATAAGCGTACCAAGTTTGAAGTTTGTACCTTAAGTGGTTCCAAAGTTATGGCAGTTTATGTTAAAAATACATACACACAGACAGACGGAAAATGGAGCGAGATAGGTGTTATGTTTATATGACATTTTTTGTTTGTTTTGACCTCCCGAATAACCTGGTGAAGTTTGATCCGGTAGTTTCTGAACACCCTGTATAAATAGTTTCAACCCTTAATATTACAGCTTTAAGGTGCGTTAGGGTTGAAATTAGGAGCCTGGTACATATAGCGTGGCTATAAATATCTTATGACGACGCCGGTCTTACCTACCGCAGTCTGTGGCATGTGCGGTATAAATAATGTTAATGCTCACGCTCCTAACCTCATGATTTGTAGGGTTTGATACGTATTACACTTAATATAACATGCCTCTGAACCAGGACGTTAATACGCATGTCTGCCGTACCAACAGATAAGAACTGATAAAGAATCCACGAAACGGATTGCAGGGTGTATCCGTTTCGTTTTGAAGTAAACAGTATTCGAATTTATTATAAAATGGTTGTTTATAAAATATCTTTCCATTTGAAGATATTACTATTTTCCTTCACATTACGACCAAAACACCTATTATTCGAACGTCTTAGGGAGGCCGACAATAGCGTTCCCGTCCTAGAGACGAAAATTAGCCGAAGATTTAATGAAAACCTAACCTAACCTGATATTATTAAATAGTTATTAATTAACAATAGACTAAAGTGGCAAAACTGATTTAATTTTAGTCGTTGATTAGCACTCATTTACTATTGTTCCATGCAAGCAGCAGCCATTACCTTAAAGTGTTTTTATGATTGTTTTGTTTTTGTTTTTTGTTTTGTGGTAAATTAGTCATATTTCATTTTGTAGTGTTGTGAATAATAGCGTTTTCACCTCGGTGGAAAGGGTTTTGCAGCCCCCGATAGTTTCAACTAGGCCTATAGACTTTGTCAACCATTTTAAGCTCATAAAACCCCATTTTTGGCCCTAGGGGCGAAATATACTACTTCAACATAACTGACCTGGTTCGACAAGAGAAATTTGTTTGCCAAAGTGCCAAAAAGTTCGATATCCTTGAAAACTTTGGAAACCCAATGGACTTTAAGAAATCGCCATTTGCTCATTGCCATTATAGAAAAACCAAGATGATAAGGGCAATATTTTAACAATGCGATTATTGTGGCAGTGTAAAATGTTTAAGTAAATCGTGCAAATTAGAATTTTGATTTATTTGACTTTCAATGACATCATTTCTCAACGCTAGTTCCCACCGGTTAGGGATTACACTAACTTTACCCATTTTGGTGGAGGGGTTGTCTCTTAGGTGCCAATCTTTTTAGCGATTTATTAACTAACCTCCCTGACGTAACCTAACCAGATCTGAAGTATCCTATCCACCGTGCTTCTTTTATATTTGCCCATAGTAATATTAAATAATACATTTGCGTTTGTTTTTTTTTTACTTTTTTATGTAAGTTTACGTTTGCTAGATTGACAAACATAAAATCATGCACAAAATAAACATATTTCATTTGCCCTGTACTAGTGAAGAATCAACAGTTTTCTTTTGAATCTATGGAAAAAGCCTGAAAAGGCACGACATTAAGAACTACGCACATATTATGCGGGTAGTTCGTATATGTGCATTAGGATTTATAACATATTGCATTAAGATTTATAACAATATTGTTAGCGAGTCAGTTAATTAAACTAAGACGTGATGACTTAAAACGATTTTGGGGATCAATTCTAGCATCTTTGTTAATGTTAAGGAGTTTGCATTTGTATCTTTAGAAATTGCCATAAAATCTCTTTTGCCTGCTTCTAGAATGCTGGGACTTAAATAATATTCAGTTGTAGCAATGTTGCAGAAAATATAACGAGATAAACACAACAATTGTGTTAAGTAATGCAAAATACTTAGTACGAATTTACGAGTTTTACGATAAATATTTGTACATGTATGTTCAGTTAGAAAACAAATTTTAAATGAATTTTAATAGATATAAATACACCTAATAAACATGATAGCGACTGAAAAAATCATGGAACCTGTTTGGCAGTCTCTATGACAATAAAAACTATTGAAACTTTGTATTTTCAAGCTATTCAAGTGCTCAGATTTACCACTGCGGCAACGAGTTGGCAAAGAAGCTTCTAAGTAAGTGATAGTTAAGAATAACACTGAGAATAATCCGAAATCATGTAGAGGAATTGAATGAATATTAGAGAATTCAGGATGTAAAAGTAACTTATAAAATTCAATATACGGTTGTATTAAATGATGCTTAATGTTAAATTGGAGTAAAACACAAAAATAACTCATCTGAATAATGTAGCACTATTTCCTGAAAATCTCAAGAAAAATTAATAAATTGTCTTGGAGAACGTTGAAACGAAAACACAAAGCTGGAAGACAAATTGTACTTTGAAAATTAGGTGGAAATTTGGGAGGAATATCCCAGTTGTAACGCCATGTCGGGACGGTGCTTAATGATGTGTTCTCTAATGTTCTCTTATATCTTGTAATAAGTGTTTTTATATAAATGGCGTCTCGAAAATGATGGAGTTTTGGTAGTCTTGTACAATATTTCTGACAAACAGCCCAAACTACTTGACCTAGAACCTTGAAATTTTGCATGGACGAACCTTTTAGGGCGTGAGCATCCGCTAGGAACGTGTTTTTTGAGAATTCATAATTTTAGGGGCGGTTGGAAAATATAGCCCTGTGACTACTACATATTTTACGTATTCGCGTGTAGCGCCTATACGAGTGATCAAATCTCAACTCGCTTTGAAAAAAGTAGCGAGAAATTAATTATCCTTCATTTTGTTATTGTACTGAACATTTTGTTCTATCAATAATGTTAATGAGTTAGCGAGTTTTGCTGAATATAGGTGGCCAGAGGGCAATTTTTTAGCCTTACTTATGAGAGTAACTCCTAAATGTTTTCTCGCGGCGACGAAGTTGCAGGGCTACGTGGGTAGTGTCGAAGGTCCCGGGTTCTAATTTCGACCCGTGCCAATCCAATTTTGATTTAAAAACGTAATACATTTTTTTAATATTAGCACACACCATCTGATCACCAGCGGTGATCAGATGGTCACCGCGGCGGCGCGGCGGCGCCATGGCACCGCCGTGGCTTAGCGGTTCATCTGATCTCTTTATTTAGCAATTTCGGTATTTTCAAAATTCAATTGGATTTTTAATGTTTCGTTTGATTTTACTCTGATTTTTTAAACTTGTTTAGTTAAAATAGACTGATGAAGTAAGGTGGTGATAAAGATATTGTTTGGTATGGCTAAATCAATTAATCTGTCTTTTCTTCAATTTTGATCAGAGTGAAGCCTGTGTGCAAGTGCTAGTACTTTATACATATTTAGGACAAATAATTTGTGTTTGCTTAGGATTCGTAATAAACTAATATGTGTTACTAAAATATTAAAACTTTAGCTGAGTTTTTGAGAGGCGTTTTCATTACACGCCAACTCAAATACATTATTGATGGTATGAAAATGTACTTTCTTCCGCATAAGCTTAATAAGAGACAAGAATATAAATTACTTAGTAAATTTAAATGCTAGTTACTAAATATAGCCATTAAAATTACGATGTCCACACCTTATTGTGTCGGATTGTGTGTCCTTTTGTGCGGGATTCTCCTGACAGCAGCAGATATTGATACCATCTTACTGGTATTTTGTCCACGTTTGGGCCTAAGTGTTTTCCCAATTGCTAAGGTTTACAGCAGAAAGGAAGAATTGGAGGTATTCCAATACTGATATTTTGAATATACATTAGTGATGTATGGAATTAAAGGCAGAGAAAATTTGTATATACACATGCTTCTTACTCGTTTGTATAGCAAAATTTATATATAGTATGAGATTTTTACTTTGTAATGTTTAATATGTACTTAAACAAATCAAATCTTTTACTGTCAACAACGTTTGACCGACTGAGTAAGGTTTTTCGGTATTTATTAGGCTTTGAAACATAAATTTTAACACAAATACTATTTTCAGGCACTAGATGCGTACTAAGAACAAAGTTTATAACATTTTTTACTCGTAAAGCTGAAATACAACGGTTAGCAAAATTCAAAATGAAACCGTATTTACTTTTAAAGCATATAATTTAAAAAATTATATATTCACATACACAAGATTAAGAAGTAAAAAAATGCAAGACTCAATTTGCTAAGCACGAATGGAAAAATATTAATATTTATTTTAACCCATTTGCATCAAAGTTAAAAGTAATATATTAAGTATCATATTACTAATTAACTAAAAACCAAGATTAAGTAAATAAAGTTGGTGGCAATTTTATTTTTTGTGGCAAAAATGGCTTCTTAAGCGTTGCTAGATAGTTTGCTAGATATTTTTAATTGCATTTCGCCATTTTACTTGTCCTACCATTACGCACTGCCTTGCTAGTTTAACCTTCCTTGTATATCTTATAGCTTACGAGATCCCAATTGCATGCTTAAGAAAATTAAACATTGCACGTTATGGGGACCGGAAAACCCTATCTTCCTCATGTTATTTTTTTTTAATTCGAGCACTATGTGTTGTAAGAGCTATGAGGTCCTCGAGACCTGGCTGAAATAACCGTAACTCAACGTTTTGTCAGTCCAATGTGAGAATTTTACTGGTTCCATTTTCAAAATGCCATTCTGCAAATATGTGAGCGGCATATCCCAATTAGTGACAAAAAATGAGGAAAATATGAGTATCACAAGTCCATGTGCACAACAGTTCCAATTTACATTCAAGTTGCAAAGATATACATTTGAAAGACCAGTCTTTCTAAACTAAAAATAATACCATATCTAGAATCGATCAACTTGATCACTGAGTCAGCAAGACTGCCCTGTTAAAAGTTTTAGTAATGCCAAATTGACAACTGGCTGACTGACATTTCAACTGCCAAATACTATTCACCTTTGAGTGTTAAGTTAAGACAACAAACTTTAGACTGTAAAATAATAAAATAATTTGACTAATGAAGTGAAAAATATGGTTTCAACGTCAGGCAATTTTAGTTGAATCTAGCCATTTAACTTGTCCTACCATTTCGCACTGCCATTCTAGTTTAAACTCTCTTTTATCTCTTTTACCTTACGAGATCCCAGTTAGGTGCACATTGCACATTAAAAGTCTCACCCTACACTTAAAAGTTATTATTGACTGAGATAAACTAATCAGATTCTGGGGACGTATACGAGAGGAGGAAGTTTTTTTGGTCAACCTTTAGCCTCCCCCCAAATTGGATATTTTATGAAAATTCTCAAAAATATACCAGACCAGACCAATAACCTATGATATATTATTTTGAAGGTATTTGAAGGAAAAATAATGACGCAAACAAGAGGTCTCAATTTTTACCCTGTGGGAATTAAGGGCAAATACAAACTTATAATTTACTAAAGGGGTACAAGAGAGGTTCCTGAAAAGAGTAGACAAATAGTACACAAAAGGTACAAGAAAGACACGTGAGGTACATGGTGTACAAAATAGTACAAGAGGTATGTTGCACATCATTGAAATATGTTTAAAAATTATATTATTCTAAAAACCTTCTCTTTTTTTAATATTAATGTTGTAGTAACTTTTTCCCTTTGTTCCTAGAATCAGATATTTTAATATAAATATATATATATATAAATAATAAGGCAATAGTGGAGCCTTTGATTCGATCATATGAAAGTTGATAGTTATTTTTTTTTTACTGTCGTAATATCCTACACTTATTTTAACAATTTTATATTTTAGAAATACTCAAATGTCAATACATAACAAACATTATCCTAAAATAAAAAAAATTGACATTTAAAAGATGGTCTGTAAACAATAAATATTTTTTCATTGAAATGTATCAAGTAGTCAATTTTTTCTGAAAAAGGAAATGCGAAAAATACGAAACATTTACAATTAGAGAACTACAATTATTACAAATGTATTTTACCTTCTCGTCCCATTCCTGGTCTTTCTTATTACCAACGGGTTAGCTACAAAATAAGTGGATGCAATTTAAACCTCATAGTTAAGAATTTTTACTAATAGTCGAAATTTAAATTGTTATAAAATTAGAAAATCTGGGGACAATATGCAATACAATATTAAAATTCTGCAGCGGAATTTTCGTACTTCATGCACATTTGGACCTAAACAGCATATGTACACAGGCAAAAGTAATGCTTGTTACCATAATTCAGTTGTAAAGCAAAACAAATTACATAACTGAATTACTTATTTGTTTTAGCACCTTTCGCTTTTGTTTAACGTTTTAATTGGGATGGGTACACACTCAGGAATTGTCTCTATTTAACGGTGCTTTGCATCATTAAATCATAGTTAAATGAAAAATATAACCATATTCTAAAAACAATATTACACATTGTACATTAAATTTTACTCTAGATGTTTTAAGTTTTGCGGTGCTTTTCTGTGACATTGGTGTATAAAGCAGTGGATAACTACCAATATAGCTTGTGAAGTGTTAATTAAAACTAAAAATAGTGGTTTAAATAGAAAGTATAAAAACCAAATAAAATATTTGATTCCGGTTTTAGTGCGATAGAAAGTAAAAATACTAGATTACATTGTTTGTAAACCAAATACCTTTTAACAGTTATACTGACTGCTGAATTTATTATAGTTGTTAATACAAGTTGTTTTTAATTGTGTTTTGTCGATTGACAAAACGCTCCCTAAAAAAAGGATAATGAGAATAAAAATCTTTAAATTTGGTATTCATCTTTATCTTTAAACAGAAAAACTCAAGACGTTTCTCCAAGTGACTTAGTATTTAATGTATTTGAAAATGTATGCCTAAAAATTTTGAGAAATAAGATTAATCATATTTAATGAACCTCCCGTGTTCCATGAAACCCATACCAAACGAATAGAAAGATTTTCCAATAACATTTCTCTGTGCAAGTTCAGGCTTTGAAATTTGGTTATCTTGCAGAGAAGATTGTTAAACTGATATTCTTTGAGAGGATTCAGAATCTTATGTATTTAAGTAGTTCATTTATGCAGACATACATGTAGGAATCGCTGTTTAAAATGCCACGAGTTTACTTTTTACTCACTTACAGCTGACCGACAATAACTCACTTAATGTGACCGACTTGTATGTTCCGTCCGTAGACTCCTTGCGGAATGTTGGACAGGTCAATGTGCCTGTAATAAATCACAGGTAAAGCAAAGGATACACTCTATAGTGTATCCCTTTTAAAACAAACATTTACACTTCGTACTGATCATACCATTGTTGTTGTGTAATGCAGATGTAGGATGTAGTGAGTCGGTGGCGCAGTTGGTAGCGCACTCGGCCCCGGTTCTGTGGCGGCAGCGTCGCAGGATCGAGTCCCGATGATGCCGCATACTTTTAACAGTACTGTCCATCCTTGTACTGTACCGGCTCACGCCTTGGGTTTGCTTAATAACTTCCACACACAGGCCTGAGGCCCATGTGGGGGGGCAAATGCAAGGTAAAAAAGAGGCCGCCACCCTCTTTTTAAAAAAGAGAGAAGAGAAAGAGAAGAGTATTATCTTAAAGGTTGTCGCAGCTCTTTAATAAGTTGCGACACTCTCTATTGTACTGCTGTTAAAATTATTTTGTAATCACTTGTTGAACACCTCTCTGACACCCGGAAGGATCCCGAACATCCATTACGCCCACCTCCTCGGTTCCCGGCGGAGGTCAGCATTGTTAACTTCGGGTCGCGTCCCACTGGCCGCAGGATCCTGGTGTTCTCCATGCCAGGACTTCCATATCCATACCGTGCTGGAAACTTCAGGCCGTCAGTGCGATCAAACTCCTTGGATAGTGTAAACTTGTCAAAGTGTGGAAATTGATTAACAAGCAAATATTCCAAAACTTTGTCAAATAAATTATTTTGAAATCTTAGATCTTAGGTAGATAACCTTTAAAACATCTTATTACTTGTGAAAACCCCTCGTAATCTTTTGGTTATCTATTATAAATCTGTTCCGTGGAAAAGTACTTTGAAGCATGAATTTATAACACGAATTAATAAAACAACACCCAAAACAACTCCACAACAACAATACAACCTGCCCAACAAGAGAGAGCAGAGTGTTGGGAGTGTAGAGTTGTTGCTCGCAACAACTCTACCTGTAATTTTTAAATTTCCAGGTATTGGTAATTAAAGATCGCCTCATTTCGCTGTTAACACGACTTAACGTCAACTCTCATATTTTACCTCCAAACTTTGTCTTACTTTCAAACTGCAATTTACAAGACGAGGTGATTATTTTCACTGCCGTGCCAAACGGTTCACCTTTTGGCTGTATTTCATGAATCTGAGTTATAATCTATCCCTAAATCATTAAAATAATTTGCCAAAAAGGAGGCTGAATATATTAATACCGATCTCACAACTGAGTGATGTTCATTTTAAGTTGCCGATGTAATTTAACTTCACGTTGTTTTTCTTCTAAATCTGACCAGGGAAGACATTTTGTCCCCTGGTTAATAAATATCTGATTTGAGATAGAGATGGAATTAAAAAAAACTGACCTGATTACATTTTGAACTTTGTATTCGTATTCAGTGACCTGATTGATCTACTCAAATTTAAATACAACGTCATAAATAATATGCACCACGTGATGAAAACACTCTGGATAATGTATTTTGCGAAGCGAGTGCGACGAATGTGAATTGATCCACCAGAGTTTACTCCAGAGCAAATATCAGCTCCTGTAAACATTGCTGCTGTCGGGGCGAGTAACTATGTTTGGGAAACTCTGCAAACGTGGTTTTTTATTGGTAAGCGAAAAAAGAGTTCTAAAAATGGTGGAAGCAATTTATTAAATAAATGATTTTGAGCAATGGGAACTGCACCAAGATATTTTTAACCAAGATGACATTGTAAATAGAGTTTTTAAGTTGCTACAACCATTTAAAACTTTCTCCTTTGAAACTAACGTAAATAATAAAAAAATATTCACACAATTAATAGATATTGGCTTAATTTAAAATAATGAAATATCAAATAAGCCTTTACAGGATTTTCTAAAAAATGTCATCCGATTTTAAAGGTTGATATTTTTAAAAGTGATCACCATATGGGCATGAGGTTGCTTTTATATTAAAGATTAACTAAAACAGCTTTTTGGAATTTTTTTCAGGTGGCCATAATGGCCCTCTTTAGATACACGTCATCTATGTCTATCTGAGTATAAAACTTGCAAGGCTTACTCAAATATGGATCGGCCTTACTAGACCTAAAAATTCCGTGTTACATTTGACCAAGGTCAGTAAACCTTGTCTTCTGTGATTTTCTATGGTGGTTTGTAAAAGTCTGTGTTTATATACCTCCCCTTTTAACAGCTTTGGTTGAAACAACCTGAAGTCGGTTGTTGCTACTTCTGTGCGTTTGTCGTACAATCTTCATCAGTCATGAAGCATTGGTTGAACGGAGGAACCTTCTTTAGAGCAGCCACCAAATACAAAAATCAAGATGTATTTAACTATTAATTAGCCATTTGCTGTGCATCTAAAGGGGGCAATATGGATCACCTCTAAATGGTATGTATAAAACGTTATTAATTACCCTTTAATAAACTTTTAACATCATGTACAAGTAATAATTACTTGAGAAAATATAAACCTTTAAAATAGGATGATTTTCTTTGAAACAAGTTACTTAAATGTAAGGTGTTACCTTAAACCTTGAGTTAATGTACTCGAGTAACACACAGGTGTATCATTTCCTTAAAATCTCAGAAAAGTTCGTTTTTTGGGCTCCTAAATTTAAAGTAACTTTGCAGAGGAACGTAAGTAAATTTAAATCATTCAAATACACTGCAGAGGCATATATGAGGAGGATAATCATCTCATATCAGCCTTTAGGAGCTTTTATCGAGTTATAAGCCTTTAGGAAACACGTGATATTGTCCGAATGGACGATGTGTCCTAATTATGCGGTTTGGTATACAATCGCATCAGAAATAAAGAATGTATTTCTTTTAGGTAAAATAGTCAGATTAAATATAGCTAAGCTGTAATACTTCACCTTCATAAAAATTAGTAAGGACAACCGATCTTTGAAAAAAAACATACAAATTAATATAGAACACTTAATTATGTACTCACTAAACAGATCTGTTATTTTCATTGAATCACATTGTTATTTGTTAATTTTATGTATTACACGTTCTAGTCTAGATAAGTAATTCCAATCAGAAAAGTGTATGTAGGTGAAATGTAAACGCCAAAACGTGCATGATTCATGATTGATTTGTAAGTCAAGAGCAACACTAAGTCCCAAACATAATGTGATTATTCAATCAAGGACAAAGTTTTTATACTTGTCATTAATTTGTGTTTTCTACCGCTTTATTGTTTTATTAAATCTGATCTATGTCTACACAAAATTAGCAAAGTAAAATTACTAACGAACATGGAATTAAATTGTTTTGTATATCATACACGTAATGCGTTAGATAGTAATACTATAAAAACACAGCTTTATAAAAAAACATTGTATTCCAGAACACGGCCATGTAAAGCATGAAGTTTAAACTTCGGGTGCTAAAACAATCAGGCTGTCCGGAGCATTTTCACCTGGAGGCTTTATTACTAGCATACGCTTTGCTGGTGAAACCTTTACCGCAGTTTAGATTTTAAACTTATTCAAGTTTGGATTCCCCCCCGTTTGTTTACATGAAGATGAAAAAAAATGGTTAAAATACAAATTAAATAAAATGAGCAGTAGTGCATTTCTGATTGATAGTTTTGTAATTTTTTCTCCGCCTGTTTAGAAAACCAGCTTGTAAAACCCGAAATATTTAATTTTTTTCCATTTTCGTTCACTTTTACTATCGGTGTGTACAGAAAAAAATTAAATCATCATTAACGATACAATTAATTACACAAGTCAACCAATCTCTAAATATATTCTAAGAACACATATACTCTATATTTCTACATACAACATTATATATGTTTACTAATTCATTTCAATATATTTATTATATATACAAGTCTAAACATTTGTTGTGTAATATAATGTATAGTATGGTTTTGCATTTAGATTTTTTATAGATAAAGGTAAAACTGCAATTGACATAAAACAAGTAGATATCTGAACTTAATCTTTTGTAAGTTATCAACCTAAAAACCTAACTTTACTAAAGAAAAGGTGAGTAGCTCTCTGAAAGATATTTGCTCGGGTAACCATTTACATTCCGTTAATTTCCTTATCTTGATGGCGCTGCACAAGTATAATATTATAACCTAATTAACTGTAAGGTATGATATTAATGCTGGCAATAAGTAGTTTAATCGTTAAGTATCTTTTCTTGTTTTAATTACCAACATATGCTAACATTTGTCTACTTTACCCATATCATGCAATTTAACTTAAAAGTAAAATGAAAATCACGTTAAAAATTAAAATCTAATTACAGTTTTGAAAGCTTGACAATAAAAGGAAAAACTACTATTAAAGTATAATACTCATATTGAGCTTCTAAACTTGAGAGAAACTCAGAGATACAACAGCGATATGATTGCTACCAAGGGAAAATTTGGTCAGTTGTTAGGGACCAACTTTGGAGAATACAGATTACGTTAGCCAGTCTTGAAGGTATTGAGTTTAGAATTTCAACAAAGGAAACGGAGGTATAGAGGAAGAGGGAGGGAATGTTCTTAACTACTCAATTTCAACTGTTTTTATTTCAAATTGACTAGAGGTTTTAAGAGGAAACTTCTGTAATTTAATTTCAAAAGAAAAAAGACAAATCTAGTATAATAATAGCTATTAATTCTAGTGCAGAAAAAGTTTTCAATGACAGCAATACAGATCGCGATTAATGCATTTGAATTAATTCAAAAGAATCCAAACTTTTTCCCTATTTTTTTTATTCAGTGAAATATTAAAATCTTAGAGGAGTTGTAATTTCTGTTTGGAAATATGAATATTAATCATATTTCCAAAATATTTTTTTCCTATTTTAAAAAATGATAAAAACTCATAAGTTTTTATTCAGCTTTAAAACATGACATGAAAAAAGTAGTCGTCCGCTACTTTTCTATTTTATGGCCAGGTAAAATATAAAACGGTGGAAATTGTTGCTCAAGAGTTTAATTTTTTAAATCACATTTTTTGAAAAAAAAAAGTAGCTGCCGTAGTTTGGTCGATAACTTAGTTATTGTGGGAGAGTTTATCCGTGCAGCGCCTGCATAATAACAAAATCAATCCTAAACTGCTGTTTACAAAAATATAGTCGACTACAAAAATACAAATGTGGTTTCAAATTAAAGGTCTGAATCTCACAATTACTATGGTCCCAATTACAAATGATTTAGAAGCAGTTTTCACATCATAGGAACATTACAGGTGCATCCCGTAGCGGCAACTTCTCTTAAAAAATGTCAGGTTAGGCTTCTAGGTTATCGATTATTACGATGTGTAAACTGCCTCTAAACAATTTATAATTGGTACCATAGTAATTGTGAGATTCAGACCTTTAATTTGATACCCTATTTTTAATCTTTTATGTAATTTCTTCCGACATCTTATCACCGACTAAGGACAATCTCAGGCTTCATCGCGCAGGAGCCTATGCTCCATCTTTTTGCACTATGTGGTCGATGGATACACCAATGGGTAACTTTCGAGCCAACGAAAAGGAACAGAAGTCAGACGTTTCTGTGTCAGTATGATGAAAACGTTTAATCTATTTGAGTTCCTAAAAAAATAAGATATGAATAATGTATGAGAGCAAGATAAATAAGCGCCCTATTCATTGTTGCGCAGAAACTAACCGCAGAATCGGCTGCAAAACTTTCCGAGGCCAAATATGTTGATTAAGTTCTAGCGAGAGGAGGTTGCTATTAATGTCTGTCTGAACTATTGCCAGGATCATCTATTAGGTGAAACATTACTTTACTTTCATTGGTTTTACAATCTTTCTTCTTTTTTTGTTTGGATTTTCATGGTTATCATCCTATACATTCTGCTTCAAATGCTCATTATTTACTAATTTTAAACTATGATTATTAAAACAAAGCGTTCCGAGTTCATATTTATTTTACTGTATTAAAGCTTTTGATAGTGGGTCGCGACCGGTCGGTGGCGCAGTTGTATGATATAGTATGTCTGATATAGTATGGTTTTGCGGTTTGATGAAAAATATACAGAATATCCCAAAATTAGCTTTTTATCCTCAATAATTTTTTAAAGTGATACCAATTTCATGTTAAAAAAAAACGACGTTACTCTTGTGGTATGGGAGAAGGAGCTACCTTTCGTTCCCACCATTATCGATTATGGCGAGCAAGAATGTTCAGCCAGGTTTAGTTTTTAAGTTCTTTTAGGCTTTATAATTTGTGTTTATTACTATAATGAAAGACTGAAATCATTTAATATATTAAAAGAATTATTACAATTTTTTAAAGTTTAGAATGGAAAATACTTAGTTTACTAAAACTAAGTTACCTTATACTGAGCTTAGAAAAAAGAGCGAAGTAAAACTATTAACAATACGCGTCTACAAACGAGGTAATGTATTAGAATTCTAGAGTGTAAAAGTTGGCTACTTTGTATTTGAAAGGTGATGAATTATGATGTATTGACGTAACGCTTTAAACGTAAATAACATGGTTAATTAAATTTAGGATACTTATGTCTACTTTAAAACACAATGTTAGGTTTTGCTAACCTTAAATTAGTTGCCTTTTCTTTTTAACAACCCTTTAACATGTTGCCAAATGTTAATTCCTGATGTTTATATTTTTTCAGGTATGTAGCTGTATCTGCCTTGGAAACAGATCATGTGAGTTAATTACCTTCATACCAACGTTTTAAGGGAATTCTTCTAAAATATTTTAAGTGGGGATGAAATATGGAATCATTGCCTTTCAAAGTGTTCCATTGCTTTTTCAATAATTGACCAGAATTCTTCAATAATTTAATGTTAGCGCATTAAAAACGTCATCACGTCAATCCAGCTTTTACCCAAGTTATAGTACAACAACAAACACAAGTAACAAGTTACTTATCGAACAAACTTAAAATCTTCTTGTCAAAGCATGGACAAATGATGGCTGATATTCCTGTTTTGAAAGTCGGCCATTTCCTTGTTCAAAACCTTGATTTGTACATAGCAGTAAATCATGGAACAGAGCCCAAGATATGTAAAGTTTCACGCAAAATGTACAACTTTCCAATGTCTTCAATGAATGCTTTAAACAACTGATTCTATACTTAGTGAAAAGTTTTAATGTCTTAAAATAATATCTATAAAATAATAACTATAAAATATCAGAGAAAGATGTTTATGATTAATTTAAATATTATGAAGCTGCATTATTCTTGAAAAAATAACTATTGGATGTAAAGCAACTTAGTCTTTTTATCTACTACGGACTCGGGATTGTATGGTAGGAATAACTAAGGATTAATCGATTCCTGAAAATTAAGGAAACCCATAGTGGGTAGGATCTTGAGGAGTCAGGGATGAGTAAGTAGTAAGAGTAAGAGGGAAGGTAAGAGTTATTTGATTTTGAGGAAGTGACGATGTCACGTGTTAAGTGACGTAAGCTTAGTGATGTCATTACGATGAGGAATTCGTTATGTGTGATGTCACCTGCTTTGAAAGACTGAGATGAAGCAACGATTCGTCTGGGTTAATCGTAAATTAACATCATTCCAACTTAGTGAATATACTAGGAGTATACTCGTCGGTATTAGGAACATTATTTAGGATAACTCATTTTGAAAAAAAATATTTGGAACCAAGCCTCTTAAAAATTAACAATGTAGTATGTAGCATTAATTTGGGAGACAGTATTAAAATAAGTCTATTTTAAGAGCTAAACTCGAAAGTAGGGTACCCAGCGCTTGGGAACAATTTGACCTTGAAAATCAGCTGTTCTAAAAAAAGCGCGCCAAAACGGAAAAAAGCGCGGGAAAAACGGAAAAAAGCCCGCCAAACAGTGTTGCCAACAGCATAGAGTAAAATGCATATACTATAACAGGTATATAGTACATATAACATACTACGTCACGCTACCCCTATTACATACGTATTTACATACGTACATACTACGTCACGCTACCATATATTATACATTTATATATGTATAACGGTATATTATAATGGTTTATGGGTGGACA
This sequence comes from Flexamia atlantica, assembly GCA_035578135.1. Classification (NCBI taxonomy): domain Eukaryota; kingdom Metazoa; phylum Arthropoda; class Insecta; order Hemiptera; family Cicadellidae; genus Flexamia; species Flexamia atlantica. Next base: position 34,721,373 of record JAQJVK010000004.1, on the reverse strand, counting down.
TAACCTCACTTTCGGTTCCCGCTAAAATACATAACCTTACTTTTGTTTCCCGCCAAAATGGCGGACATAACCTATACCCATAGAGTATAACCTCCTCACAGTACATAGAGTGCTATAAAATTATGTATGTTGGTCTTGCGCGCCAAAATGGAAAAAAACCTATACCCATAGAGTATAACCCCATAGTATATAGAGTGTTATAATATTATAATGGTTTATGTCATACTATAATAATGGTGTATATTACGTCACACTAGATATATCAAGTGACCTGTATCCCTGAAGGTGGTGTCTATGCCGCAGACTTATGCGTGGGAGTGTGTATTGAAGGTAAGATCAAGCAAACAAAATAACTACAACTTACTTTTTCAGAGTAACCGGGATTCATGACAGCATTGACAGGGTTCCGATGAGGTGGGGGCCTATCGATTATTTCCGCGTACTCTGGCTCCTGTGAGGTCGGTGGTGGTGGCGAGTCTTTAAAACAAGCGAGTGAACAACCGAAACACTGCACTAAACACCACATTGCGTTCAAGACTGACTCAGTATTGATTCAGCTATCGACAGGAAGTATGGTATCCTGTTTGGTGGTTTCGTTGACTGATAAGCTATTTGTTCTTGCTGTACTTTTAGCTTGCATGATATTTATTAAAAGACATACGGGAAGTATGTCGTCATTGTCCCCCGTCCCCCGCCCCCCTGTACTGTAACCAGTGTTGCCAACTGTAGACAGTGAAAACATTCATATTTATAATACTATATGTTATGTCACATTATTCCCCTATAGTGTTACTATAGAAAGTGCAGTTAATCACATAGAGTATTAAAAGACATGTGTATACTATATGGTATGCTGGATATGTTACATTAGTCCTTTGTAATGTTATAATATTATATGAAATTCTACTTAAAATTAAATAACTCTGGAATGGGTTAGTTAATATAGCTAACATTTGGTATTTAGGTACTTCTTAACCTCTTCCGCCTTTTCCAAAACCTTAAACCCCCCTCTCACCCCACCCCACCCCCTCTTTTTGTTCTTTTTCTTCTCAAATATGACAAAAAATATATAAAATTGTCGATATCTCGAAAACGGTAAGTCCTACGTCATTTTTGAGGCCAAAAATCATCTACTACGTAGTGTAGGTGCCCCCCAGGCGGTACTGACACATATGACAGGTCTTAACTAGGATGTTGCGGGTTGCATCTTGAAAAATGAAGGGGCAATTATCATGTAAAAACTTAAAATTTAATAACTCAGGAACTACCGGTCCGAATTTGATAAAACTTGGTATGTGGATACTTGTTAACTTCTGCTACAATTTAAATCATACTTATACCCTGTAATACGGGTGAGTATCTAGAGAATTGAAGGCGCTATGTTTAAAAATTAATATCTTAAGTACTAGTTGATAGAAATTAATGTAACTTGGTATATAGGTACATGTCAACCTATGCTAAGGCTTAAGCTGGGTGATGCGGGTTGCATCACAGAAATTGAAGGGGTAAAAAATTAAAATGCTATAGCTTAGAAACTAATTATTGAATTTTATTTAAAACTTGTATATGGGTACATTTGAGTCTCTGCTACCTTAGTCTGTACTTTTTTATTATATATTGAGGTATTAAGACATCAATTTAAATATTCATGGGAAAATTAACATTTATTGACCAAAAGGGAAATGGATATTTAATAATTAACTTTGCTCTTGTAGCTTTTAAATGGTTGTTCTTTTGATTTGTGTAGTCAGTTTACTAGCATTGACATGTATAGTTGTTCTTTTGGATTGTGTAGTCACCTCCTTGTATTAATATGTACAGTTGTTTTTTTGACTTGTGTAGTCACCGATTTCTGTACGGTACGTACTACCTTATATACCTGTTACCATTAGCTCAGTTCGTCATTCTGCTCTAGACTTCTGTTCAGTGTAGACATCCTTTGCTCTGCTCTTGATATTGAGATAACATACTAACTTTTGAGTTGCATAAATTTAAGTATATTTTTAAATTTGACTTTTTATAATCTAAGGTTGGCGTATTTGCCTGATTTTATTAATAGCTGTATTTGTTTTTATTAACTTTAAATAATGCAGTCTGTTTCTAAGAAGAGTTCTCCAACTAAGGAACCAATTATTTTTATTGGCGAAGAACAAACTTATAATCGAAAATTTAGACTGTATGGTCTTAGTACTACTTTTAAGTTTACTAAGCCTCCTAAAGGCGTGAGTGAGTTTGACTGGATACGTAAAGGGCTTGATAAAATAGTTGAAAGGGAGAAATCTAAATGGAGTTTTGCCTCTAAGAAGTATAGTATAAAAGAATTTATCTATAATAAATAAATGTTTTAAATAAAATACAATAGTCAGGTTAAGTTAGGATAAAATAGGTCAGGTTAAGTTAGGTTAAAATAGGTCAGGTTAAGTTAGGTTAAAAGAGGTCAGGTTGAGTTAGGTTTAAAATAGGTCAGGTTAAGTTAGGTTTGACGGCGGCGGTCGGTCAAACCGAGACTTGGCATTGAAGCCACCAATGAAATATTAATTAGTATTGCTGTTATTGCTGATGCCAAGTCTCGGTTTGACCGACCGCCGCCGTCAAACCTAACTTAACCTGACCTATTTTAAACCTAACTCAACCTGACCTATTTTATCCTAACTTAACCTGACCTGACCTTACTATTTTATTTAAAACATTTATTTATTATAGATAAATTCTTTTATACTATACTTCTTAGAGGCAAAACTCCATTGGTAAATAGACTCATATGAGCCAGGTTCTTTAGCAAGTACTGTATGAGATTAGATATTCAAAGAGAGCACCGAATCGGTGCTCTCTACTTCCGGTCCATACGAAACACAATGACTACCGGTTGGCCGCTATGACATAACCCGAGTTAGACACGAACTCGTACGGAGATTACCGAACTTACACGAACTCGGATCCTAACGAGTCAACAAGTCGGAAAACTGCAACCCTATTGGTTCAGTTCGAGTCAGAAACGAACTCGTCTGGGGATAGATGAAAACATTAAGTGACAACACAAATAAGGTCCATTAATAAATAAATATATTTGATAGTTTAAAGGGGAATGATATTTTTCTCCTTTACATGATCATAAACTGAAAATAGACAATTTTTCATTATCTCTCAACCCCGTCTGATAAACGGGGTTTTCATAGTCAAGTTAGGTAAAAATAAACGCAAAGCATACATATAGCATACGCAAACGCGTCACGCAAACGCAAACTCACATGCAAACGCATATGCAAACAAACGAAAAGCATACGTAAAGCAAACGCAAAGCATACACAAACGCGTCACGCAAACGCAAACGCACATACAAACGCAATGCAAACACAAAGCATACATAAAGCATACACAAATCATACATAAACCATACGTAAAGCAAACACAATAAAAACGTAAAGCATACACAAAGCAAACGCAATGCAAACGTAAACACACATACAAACACATATGCGAACGCAAACAAACATGCAAACGCAAACGCATATGCAAACACACATTGAAGAGAGCACCGTTTCAGTGCTCTTTTCAGAAAAGCAATATCTAAAGCCATCCCACAATAACTTTAGCTCAACACTTCTAAGTCAACAAATTTTTAGGGCCCACGTTTCCACACCACGGTAAGCCTTTATGGCTATGCCGTAGGGGCCTCGGCGCGCTCTTTTTGTTAACCCAGAGCATCCCCTGTAGGCCTAACCTCTGGGGTGAGGATAGAACCATTAGTTCTATCTCTCACGGTAATGTTTAAAATTTTAAACGTCCAATTTCCACACCACGGTAGGTCGTAACCAGGCCGTATGGACGCCGGCGTGTTTTTTATTATAGTGAGTTCCCCAGTAGGCCTAGTCTCACTTTTTTAAACCACTGCCCCATCCATCGCAGTGGTTCGTGACAGCCATTCCATAACAATTTGCTGCCTCCGAAATATTTTTTTGTATTTTATATCTTTATATTTTTTTTGCCCTCTGTTGGTCCGTTCATTGTGTATGAGGTTTAAGGTAGTGACTTTGTCCTCTACCCGTATCTCTCTCCATTTACTGAGACCAACAGAGGATCTTTATATTTTTTGACTCAAACAATTGATTTTACATTCTATAAACCTAACAAAGCTTAGTAAGAGAGCTACTCATTATCTTTGAAATCTAACAATATCCCACCGGGCATATTAATTGAATGACCCAGCCAAGTTCTGAGCCAAACTATTAACTTTGCCCTACCATTCAGGTTTACGGGCTTTTACACCGCGCCAGGGACCTTCATTCAGGTTTACGGGCTTTTACGCCGCGCCAGTGACCTCCATACACACCGGGCTGTTCAAAGGTGTAGCCTAGACCCTCCTCAGATCTAGGCACCACAGTCTACTAGGCCCTTCATCACATTCACACCGGGCTGTTCAAAGGTGTAGCCTAGATCCTCCTCGGATCTAGGCGCCACAATCTACTAGGCCCTTGTCTGTGGCAGACGCGGGAAATCATTTTCTACGGCAACTAAGCCAACCCGCCATCCACATATGGACTTACCAGGGGTTAGCCCAGCCAAAATGTGGGTGTCTGTCCACAGAACAGAAGCTTTCAAGACTAAGCCTTACTAACTTCTCACATACACACTCACACTCATACAGTGGGATACATTAAATCTGTTTAAGATAACTTTGAATCTTTAATATCAATAAATGGAAGATAAAACTTCTTTGGAAACAGTCTTTTTACCAGCTCTCTTGCTTCAGGATTAGGAGAACGTAAAATCAAAGTTAGTAATCCAAATTCATCAACAAAATAGGTTCTACCATCATGTTTTTTGAGTCCTTGTTTTTGGGTTTCTGGAAAATCTTTAAAAATCTTTATACTGTTACCATTTAAGGAAGATTTAATCCCCCGTATAACCTCAAGATGCCCCAAGGCTTTAGCTATATCCTTAGCTTTAAACCAAGGGTTACCTTCACTATCAAACAATACCAAGACTAAATGTTCATTAAGATTACAATATTTAGCAGACATTATAAAACAATTAAGGAGACACTTAAACTGTTAATACCTTGTCAACACATCTGCTCAGGAGCACTGTCCAAGACAGAATGACCTCAGTATTGAGAACAAGATGTTTATACATTACATTTAAGAGTTCCCGCACTCATCTAAGGTGTAAGGTAGCAGCTAGGAACAGTAACAACAGTTACTTCCAAAGTTATAATATCTGATAGCGTCTTAACTTGAGAAAATATTTTTTCAAAATGATAATCAAAAACTGCCGGTGTTAGTTTGTTTAGCTGTAAAAATGGAATATTTCCTGAGGTATCACCATGGTTAATTGTTATTTGTATAAAAGCTTTAGATGTCAAATTCTGTGTTATATGACATACTATTTGCTCTGAAAATGTCAAAGGCCATTCAAAACATCTATTGAACCTGTTAACTGAAACTTATATTCTGTACAGGTCAAACAAAATTTAGAGTTTTCCTTTAGCTTTGTCTTGGACAAAAATTTCAAAAAGACTGCCATAGCAAATACAAGTATATTATTATAGCAACAGAGCAGCTCTAGTACATCCGCTCAGTACCACAGCTAAAAACAGACTAACATTTTGGAGCATGTGTTAAGAGGTATAATATACCTCTTAACATGGAGCTCATATTATGAGCTCTATGTTTGGTGGTGTACATGCCTGGTTTATGTTACTGTATTCTTTGTTTTTTATATCCAAACGGCACTGTATCATATCCATCAACTAATTTCCTTTTTGAACCAGTAATTTTAAACATTTTTGTTTCATTGGTAGTTACAACATTTTTGTCTTTAGTTCTCCTGATTCTACTCTCATGAATTTCTATAATTTGAGGAACTTCACTAAGAACCATATCTTTCAATGTCTTAAAGTTTAGTAATTTAGATGTTTTTAAATTCAATGTTAAACCCTTTATTTTACAGACTGAGACAAGGGCTTGCTTGTTAGTTGACCAGACAAGATAGGCATAGGTTTTAGGTCCCCCAGAGACAAACTCAGTTATATATGAACCTGGGCCATACTCTACAAGTTCATCTGTCATTTCCCCAAGGTAATCTCCTGTAGGGACTCTGTACCTTCCCGGAAGTAATAAATACAACTGTCGGTATCATAGTATAAGACCTGGTCTCCTAAAGCTTCTAAATATTCATATAATTTCAATCTGGCATGAGCTGTAGTGTAGGCTGCAATTACAACATTAACAGTTTTCAATGTCTCCCTAGCCTCATCTAAGTTTTTCCAGTTGACTAATACTACTTCTTCATTAATAGCTTCAATAAATCTAACTACACTTCCAAGCTGAGTAAACAATGCAAATAAATCCTTAGAGTTTCTAACAAGTGAAGTTTTTTCCCTGTTCTCTCTTTGTCCAAATTTTCCCCAAAATGAATTTAGCATAAGCTTCGCAAGTGATCTCAAGCCCCCATTCTTAATAATTTTGTCCTTTTCCAATTGAATCCCTTCATGCTCTAAGAACTTGGAAACATACAAGTCTTTGTCTTCTTCAGTTTTACACCATTCTGGAAACCCTGATGCCTCTTGTTTTAACTTTAGAAATTTATTTATAAAATCAGTAAACAACCCTGCTTCCTCAAAAGTCACCATCTGATACTCCCACAGTTCATACATGTCTAATATTACATAGCCTTTTTCTACTGCTTTTCTAATTTCATCCATAGTCCAGGTACCCACTAAAGCTCTCTCCTCACACTCATGAACACAATCACCTTGATTTGAAGTTTCCTCACAAGTCCTACATAGTACAAACATCAATTTATCATTCATCTTTGCAGGGAGTACAGGATGATAAAGATTGAAAGGAGGTAAGATCTTACATTTCATTAAACCATCCACTTCAAGACCTCTTTCTAAGCATTCTTTATTTCCAATGTAAATCTTTGGATGGCCTACAGGATATTTACAATATTTATTTACATATGGGTACAAAGAGCAAACATCTACATACTGGATTGTCTCTCCCTCTTTACACTTGTAATATGATTTTATATTGTCTGTCCTACCCCCAAAGAATGCATCTCTAGCATTTAATGGTAAAGTGTTTAGAATAGAAAGTTTATCCAAATGATTTAGTTTGTGTTCTTTCTTTAAATTGTTAAAGTCACACTCCCACATCTCTACAACTTCCCCAAGGTTTTCAATTATAGATTTGGTTTTCTCACAACGCAAATGTAATGTATCAGAGGGATCCTCCTTCAAAGGAGCCTCTCTGTTGTAGGGATAACATTTGGGGTAGCCATGCCAATAGCACCCATGAAATTCATAAATATTCTTCCCGTCAAACCCATCAACTTTCAACCCATTAATTTTGACTTCTCTCCCTCTGCCTGCATGTTGAATTTTTACCCCACGCTTTTCCTCTTCCCAAGTCAGCCACTGTAAAGCCAATGCTGATTGATTGTCAGTTAGTCTATAACCACTTTTAGGGATCAAGCCAATAGTATTAGGTTTTAAAAAGTTACGGCGAAAAACCAAGTTACATGCACTTGCTATAGTGATTGATTCTAGAAATGGGTCTACATTACACTGTTCAAGAAGTAAGGCTCTAAATTTAATACAGGCTTGAGCCAAGATTTCAACATCTGAGATACAATACTCCAAGATTTCTTTTTTAAAATCAAACACATAATTTTCAGCTACTCTTTCATCATACCATTTCTCAAAGTCATTCTGATTTTTCTCAAACATAGTTTCAGGACAATAGTACTTTTTGTCAGGCATAGGACCCACATAATTTTGATTAGCAAGAGTGTTGAACAAATGGGGAAAGTAACCCTTCTTTCTCTCGGGAGGTAGGTCAAAAGCTTTAGGGAGAGCAGAAAGAGACATAGGAAAGTAGCTCAATGAATCAACAAACCTTACGTTATCTACTTCAATTAGTATCAATTTTGTTCCCCGGGGAGTGATTTTTGGTGTAAACTTGGTTTCTTCTATGATTTACTTTAAAATAAACTGAAAATCAAATCCCTGTCCATTATGGGCGATTACACAAACATGTTTAAACTGTTTCCTCACTGTCATTACATAGTTCATAAACTCCTTAACAGGGTCTTTTTCAAATACTTTTTGTCTCTCTGAGCAAGTTTCACACTCTCCTCCATTGATACACAATAGGGTTGCAGTTTTCCGACTTGTTGACTCGTTAGGATCCGAGTTCGTGTAAGTTCGGTAATCTCCGTACGAGTTCGTGTCTAACTCGGGTTATGTCATAGCGGCCAACCGGTAGTCATTGTGTTTCGTATGGACCGGAAGTAGAGAGCACCGATTCGGTGCTCTCTTTGAATATCTAATCTCATACAGTACTTGCTAAAGAACCTGGCTCATATGAGTCTATTTACCAATGGAGTTTTGCCTCTAAGAAGTATAGTATAAAAGAATTTATCTATAATAAATAAATGTTTTAAATAAAATAGTAAGGTCAGGTCAGGTTAAGTTAGGATAAAATAGGTCAGGTTGAGTTAGGTTTAAAATAGGTCAGGTTAAGTTAGGTTTGACGGCGGCGGTCGGTCAAACCGAGACTTGGCATCAGCAATAACAGCAATACTAATTAATATTTCATTGGTGGCTTCAATGCCAAGTCTCGGTTTGACCGACCGCCGCCGTCAAACCTAACTTAACCTGACCTATTTTAAACCTAACTCAACCTGACCTCTTTTAACCTAACTTAACCTGACCTATTTTAACCTAACTTAACCTGACCTATTTTATCCTAACTTAACCTGACTATTGTATTTTATTTAAAACATTTATTTATTATAGATAAATTCTTTTATACTATACTTCTTAGAGGCAAAACTCCATTTAGATTTCTCCCTTTCAACTATTTTATCAAGCCCTTTACGTATCCAGTCAAACTCACTCACGCCTTTAGGAGGCTTAGTAAACTTAAAAGTAGTACTAAGACCATACAGTCTAAATTTTCGATTATAAGTTTGTTCTTCGCCAATAAAAATAATTGGTTCCTTAGTTGGAGAACTCTTCTTAGAAACAGACTGCATTATTTAAAGTTAATAAAAACAAATACAGCTATTAATAAAATCAGGCAAATACGCCAACCTTAGATTATAAAAAGTCAAATTTAAAAATATACTTAAATTTATGCAACTCAAAAGTTAGTATGTTATCTCAATATCAAGAGCAGAGCAAAGGATGTCTACACTGAACAGAAGTCTAGAGCAGAATGACGAACTGAGCTAATGGTAACAGGTATATAAGGTAGTACGTACCGTACAGAAATCGGTGACTACACAAGTCAAAAAAACAACTGTACATATTAATACAAGGAGGTGACTACACAATCCAAAAGAACAACTATACATGTCAATGCTAGTAAACTGACTACACAAATCAAAAGAACAACCATTTAAAAGCTACAAGAGCAAAGTTAATTATTAAATATCCATTTCCCTTTTGGTCAATAAATGTTAATTTTCCCATGAATATTTAAATTGATGTCTTAATACCTCAATATATAATAAAAAAGTACAGACTAAGGTAGCAGAGACTCAAATGTACCCATATACAAGTTTTAAATAAAATTCAATAATTAGTTTCTAAGCTATAGCATTTTAATTTTTTACCCCTTCAATTTCTGTGATGCAACCCGCATCACCCAGCTTAAGCCTTAGCATAGGTTGACATGTACCTATATACCAAGTTACATTAATTTCTATCAACTAGTACTTAAGATATTAATTTTTAAACATAGCGCCTTCAATTCTCTAGATACTCACCCGTATTACAGGGTATAAGTATGATTTAAATTGTAGCAGAAGTTAACAAGTATCCACATACCAAGTTTTATCAAATTCGGACCGGTAGTTCCTGAGTTATTAAATTTTAAGTTTTTACATGATAATTGCCCCTTCATTTTTCAAGATGCAACCCGCAACATCCTAGTTAAGACCTGTCATATGTGTCAGTACCGCCTGGGGGGCACCTACACTACGTAGTAGGTGATTTTTGGCCTCAAAAATGACGTAGGACTTACCGTTTTCGAGATATCGACAATTTTATATATTTTTTGTCATATTTGAGAAGAAAAAGAACAAAAAGAGGGGGTGGGGTGGGGTGAGAGGGGGGTGTAAGGTTTTGGAAAAGGCGGAAGAGGTTAAGAAGTACCTAAATACCAAATGTTAGCTATATTAACTAACCCATTCCAGAGTTATTTAATTTTAAGTAGAATTTCATATAATATTATAACATTACAAAGGACTAATGTAACATACCCAGCATACCATATAGTATACACATGTCTTTTAATACTCTATGTGATTAACTGCACTTTCTATAGTAACACTATAGGGGAATAATGTGACATAACATATAGTATTATAAATATGAATGTTTTCACTGTCTACAGTTGGCAACACTGGTTACAGTACAGGGGGGCGGGGGACGGGGGACAATGACGACATACTTCCCGTATGTCTTTTAATAAATATCATGCAAGCTAAAAGTACAGCAAGAACAAATAGCTTATCAGTCAACGAAACCACCAAACAGGATACCATACTTCCTGTCGATAGCTGAATCAATACTGAGTCAGTCTTGAACGCAATGTGGTGTTTAGTGCAGTGTTTCGGTTGTTCACTCGCTTGTTTTAAAGACTCGCCACCACCACCGACCTCACAGGAGCCAGAGTACGCGGAAATAATCGATAGGCCCCCACCTCATCGGAACCCTGTCAATGCTGTCATGAATCCCGGTTACTCTGAATAAGTAAGTTGTAGTTATTTTGTTTGCTTGATCTTACCTTCAATACACACTCCCACGCATAAGTCTGCGGCATAGACACCACCTTCAGGGATACAGGTCACTTGATATATCTAGTGTGACGTAATATACACCATTATTATAGTATGACATAAACCATTATAATATTATAACACTCTATATACTATGGGGTTATACTCTATGGGTATAGGTTTTTTCCATTTTGGCGCGCAAGACCAACATACATAATTTTATAGCACTCTATGTACTGTGAGGAGGTTATACTCTATGGGTATAGGTTATGTCCGCCATTTTGGCGGGAAACAAAAGTAAGGTTATGTATTTTAGCGGGAACCGAAAGTGAGGTTATGTCCACCCATAAACCATTATAATATACCGTTATACATATATAAATGTATAATATATGGTAGCGTGACGTAGTATGTACGTATGTAAATACGTATGTAATAGGGGTAGCGTGACGTAGTATGTTATATGTACTATATACCTGTTATAGTATATGCATTTTACTCTATGCTGTTGGCAACACTGTTTGGCGGGCTTTTTTCCGTTTTTCCCGCGCTTTTTTTCCGTTTTGGCGCGCTTTTTTTAGAACAGCTGATTTTCAAGGTCAAATTGTTCCCAAGCGCTGGGTACCCTACTCTCGAAAATTAGCAGAAAAAGGTTATAGAAATTTATTAATTTGCACTTTTGATCACATTTTGACCCATAAACTTGATTCTAAGACATGCACTAGAATCAATCACAGATAAACCTTAGGTTTAGTTAAGTTTTGGAAAATATGTTCGTTTTGAATAAAACTCAGCTGTTGTGGAATATAATCATATGTTTTACTTGTAACAACATGTAAAAGTAGAACTGAGGCATCACTAAATGAAAACTTTTTGGCAGTAAAAAAATTAAACGAATCAATTTAATTATATCTGTCTTTTACGTGACTCATAGACGAAAACCTCGATTAATACATATAATTGGTGGTTGAAAAACTCCAATTAATAAATATAATTGGTGGTTGAAGAACTCTTGATGTATTTTATTAAGTAGGCATTGGAGGAAAACGTTCAAACATTTCTGTTTAACCACAGACTGTGGTCAAACTGTTTAATTACAGTGGTTGAAATCATGATGGTGAAAAAATTAATTAAATATTAAATAAGAAACATCTCTTTTTTAATGTGTACTTATATCTTTTAATAATCTTTACTAGGCACACCTTAGATTTCTAAAGAAACTCTTAAATATAATTCCGAAAAGAAAACATTGGTTTGAGCAAAGTACAATCGGTATAGTCAGGCAAGTTTTAATTTAAAACGCAGTACGGATTCAAGTTTTGTGAAAAATCATACATTTCATAAAGTTCACTGAGACGGAATAATTGGTAGTTATTTTAACTTTCTGACAGAACACCTCCAACCGTGGCTCTATAAAAACAGCGGATATGGCGTTTTAAATAATCGTTTCGTTTTCGGTGCGTGATTTAATTGTATCTATTTTTTTCACACAAGTGAAAAAGATTCATTTATATTTTTATAATCTATAATCCAAACGTAACTGATTGAAAGATAATGGATTCCAAACTCGGTGTCACAATGAGCTGTAGTCATTAGAAAACTTCCCGCTAGATTTGAGGTTTTGTTTGCCGTAATAACTGCATAAGTTGTCATTCTGATCCATATTAGCAATACTATCAATCCAACGGTATAAGCAATACTAGCGTGCAAACCAATTGTAAAATGTTTGATATTTATAGAATGAAGATAGCTTTTGTATCAAATTGACTGCATTAGAAGAGGAAATCTTAATTTTATTTGTATGAGGATATAATTCTGGTATAACACTGATATAACACTCAGGATATAACCCTGATATAACAGGATATAACCCTGATATAACAGGATATAACCCTGATATAATTCTGAGTTTAGCTGTATAATTAGATTTACCTTCGAGTTAAAGCTTCTGAAATAGTAAAAGAATATTCGTACTATCTATCAGAAATTTCCATCGAGGACCTTTTTGAGAGGTCGAGCCAGCCATTGTATAACAAAGATAAATATATTAAAGCGTCTTAGGAGTTTATTTATATTGTCTTTCTGATCACTTTGTCATGCTGTTTCTCAGACATCTGTAGAATAATAAAATTGTTGAAATAACTTTTGCGTAGCTGTAAATATGTTATTAGAATTTCATATTTTTACAACAACAAAAACGGTTTTACAAGAGTTCAGACAAGCCGAGTTACTTTGTAAGGACAGCCACTGTACTTTTTCAAACACAAGTTATAAAAGGGAACACAGCTTTGTCATCAAAGTTTCAATGTTTAACGCCCAATTACAGGGCAAAGTTTTACTGTCGCCATTACAAGCGGCCGTTACTTATTTTGTTGGTATTAGCAATATAAAGGTAACACGCTGAAACAAAATAAAAATTATTCATAGCACTTACACGCAGCAAAACATCCTAAATAATGTCCTCCTTCTGATGCTCTAGCTTTTAATATTAGTAATAAACCTCAAGCAGGAAATAGTAAATTTAGTACTTACCATACTATAATAGTAAATGTACTATATTTCCGTTATAAGTTCAGTTAAAATCCGGTAAATTATTTGTCAAAAGTACTTTAAAGTAAAACGGAGGATAACTTATTAGAAAAATCTCCAACATTGATATTTTTATACAAATGTGTAGGTTTTACAATAGGGGGCTGGTAGATTTAACGTGGCTATAAATATATTCTGACGACGCCGGTATTACCTTGCCGCAGTGTAAGGCGTGTGCGGTATAAATAACGTTAATGCTCAAGCTCCAGACCCTTTATGATTTATGAGCTCTGAAACTTATTACACTGATTAAATATGGTTCTTAAGTACCACTACACCCGATATTGTAATTGAATCAAATGTCTGCAGTCAAGTATGTGAGTGCAAAAATAGTAAAGGCATTAGAACATACACTGGAAAAATTAAAATAAATGAAAAGACAGCATATGTTTTAACTTTTTACATTGGTTTACTAGCATTTACAGTACAGGGTGCTTAAACAAATTTTGCCAAAAATTAAAAAAAATTCTAAACATGACCTCCCTTTAGTTTTGCTACTACAATATGTATTTCTAAAAGACTACAAAGATTTCATTTTGCGATTTCTATGGGATGGTAAAATTTCGAATCTTTTGACACAGACCATTGTTGCAAGGAGTGTAAAGGTCAAGGGTATGGATGGCTGACATTATCGTAACGTTTAATGTTCACTCAATTCCCGAGATTGGCAAGACCTCTTCCAGGGTTTTGGAGTTTATGTGATTTGGGGGTTGCCTTTCGCCATGCACCCAACCACTTCTTGTTCATTTCTTGTTTTGGGATAAACATGCTGATCAGCAATTTTTGGGGATTTATTTTTTAGCAATATTAACTATATTTAAAAGGCCTTTTTATGACTCGAACCCCTATAAAAATATATTTGAAAATATCAATAATAAACAATGTAATAAATGGTTTAATGAATGTTTAGTTTACACAACCGTATCTTTGTCAATTTTACATAATACGTTCATTTTATGCTAAAATCGACTATATCTCCCATTATATTATCTTCAAAAAGTTTATCTAGGAACATCTATTGCCTAAATTATTTTAATGATATATTAATACGAGTTTGTAAACTATTTAAACCACAGTAACAGTTTTCTAGGAATAATATGCTACAAGTCCTATTAGAGTTGAAAAATCATCAAACGTGTAAATTTTCAATTCCTTTAGCGTAATCTGATTAAGTATTTTGTCTCATATAGTTAATTAAAAAAAATTATGTTATGTAAAAATTACTTTTAACTAGTCGGACCTTTGCAAAGCTATTAGCGTTTCGAATAAGCTTTACGCGTAAGCGTTTAAGGAAGAAGCTTACCATAAAAAATCATTTTGAAGCAGTTACGGTAAAATTAATTGATATTAAATGAAACTATTATACTTAAAACATATATTGTGGTAGTATGGTTAGCATGGATTAAGACACCTCCCAAATATTGGACTAATGCTATGACCGGAACTACGTCGGTAAGACTACCAATGACACTGCACTAATCAAGTGGCACCAAAATAATTTATAACATATGAAAAAGGGATTTTTTCCCTTTATTTGGTGGATTAGAAAAATTGCAATACAAACAAAATGTTCAAATACATAAATATTAACGTTAACTACATAAACTAATTAAGTATGGTTGGGTAACAGTTATTATTGTTGTTAGTAATAATACATGAATGAATAAATAACTGTCAATTAGATCATTTAACACGTTCTCAATTGACCTCAGCCTAACCAGTGGGATTGTAAAGAAAACAAAGAAACATATAATTAAATATAAAATAAAAATAGCTTATTTTTAACCGGTAGTTCACTTCCATGAGAGTTATTTTGAAACTGGTCATAAAACATAAAGAACGTTAAAACTGAAATATTAGTGTGAAAGATATATTTCACTTTGTAAGCTACGTGAAGTTTGGAGAGAAATATCCAGCTGCCGTGCCGTGACGGGGCTTAATGATGTGTTCTCTAATGTCCTCTCATATCTTGGAATAAGTGTTTGATACAAATGACGTCACGAAAATGATGCACTGACTGTACCACTTCAAACTGTACTTCTGTTTTGAAAAAAAAGCGATATTCTACGGATTATCAAGCGTGTTATATATTCAATGCTTTTAACAGAGCATTACCTAGATTAAATGATTAGATATATATTGATTTTCAGATTTACCTACTTGGTTAGTTAGAAAAAACCAATATATTAAAAATATACGAATTTCACATTTCAAGAGAAACACCAACACTTTGACTGTAGCTTATGATTTGTATGGATCCCAGTTTAATAAAGTTTTAAAAATATTTAATTTAGGTTAATGTTTGAAACTTAAATAAAACGCAATTTCATCCGTCAAAAGAAGTTTCCTCAATAAAACATCAACGATCCTTAGGAATGATAAAAAATTTGTTCTTGTTCAAAGTTCCTAATTGTTTTACTTATACTTTTATTTAAGTGTTTCCAAAAAGGTTTTTGTTGTTTTCTCTACCTTATGATCAAAAAGGCACAACCAATCATCCAGGTTAAAGATTTGGAAAAAAAGTTTCAAAGATCTTAAATTTCTCTTTAGTTTGTAGCTTGCTTGCAATTACCACCCTAACATCAGAAATGTAAATCTTTATGTCAAGAGCGTTTCGATTATCGATTCCATTAATCGATAATAATAATAATAATGATAATAATAAATAAATCATTATTAAAAAGATAATAGTTTCATCTAAGGGTAAAAAGAAATTTTGATATCGAAATCTTTATAGCGTCAATAGCTCAATTATGTTCAACATTTTTGGCGGGAATTTCTTTGTATTGGAAGCATTGTATTGATACGAACTCATTGGCATTTTAACCACGTCCTCGTACTTGGTAGTTTCATAATCGGGAAGGCATACAGGAAATAGGATTTCGCCGAGGAATTCAACGAAATTGAAGTTGAAGCAAGGATGAAAAAGATTCGAGGTTTCTAAATAAATTAATCTTAAGTCAACTCTGCTGACCCAATCAATTAAGTCTACAAAAAACCATAAAACATACTACACACATTCGTGCGCGCGTTTTGTTGTATTCTATTATAAATAGAATATAATTTTATTTTTAGATTGATACTTTTTTAAGTACTCTTCGTGAGTTAAGTTGCAGTAAAAACGTTTAGTGTGTATTTATAAATATAAATTATTAGCATGATGAGTGTCTTTCTATATATTGGATATAAATAAAATACGTCTTACAACACTTATATTTGTTCTTATACCGCAATCACATGCAAGACGGTAAATACACATTAAAGATGGAGAGTGCCAATCGAATCAGATTGGTAACACTAATTATCATTATCATTGTCATTTGTTGAGAAAAAATTTGAACAAATTGTGAGACTAATTAATGACCGAACAAGATAAATTCGACTCGAGTGGAACTTTCAGAAACCTGACCCCAGTAGAACTTCCAGTGGCCAATAGGATATGAGGAAGGCCATCGTCTTGATCCTCCCAGTCACTCAAGATTGTTGTGACCAATCGAAGTCATAGCCGATTTCCATCTTAAATGTATCTTTCCCGTCTGGTGTGAGGATGAATTAAGTGTAAATATATTAAAAATCTTGTAATACGTCTTTTATATGTATATTCAGTATTAATGTACGATCAATGAGATTTAATTTTCCATATTCGATGTAGATCCACATATCATTGTAAGTTTTGATTTGTCCCAGTACAGATTAAAATATAAAACGTTAATGTGTCTTTAAACTGATAGTTATTATGTTTCATACTGTCCTAACCATTTTTCTAACAAAATCTGGAATTGTTGCAAAAACAATTTCGTCTAAAACATTGGACTAAACGATAAATTATTAAACAGTTGCAAGTATGTAGTCCACCCTAGAGGAAGTTTGTCGATACGTCGTGACCAGTCGGAGCACTCGTCGCGTCGTCTGGTCCGAGTGGAGTAATTCAATTAGCAGTGTAACAAGTCCCGACCTTTGCTGCAATCCCGGTTACTCAGGCTGATCCTGTGTTACGTGTTCGGCAAGTGGAAAAACAGCATTTTCTTAATTTATGAAACCAAAATGTACATGCTTCAAATCCGAAATATTTTTAACGTTGAAAAGTTTTACTGACATTTTAAATTATAACGTTTGAAACGTGATACGAATATTAACAAACCAAATTGAGGAGTTTGTCAATATAATTGTCAATTTATTCGTGAGAAATGTACCAAAAATAACATTCATCAAATTCTTAAAACCCACTACTATCTAAAACATTAAATTTTCTCTTCGCTTTTTGAATTAATTTCCATTACATTGTTTAACGGAACCTTGCAATTATTGAACCATTTTGAGGAAGGAAAACCCATTAGATTTCCAAAAACAAAATCTTTCGTTATGAAAAGAAAATGTGTTCAGAAGCCAACACTGTAAGTCAATAAGAGAAATAATTAAAATAATAAATTGTAATAATTGTATGAAGAAAAGAAATAAAACATGTAAAGACGAAACAGCATATTCAGAGCCATGAGAAACCAACGTTTAACCATTTTTAATGCGCGGATAGTTAATTAAAGCTGTTACTTTCTTCACCCGTACATAGTATAGAGGGAACGTATTATTTTTGTCAACATTTCTAAATTTGAACTGTTAGTGGCAATATTTGTTGTAGTTTTCTCTGAATCCTAAACATTTAGAGGGACAACATAAGAGGTTTGTGTAGTTGTAGGGATGTAAACAGAGATGTCACTAATAAACCTATTTTGATCACAGTTGGTGTTGACATTTGGTATGTGAGATAATAAGCTCAAGCGTTTTGTAATTTTTGTTTAAATTTCTATTTTTAAAGATAATTAACCTAAAAAACTAAAAAAAATTAACAAACCTACAACTTAAACTCTATGTACGTCATTTAAATTTAATGTTCAGAAGTTATAACACCAACTAAATATTTGTAAAGATTTAGGTTGAAATTATAAATCATCAGATTAGAAAATTAAACTGTGGAAAAGGGAGAAAATATGTAGAAGACTTCTGATAGTATATAAAGAACTACTTATAACACATTAGAGAAGTGTGCCACTAAATAAGAAACTTCGAAACCAACCTATTATTTTTTGCCGTTTCTATATCCATCACTTATGAAGAACCTTCAGTGTCTCCTTTATACCATGGTCAAGATAGTCAAATGGTAAATAATAACAAGTTACATCACTCAACTTCTTGACAGATAGAGAAGTTACATTGAGTAATATTAGAAACAAATCTACTTTCCGTTAAGTTGAAGCTCATCTGAAGTTTGACTGAGTCCTTCTTCTGTGAACCGATTAAAGTATTATTTTTACCTTTTATTCACTAAAAAAGCTAATCTTACTTTTTCAACAAGCAAAATCTACAATCATCAAGCTCTCATGAAAATTATAAATTGCCAAGCACTATTTGTTCTATTAATCGCCTTCCTTAATCTTCTTTTAATAACTTAAAAATATAATCATTCTTTAATTTTCAAATTTATTTATTTTTATTTATGCCCTGAAAAGAAAAAAAAGTAAACCTGAATCGGACGGTTTCACGGACATGGTTGACGGTTTTTTGGGTTGAAATACTATTATACTATTTTAAACGTGGTATGCGTTTTAGTTTCCACTATATTGCATCGTATTTGTTTTGAATAATGTGCATTCTCTTATTTACTGCAGCTTGTAAGTGATTGTCGAAGCCTCATATACGTTTATATTTTTTGGCTAAATAAGGTCTCATGTTATAAAAATAAACAATAACAGTTATTTTGTAAAACTTATAATCTAAATGTTTCTTAACCATCGTAAAGTTAGTGTCAGTGTACAAAACCAAAAAAGCCAACTCCTACCCTAACATAGTTAACAAACATTACAAACTGTGGACCGTTCGGCACATTTGTCACCGAGGGACTGAGTGTTCCGAACTCGGGTAACTGCTCCTTGTTGACTACAAGAGGCAATCACTGATTCTACAAGCCTCAGCGACCGACTGATTCAAGCCAAAGATAATTAAACTAACAGCAATCTTTGACCAATGCAGAACTTGAATCTTGTAGGGTAATAGTATTACTGGAGCTATTTTGAGCGTCAAGAAACAATAACTTTATTTTATTGAAAGGTAAAAAACTTTTAAAACCCTGAAATTGATCCACTTGATTAGTGACCAACTAAGAGTGCCTGCATCATATACTTTTGGAAAAAATAAACTAATCTTACTTCAGACAGCTATAGTTTAATTGGATCTTGTAAAATTACATTAACAAGTAATTCTACAATTGTTTTAAGAATGTTAATATTTACTTTTCTTAAATTTATGACCTTACTCGAAGCTAACAAGTTGTTATTTGTGCAACAACAACAGTCATAAAGTTCGATAAATTAGTGTTAAGTATTAAATGTATTGGGTTTTAAATAGCCAATTATTCATAAAATAGTATATTTATTTTTAACAAACATTTTCTAAAAAGTCAAAAACATTAATTTAAATGAAATAATTAATATGGGAGGGAAGTCATTTCATAAATTACTTCCAGCAATACTATAGGCTTAGTCTGATTTGACATGAGACTTACCCATAGCGAATTCTGAGAGACCCAATTATTCAACATCAGCTAAGATTGGATTAACACGACGCGTGACAGACGCCTGGCAGATCCTCTCATATGAGAAGGTGTGTCGTCACTTTATGTCATATCATAAATAGAACTCGATCTTCGACATACAATTAGACTACTAGAAATGAAGCACTAAACATCCTGCCTACTAAAAAATGTTTTCTCAAAAATTATTTTTCTTCTTTATTTTTGTTAAGAAAATGATTGTGAATATTTTCAAATTTCTTCATGAAAATTATGAAAACGACCTATATACAAAGGGCCAAACACAGGCAAAAAATGGTAGAAATCCATTTGGAAAACTCGTTTGATCGACAGGGGCGCTATTTTGGAAACCTAACAAACCTATTTAGACTAGAACCTAACATTCAAATAACATGCTCTTCACCACACTACGACGTAATCACCTGTTTTACAAACGCCATCGCCCTAGGGCCAAAAGTCAGCCGATCGTTTATTTTCTGTACGAAATTACTATTTTCCACTGCTCATTTGAAATGTTAGATCTTCCAAACTTATCTCAGTTTCAATTAATAGACCATACACTTTCCCATAAAGATCTACCAAGAAATCGAACTTTGCACTAGGCGATCTGAATTACAAAAATGAATGCTATCGGCATGTAACCGCAACCTGGTTACATGCACTAATAAAAAAAAACAAGTCTGATTCTTGACCACTCCCTTTGTTTTAATAGGATTTTGTAAAGGGTGATACGCAGGCTGAGTTGTTTATGACGTCTAATACCAATCTCTTTGCTGGAAACTCTTCATCTTTTTGTTTCAATGTGAGGTGAAACTTTCATATAGTACATATAGTGTTTAAGTAAATGTTTCAAAGTCTAAACTAAGGTTATAAGAGTGAATGTGATTTGTTTTTTAAGAATTCGTAAAATTGTACATTCTACGCATATGTCAAGTATTCGTAACTTGTGCAAACGGTAACTGATGTTTTTAAACAATGTAAGTCCATAAATTTTAAACCATACTTTTACGTCAATATAAAGTTGATAACGATTAAAGGCAGTTTACTGTTGAAGCAGCTTTCAGAACATTACGAAAAATATATTTCAAAGAGAAAAAAAAAGTTTTTTGAAGGGGTAGTAATAACTCAAATATTCAAATAATAAGATAATATTCACGTAATAAGATAATATTCAAGTAATAAGATAATATTCAAGTAATTATTATACTATGATTTGCATCTTCTGTGATGATTGAATAAAAATAAATGTATTTGGTTTTTTTTCTCCGTTACGTTCCATTAATATACAGCAAAACGAAAAAGTCTAAAACCTAATAAAAAAATTCTTACCTGATTGCACAATTTAATAACGACGGAGAAATGTTCGTAAAAATATTTTTTTATTGGTCCGGGGGTTTGTATAGGAAGTATACTGTCTATTTTCCAGTAAAAAGTAAATCTAAAAAAAGTTTCTTTTGCCATCCTGTATTTTTGTTTGAAAGCATAATTAATTCAATATTTATAACATTTTCAACTCTCATGAAAATAAAATTTATGTGACAATCGAAAGTTAAGGATAATGAACTAGTAATATAACTACTACTAGTAATAAATAATCTAATAAAGAAATTGAAATTAGAAACTCCAGTTACAGCAGACCAAATTTGATATTATCTTTTAGTATTTAATAACCGGTAATAGAATAAACGATGCAGCAGCCCAATAGGATTTAAATGATCCAATTTCCTGGGAATCGATTTTCAACGAACCTTGGTAAATGTATTGGGAGGAGTGATATTTTTCCATTAAATTTAGTAGACTTAAATATATTTACTCACACTTCCACACATGGCCAAGCAAAATTTGTAATTCAAAATCCTATACAATCAAAATTCTTTTAAAGTTTTACTAAACAAGTCTGTTTAATATTAGTTTCCTTAACAAAAAATGCTATTTTTAATGATTGAAAATAGTATAGTTGATTTTTACAAATACTAATCAGTATTAATATTTTTATATATTTAAATTTTAGCTAAATTCTTCTGAAATTACTAAAAAAGTTGTATTTCCTGTTTGAGTAGATCAAACTTGTTCCTGCAAAGGAATTTTCGATATCAAATATTGACACCAATACGTTATTGGTATTTCACTCACGTACCTCATTCGCTGCTGGGGAAATACGAAAAAATAGGATTTAAACCACAGTTCCTCTTAAAGAGCTGTTTTTCAAGGTGACAAAAAAATACACTCTTCTTATTCGGTAGCAGATACTAATTTTATTTATAACATAAGCCCTATATTATCAGCATTGGGTACAATATTCGTAAAAGTAAAATTTTTAAGAAAAATAATAAAAAAATAAAATGTTATTTTATGTTTATTCATGAGTTTTTAATTATTGTCGGTCAATTTGTAAAATAAATAGTTCCATGAGCTGTAATCATACTACTTACATTCCAATCTTGATCTTGCAAGCGAAGTTACTAGTTGAGGTACAAGTTGAGTTAGCGAAGATACTTTGCTTTCGAGAATCTAACTGAAATTAAACTTCTAATTATGTTTCACAACAATTCTAGTATTTGGTAAATAAATATAATAATTTACTTTGATATTTTATGAATGTTTTGCAACTTGTTAGCACAATGGATTGTAAACATGTGAGAAACACGTAGAAGAGAATTATGCGACGACTCTATGATTAACCTTTTCATATAACAATTATTTATGGTAGCCTAATTTCCTTTAGATATTAATTGCCTGAATGTGCCCCAGAAAAACGTTAATTCTTATAAAAAATTTGAATTTGTTCATAATAATAGAAGCACCCAAACTTAATCTCTTTGTATTTTACAATGAAAAAGTGAAATAAAATAATAGAAACGTATTTTTGACGTATATTTGGGTAGAAAAAATAGAAATAGGTACGGTCTTATTACAACCCAATATTTATTATAATATCATCATGTGTCGGCAGCCAGCACTGCTGATACTGCAATACTATATATTAAACCCCACCCATTCAAAAACAATTTCTGATAAAAACGGATTGCTACACTGAAGACATTTGATTAAGGTAATCGTTAATTATCTATCTCTGTGAACAAAAAATTCTCTTACCATATTAAAATCTATGATTGAAGTGTGCGAAGGAAGTCACTTCATAAAATATAAATGATGTAAGTAATACTAAATAAAATGTAAATAGTTTCAACCTTTCAAATTAAAGATTTATGGATCAGGAATCTTGTACATATAGCGTGGCTATAAATATCTTCTGACGACGTCGCAGTCTGTGGCGTGTGCGGTATAAATAATGTTAATGCTCACGCCTCAGACCTCATGATTTGTAGGGTTTGAACCGTATTACACTTATTATGGCTCTAAACCAGGACGTTAATACGCGCGTATGCCATACCTACGAATAAGTACTGATAAAGAATTATTTGAAAAATTATTATACTAAAAAGAAGGGCAAATGGAGCGAGATTCACAATTTGAATAGTTTTTAGATTCAACACGGCCAGAATTATTTTTATATCTCAGTAAAAATCTTGTTAAAAGTATTTGCTTTTATGAGAGGATCTTTAACCAATCTACCACTTCCATCATCATCAGCATCTATTAAAAGAGATCTAAAACCTAGATAATTGTGAGAGGGCTTGACATAGAGATAAATAATCAACGTTTATCTAAATAAATTACATAATCAGCTTAGCAATACGTTTCTAACAGAGATTGCTTTTGAATGGACGGATTTTTAGCATATAGTGTTGACTGCCGACACAACTCATGATAATATTTATCATCTCATGACTGCTGATAATGCACACTCAAATTCTATGAAACACGAGAAGATTAAAATAATGTTTCTAATGAAAACTGTTGTTAAAATCGTAGATAATTGTATTGATTTTGTTTATAAAAGCATTTTCAAGCACTGATTATTCGTAATAATTGAAAGCATTACTCTATAAACAATTAATTACTGTACTATTCACAGACATTCTATAACTAAGCATTGCGTATTTATTTCTAATGAATCAAAGTGTTTGTTGTTGTGAAAAAAACAAACCTAGTTATTTTAAAGCTCTTCCGGCCACTTGTTAATGCAACAGAAAAACAATTTGCCTACTAATTGGGTTTAAAACATTGACGTTTTAGTGACGCAAAACGTGTTTGCTTTTATAACTTCTGAAATTAAAGCAGAAAAAATACGCTTCCATAAAAAGTTGGACTTCAGAATTACTGGCCGTTATTTTTGTTGAAAGCTCATTACAGGATTTATGTTGATTTTACTTGATTTGAGGCTCCTTCTTAATGATTTATTTAAGCATTTTAAATTCGCTAAGTATGCAGGTCTGCTACAATGGTGTATTTTAATATCCTTTTTATGAAATCTTACATTAAACAATAGCTAAAACATTAAGCTTACATTAGTTAAAAGGTACACGACCAAATTGGAGTAGAGAATTAAAGGTTTTATATGAGAGGTAAAAAGTGGTTATTAATAGAAAAAGCCCGAAAAGGCAGGGATGATACTAAGATATGCAAAGTTATATTCATATATATAATAAGTTTTTCACTTACATTGACAAAAATTACTTTGAAGCGTAAAAGAATAAAAGGAAAAAGTCTGAGGTTTGTAACTGTATATTGCAGCAAGGGTCTTAACAGCTTATGTTAGAGAGTTAGTAAATTACAATAAGAAGTGGTGACTTAAAACGTCTTTGGGGATCAATTCTAGCAATGCTTGTAAATGTTAAGGGATCTGTATTAATATGTTCAGCGATTGCGCTGAAATATTTTTTTGCCTGCATATAGAATGCTAGAACTGTATTAATATTTAGTTACAGGAATTTTGCAGGGAATTTAACGAGATAAACATGTGTTAAACTAATACAAAATACTGTCATTTACGATTTTTACGATAATGTGTTGAACTCCTAGATGCATGACCAATTTTAAAAATAATTTAGTATAGATTCTATGGGATGTAAATACCTAAATGACACGATAAAGACTGAAAGAAATTTGAAACAAATTTGGCGATTAAAACTATTGAAACTATGATCAAGTTGTTCAAGCGCTCAGGTTTGCTATTTACTGTTGAAACGTGTTAGCCGAGAGGTTTCTATGTGACTCTTAAAAATAAAACTTACTGACTCTTTTTTTAATAAAAAAAATAAAAAATAAAAAAATAAAAATAAAAAACTGACTCTTAAAAATAAAATAGAATCGTTTGAAATCAACGAGAGTAATAATTTTATAAACAATAATTGATTCAGAATGCCAAAAGTAACTTATAAAATCTGATACGGTCATATTACATGAAACATAAAGTTGAATTATTCACAGGATCTAAAAACTTCTAGAATGAATGAAAACTTTATTGCTATTGGAATTAAACACAAAATAACTCATCTGAATAATGTAGCGCGATTTTCTGAAGAATCTCATGAAAAATTAATATAATGTCCTGGAGAACGTTAAGACGAAAGCACAGAGCTGGAAGACAAATTGTACTTTAAAAACTAGAGGAATATCACTTGTGGAAATTTTAGAGGAATATCACAGCTGTAACCGTGCCAGGAAAGAGAATAATTAATGATGTTAACTTAATGATGTAATGATAGGTCCTCTCATATCCTGCAATGAGTGGTTGATACGGGTTTTACGAAATGATTCACTTACTGATCCACTTTAGACAAATTCGTTTGTCATGTAAGTTTTCGCAGTCTTCTACAATATATTTGTTAAATACCACTGACGTATCCGCACACCCCTAACTACTTGTCCCAGAACTATGAAATTTTACATGAACTATCCTTTTAGGGGGTAAGCATCTGCTAGGAGCGTGTTTTTCAAAATTCAAAATTTTAGGGGCGTTTTGAGTTTTGGTAAAATTAATTCTGTAACTATTATATATTCTACATATTCGCCTTTATTTCCCAAACGAGTGGTAAAACCTCCAACATCTATAAAAACTTTAGCGTGCATTTAATTTTTTATCTTCCTAAATTTTTCTTTTTGCACCAATCATTTTTTTAATAGTTAAAAGTAATAACTTGCTTAGCCAGTCGTGCTAAATTCAAGTGGTCAGGGTGCATTTTGTAGCCTCCTTAATGAGAGGAGCTCCTAAATGTTTACCCCTAGTGACGAAGCTGCTATCGATCTGTGGGTTGGATCTGTGTTTCAAAACTCAAGACAGTTTTGGATTTGATATTACTTTTTAGTTATTTGAACCTTTCTGTAGTTTAAACATTAGACGCGAATAGAAAAGTAATAATAAACGGTATTAGTTAAGCCTGTTTGAGCAATATCAGTGGTCCCGGGGTCCAATCTCGACGTTCAGCAATCCCATTTTGCATAGTTTATTGATCTATAAATCTTGGGTCTTTCTATTATCACAATTCATTTTTAATGTTTTTTTTTGTTTTAATCAGAATTTTTTACTTTCTCCCCCCTATACATAGTATATGGAGAAAGTATTGTTTTCGTCAAAATTTTCGAATTTGAGTTGTTAGTGGATATATTTGTTTTAGTGCTCCCTGAATCAAAAAAGTGGTTTTCGGCGTTGTGTCTGTCTGTGTGTGTGCGTGGATGTATGTGTGTGTGGATGTAAACAAGGCTAGAGACGATACCAGTGGTCCGATTTTCATGAAATTTGACAAGTAGGTATAAAGTCATGATATCTCCTGGTGAATTTTTCTTTTTTTTAATTTTTGATTTTAAGGAAATTTACCCCATAAAAACCTATAAAAAATTACAAAAATCCAAATTTCTTAAAAAACGGCTCTAACGATTTTGATAAAAGTTTCATGGCTTTTAGTGCTTAAGATGGCAAACAAAATGACACTACCCGCATGTCTGTAAAAATTCAGGTTCAGAAGTTATGGGGGTTTAAGTGTTAAAAATTGATATTTTTCAAATTTCACTAAATCTGGAACCTCTAAAGAAAATATACTTGCAAACATTAAATTCGACTTGAAAAACTTAATAATATTGTATTTTGAATTATTAGTTTACGTCAACTGGTTGCGGAGATAATTGATATTTAAGTTCGGCGGTAAACGCAGTACGTTGACCAATGTTATTCTTATGGCAAATATTTAAAAACCGATATCTCCGTTATTTACTAACCGATTTTGATAAAACTTGGTTTATATTTGTGTGATAATCAATTGTTAATTTGTTTTATTTTAATATATATGTTTTCTGGTTATAAATGACTTGAAGGGAGAAAGTATGTGTCAGTTTCCTAATACCGTTTATTGTAACTTGTTTACTTAAAATGTAATGAGCAAGTACGGTGGTAGTAGAGCTACCGTTTTGTGTGGCTAAATCCATTAATTTTTCTTTTATTCAGTTTTGGGCAGGGTGAAGTCTGTAAGCAACTGCTAGTATTTTGTAAACAAACTAGCTGATCAACACTGTTTTAACCGTGGAAAAACTTTCTAGGATTCATGATTTAGTGTTAAGGTTGCCATGTACATAAGCTTTCCTATACTTTAACACTGAAACTTTGATGTATCATAAGGGCGTAGCCCTGAGGGAATTTTTAAAAATCCGTTCTTAGTGGATGCCTATACCCTGAGAGGAACGTTCATGCAAAGTTTCAAGGTTCCAGGTCAAGTAGTTTGGGCTGTGCGATGATAGGTGAGTGGTATTTGACAATTATATAGTAGAATATATAGTAGAAGACGTGTGTTTACTTAGGATTTATAATAAACATATTTATCAATTTCGTTACATCAATATTGCAAATGTAGCTAAAATGTTGGTGGGTCTTTTTCCTTGTTGAAACTAATACGTTAATGATTGTATTAAAATGTGTTTTCTTAAGCATACTTTTCATTGAATCTTTAATTGTTACTTGCTAAATGTAGCCATGGAAATTTGGATGGGCCACTCTATTGGGTTGGATTGTGCCCCTTTTGAGTTGGGATTGCCTGACAGCAGCAGATATTGACACAAACTTATTGGTGTTTTGTCCACGTTTGGGCCTAAGTGCTTTCCCAATTGCTAGGGTTTACAGCAGAAAGGAAGTCGTGGAGGAATTCCAATATCTGATACTTTATATAAACATTAGTAATATGTGGATTTAAAGATAGAGAAATATACATATACAGGGTGTTTACGAAAAACCCTTACAGACTTGTGGATATGGTTGCTTGCATCAAAAATAAGAATAAAATTCCTATAAACATGGGTCCTAAAATGCTCGGTTATCCGTCTGTCGGTCTGTATGTGTTTTTAACATGATTTTGCATAGCTTTGGAACTACTAAAGATATCAAGTTCAAACGTGGTACGTGTATGCCGACTAATAGTACCTATTTTGGTGCGGAGTATCAAGTTTCTTCTTTGTACCATTTCAAAATGGCAACCATTTTTATATTTTAAAACCTAATATCTTAAAAACCGTAAATTTTATAGAAATTGTACAAGAGGCAAAAAAGCTGCGCAATTTTATTTCCTACAAAACCATATAAAGATCGTACAACAATTAACGGAGTTAATACACTTTGCCTAACAAAATAATGCTAATATTTGCTATAGCTGCCATAAACAAACATGTATTCTGTTTGAAACATTCCAATAACTCCGTTGATCTTTATACGATCTTTAGTTCGATCTTTTTGATCTTTATACGGTTGTGTAGGAAATAAAATTACGCAACTTTTTTGTCTCAAGTACAATTTCTGTAAAATTTAAGGATTTTAAGATATTAAGTTTTAAAAAATAAAAATTGCTGCCATTTTGAAATGGTACAAAGTAGAAACTTGATACTCCGCACCAAAATAAGTCCTATTAGTCAGCATACATGTACGAAGTTTGAAGTTGATATCTTTAGTACTTCCAAATCTATGCAAAATAATGCTAAAAACACATACAGACTGACAGACGGGTAGCCGAGCATTTATGACCCATGTTTACAGGAACTTTTTTCTATTTTTGATGTAAGGAACCATAACCCAAAGTCTGTAAGAGTTTTTCGTAAACACCCTGTATATATACTTGCTAGTTTGTATAGTAAAATTTATATATCGCACGAAGCTTTTACTTTGAAATGTTTAATATGTACGTAAACAGACCAGATGTTATGTATGTATCTTTAATACAACGTCCAACAACGTTTGACTGACAAAGTTTCTCGAAATTTAAAATGCTTTGAACCATGACGTTAAACAAAAATATTCTTCATAGGCACTAGATGTATACTAAGAACAGGGTTCTGACATTTCCACTCACAAAGCTAAAATAAATTAGATGGTAAAATTAAAAATTAATTGCAGCCGTTTTTTAAGCACACCATTTTAAAAATTATATATTTATATATACAAGGGAGAGGAATAACAAAAGCGAGCCTCTAATTCCTAAACACAAATGAACAATTTCAATTCTTCTTTTAACTTGTTTGCATCCCCTTTTTAACACATACATATTAACTACAACACTTATTAACTACAAGTAAAAATAATTAGGATGAGTAAATAACCTCTTTTTGGCAATTTTATTTTTGGGCAAAAATGACTTTTTGAACGTAGCTAGATAGTTTTCACTTTCCCTCCCCTATACAAAATAAATGGAGAAAGTATTCCATTAT
This sequence comes from Flexamia atlantica, assembly GCA_035578135.1. Taxonomy (NCBI): domain Eukaryota; kingdom Metazoa; phylum Arthropoda; class Insecta; order Hemiptera; family Cicadellidae; genus Flexamia; species Flexamia atlantica. The sequence goes on along the minus strand of JAQJVK010000004.1, from coordinate 34,691,825 downwards.
TTTGGAAGTAGTATTCCATTATTACGTACAGTAAACGCAGTACGTCGTCCAATGTTATTTTTATGGCAAATATTTAAAAACCGATATCTCCGTTATTTACTAACCAATTTTGATACAATTATTATATATTTGTGTGATAATTAGTTGTTAAGTTATTTATTTCAATATTACATTTTTTCTGGTTTTAAATGACTTGAAGGGAGAAAGTATGTGTCAGTTTCCTGATACCGTTTATTTGGAATATTTTTGATTGCACTTCAACATTTTAATTGTCTACATGGCGTCTAAATAACATCACCCACTACCTTCCTCTAAATTTATCCTTCCTTGCATATCGTATTGGTTATAAAATCCTAACTGTGTGCATGAGTAAATTAACAAATCTAATGAACAAGGGGACCGGAATACCCTATCGTCCTCATGCTATTTTTTTTTTTTTTACTAATCCACTTGCTTAAATCCAATTTACTTTCAAGTTAAAAGACAGCCATTCTTAAAAACCAGTCACGTTTCTGAACTAAAAACAATACCAGATCTGGAATCGATCAACTTGATCACTGAGTCAGCAAGACTGTCCTGTTAAAAATGTTAGTAGTGCTAAATTGACAACTGAAATATCAATGCAAAGGAAAATTGAACATGGCTCAAATAATTGTTGCCAAACGAATCGGAATTAAAATGTTGATAATCTTACGAAAAAAAAATTATGCCATCGACAGTGTAACTTGAATATTTAACAGGCTTCAATTAATTAAGAAATGAATGATATCCATATATATCATCACCTTCTCAGTGTGTCTTTAAAAGTATATTGGACGAATATAAAATTAATTTGTAGTATACATTTATTCTTACCCTCAGAAATTAATTGTAAAGTTTTGTCCAACACGGCCTTCCCCAAATTCTGAGACCTTCTAGAAAAATTGCTAAGCCCAATTACAAATAAGTTAGGTATAATCCAATAAACTATGGAAGTTCCATCCTACCCTTGAAAGTTCCATCCTACCCTTGAAAGTCCCATACTATCCTTGTTCGTTTTTAATTGGTTGAGTTACATTATTTCAAAGGTATTCACAAATAAGAAATAATGGCGCAATCAAGACGTTTTATTGTTTTACGATCCATTGTTGAAGCCTCTATACACCAAAAACTTCTTCTTTGATCGAATATTGATTCCCATTTGCTGTTCTTTTTAAAAAAAAAAAGTATGTAGAGGGTATGTATGAAGGGAGAATGAGGTTCTTAAGACATACTTTATGTTTACAGTGTACGACTACTACCTTGATATCCAAAGCATCAAGGTTAAATAAAGGTAGAACGGCTCAGGGCTAAGGTAGTTTAAATACGGAGCAAAGCCGTATTGTCATATCACAACGCCCATAACCCCACATGAGGTTCCTATTCCGATTATAAGGGTGAATTGGATGTTTCCAGATTATTAAACATATCCTCGTAACGACAGCTATAACCTACAGGAGGCAAAATTTGGATTTGGTCACATTAAACTTTGTGTTTATTATTTTATAGTCGTAATAATGCATTTGCGCACTTCTAACATTTTAGAGTACTCAAATGTTAATAACGATTCTCTGAAATTTAAACAATATTTACACTTTAAAAATGTTTTTTCGTATCTCATAACAACAGTACACGTGTTTTAAAGAAAAGAGACAGAAAATACAAATTAATAAAAATTACAGCTACATTTAAGAGAAACATACTATGCTTCTCGTCCCTTTCCTGATTCATATTATTACCTAAACGTTAGTTAAGAAATCAATAACAGATTAAAGTTTTAGCCCGGGAATTTGCATGAAACTCGTATATTTATATTCATTTTGTAAATCAGAAAACAATAACCATTAAAAGATAAAAATATAATGACGGGAAATTCTCAAACTTCATGCAAAATATGGACCTATAAAACCTATTTGGAATAAAACCATTAGCATAATTCGTTGACCTAATTAAGTTTGAAAGCAAATTACACTTTTCCCCAAATCTACGTTTAGACGCTGTTACTCCTTGTAGTTAGTGAGTAATATAATATTTGTGTCCCAGCGGGAGTAAAGTTACTTACTCTCCGGCAGAAGACAAAGTAAACCCTTAAGAATTACGTTGAAACCAATAATAAAAAATCGAGCCCCTTCAAATTTCTCTGCAGACATGCAAATATGTTAAGGTTCAATAGATCGCAGGCACTAACAGCTGATTTAGGCCTCAGGTACGATACGAGCGACGAGCGACAGGCGGCTTCGCTCGAATTTCGGGTAACGTTTATTTGTCAGCTGTTAATTTTGAAGGCTGTTGCTGCGATTGTCCCAAGCGGCGAGCGATATTCAGTGGTGTCGCTCAGTGTCATTTTTGTCGCCGGTCAGGTTCGAAACTGTTTTTCGCGTCGCTTGTCGCTCACCATCTGCATTATTGCATTGTTGCAGTGTTTGAGGTTAGAATCTAACTGGGGATACCGCGACAATGCTTTTGTTGATGAAAAAGCGGATTTTATTTTGTCAGACTGGAAACAAGGGGAGATTATTTAGTAATATAATATAGAATTACAGTTTTTTGAACGGTGTTTTAAAATTATTTGATTTTGACCAGAAGTGAGTTATCGCTCGCCGCCTGTCGCTTGCCGCTCGTCGCTCGTATCGTACCCGAGGCCTTAGAGGCAGGAATAATTATATAATAATAACATTGACAACTGTTAGCTGTAAGAACTTCTAGGAATTAAGCGTGTAAGATTGTTGCAAGAATAAGCTGATCGTTGGTGCATGAATGGTTGTAGCTACTTGGATACCGGTAGGCCTACTCATTGCAGATCGAAACAAAATGGATATTGTTTATTAATTACTAAGTTAATGAAATAGATGTTTAAAGAAGGAGACACTTTTGCTCCGTGTGACGAACAACTATTTTCATCATTATGTAAAATAACCATTTAATCGTTAAAAAATTAGACTACATAATTTTGAGGTTATCCAAAATAGTCATCGTCATTTGCACATCTGTTGGTTGTTTACAAACACAAGTTAAGAAATCGTTCAACCTTTCAAACGTAACATAAACAATTTTTGACATTAGAGTACGGCAAAATTTACCACATGTTTTTTCAGTGCTCCTATTCGAAGTGATCAAAAAACGATCTTTTTGCGTACGATTTAGAGAACTAAAAACGGCTGTTTTCGGGACAGTATGATGAAAAGATATATTTATTATTTCGAGAGGCAAAAAAGTTGTGTTTATTTCGAGAGTAAAGAACATTGTCACTCTTGTGAAAATTGTCGTCATGGGCAAGCTCGGGCGCCAGCATTTTTACTCGTGAAACAATGTTATACCTTTCTCATTCAACCCAAAAATAACTATTCCCCCACCTGCAATGTTTAGACGCCTTGTACTCCTTTTAATGGGTGAGTTAAATAATACAGTACTTTGTCTTCCGTTTGTCTTCCAAACTAATACAATTTAAATAAATATCTCAAAAATAGAATGCCCTCTAATTCCAATAGTCCAGACAACGAAAAGGGATAGAGTAGAGGGAATTTTTTGGATCACAATTTTTGACTTTGCAGCTTTGTTTTGACTAGTTAGGAGGTGAACATATCAAAAGTCCCCGTCCGTAGCCCTTGAGCGGGGCGGGGAGGGGGGTCTGAAGGTACCATTTTTTGGTTTTTCCTAAATATTTTGAACACGATAAACATTTAGTATTCCCTATTTAAAATTGAAAATTAAAGAAAATTAAATCTCCCATAAGAAAAGTATATAATATGTTTATTTTGGTGCAACCATTTACAAGATATGCACTAATTTTATTAATATTTGAACGAATATCCATCCATATGAAATACATTAAGATTTGTAGTTAACTTACATACCCATTGGGGCAACGCTTTTTCACCTAAAGGAAAATGAACAGCATTCAGGAAATATTGACAACATTTTCAGTAATTTGACACCTCAATCCTAAATTACTTGGAAAATGGTATTTAAAATACTATTGAAACATTAATTAATTAAATCAAAAATTGGTGGGTTTAAATAGAGGAGTTTAAAACTATTTAAACTATCAAAAATCTACCACTTGTTCAGCTCGCTCTTCCCGTAAATTTTTGTAACCACTTGATGCGCATTTTGTAAAAAAAATTCCCGAGTTCTCCTTTTTCTCCTTTAATTCTTTTTACAACTCATGACATGATTGGTCACGACGTAAGAAACGCCTCAAACTTACAGTCTCGCAGGTCTCATTAAATTAAAACCTTATATTTGTTTAAACTACATAATTTAAAACGGAATTGTAAGAGCTATTTGTGAAAGAATTAGACCTCTTGAATTTTTGTGATTATTTTGAGGTGAAATATCCATCTATTAAAATAATGAAAAAACTATAGTACAAGAATATTTTGATTTTGATATTTAGTAATTACACACCAGCATTATCAAAATCGGCTAACTGAAACGGCTATAGAATATTTCCCTTAAGAATAAGAGATGACAAAGTCCTCTGCTTACCGCCAATCAAAGCAACATATAATTCGGTTTTTATATAAAAAAAATTACTAAAAATATTGGATTACAAATCTTTGAAACCAAATAAAACAAATATTTTTACTGAAAACTTAAATAGGTAAATTTAGGCGAAAACAATGTATGTATGGGTGGGAGAAAAGATCTATCCAAATTATATCATATGCCCAAACCATATTGAAATCGACAAAAATGAATCCTTAACGATTGCTGATGAAGACGATTCTTCTAATTATCAAAAGGAATAAGTAGAGGGGTTGGTTTTCTCATAGATGGAAGGCGATAATGGTAGGAACGATTATTACCCTCTTCAACCTCGTTTCATCACCGTACATGAGGCTACACTTGCCGAAACGAGAAGGCGTTATGTATAATGACGATCACATTGCTTGACCCTCACTTATCACTGCTACTTTACATTCTTCCTTGCGTTTAGACCTTTCCAGGTATTAAAGATATAAATAGCAGATGAACGTTTTTTTTAATTACTAGCAGTAGATTTTTTATGGATTGTCTAACATTTCAAATATCGGTATAAGTTTCAATTTTCGTTAGTTAATTCTTATTTTGTTACGGCGGTAATATTTAAATTTATTGTTTGAATGTGACCTTTCAAAACAGCATATTCGTGACTTTCTTCAAAATGACTTCATATTTCTTATGCCCTTGAATATTCTTACGAATTTTGAGAAATGAGGTTGGTCATATTTATTGAATTTTGCTTATTTCATCCGGTACTCCGGAACTGAGCCACGAGGATCAGTTAAGTTTTATAATGATTGTTTTGAAAACTTGGGTCTTAGGTAGACAACTATTAAAAAGATCATTTGCAAAAGAACCTCCCAATCTTTAGCTATCAATCATAAATCTGTTACGAGGAAAATTACTTTAAAGCATGAATTTATAACACGTATTTCCAGGTAGAGGTCATTAAAGATCGCCTCATTTCACTGTTAACACGACTTATCGTCAACTCCCATATTTCACCTCCAAACTCTGTCTTACTTTCAAACTGCAATTTACGAGACGGAGGTGATTATTTTCACAGCAGTGCCAAACGATTAACTTTTTTGCTGAACTTCAAGGATTATTCGAATCTTAGTAATACTAAAGTCCCAAACGATATCCTGGATTTGTTTTTAAATTAGGCTCTATTTAATTTTTTTTTAAATATATCCGTCTTACACTTGAGTGATGTACGTAATAACTTGCCGGTTTAACTTACCGTCACATTGCAATGACTTTACTTGTAAATCTGACACCAAAAGAAATGTTTCCCCCTGGTCAATAAAGCTCTAATATGAGCTGGTGATGCAATTAAAAAAAAAAAACTGCCCTAATTGCATTTTGAACTTTGAATTAGTGACCTGATTGATCTACTCAAATTTTAATACACCGTCATAATTAAATAATATGTGTCATTTGGTCAAAACACTATCTGAATAATGTATATTGCGAAGCGAGTGCGACGAATTTGAATTGATCCACCAGAGTTTACTCCAGAGCAAATATCAGCTCCTGTAAACATTGCTGCTGTCGGGGCGAGTAACTATGTTTGGGAAACTCTGCAAACGTGGATTTTTTATTGGAAAGCGGATAAAGAGTTCTAAATCTAGCGGAAGCAATTTACTAAGTAATATATTGTTTGCATTGAGCTATTTTTAATCAAGTTTACATGTTAAAAGTGGAGTTATAAATTGCTGTTTTTAAAACGATTAAAAACTTTCATTTGTAAAACTAAAATGAATAATCAAAGAATATTCATAGTTTGCCCAATAAAAAATGCTGAAATATCAAAACTTATATAGGATAATCCATGAGGTTTATTATGATAGACAACCTCATGATAGACATGAGGTTACTTTAATATTAAAGTGTAGCTAATATGGGTTTTTTACATACAAGTTTAACTCTCATAATTATCCCTTTTAGGTGCACAGCAAATTATGAGGTACTCAAATTCTCAAGGCTCCCAAAAGATGGATCGGCCGCACTGGACCTAAGGATTTCGTGTTACATGAACGGCCCCGAAGATTACCAGTCCTTACCGTTTATGATTTTTTATAGTGGTTTCTAAAATTCTGTGTTTATTTAATTCCTCTTTTTCACAGCATTGGTTGAACACTACACTTACAACAACTTACTGCTTACTGCTTACTGCTGTTTTGGTATTAGAGCAGTCACCCAATACAATAACAATCATGGCGTATTTTATTATTGCTTAAGTATTATCTGTGCATCAAAGGGGGCCATATTGATTACCTCTAAAGGGTATGAAAAAATGTAATTAATTATCCTTTAGTTCAATTTTAACCTCATATTTTTGTATGATAATATAGTTTAAAAATATAAACTTTTAAAATCGGTCGATTCTTTGAGAAATACCATGCATAACGGAATCCTTATAACCTTGTAAGTGCGTAGGGTTTTGGTGTTTGATTATGTGATTGAGGCTCTATCAGGCCTAAAACTCTGAACCAATTTGGCTGGTTACCACTGAGCTAATAAACTCGAATAACCCATAAATATATTATATAATTTTCTCAAAATTCCTCAAAATTATTTTAAGTTAACAAGAAGAAATACATTCAATCTATTCAAATTTAAATGTTTGCGGCAATAACATACTCGGTTCAAGCACGTATCACGAGGATAAGCGTCTTACATCAATGACTAATAGGAGGCTTATAAATAAGAGTTATAAACCGTTGAATATACGTGGTTATTTTCTGATCTGTAGAAGGGCCATGTGTGTAACTGTGCAGTTTGTTATCCAATCGCATCAGAAATAAAGGGACTGTTTCTTACAGAAATAAAATTAGATTTATACCTAGGCTGTAATATTTTACCTACACAAAGCAAAGGGCAAACGCATCTTGTCAGGAAATAAATTAAACTATATGTACTCAAAAAACTAATTTAATGTTTTATTTTGAAAACATATCGTCATTTGTATATTTTTGTGTATACAACGTTCTCAGTGCTTAAGTGTTCTCATTCAGAAACGTACATGTATGTGAAATATAAACGCCAAAACGTGCATGATTCATGATTGATTTGTAAGTCAAGAGCGGAAAACTGTTCCAAACATGATGTGGTTTTAAAACAGGATAACCTTTTTACTTGTCAACCCGGTTAAGTATCCACCCATTTAATATGGGTGAATATTGTAACTATTATATCTGATCAATGTCCACACAACACTAGCATAGTAGGCCTCAGCTTACCTATGAATCTCTAACTGAATTATTTTAAATACCATAAACAAAATGCGTGTTTTTAGCTAAGAGTGATAAAAAACATAATTAATTATATTTAAAAAATTTCAATCCACAACACGACCGTGTAAATTATGAAGTTTAAACTTCGGGCGCTAAAACATCCTGGCTGTCCGGAGCATTTTCACCTGGGGGCTTTATTACTAGCTTAGCTTAACTGCTGAAGCTGAAATACGTTAACAACTTTACCGCATTTTAGAAACTCTTTTTAAAGTTTGAGTTTAAACAAATATTGAACTCTAAACTACGGTAAAACTTTGATTTACTTGAATATTAAATGAAATAAGTTGTGGTGTATTTCTGATTAATAGTTCCAAAGTTTTTTTTAAATCCCTGAAAATTTTTAAAACTGAATTATGCCCAAAAAATGAATTGTTATACCATAATAATAATAAGTCTATAAAACCCAAAATATTTCAACCCTTTGGTTTTTATCCATGTTTATTCACTTTCTGTTTCCATATGCATTAAAATTTAATAAATGTAAAATTTTCGTTAAAAATACAATTAATCTGGTAAAGTAATCACTAAATATTTATTAAATAAATATATACCATAAACTACATTGAATATATTTACTACATATAATATATATATATACCATATATTTATTTATAAAAAAAATTTTTTAACAAAACACCCTTATTTATTCATATTTTTTGTACTATATTTATACAATATATTGTACTTAGGTTTTTTATAAATGAAAAAAATCTGTAATCAGGACATAACAAATACAGATCTCCACAAACGTTTGTAAGTTATCAACATAAAAACGTATAAATGAAAATGTAAATAGCTCTCTAACAGTTATTTGCCCAGGTAAACATGCAAATTCTGTTCTTTTCTTTATCCTGATGACGCTACACAAACATAATCTTATTTCCTTAATTAACTAGGAGGTATTAACGTTGCTTTTAAATCATACAGTATGTTTTAGAGCTTAAGTTACCGACATAACATAAAGATTTTTCCAGAATATCTCATAATTTAAACTAAACCTTAAAAATATAACTAAAGTTTCAATTTCTTACTTAATAAAAAACTCTTAATAATGTAAATCAGTCATATTGAGCTCCTAAACTTGAGAGAGATGCACTGAGATACAACGGCGACCTGATTGCTCCCGAGGGAAAACTTGGTCAGTGATTGTTAGGGATCAACTTTGGAGAATACAGATTAAGTTAGCCAGTCATGTAAGTATTGAGTTTAGAATTTTTACCGAGGGATTAGACATGTAGAAGAAGATAAAGAGAACGTTCAACATGCTAAATTTGATTTTTCTCATTAACTTGGGATAGACGCTCCAAGGAGATACCTTTTATATTTAATTGAAAAAGACAAATCTTTTTTAATTATATATATTCTTTTTAGTTTAGAAAATTCCAACACAGTTTCCAGACTTTTCCTATTTTTAGTAATGGAATATTTAGATCATCGAGAAGTTGTAATTTACTTTTGCAACCAGTTTGCTGCTTTTTTCAATTTAAGGGTCTTATTAATGCATATATTTTAAGGAGTGCTTAATTTATGCATTTCAAGGCTTCCTTCGTGAAGCGTCCCTTAGAATGCAAACGTTTGGTAATTTATGTCCATGTTTGTTACTGTGTCAACCACACAGTTACGAAATTCCATTATATTTTTATAATAATTTAAGTAGATATTTAAAATTTCATAATTTTGCCCGAATTTGTACAGCAAAAACCCTAAATAAAAAACAGTTTTCTTAAGCTATCAATAAATTAATTATTCAACAAATTTAACACATTAACATATCGGATAATATAATTTTTATGAAGCTATTACCATTCACAAGAGACATCAAAGCTTGTTAAAGCTATAAAAAATTGTCTTTCCATGAAAATATAAAATCACACAAACGTCAAGTGACTTCTCGTGTGGAATAAAACGCGTCACCGAGCTGAACATGCAACACATCAAATACGCTCTGATTAACAAAAAATAAACGCCCAAAGCCCAGAACATTATGGTTAAAATGCACGCCCTTTAGCACAGTATTTTTGAGATTATTATTGCGATCAAAACACCGTATGTAGAACTTATTCACGAGAGACATAATCCACCTTGCTCGTTAAGATCAAGAGGCTAATTAAAATTGTCCTTCCTTAGGCTGTTATGTAAATAAAATTAGTATGCGACATCTTACGATTACAGTTTTCAAAGACATTAGTTGCATATTATAATGTTTTATCAGACCCATGTTATAGAACTTCAAGTAAATTCTCAAGTGAACCTACTTAACAAGGGATTAAAATACAATTTTTCCAAGAAAAATAAACAAGGTATTTTTGATGAGCTAATATCTGCAGAATCTGTAATAAAATTTATTCCAAATGCTGATGAACGAAACAACATGCGTGCTCTGATAAATAATAAAATAAGAAACATACAAAATAAAAGCTCTCGTGTAAAAAATAAGGGAAATTACAATGCTGAACGATTGGCCCTTAATAGTATAAAAGAGAAACTCTCTCTCAACAACGCCTTAATCACCAAGGCTGATAAGGGCAATTCCATAGTAATTATGTACCATGATGAATATGTAACCAAAGTGAACAATTTCATTGAGTCAAATAATATCGTCCAAATAGATAAGGATCCAACACCGAAATACCTCGCCATTATCAATAAGGCCATAAGCAACAGTAATAACATTTTTAAGCCTGATGAAATTAAGTCATTAAAAGTTATGAATCCTTCTGCACCTTCATTAAGGGGGTTACCTAAAGTGCATAAACCTGAAATTCCTATACGACCACTTGTGAATTTCACACCTGCACCAACATATAAATTAGCTAAGAAACTTGATAAGCTGCTAAGAACTCACTACACCTTTTCGAACATTCATAGGCTAAGAAATAGCATAGATTTAATTGAAAAAACCAAAAATATTGAAATAAAAAACCACAATACAGTGGCATCTTGTGATATTGTCAACTTATACACCAATGTACCAATCAATGAAACCTTGAAAATAATTGACAACAATTTAAAGAATAAATCCTCATTAAGTAATGAGTCTAGGCTTGAACTGATTAATCTACTGGAAATGACATTGAAACAAAACTACTTCTCTTTCAATAACAAGTTTTACTCCCAGGCCGATGGCTTAGCAATGGGATCACCATTGTCTGGTATTATATCTGAAATCTATTTGAACCACATCGAAAACGATCTCATTCTTTCAGACAAAAATCCTATGCACAGGAAAATATTACTTTATTTTAGATATGTTGATGACACGCTTGTCCTTTTTGATGGAAATTGCCGCCAACTACATCTGTTAAATAACTATCTCAATAATTTGGCCCCAAAACTTAAATTCACTTTGGAGATTGAAAGCAGCAATAGAATAAATTTCTTGGATTTAACAATAGAGAAGAACGATAGTAAATTCAAATACAATATTTTTAGGAAGCCCACCACCACTAGCCAAACTATCCATGCCACATCTTATCACCCGTACAGTCACAAGTTATCAGCCTACAATAGCATGATTAATAGATTGATTAAAGTGCCACTAACTGAGGATGCCTATAAAATGGAACTGAGCATAATTAAATATATCGCTGTTTCCAATGGGTACGATTCCAAAATGGTGGATAGAATTTTGCACAGAAATCTGAATAAAAGTGTGAAAAATGACACTAATGACGATCTTTCACCACCGAAATATATCCCTATTGAATATGGCCACAGATTAAATAATTTTCTAAAGAAAGAGCTAAAACAATTTAACATAATCCCCGCCCCCAAAACTTCAAATAAAAAGAACGCCTCCTTAAATCCAAGCCACAGTCTAAGAATAACAAGTTAGAAAAAACTGGTGTATACAAACTTAATTGTAACGACTGCGATAAATTTCATATAGGCCAGACTGGGCGATCATTTTTAAAAAGAGCAAATGAACATAAGCCAAATCCGAGGATCAATCCACAAAAATCGAGTTATGCACAACATCTTATGGATGAGGATCACAGCTGTGGGAAAATTGAAAATAACATCGAAATAGTCCAGGTATGCAACAAAGGTTTTATCCTCGACACTTTGGAGGAATACCATATTTACAAAGCTGTAAAACAAAATAGTAGCTTGGTTTTGAACGACAAATTGAATTACAGCTCTCATTTAATTTTTAATAAAATCATTGAAAACCAATTTGAACGGACGAGTCCACCCCGAAAAACTCCTCACTCCCCTTGGACGAGTCCAAGGACAGAAGCACGAAGGTCGACTGATAACAACCTTCGCCACCGACCCCGCCGCGCCGCCCCCTTGAGTGTTGTGTCCGGCAGCCGCGACGGAGACTAACCAAGTCGGGCGTGTGACCGTTCATAATAGTAGGCCTACTCGTTTGTAAAGTTTTAAATTTTAAAGTTAAATGTCGTGTTTTAAATGTATGTGTTGTGTGTTTGACTGTTTTTACCGAAAAAATGACAACTGCAACCCAACTGGAGTGCAAGAAGCTTGATCATATTGTTTCTACTTGAAAATGACGCAAATAAGCGTTGAAACTTAAATTGTAGTTATTACAACATTGACGAACTGGAGACGGAATAAGGTAATATAAAACCACTTAAATTCTCAAGGGTTTTAATTTTCAAATGGTATTTTCTGAATGACAACAGAACCACTGAAACAAAAAAATATTACTGATGTAAAAATGTTAATGTTTAATAAAAATTTCACTGGATCCACATACTTTTGGTAGAAAGTCTATTTTCGAAAACAATAGTTATTCTTGGTTAACATATTACGCTAAAACCATTCTAATATATTCAGCTGGTGGCCGTAATAAATGTGTACACTTTATTTTTTTAGTAGATTGGATCTCGTAGCTTTTTCTATCCCCTGAAAATATTCTATAGGCTTCCCATCTATAGTTTCAAAAATTGAAATGGCCGCCATTTTGAATTTTATAATAAACTCTACCTTAGCCGTTTGAGAGAAAATATTTTGAAAACCCTTCTTAGCTTGCTTCTAAACCCTATAAAGAATATATGTGCCAAGTTTCATGGTCCAAAGTCTTGTAGTTTTTAAGAAAATAAACTTTGAATGCAAAAAATGGGCGCCATTTTGAATTTCATAATATACCATATTCGAGGCTTTTAAAAGGAAATATGGCAAAACCCTTTCTTATTACGCATCTAGAGCTTGTAGAGAATACTTGTGCCAAGTTTCATGGCTCAAGTTTCTAAGCCTTATAGTTCTTGAGAAACTGTGATCAGTCAATGGGTTTTGGCTTTCTTATATATAGATTAATTTGGCATATACTAATTCAATCTGTGCATAAATAGCAACGAGATTTCGCTATACGAGATCATTTGAGAGCGCTGTGTTTAAGCCAAATTAGTTAAATATCAGTAGACTACAGGATTCTCTAAAAAGAGAGGGCCTCAAAATATACATACAAACGGAATACTTTATATTTTTCAAATTTTTTATATGAATTTCTAAATGAATCCTGAATGTAAGGATAGAATGGAGATTGGATGAATCTCCAATGTAAGGATAGACTTTCTTAAAATAAATTACTTTACTGATGAAATCCCTGTAAAACTCATGTGTAAAAAGGTTCACGGGCCGTGAACCCATCGACCTCCTGTTGCTCATCTGACCCTCTGTTTAGGCACAATAAACCTAGCCTATATTTATGAACTTATTTCTAAGGGGTGTTCATTTCCAATGTTTTCCAAAAAATCTTTAGTTAGCTTCCTATAATAGTTTATTTTTTATCGGTAATAAACTATTTTTCATTTCATTTCACTTAAATTGTTATGCTAAATTAAATTTTTGAATATTAGCCGTTTGTTTTAAACATTAAAAACCTCTAGTGATTTACCTTTAAGGGTCAGTTCAATTTTTAGTAATTCTCTAATTATAGACCTATAAAATAAAACATGCTCATATTCCTGAAATAAGTTAGGGAGAAATTCAACTCTGTATACAACACAAATTGCTTCTTTATCAAAATTTAATCTATTTGAATTCTTAAAGATCAGAAAATTTCAGTATTTACCATTTATAGGAGCAATTGATTAGAAAAGATAAATAAGCGGCCCATTGATTGCTGCGCAGAAACTAACTGCAGAGTCGGCTGCAGAACTTTCTGATGCCAAATACGTTGATGAAGCTCTAGCGAGAGAAAGTCACTATTAATGTCAGTCTAAACCACTGCCAGGAACATGTATTAGGCGATATTTTATTTAACTCTCCTTGGTTTTATACTCATTGTTGATTTTTCTTTATATTTTTATGGTTACTTCCCTACTGTTAACGGTTCGTGGATATTGCACCTGATATTTTAAGATACCATAAAACTGCCTATTTACATAATTATGTCTTGCTTCAAATGCTTATATTTTCACTAATAAGCAATTATTTATTTACCTTTAAACTACGATTAATAAAACAAAACGTCGAGTTGCAAGAAACAAATATTTTTGACCAGTAGCAAAACTATGTTGAAAGGTAGTAAGTGAGTGGCGAAGCTGGTAGCGCACAGGGCTTCAGAGCTATGATAGCGATATCTTAGTTTCGATTATCCACGTTATTGCATACTTTAAGCGGTATTTTTTACCTTTATACTAAACGGGCTCACTCCTTGCATTGCTTGAAAACCGTGCACAGGCCTGAGGCCCATGTGGAGGGGAATCAAGAATCAAGAGTGTTTTGTATAATGTACAAAATATAATTGTAAATTTGTTTTGTATAAAATACAGCTCATTATAATTAATTATTTGTATTTAAATAATAGCAGTTAAAAAAAATTAGAAACCATTTTAATGTTTATCTAAATGAGTTATGTTACATAAACATAGATAACATAACTCATTTTCCAAGCCATGTTTGAATCCTATAATAAACCCTTTTAAATGAAGACAATATATCTTATTGGCCTATACAACCAAGTGTGTGAAAGTGAAGCACCTATTCATGCTTGCAGGTGGTAGAAAATAATGAGATAAAAGAACATTAACCCCTGTAAGCCCCATAATGCCCATAATACAGCGCTAGGTTGCCATAAAGCGACACGAGGGAGTGTTAGATTTAGGGAATGATTACTTCCACTGATAGTGGTATTGTTACCGACGCTTCTTGTAATCTATCTGATGAAAGATAAAATATGTCACTGACATATTAAGATACCTCTCTATGTATTTTATCTATATATAAATGACGTAGCTTAAGTAAGGATTTACTTGCTTTGTATATATCTTGTATAACTTTTGTTACTTTAGCCTAATACTACACTTGATACTTACTTACTTGATACTTGTATGCTTCATCCTTGACCGACATTGTCGGATAGATTGCGTTAATTTATTACTGAACACAAAAACTACAAACTAATATTTACATCTTACAACTACAACAACTACTGGCTGTGGCGATTAAAAGAGTACACTTCCTCAACTAGGTATTAGGGGGCCTTCACCAAGTTCCTCCATCGAGTACAAGGGTCGTTTTACTAAGCTGTCATGCAGCACCGATTTGAATCTGGGGATGTCAAGATCCCTCACTCTCTTGGGAAGGGTGTTGAAAAGTTTAATAGCTGAGCGAGGGTAGCTCTTGAGAGTGCTGCTCAGTCTACACAGCGGCATGTCAAGGTCTTTTGCCTTTCGGGTACCGTAGCAGTGCTGCTTTTCCCTCAAATCAAAAGCCTGAAGCTTTTCTTTTAGGAGTGACAGGCTGCTCAGGACATACTGGCTGTGGCAGGGAGAATGCCCAACTCTATAAAGAGAGGCCGGCAGTGCTCATTGTATGCCGAAGATGTAATGATTCTCACAGCTTTCTTCTGAAGAAGCAGAATGTCCTGTGTCGCAGTCGCATGTACACGTTGTAGCTTACTGTTTGTTTGGAAGGAGAGCCAGTATGGCTGATAGTTTCAGTTACCCAGTAAATGTGACCTAATTCCGGGGATCAGGATAGGAAGATTTGAGTGCCAAAAAATCCACGTTAGCAATAAACACCCACCATCATCAATAGATAATCTAAAATATTTTTTTAATATTTTATTTTATTTTTTAAATATTTCATTTTATTTCTTAGAGCTTACTGAAACCTATACAGGAAACATTCTTGAAAACCTTTTGAAATTCAAGAGTGGCTAAAATAATTAATGCCATTAAAATATCAACATAATTTAATGTCTTCCATACGAGTATTACAAATCAGGTTTTCCTCATATGTAATCCAGGAATAAACATGTAATTACCTCACGTGGCTGAATTCAATGCAGATACTTTCCTGGTGGGTTGAGTATATGTTTTAATATTACTTTCAAATAAGTTTTCGAAAGGTTACCACGGCTCAATCGAGTTAAACGGCTCTATATTTACAGCTTTTGTAAAGAAAATTCGTTTCAGTATAAGCACTGCGGGAAAATGGTTTAAATAGATTCCAGGAGAGAATCAGCCTTTAAAAATAAATTGCTTAAACATTCAATGCTCTAAGACTTTCCGAAAAAAAATTATTGAACAAAATTAACTGAAAAAAATCAATAACATTTTACAAAAAGAACTGCAGCAGTTCTCAATGTTTTCGTATTTACTCTATCTTTCTTATTTTATACATTAAGATTGAAAGAAAATAAATACGAGTACTCAACATACACATGAAACACTGATTTTACATAAAAAATTGTTTTTGGGAAAGAAACTTGGAACCGTTAATTCAGAACACTCATTCCCAGGTAGAGGTCATTAAAGATCGCTTCATTACACTGTTAACACGACTTATCGTCAAACTGCAATATTTCTCCGCCGAACTTCTGTATAGCTTCCAAACTGTAATTTACAAGACGAGGTGTAACTGATTTGCCTTAAAAAATCTATTTAAGGGCCCTACTGCTTAAAAAATGTATTGGAAATGGATAAAAAATACCATTAATTTATGAGTTTACAAAATTCAAATTGTTTACACTAAATTGGGTCTGCTTTAAATACCTGTGGCTTCTATTTTCTCCTCAAGAAAACTAGCTTTTATTAAACTGTGTTAATAACTGGTGTGGTCTGTTCGATCCATTTAAAAAACATTAAACAAATTTTTAACTGCGTTTTAATTATATAATATTTAAATGCGTTTAAAATGCTTCATGTATAACATAAGGAGCAAGTGAAATCAGAGACCACAAGAGTTTATTCCACTGTAAAGACGAGGCTCGGTAACTATTGCTGCAGTTGAAGTAATTATTACTATAAAAAAATAACTACTGCTGCCCTTAAAATATCTTTATAAAATATTAGCCCACTTTTGTTTACACCGTCAAACTAACGCTTTAAAATGCATTTAAAATTGAATATTATTCTTCTTATCTTTCTTGCTTGTTTGCAAGAATTTACTCGATATGGGTTTACTTATGTATCCTTTTTTATCTAGGTACGAAAGAGACAGAATTATGAATAGATTTTCGGAGAATCAAAACAGAAATGTTGCTTGATGTAGCAATAATTTAGTGGACCGGCTAAAGTAAATTTATAAAATGTGCTAACCACAACGAACAGCTTTGATAATCTTTTGTATAAATGATCTTGTGGCTATTTCATTTTTTCTTTAAGATTTGATAAAAGTATAATTCGTACCAAGGGGTAAGATTGAGGTTATGCACACTTAAGACCGTGAATCTACTTAGAGTAACTTGGTGATAGAGGACTGTAAAACCCTTTCGAGGTGACTCCAAAAGGAATAACAAGTATAACACACAAAATTTGTAATATCTATTAGCAAATTGAAAACAAATAATTGGGGTTATGAACGTGATATAACTCTCTAGTTTTATAGAACGTAATAAATGGCTCTGAAGCAGAAATGAAAAATATGATTATCATCCGTTTGCCACAAGTAGACTGAATAAAGAAAAACAGCTGAATGTATGCCTCCATGTGTCGTTCTTGAAACAGGTAGATGCTTCATATCCAAATCTGAAAAAATACAACTAAAATACCCATTTTACCGTGCAGTCTATACAATATTCGGTGTGTCAAAACTATATGAAAGAAATACAAATTAAATACAACATTTTATGTAGTTTATGATGGCATATTTGTGTTAAGACTTACTTCAGTCTATAATCTCGCAATAAGCCCTCAAGATCCCAACCATATGAGGAGGATAAGCGTCTTCAATAACAAGGAGTTATAAGCCGTGTGTATATTGCGACGTTGTACCATCCGATATCTTCCACCTCCATGCAGATTGATGAAGTGTTACTTTAACGACTATTATGGTTTCTCAAAGTACAGAAAGGTCCAAGGATATCTCCTACAATTTAATCAATATCATCTACAGGTTAAAAAGCTTAATTTAAGAAAATAAACCACTTATATCTAAAGTACATACCCGTTTTACAGGCCTCACTAAAAGAACCGTACATAGAGGATCCGTTTTTTATGCAAATATATATCAGTACCTGCGGCTTCGCTCGCTAAAAGGATAAATAATTTTTTACTAGATCATAATATGTAATATGCAGTTTTAGGAGAAAATATTACTGCTTTGGGTTATAAGCGTGAGATTACACCTTTGAGGTGCAGCTGGTTATCCCACCCTAGTTTGAAGTGAGAAGGTGTAAATTTTTCTCCAAAAATGTTTCTGGAGCCAGCTGCCATTGGTTGTTGGGCTATTTATTAACAATCCTGTCTAAGGAACATGCCAACCTTAGTCAGTAACAAGGCTACAAGATCGCGCCACTATCATCACGATCATCACACTCATACTTCACTCATATTCAGGGTAACGTCCTCCATGAGGTACCTGTCTTATTAAAGTGATTAAGTGATTACGTTTTCCTAAAAATTTGCATATTGGATGAATTAGCTTCCTTCCATTTGCCGACATAGAGAGTTAGAGATTACCAAGGATATAAAACAAAAAAAGAAGCTAAGGGCAGATGTTTCACTTAATATCATTCTGAATTGAGCGTTTTTTTAATAGACCTAAAACTGTAAGAAAAAGTAGACGGTAAATGCATCGGCCAAAAACCTGCATTTCTATAATACGACTATAACTCACATTGTAAATCGGATCACTAATTTAGTTGTTAGAGCCAACAATATCAATGTAGAAATAGCATTATTTTAGTTTAAATTCTCATTGACTAATACTCCTAAAATTTTAATTTCTTAAAACCCATGTTTCTAGTGGATTTATAATACTCAAAATGGAATGTCCAATCCCATATTCTAGTTTGATTTCGTTTTTTTAGATGATGGACAATCAATTTTACAAAAGTGGAGATAAAATACATCACTTAGAGTCGTCCTTACAACGAAAGTAACCTGTCAGTTGATAAATATATTTCTAGTTGGTGGCCGTAATAGATTGTACATTTTATTCTTGTAGTTGATTTGAACTCGTACCTTTTCTATCTTTGAACATATTAAAAAAATATTCATCTATGATTTAGAAAACAAATGGCCGCCATTTAGAATTTTATAACATTCTCTATTTTAGCCTTTTTGAGAGATAATACTTTAAAACCCTTTCTTAATACGCATGTAGAACGTATAAAAATATTTGTGTCAAGGTTCAGGGTCTAAAGCCTTAGAGTTTTTGAGAAACTGTGTTCAGTGAGTGAGTCGGCCAGTCAAAAATTTTTTGGATTTAATACATAAATAGAAAACCGCACTTTCTTTCTGCTCCCTTAAAAAAGCTCACTTAAAAATCAGCTGTGATTTCTTTGGTGATAAATTCAAACATCATATATTTAATTTCGTAAGGCGATTCTTTGCGTCAAAATTGTGGGCGCCTGGCAAGTCGTAGAAAGATGGGAGAGGGCTCAAATTAAAGGTCTCTATTCCGTGATGGCGGGAAAAATACTGAAATTGCTTGAAAATCACCAGAAATCGAGAAATAACGTAAAATATCTGCCATTTAAAAAGCATTGGCATCCAGTGGCATAGATAGACTTTTGTCAAGGGGGGGGGCTATTCCCGGGGGGTCTGGGGGGTATGGAAAATGTTTGAAAATTATAACTCTAAAACTAGCATTTTTATACAATCTAGATGCATAGTGGAACTCATATTATATACGGAATAACTAACTGATGCAGACAATGCAGACACGTGGTCGCCGCGCGCATACCGGAAGTGGGCATTGGCTCGTTCTCCAAAAGAACGAGCTGAACACAGGTTAAATCTAATTTAATGGTTGTAATTAATGTTAACCATTAATTACAGTGGAGTGGTTTGTGGTTTAATTACAGTGGAGTGGTTTGTGGTTTAATGTTATAATGATCTTATATCTGCTTTATTATTTTTTGTATAAGTATTTACTTCATTCTCATAATTTTGTTAAGTTGTTTTCACGTAGTTTTGGTGCTTTTACTAAAAATACCATCTGTCATTTATTTTACTTAGGCTTGAAGAAATTACTTACTTTTTATTTCATTTTAGAATAAAATCACTAGATAACAAATGAATCTAGGAATCTGCATCAGTCCATTTCACTAAATTCTCTGCTAGCACTGATAACTGAAATATTGTTTTAGAATTGTACTGTAGGTTATATATTTAAAAAGTAGTGTTATTTATATTTAAAATGCTACAAAATCCTTTTTCCTTGGTTTTTGTATTTTCTCATTAACTTACAAAATGGATAAAAACTACATGTCTAAACGCTTAGGTCATTTAATGGGTAATATGGAACAGCTGTAGGCCTAATTAAAATCATCACTTGTTGATAAATAGTTTTTTACCATTAGAAAGAATCAATAGTCTTAATAGTCTTTCATAACAGGGTATTTGCAAATCAGGGACTATCAGTGACTAAGGAACAGAAAATGCGAAATTTTGCTTTGATTCTATTACAGTAACAGTTCACTTTCAGTTACGCATTCGCCGCTACCACCAATATTCCAATATACTGTATTGTATTGTTAAGCCTCTTGTCACCGATCTTGCCGCGTTCGTTTGGCGCGCAATACCACAAAGATAACATTTGGCAGTTTTCAACTAGGTACTAAATAAATAATAACAATAATAACTTTATTTATATATTTTTACAAAGATGTTTTATTTCTTAATGCGGTAAAAGAATTACTGCCTAGTTAAAAGTCGTAGCTTAACTTTAATTTTTTGAGGATAATTAATTATTTTTTACATACTATAGGGCCAAGGGGGGATATATCCCCCTTATCCCCCCCCGTACCTACGCCACTGTTGGGATCTAAAAATGTCTGCTTTGTTTACATTCAAACATGTGGTGCTGATGTTTGATTCAAAGACATAAGCTAGATGTTGACATCTGTTTTTTTTCAAAAGGCAGCTAACTAATGTTCAATGTACTATAACAAATACATATTTTAACTTTAAGATTTTCAGACTTATAACTA
Organism: Flexamia atlantica; assembly: GCA_035578135.1. Taxonomy (NCBI): domain Eukaryota; kingdom Metazoa; phylum Arthropoda; class Insecta; order Hemiptera; family Cicadellidae; genus Flexamia; species Flexamia atlantica. The sequence continues at coordinate 34,670,672 of JAQJVK010000004.1, read as the reverse complement.
CGGCTTTGAGTATACATTTATAATTTAAAATCATAAAGAGTTAAGTGCCATTGTTTCGTTTACGTTACAACGAGTCCGATTTAATGCCAAATGATCGATTTAAATATATATGTAAGCGAAATTTTGGCACCAAAATTGTGGGCGTTTGGCAAGTCGCAGGATAATGGGAGAGGGCTCAAATAGAAGGTCTTGATGCCAGGGACTCGGGATAAATACGGAAATTTCTTAAAGTTAATTCGAAAATAAGATATAACGTTGAATACCAGCCATTAAAAATCATTGTAATCTAAAAACGTCTGCTTTGTTTACATTAAAACATGTCGTAATGCTTTATACTTGATTTAAAACCACATGCTAGATGTTGATATATGGTTTATTTAAAACCCAGCAAAATAGGTTGAACGCACCATAACACATGACTGTCTTTTTACTTAAACATTTTCCGTTTTTATAATTTAGGGATCTCAACCTTCAAGAGCAAGAGGAATTAAATACGACTTTTACACTGTATAATGTAGCAGTAGCTGATGCTGATTTAAAGCCAAGTGATTTGTAGCACACAATCGAATAAGCGCAGCCTATAGTTTCAGAGAAGACCTCATTCAACACTTTTAGGGCCCGGATGAGTCATACTTTCGCCCGCCAAGTCCTGTAGGCAAGTGATGCACACACTCCGGTCAACAACCTGACCAGGCCTACTTGGAGGGGATTTGGCGGGTGAAGGTATGACTAATCTGGTATCGTTCGATTCGTAACAAACATATTTATCTGGTATCGTAGGATAGTCCTACTAACATATTTATGATAACCTAACCTAACATAAACGCCGCAGAGCGCTGTATAAGGGTGGCCTCCGTATGATACCAAAGTACCAGCTATTGAATGTAACATCAAATTCAAATTTGATCCTTCCAAAATGGTTAACCTTTAAATTTGGCTAGTCAAAAGTTTATTTAATCTTGAGTCTACCAAGACAAAGCAGATTTTACTCCCGGGCAACCATAAAAAATCCTTAATATTAACTACCAAACTCATGGTCTCCAAACCTAACTTCCTTATGAAGTAGAGCCTAAGTCTCCAACGTGGAGCGTGGAGTCGTCAACGGGAAATCATTTTCTGATTTCATCCTTATTTATTTGCTTATCTTTTGGGAAATAAATTAAGTGCTAACAGTCTGTGGTTAACCTTAAGAATTTCTGCAAACCATGTCCAAATGTTTAATTGTAAACAAAGTGGACCGAGTTTGTTTTGAGAGCGGCGGGTGGCGCCACTGATCCAAAAAATTCAACCCTTTACTATACTGAAGTAACGCCCTTTCTTAAAATTCTGATACATACTAGCACATGTAAAAACATCTTCAACATTACTCTTTAAACGTTTAATTCCGTCAAACTGTTACCGAGCTTTGAGTGTGAAGGAAACATTAAATATCCAGCATTTGTATTTTATTTTAAGGGGCTTTTGCCCCTACAAGCCACTAGTTGTTATTAAATTCATTGAATTTTGTATGCTAAAAGCTTTTCCCACAATTTAAGGCCAGTAACACGCCAGAGCGGCGTGGGAGATACGAGGTGTTACACAGCATTTACATATCTGAATTCAGAAAATAGGCGCTGATGTTTAGCTGCACCTTCCTTCTTAATGAAAAAGAACTTCACACCACTCTAATATATAATGGGCCTGAAGATCTGTTTGTAAATAAGTGAAATACGAATATTATTAAATGAATATTATAACCATTTTAAATGGAGTTTTACTTTTTGGTGCTTAATGGTTTTTTATAGCTTGGCTGCGACTCGCAAAAATCTTGCATCAACATCTTACTTGAATGCCCTTCTGTTATCAATTACCTACCTTTCTATTATTGTTGGATTGTTAGTTCTCAATAAAAATCTTGAACGAAACATAAAAAGTAATTGTTTTATATCTGTACTAAAGCGTTTAATTGAAACCTAATTTAGTTCACCTAAATCTTTTAGTGGTTGAGTTGTAGTCTTACATTTCCCTAAAATGTCCTTAGAAGTGGAAAGCGTGTTTGTAGGTAGAATGTAAGCGACAAAACTTGCATGATTCATGGCTGATTTGTAAGTCAAGTGCAGAACAACTTGCAGTAAGTCAAGTAGCTCCGCTCTTTGAGTGGTCCTTAAAACAAAGATTTACTACCACGTCACGAAAAGTTTATATTGAATTCAAACCTTTGCAAAAATAAATATTTTATATTATTATTAATTGAAGGTGTTCAACACTCGAATCAATTTAAATAAGTTGATTCAATTTGCTATAAATATGTACTTTTTAAATAATAAAGTGTTTAAAAGTATTCCAAAAGGTAAAAGTGTTTCTAAACTGGATAGATTTTACTGACAAATTAATTTGATCTTATTATTGTTTGTTCAGATTTCAAATTCTCGGTAGTTAGTCAAAGAAACATGTTGATGTCTGTTGTTATAATTGTCATTTCAAGATACTGAAGCCTTGAAATTGCTCAATACATTGTTAGCATTCAATGAAACTCAAAATGTTTCAAGTAGCTCTTTCAAGCAGTGTTATTAATTCTAAATGCCTTTCTATTTTACTGTCAAGAGATCACAGTAAATAATTAGTGAATATAAAAAATACCGAATATAATTAAATTAATGATATTAGTTACTAGGCAATCTTTATGTTGATTTCTTATCCTTAAGTCCTAGGGAAGAGTTGTTTTATTTTTACATTCAAAAACTATATCACGCAAACTTAAATTAAGAAGCTCATACAACGATGACGAAGTGCAAATTCAATGTTTCATAAAATGACTGTGGCCTTTTGTTGCCACGAGATTACCTGATATAATTTTTAATTCCACAAAGTGGTCGGTTACGGTTGTGGCTCAAACGTGTAACTAAGGTTCGTTGGGTTTCATTTGACAATCAAAACAGAATACTATTACTATAGAATATTATGGTGAAAAAAGACCGTTTCAGGAAACAATTTAGACTTCGTTGACCAAAACAATGCGGGTGAGTAAACTATTTTATGCTTGGTGTTTAATGACTATTAAAAATTACAAATAAATTAGGTTTCCATGTAGTTGATTATTAGTTTATAAAATGAACATGCATGGTTTTTGTAGGACCATATTACATTTAATGTTATTTTCAATCAATTTATGCTCCAATACTAACACAGATTTATTCTGAATATTTGTTCAAACATCTCTTGATATAAAAATCATTTGTCTTTGAAATATTTCTTAAGTGTTTAGCCAGTGAATTTTCAGGTGTAACAAAAATCAAAAATACGAAAAACGGAATGTAAATGAAAAATCTTGCATGATTCATGGCTGATTTGTAAGTCAAGAACAAATGTCGTGTAATAAACATGTCACTATTATGTTAAAGCTATTTTTATTTTACTATATATATATATTTATATGTCATCCTTTATGAACCATCTTGTTTAACTTGTATGGAAATGAAGACAATTATAATATATATTTTACGTTTTTAGTCCAAAACACACCTTATTCCCTTACATTTATATTTTAATTTTAAAGCTATCATATTTAATTCCCCAAAATTTTTCACAAAACTAATTGGAACTTCAGATCTGATTTAAATACGTTCAATGACTATAATAATAATATTATATTTAAGTACTAGTATATTTAATTTCCTTAATGATAAATAAAACTAAAACGATCTTTAATTTTTAAATTAACAAATAAAAGATTAATGTCCATATAGCGAAATGTTTTACAATATCAAATATTACGTATAGCTTTTTTTATAACTGTTCTACAAGAGATTGATGTAATCACTAGATAGTAATTTAAGATTAGTCGTAAAAATTACAATAAAGACAAAGCAACCACGCACGTGATGATTAATGCTTTCATATTTATTAAATAATACAATCCAAATCATGAAATGTAAATAAACTAATTTGAATTCAACACATGAACATACACTACCCAGCCAAATAAGCACCTCAAGTTCGCCATAACTTTACCCTCATGACAAGCTAAAAATGAAATTTGAATTAGTAAGGTTTTGGGTGTAATTTACTAGCTATTAAATTCAAACACTTGGCATACAATTATACACTTAAACTTACCTACTCGAAACTGCAAAATTAATGTTTGGAAAACAAAAAAAAATCCTTAAAAAGGGCAATAACATATTAAGCTAGAAATCGATTAAAAGTAATAGGCAATAGTAAATTATGGCTGTAGACTCTAATGTTATGTTTCATTCCCCCTAGAAAATCTACTGAAACATGATTTCTCCCTACTACTTTCTGTCTCAGTAGAAATTTTAGAAGATAATTTATACTAAAGTTAGTTCAGGTCTGTCATATTTACCCATTACGATTGCCCCTTTTTATGAATAAATCGTTGTGGAAATAGTTATTGTTAATACAGAAAACCAAACAATAATACTGATTTTTACCATCCTAACTAAAAATGGTACGAGTTTCATACCTGATCTTCTGATTTTACAGGTTATCTATTTACTAATTATTGTTTATATTTTTGCTCAGGTTTAGTAATTGAACTTCACAACATAATTTAACTTGAGTGAAGATCAGTTTCGTTTTAATGTAAGTGTATTCTGTTTAAGATTAGGTAACCCGATTTCAACTAACTACCTATCGTATTAATCATAATCGATGTAATTTTCCAACAACCGTCAGCAATAAAGAAACATCGATAAAAAACTATAACCGGAACCATTGCCAATTATTTGATTCGGTTCTCTCACAAACAATAAACCATACATTACCTTAATATAATAAAACTAAATTAAAATCAATAAAACTAAAAACTAAATTAAAACGTTACTATCATTAACTAACTATACAACTTAACTAATTTATCATCAACTGCCATCTTCAGATACTATCGATAAATATATTTTCATTGACTAACCAAACAATCGAAAACAAATAAATAGAAGTCCTGTTCGACAAAAATATATCGAACTTCGACTATCGGTAGATCGTTCGGCATTGTACTCTTAGAAACCATATGTTGCATTGTCTGCTATAGAAACGAACGGCAGAAGGTCAGATATGAAACTCGTACCCTATATCTCTTAATCTACAATATAGAGGGGTTTCCATGTGTGTTTGTTAGTTTGTTTAAGGTAAATGGAGTACTCTCTAAGCTGGCTGGACTGAATTTTCTTACAGAGGTAGATTTTCTACCCGGTCAACAACACACGGATAAAACTACATATTTGTTTGACTTTATAAATTAATTGTGTTATAATTCGATGAAGAATGAAAAACCACAAAACTGAAGACATTGTGTCAGTGACCCGACCTAGCCCAACTCCGCAGAGCCTGACGGCGGGACCGCCTATTAGTTGGCAATGCGCCAAGTAGGTCATTCATTTTGCTTCTTCGATCATATCGTATTAAACTGTTTACATAATTTTACTTAATTTGTGAAAATCTTTGGTGGTATCTTTATTATTTGTTGAAATATAATATGAAACTCGATTTTATTTCATAACCACGCTTCGATCTTTAAGTTGATCTACATACCCTAACCTACAGGAAGCATGTTAAAGAGTTGCTAGAACTAACTTTGTCGAGTCAGGATAGCTTAAATGTTAATAATCTTACGGGTATTTGTTCGTTAAATCACATACATTTAAATTAATTTGTTCTCTTTCTAACAAATCTGTTCAACATTAGTCTGGTAAATCAGACTCAATAAATATCACGGTTACCATTCAACTATTTTTTTCTATTATGTCGGAGGGAAAAGAAAACTTCTCAATTTCAGCGGTTTCTGAAAATGAACACGTCAGTCAAATAAAACCTTTCCGAGACAAGGCATCGTGCCTTGATGGCTAGGATTTAATTCACAAGACATCAAACAACCTAGAGCTCGAGTTAGGCGGTGATTGTGACATTGCTTGTGTAAACAGCCAGTTATGCAGCGGCCTGTTTGAGGCATAACGTCAATCCCTCTCTGTTTGCTCCATCGCTTTACTGCCAGTGTCTGTACCTAGTGTCAACAGTATAGACACGTTATACACCGACAGAGGGCTATTGCAGTGACTTTGATATTGATGTTTATACGTACAATTATCTTTGTTTTAAACTTGCCTACATTTTTAACCTCCTTTTTTATGATGACGGCTTTGTTATTTGTATAAAATGGAAAATAAAACTACTTTCATGTTGAATTTGTTTTATAAATTCAATAATAAACATGTCTCCCCGGAAAACTACTATTGCGCCTTCGATTATGAATCAGCGAGTAATTATAACAATAAAAAATATAAAATTGTAAACGCATAATGTTTTATTAATTTTTGTCAAGTAACCTTTTTGGAAGGTCTATAATTAATCTGCATGATATAAAATCACTTTTAGGCTTAAAATACCTGGGTACCGTTTTAAGTAAAGAATAAAGTATGCAGTATCTTCCATTATGACGGCTTTATTATTCGCCAAGTATAATTAATGTAAAAGGCATAGGTTTATTTGAAAAAAACTTTCGTTTTAAAAATTGTATTCTAAGTTCAATAAAAAATCTAAAGCTTAAAAACGCACTTTTTACTAAAAATTTCCAAGATGGCAGCATGAACATAATTATTTTTGTTGTTTTTTTGGAGGGGGGTGAATTGGGTTTTAAAGGTAACATTTTAAGGTATTCTTCTGTGTAAATGTGTGACAAAAAAACTTACTATAGTTAAGTATTAAAGAGTTATGTTCAGACCTATAGAATTTAACAAAAAAATTGACATGATTATAAAATGTAATCTAATGAGTACAGATGATAAAAAAACTGGTCGGATATAATGCATTGACAGCCCAACATGTACATTTTACCCGTCAGATGTAATAAGTTTAATAATTCAATAAACATCTGTTGCATAGTATTATTATTTTTTTTCGAAAGTAACATTTATGATGTAATGTTAATTTTTCCATAGAGATTTTCAAACCATAAACAAATGTTTCTTTTATTTTGCGATTTCGTTTATATTCACTAAATCAACGAACAGCGAATTCTCTAAACAATCTAACTCTTTTTTTACAAATTATGAGACACCGCTTCATTTAATTTTCGCTGATGAAGGAATAACTTAGCATAATTAAAGGGAGTAGAATGAGATTTATAGTTGTTAAACTATTATGAAGTTTTTGGACAGCTTGACAACCTTATCGTGAATGGAAGATGACTGCTTGATATTCCGTAACACTTGCAAATTACCCTATAAGGGGTTTGGAACAATGATAGTACTATAAAAATAAGGTTATTAATTAACGCAAGCAAAGTAATTTTAACGATTTTCGCCAATATTTTGTTATTTAAATTATATTCAGTTATTATATTAATTTCATTGTATTTGTTTGAAAAATAATTGGTCTCGATCAAAATAAAATTCTTACTTACCTACGAATTATTTTTAAGTATTTGTCTTTGAAGTACTTCCTGCGGAAACAACAGTTTTCTCAAACATTTGCCTGTTTGGAAACGATATGTTTGGAGACCTTTGCAAATACGTATTTTAATGTGTGTTGTAACCTGAACGGCACTACAAGGAAGAAGTTGCACTTCTTAAATCGGTAACACAAAAAAAATTGCAATACAACATTGGCAAATTAACTAAATAATTTTAGATAAGATAATTTGCACAATAAACGGTCCGTTTCGAGGTATATAATCTTGTTTGGATATAAAAATTACGGCAAACCTTATTGGGAAATAATATTGCAGAGTGAGTATCTGTAAAATGTGTTGTAATTATAAAATACTATGTTATTTCAGAAGTGAAAAAATCACTTAAAAGGTCAACTAGTTTAATCGGCTGACAATGATACAATAAGTTTGGGCTTTGGTCGTTTGGTAATGCGAAGAATTGTATGGTGTAAAAATAACGTTCGTCCGTTCACGAGATGCAGCAAGAATATCTTTTAGTCACCTTTCCTATATGATTAATTCTTGTAAGAATTCTTCATAGAAAAAGATTTCTTCCTATATAAATTATTCTGATATTTATACTATAGGCGGTGATACATAAGACTTTTCCAAAATTGTTCGTTTAAGGAGAATTACATTTCCTCCAACGAAAACTGACGTCTACCTCAAATCAACAACAAAACTCTAAATTGTTCATTGTTTTTGCACCATTTATAACATAAAGTATTCACCTTAACATGAGGAGGAGCCCTGGCCAAATAAACCTCTGCAAAGCAATCTATAAGAGGTATATCAAATCTGATTATAGTGTGGGTCGAATGAGATGCCGACATTAAGCCCAATGTTAAAATTAACAGTTAGTTGGACTTGGCCACATACTTTGACTCTGACTATACTATTATAATTGTTCATTGTTTTTGCACCATTTATAACATAAAGTATTCACCTTAACAAGAGGAGGAGGCCTGGCCAAATAAACCTCTGCAAAGCAATCTATAAGAGGTATGTCAAATCTGATTATAGTGTGGGTCGAATGAGATGCCGACATTAAGCCCAATGTTAAAATTAACAGTTAGTTGGACTTGGCCACATACTTTGACTCTGACTATACTATTATAATTGTTCATTGTTTTTGCACCATTTATAACATAAAGTATTCACCTTAACAAGAGGAGGAGGCCTGGCCAAATAAACCTCTGCAAAGCAATCTATAAGAGGTATGTCAAATCTGATTATAGTGTGGGTCGAATGAGATGCCGACATTAAGCCCAATGTTAAAATTAACAGTTAGTTGGACTTGGCCACATACTTTGACTCTGACTATACTATTAAAAACAAAATGTTTATAAATGATATTTACCTAATCTAGTTAACAACCCTAACTCACCCTAGTCCCCTTATCTGGCCTCTACCGATTTAGACCAAGATTCTACATAAATTGGAGATCGTGTTAAAGTCTCACATAATTACTGGTCTATTTGTTTAATTGATTTTGGTCAAAGTTTATAAATTTATAATAAGGTAATAAAGGTAATATTTCCAACATTTGAACTATTTTCTAATGCCGTTCAACGATGCCATTGTCGGTTGCTGGCGTAAACGCTCCATGACAACTGACAAGCAACAGTTGCGCGCCACCTGGCGGTCGCGAGGTTCTGTGAGTTTAAAACTTGAGTTTTTCTCATAGGCCATTGTAATCTTTGATGGTGATGATGTATGAGGTTGTTTTAAACAACTTGCTAAATGACCGTTACTTAGCATAGGCCTATCATTTTATTTTTACACAATAATCGTCTTTGTCGAAATTAATGTTTAATCAAAATGTTTTAACATAAGTAAAGCATATTTTATGAGTAATAAATCTTTAGAAACATTAATTTTTGACAATTTTATATTCCAGATTTACAAACAGTATACTATGTAACTTAAAGTATACAATTCAATAATATGTCCAGTATTATAAGAACATGACAGCTTTCAACTAAATGTTAAGACTAAATGGTTCGATGACGATCGGATTCATCTTCCATTAAATTATTTATTGCAATTTTTCAAACAGAATACATGCTTGTTTAAGGCAGTTAGCACATTTTCGCATAAAAATTGCAATAACTCCGTTAATTGTGGTTCAATCTTAATAAACTTTGTATAGATAGATTTTAGGAAATAAAATTGCACAATATTTTTGTAATTTGTAATTTTTTTTAATTTACGGTTTTTAAGATATTAAGTTTTAAAACATAAAAATGGCTACCATTTTTTAATGGAACAAAATAGAAACTTGATATTCCGCATAAAAATAGGTCCTATTAGTCAACATACGTACCTACTTTGAAGTTGATACCACTAGTGGTTCCAAAGTTGTGCAAAATCATGTTAAAAACAGATACATACCGATAGACGGATAATCGAGCATTTCAGGATCCGTGTCTATAGGAACCTTTTTCTTAGTTTTGATATAAGCAACCATATCCCGAAGTCTGTAAGGGTTTTTCGTAAACACCCTGTACATTACCCAAATAAAGTGTACTGAAGCTCGTTCAAATAATATGGGTCAACCGGTATTGTACCCATACAATGTAATGGGTCATGAAACATTTAGTATTTGTACGAGACAAGTGTTTTACAAAATGATTCCTCTTAATTTCATGGGCACTGCAATGGGCAGTCAAGTTCAAGAATTTAATGCTGTAAAAAATCTCTCACAATGAAATAATCTACTTACAGACTCTAAAGTATCTTATGTCTGTTATCTGTTTTCGATCAATAATAATCGATCAGAAGATAATTGATTTAGAAGAATTTGATTTTACTTTTTATAGTTATTGTGAATATGTTTTTTATTTATTTACTTATAGTACGTATGAGTGGAGTGTCACAATTTGAGGCATATTGTATGATTTAAATGTAGGTACTGTAATGTATCCAATGCTTTATAAGAACACAGGTGATCGATCTGTATCTTTGTATAAGACTTTGTACTTCTCTAAAAAAATATTTATTTATTTAGAAATATTTCTTTATTTATTTATTTAATTTAATTAATTAACGTTTGAGTAATTAAATTTAATTTCATTAACGTTTGAGTAAAACTTCTCAGCTACTTAGCTGACTAATATAAATAATGATATCGTTAACAAACTCAATTCAATTTGTTAAATTCTTGTATTAAAATACATATTTTCCAATACACACATATAGGTACTTAAGATTTAATGCTTATCAGGCTGAAATTAAATTAATATTTTTCGAGCCCAGTAAAAAAAACATTCCAAAGTTATATATCATAGGAAAGTTACAAATCAGTCCTCAAACAAGCAACTTATTGTCGCGAAGAAACTTTCCACATAATCCACTGCAGAACTTTCCTAATGCCAAATATGTTGATGTAACTTTTGTTTGTAATTTTTTCCATGGTATATCTGCGAGAAACCTTTATAAGTAATATAATGATCTTAGCTTTTAAATGTTTATTTTAGATTCTCTATTTATCAATTTGAATCCGTAATCAATAGTATGATAACAGGGCCAAGAGGTAGAATAAAGGTAAGTACGGACCTTTTAAAACAATGTTATTTTTTTTAAGTGACCATATACAGATTTTACATCATTATTATAGCTTGTTGCAATACCTCTACGACCTACTAAACTGTATTTTGTTCACATTGGTGAACTTTTTTTAAATTAAGTGAAACATTTTCATATTTTTGCAATTCCGTATTGTATTTTTGTGATATTTTCGCATACCAACAACGAAAGTAAAACTTGAAATGTCGTTATAATTTTATGAGTATTAACTTTGGTAAGGTAGACAAAATATTATATAAAATAATTATTTATTTGCTAAATTGTTTTTTAATTTAGCTCATCATATATTTGTTTTTTTAATTTTAAATGTTATAGAAGTTTATATCCGGCTATTCTCCGTAAAATAGCTTAATCTATATTTCATGAAAAAGAGCAGTAAACTGTTACAATTTTAATTGTCGGTGGGTTTAATGAAAGAGCAGACGTTTTTGGCTGAAATCCCTTTATCCCGGATGACTGACGGGATTACGAGGCGTTGGTAATTAGTTTTTACGAAGAATCGTTATTGCTGAAAAACATCAAATTTATACATTTAAAAGATTTTTAATGGCGAAAAGAAATATGATTATAACTTCATAATTTATAATTTCGTATGTGATAGAGAAAATGTGAATTTTAGTGTAAAATTATATTCCCGTAACAAGTTTCATTTGTTCTAAAACGCGGATTTAAATCATAAACCCCATCATCAGTTTATATTGTTTTTGCTAATAACTGCTATATCTTACATGTAAAAAGATTAATAAAATAGCATTCACCTTGTAACATATACCAATGACTTTTGATACCGTACTGAAGTATAATTGGGACTTCTTTATGCAAAAACAATGCATTTACCGAAAAAAACCAATTTTAATATATCTATCTCAATCATTGTGTTAAGAATATAATTTTTTTATGAATGCAATCGAAGCCCTTTTGGTAAGCAGGTGGGGTAATGCATTAGCTTTGTGCGGTTAACAAGCGATAAAAAAATTTTATGATAAAGCGGTCAATATACATGTTAAAATACATTAAAATTGCAAAAGAAAAACAATACAAAATAATGAAAAAATACATTCAAAAGCAATAAAAACAACTAAGAAATCGCACAAAGAGAAATAATCATCAAAGTCAGACAACAGACAAAAAATATTGGTTGCAGGGCAGGAGGTGTAGAGGTAAGATACCTGTTGAGTGCATTGACCCATACTCAAATTCAACCTTTTTACCTTTGTTAATTTGTAATCCAATAATAGGCCAGTAAAATTAGATAAAAAATCTGTCATGCCTGAAAAAATTCCCGGAAAGCTGAAAATCGTCTTAATCTTTCCGTTTTACATCCAAGTATATGAATTTTAGTTTGTCCCATTTTTCCTTGTGAGCTTTCGACCTGGGACCACAAAAATATCCGAGTTTTAGGCCATTTTTTATTCTTTTGTAAATAAATACAAGAATTGTAGAGGACAAAATTCTGCATTTATTCAGTACCTTCTGATAAAGATATTTTGGATAGTAATTGATTTATGGTAAGTTAAATCAAGAGTTTTGGTGAATTTCTCTTTTAGGGAAGAGCTATTACTGCAGGTCTCATGGTAATCTCTAAGCCCGAGACCATGAGTTACTTTTAGTTTTGAGGTCCTCAGAAGCCAAGAAACCCATACGTTCAAATCTATATGAATATATATGTATCAATATAGATGTATATACATACTTATGTATTTGTTTCCTCGCTAATCATTGCAGAAATGGTCCGATCTCGATAACATTTGGCACGGACGTGTAAAGTAGTAGTTATTCACACATTATTGAAAACTAGCCCAATCGAACCATCGGAAAGGGGGGTGAGGGGGGGGGGGTAAACCCCGAAAAATGGGGTTTATTGAATATTTTATTTAGAAAAATTAAAATATTCTAATTTTGGTTTATACAGTTGAATTCAGCTCGAAAAAACAAATAATTTAGTATATTGAATCATTGCTCTATGTCCATTGGTTACTGAGATACTGAGAGTGGTAAATACAGTATGTTATCCCAGCAATTTTAACCTTATGGGAAATAAATAAAATTGTATATCTCCCTTATTTCTGAACATATCTTAATAAAATTTGGTATGTGGCTTCATCTAGTTAAGATCTACTTGAACATAGCGTAAAAACAACAAATTAATTGATATATTCTTGAGGCAGCAAACCTGCGTATTCACCTTCCCAATGTTAACCTTATGGGAAATCATTAAAATTGAACACCTTCCTTATCTCCCAATATATCTTAATAACACAAGTTATGTGGATTTATCTAGTTAAGGACGACTTGATTACGGTTAAAAATCCCCAAATTTATAGATTCCTGAGGCAGCAAACCTTCCCACACATCTCCCCAATGTTGACCTTATGGAAAAAGATAAATGTGTGTAGCTTGCTTATTTCTCAACATATCGCGTTGAAACTTGGTATGTTGCTTAGTAAAATAGACCTTAACTAGATGTTGCACAAAGTTTTATCAAAATATTGAGACATAAGCTAGCTGTACAATTTTATTTATTTTCCATAAGGTTAACATTGGGAAGGTGAGTACGCAGGTCTGCTCAAGAATATATCAATTTGTGGATTTTGTGCCATAAACAAGTGGACCTCAACTAGATGAAGCCACATACCAAATTTTATTGAGATATGTTCAGAAATAAGTGAGAAATACAATTTTATTTATTTCCCATAAGGTTAAAATTGCTGGGATAACATACTGTATTTACCACTCTCAGTATCTCAGTAACCAATGGACATAGAGCAATGATTCAATATACTAAATTATTTGTTTTTTCTAGCTGAATTCAACAGTATAAACCAAAATTAGAACATTCATTTTTTCTACATGAAAAATTCAATAAACCCCAATTTTTGAGTTTTCCCCCCCTCACCACCCTTTCCGATGGTCCGATCGGGCTGGTTTTCAATCGTGTGTTAATAATTTCTAATTTACAAATTACAAATTTTATTAAGATCTGACCATTTTTGCGAGGGTAATCGAAGAAACAAATACATAAGTATATATATTTATATACATCTATATTGATACATATATATCTATATATATTTGAACGTATGGGTTTTTTGGCTTCTGAGGACCTCAAAACTAAAAGTTATCATGGTCTCGGGCTCAGGGATTACCATGAGACCTACAGTAATAGCTTTTTCCCTAAAAGGGAAATTCGCCAAATTCCTTAATTTAACTTACCATAAATCAATTACTATTCAAAGTATCTTTATCAGAAGGTACTCAATAAATGCAGAATTTGGTCCTCTACAATCTCTATATTTAAACTTTGTATGTAGAATAAACGGTTTTTTACTTATTTACAAAAGATAAAAAATGGCCCAAAACTCTGATATTTTTGTGGTCCCAGGTCGAAAGCACACTAGGAAAAATGGGACAAACTTAAAATTCATATACTTGGATGTAAAACGGAAAGATTAAGACGATTTCTAGCTTTCCGGGAATTTTGCCCAGGCTCATTTTTAGTGGCCTATAAAGACCTGATTCTTTTCTATATTTGTAAAAAGTCTAGATAATGAAAATCATATTATTCTATTCTAGTACAATTTGTACTAGGATAAAAATGTTATTCTTAACATTTTATTGCCTTACAATGTCCTAAGCATTATAAAAAATTAATCTTTTGAGAAGGAAACATTTCTATTGAACTTTCCATAAACTAGTGGACATATCTTGCTTAACAGCTTTAATGAAACATTGTTTGTTCTAATAATAAGTTATTATTTTGTCTTCAATTTAATTAACAGCATTTTCAAGTCATAACAATAAGTAGATACTTTTTTTTACAATTCGAAATTGGGTCCTGACCCAATTGACTGGGTAACTGAGACTTTCAACCACACTTGTTTGTTCTCTCGTGGATGTGGAACAAGGAAATCTTCCGGAGTCAAATTAGCATTGCCTTATTTCTACGTATTCCTCCCAATCCTTGATATTTTATGTCCAAGAATGAACTATTTTTGACTGGAACATAGAATACCTATTCTCTCAGAGGTGATGCTTATCTTCTTCATGCATACTTTTAAGCTCTTAATTATATAAACCTGTTAAATTATGTTTTATTTATTATCTATCTACATATAATGAAACGAATTTCTGGGACTTTGTACAGAGCAAATCGACCCCTAGAAATAGATTTTTCTACACATATTTGGTATCAAATTAAAGCTATTACTCTCTAGATGTTCCTTTTGCGGGTTTGGAAAACATACCACGAAAGGCCTTCAGACAGAAGGCTTTTGAAATGCCAATGAAAGTGCTACTATCTGTTGTAAAACCTGTGAACTATTTCCGATTAACATTTGTCTATAACGAAACAGATGGTCAAGATTTGAAATAGTTAAACAATTAACCTCCAGAATGCAGTTCTGGCCAAAGTCAGTTAATATTCAAGCACATTATGATTTTGAGTTCTTAAATTACAGACATTTTATAAGACTGCGGAAAATAATGTATCTTCACCAGAAGGAAGGGCATCCACCCTTTTGAATCGAATTTCCTGTATTTTTTAAACTTAAAAAATATACATATGCAACTTAGGAGGTGCTCTGGAGGTGGAAGTCTATAAAAAAATATTGATTCATATTTTAACGTTGAGAATTTCAAAATATAAATATTAGTTGAAGATTTTAGAGATTAATCTAATAAAAGATTTGAAGTTAAAAGCGCATTATAAATTTAGAACTTGGATTTTGTTCTTGGAATGAGAAGGATATGAAAGTGTTTCCGGTTGATCTGCATATTTTTACTAAATTTCTAAATGCATCAATAACAATGCATCTTTTTAACGTAGGTATTCAGCATAAAGTTATGGTATTTGCTTCTAACATATACTTATACGTTGCTTGACACGAATTAAAAAACCAGATAAGTTTAAACATGTGATTTCTCGGCCATTTAGTTATGTGTGCTGAATAATTTAGTTTAAATGGAGAATGGAGAATGAAATGGAGAATGGAGAATGTTATTTAGAGAATATTTATGTTGATCAGAGGTTTACGCATCTTCTTACAGTTTGTCGTTAAGATCTAATATGATGAATGCAAGAGACTGACGCGTCGATGCATCATTTTTTTAAATCCATTACTTAAAAAACTACAAATCAGTGGTATAAAGATGCGCCTAGCTATGACAATACATGTAAACTAACCCCCCAGATTAAGAAAATTAAAAATGGATGTACTATCAAAGCTACAAATTGTATACCGTATACATTAATTATTTTAAAGTAGGTGAATTTCATTTATTCTCCATGTTGAAGTTTCAAGTATAAAGCAATAAGTTAATTTTAAAAGTTTGTCTAATTGGCAGTTTGCCTGATAGGCCTCAGGACATTTTACTCCAGTAACACATCTTGTCAAAAAATTAAAAAAAATATAATTACACACTCATTTTCTCATTGAAAGGCGTTTTACCCTACTAATATGGCGTTTTACTGCAAAATCCCATAATTAATATGAAAATAAAACCTATTTCAATATGTTGTTTTTTAAGTCACGAAGTGACGCGGGCTGCTAGTCCTATTAAAAATTTATTAAACCTTCGTTGGTTCAAGATAAAAGAAATCCTTAGGGCTTTGTTAGATTAGTATAAAAACACAATGGCGCCGTCATTCTACGTATAAAAGAGCACCTTTTTATCCGATCGATTCCATGTAAGTAATAAAAATATACATTGGACGTTTTCAGGACTAGGGTCTACTTTAAAATTACTTAGCTCTATAACGGTAATAGTCATTTACATTAATGTTATTCAGTTACGATTCATTCTTCGTTGTTGCATGTAGGGGCGTTTTGGCTTGCGAATTGCATGTATATATTGCAAATGAATTACAGACAATAGCACCATAAACGACGTTATGAGCATAATATCAACATTAAGGGCCATTGTCGTGTCCCAGATTTTCTCTGAGCCAACTCACAAGGTCCCATACATGCTGCATAATTACTCTATGTGACAGATTGAAAAAAATATGTTACTAAGTAAGAAAAGGATACGTCAATGAAAATGGTGTACGTAAATTATTTCCTCTATATTAAAAACACCGACATAACTAATTTTTATTGTAACTCTAAAACCATCTCCTAATTTGTCTCGTAAATGTTACACCAAATTCGGTATTAAACCAAAAAGAAAGATACAAATCGCTATTTCATATTTCTTCAGTTGAAACGGTCTTGAAAAGCTGAAGTTTCTACAAACGCAAATTTTTGTGTCAAAAACACACTCGTAACTTGCGAAGGAAAGCCTGCCTTTCTTGTTATGGACTGTTTAACTTTCACACCACAGTTGTGTTGAAGCTAATAATTTTTCATAAAGAAAACCACTTAAAAACTCCTTCAAAAAGGCGTTAAAACGCTTCTATAGACTGAAGCGTACTTTCACGATTTTAAAATTACATAATCGACACAGTTGACACAATTAATTGGTGTACATTGATTCCTAAGTCAGAAAATGAAGATAAACAATAAGTATTACAGATGTAAAACAATTTTGTTTCTTTGGTAATAGTAATTATAAGTGTAAATCGTACGGCAGGGGGATTTTAACGACTACAGTCTTTACAGTGTGTACCGAAATTGATGAGACGTCAATGTAATGGCTCAATCTCAATAATCCTCGTGGCCTATGCTATCTAATGGCGTTGACTTCATCATTTGGCCTACAATATCACCTCTTCCATTTAAACTGTCAAGTTTTAGAAAAATAACAACAACGCATTAGAAGATCTGTAAAATTATATGTTTTAGTAAGATTAAAATACAACTATAAAACTTTGTATGTTATACGAAAATCTACCTTGGAATATTCATGGTACAACTAATATATGTAATCTCCACAATTTATTGTTTTTAAGTTCAGAAAGCAAATTTTAATGTTGAAAGGACTTATGAAAAAGCTACTAAAGTAGCTTTCAATACCGATAATATTAAATAGTTGAATAATGTAAATATAAATAATTAGTTCCAAGATGTAGCAAAGCTTAATTTCCGTCCCAGATTCCCTATTTGTGATACTAAGTAATCATAAATTGTGATATTACAACCGATGGAGATGTATTGTAGTTCAATTTAGGAGGGTCCAAAGGTAGATTTGGTTATCTGATTGTAAATGTTGATTGTTTTGTGGTTTTTTCCATTTTATCTGATTTATTCTTGTAGATTTCAAGCCGACGAATAATATCGCATGACCACATTCGATTAATAAACAAAAGTTTTTAATACAAGTATAAACAAATTCTAAGCAATATTAAAAACGAATCTTTTGAGACAGAAACATTTCAATTTAATTTTACGTAAACTAGTGGACCAGTGTCGCCTTGAGTGGACAAGTTCTGCCCAGCAGTTTGATGAAACATTGGTTATTTAGCTGTTCCTTTGCCTTTGTTTTTAAAAACAGAATTATACTAGTTATTATAATAATTGGTTATTTTCTTTTGTAATTTGAAATTAGGTCCTGACCCAATTGGCTGGATAACAGAGACTTTCAACCACTGTTGTACGTTCTCTCGTGGATGTAGAACAAGTAAATCTTCCGGAGTAAAATTAGCATGGCCTTATTTTCTACGTATTTCTCCCGCGATCCTTGATGTTTCAAATACAAGAATTGAATATTTTCAACTAAAACGTTGAATAGCCATACATCAGAAGGGATGCTTACCTTGTTCATGAATAATTTTAAGATCTTAAAGTATATGGGACTACTGTCAACACAAACTTACAAATAGCTGAAAAGCAAAAGCCATATAGATGTATTGAAAACAATGCAATAAAAATTTTAAGATAATAATGTTTATATTCAACATAAAATAAACCGTATGCTTATCCTGATATGGTTAATCAGCAAAGCAGAACTGAAATAAAAAATATAACTTTTAAGGTGTTTAAATTGTTGATTAAATTACATTTTCGCACATTGTTAGCTGATTAAACGCTTAACTTAACATTTTTTAATCTTATTTTATCGAGACTTCGTTGGTTCAAGATTAGACTTTATTATATTGCTTTAACAAGGTGAAGCGGTGAATTTACGTTAACAAGTATATACATTTTAATCCCCACTTTGATTCCATGTAAGTAATAAGAATATAAATCGACCTTTTTTACGACAAAGGTCTTCTTTACAATTACATACCTCTAGAACGGCGATAGCATTATACATTGATATTATTCAGTTACGATTCATTGTTCGTAGTTGCATGTAGGGGCGTTTTGGCTTACGAATTGCATATATTTTGCGTATGAATTGCACCATAAAACGACGTTATGAGCATAATATCTACATAAAGTGCCATTTTAGTGTCCCAGATTTTCTCTGAGCTAACTCACAAGGTCCTTTGCATACTGCATTATTATGTATTAGATTGTTGAGACATAATATATCAATAAGTGAGAAGTAAGAAAAGGATACGTAAATGAAAACGGTGCTATGTAAATTATTCTTTCTTTAACTTGTCGTGCTGTAAAATTCATTTTAAATTTATTCAAGGCTTGATAAATACATGAAAACAGTAAGATAACACTAATATCTGTGTTAATACTAACAAAAAGACTGTAAACGTTTTTTTATATATTGCAGTCAGAAACGATTTTATATGTATCAGGATACTGAGGCAACATTTTCTTAACAAGTAGTGACTGTGAGAAAACCCATACTGCAATCAAAGTATAAGTAAAAAGAAACTACGCATTTTGTTGTTTTGTACAGAATTGTAATAATTCATATCAAAAGGTTTTTGCGTCATTAATGATATTGATATTAATCTAGCATACATATATTGTGCTGTTATGAAGTCAAAAAGGACAAATCTGTAAAAAAACGACACGTCATTGGGCAATCAGGTTATTTGAAATTTAGCTAATTTTAAAGACTTAAGTGAAATTTATCATAGGATTTCAAATAATAATAATAATTGATACTGGAAACGTTCGTGATTGAACTTTACCATTCATTAGCTTTTACTTTTGATTTATCATTATTACTTTTGCTTTTTTAATTTGAATGGATCATTGCTGTTGATTGGATCCTCTAAAGTATCATATATAGAATTAATATATAGTTTTAATATTTATTCATGAAATTTACTCTTTTTTCTGGTAAGTGATAAATTAACTAAGTTGCAAATAAAATGATTGTGCCATGCCTTTTTCCCTTAGATTTTTGTTATTTATGTCACAAAATTCATATTTAGGAAATATTATTTTTTGTTTTTCTTTGCTGATATCCGTTTATGAAAATAATATTGACTTAAAAATGTGAACAATATTTTCCTACATAGTAATTTTGATCTTTAGGCAAATTGTAGCATAGTAATCCTTAAACGATATTTCAGTCAATTTATTATTTTTGAAAAAAACTGTCCCATGAATGTCTTTATCACGTTTATACGTATAGGCAATGAAAAAGTAGAAAGCGATTTAAACCAGTAAAAATTTCAAACTGGACAAAGTATCGATTACTCATTTTATATCAACACTTTGATTTAATTAAAAAACTCCAGTGTATAATTAATATACATACATAAAACAATAGTTATTTTCTGTTCAATACTGAAGTTTTTTTCTCTGGTAAAAAGGAAGGGACCGTAGTAAAACTGAGAGAGCATTACTGCTGCCTCTCTTATTTTATATGAAGTTAAAATATAGAAATAAAAGAAAACCTGCGATTGTAATCAACGGAAAAGTTCCAAAAAGAATAAGAGCGAGATATTGAAAGAATTAACTTCATTATGTAGTGAGTTTGAATTAAATAACATCTCCATTTATATTGTATGTTCAATTACATAAGGCAGACCTCTCTTTTTATTATTTAAAATTCAATTCTGATATTAAAATGCTATATATAAATTTGGATTTTTCGAATTTGATCCACAAAAGGCATTACAAAATAATTTTACGATTTAACGTATTATTAACGTTATTATTTAATGATGATTGAAAACCAAATTCTCGAATATTTTCCAGATTACAGTAACATACAATACTTCAAGAATTAGCCCGTCTCATAAATATGTTACTTCATGAACATTAGAGCAGAAGTAGTTTAATTAAGCTGGAAACTTCGTACATAACTAATTGGTTATAACTGAAGTGTAATCATGGGAGATCTTTGATTGCCCGAGGGAAGGAATTGAGGTTAAAGAGCTTGATCTTCTTTGATGTTATAGGTTTCTCTTTGAGTACAGAAACCTTAGGGGATATTTTTTAAACAAAAATATAAATTAAAAAGTTTAACGGAATAATCTTTATATTATATGGTTAGGTAATTGCAGTGTATATTAAAATGTGAAAGTCTTATTAAATAAGATGTTCAGTATTTTAGATGAAATTTTGATCTCTAGACAGTTTTTTAAATAATTTATTGTTTTAACCTATACCATTAAAAACTGAGGGGCCAAATATTTTAAAGTGGGACAGAGAAGAAAATTAACAGTCTTACTCATCAATATTGGTCTTATTAATCAGTTTTGAGAATGAAATTATTGTATAATTTCTGTCAAATTAGCTCAAACCCACCACAGTTTTGATTGTCTGGTTGGTTTAATGACAGAACAAAAGCCTGTGTATCTAAATCCCTCCATCCCGGCTGAGTGGTAGGATTGCAAGCCGTTGGTAATTAGATTTTGCAATGAATTCGCTTTTGTTTTATTTTGCTTAATTTTTATAGCTAATACAGCAAAGTTATTAATGATATTAATACACATTTTTGAATTAATTCAACATGAAAAAAATTAAATTGAAAATACTTGACTTATTATTTTACTGTGTGAAATTGATGGTGCAATTAAAACAAATCAATTTCAAGACAAGAAGTAAACGGTTACATGTGATAATCTCATGTAACTTACTTTACATGTTCATGTAAGACGAATTTACAAAAACATTCTTTAACTGTTATAAGGAAAATCCAACGTTCACTTCCCAACCCCAATAAATTATATTTCTCTAACTTTTTGCAAATGCCAGGAAGAAAGAAAAGTGTAAAATTACCAACTTATGAATAAAAAAAAATTGTTTTAAAGCTATATATTTTATGTTCAGCAAGAGTTGGTAATATGATTAAAACTCAAACAATAACGAACGCAAACCTTTATTCATATTTACAAATTGTACATTTTAAAACTACAACTTGTAAGGAACAATATTTGAAATTAGTTCAATTAAATAACTAGGAAACAAAATAATTGCAATAACTTAAACCTATAACAATAAAAAAATAGAAAAATTATAAACTTATTTATGGATGCACTGAAGTGAAAAAAGTGAATATTGTAAAACAACTCAGCCTATAGGCACCCTTGTCGTCTGATTACAGGCACGATCTCTACATCGTAATTGAAATATTTTAATCAAATTATAAATTTATAAATGATTTCAATTTTTATTAGATTTAAACATTGTATAGTTTCGGCCAGACATCGTATATAATCTCTCACACGTTACTCTACATAATAAAATGAAAGTTAAAGCTATTTACATTTTGCGGCATAATAAATTCAAGTTGGTTTGAAATTTGAAATTTCAACCGTTGCCATGCTTAAGTTAAACGTATAAAAATCATTGTTGTTGTTCAAGTAAAGCTAAAAAATCGATTGCAAAAAAGATTACGGTAGCTACAGTTAACTTTGTTCTTGATATTGAAGCAGTAAAGGTAAAGGGAAATATCTCTGAAAATGATCTTCTTTTATTTTAAGTATTATCACTTAACCTGCTGATAACCATATAAAATCTCAATTTGTAATTATAAGTTCATAAATATTGTAAATTTAAATCTATTTAACAATGATAATATACCTGGTAGTACTTGGCTGTATACTGTTTTTATTTTTTATTTTTTTGGGGAAATGGACGTCTTTGTCAAAATTTGTGAAATTAATCAAAAATGTAATGTAAAAGGGGGAAAATGACAAAGAGGTATGAGAGTTGAAATAGAATTCCTCTGTTTTTACATTAAAACGGGGCTGTTGACAAAATTTCTGTATATAAACTACTAATATCTTCAACTATATAACTAGGTAAACTCTTGAATTGCCCCTTCTTAATCACCTAAATGGAACGTCTAATACAATGCTAATACAAAATTAGCATTAGCGTTCTAACACAGTTCTGAAGTCAATCTGAATCTACATAACAGTTGTTCTCTCGTGATTATAGAGCAAGTTTTGAAATCTCCCGGGCACAGTCAAGTTACCATTTCCTCACACACTGCTTATATCTCTTGGTTCTGGAATTCAACCTTTAGGATTTCATTGCATTTGCCTTAGACTGTAAGGCAATTTCTTATTATTGTTTGTTTCTGTAATCCGGCTAATATGCGTAAAGGTTTTCAATTATCTAAGTTGAAACATAAAATTATTTTTTAAAAGCTTTTGTGGCCAAAATATCTGAATTTTTTATACCATTGTAATATCAGACTCGAATTTCATGGGACAAGAAAGGAGGTGTGTCTGATATACATTTGATTTTTTTTATAAATGGAGATGTTATTTAATTTAAAATCAGTACATAATGAAACTACATATCTTTTACATAATCTCGTTCTTATTATGTTTGTAACTTTTCCGTTGATTCACTATCACAGGTTTTCTTTTATTTCTATTTACTCACTCCATTTAAAATAAGAGAGACAGCAGTAATCTTCTCTTAGTTTTACCACGTCCCCTTCCTTTTTACCAGAGGGGAAAATACTTTAGTAACGAAAAATTTAGAACTATAGTTAGCTACCTGACCTTGACATTTCGGATGCAACCCTAGGAACATGAACATGATAGGAGAGAGCACGCTGATGGAAATAAACATGCTGTGTTGAAGCCAGCCGCTCCTCTCCACCCGAGGGGAATGCCGCGCGCCGAGCAGACGAGGGGCATAAAGGCTCTGCGTAACAAGGGCGGGATAGGGAAATACGCGACAAGCACAGCTTCGAATTAAATTGCCGCCAAACGTAGACACCCATGATGTTCTCCGATGGCGTTTTAAAGCAAATCAAATTTTCTATTCAATGGTATAATTGTTATTATAAATATAGTTATTTATTATTGAAGGTCGAAGTTATAACTATCGGACTATGAACATGCGATTTCATTAATAGCATGGATGGACAAAATATAAAGTTTTTATTAAAATAAACGATTTATTCTTGTTCCATAAGAGATACTCGAGTATCAATACCACTAAGTTTTACCATATTCAGTCTGATTACTTGCAATAAAAATCATAAAATAAGATATTTCAATTTGTTTAAGATGAGATCACTATGCTTCATTCAGTGAGTGTGTAAAGTAAAACCCCTTCCTTTAAATAAAATTTGTTTAGGAAAGAACCAATCAGAGTAGAGGCATTCCATACGTTCCCAGAGATGGTTCACAGCCATTCCACTTGGCGATTTGAAATATACCATATGAAAGAGCAATAATTAAAGCATATATCAATGCATTTATTTGTATTATGAACTATAAATTTACTTTTTGTAAAGCTCACGTGCATTTTAAGTTCACTGCAAACAAACATAACCGTAATTGGCTTTGTGAAAAGTCAACCAATTCCACATTCAGTTTATACTTTAGCTCTTCGGAGTTCTGTAGCAGTAGAAACAGGTACTCATGTGACACTGTCTGTCAACATTACAGCTGGTGCAGAGGGCGGGGCTTTACTTTACACTCTCATTGAATGAAGATAAAACCTAGCTAGGAGTTAAAATACAACTTATATGTCTAAACAAATGCTTAATTCGCATTCCTTGTTATACTATTGAACTTTTAACACCACTTTGTCGTACTTTTAAGAAGTTTATGAGTTATACAAGCAACTAAACGTTGGAAAACTCAAGAAAAAAAATTATAAATCACGCTTAAGTTAATTACACTTATGGCTGTTGGAATAGAATTAAAATAATAAAAGATAAGAAGTGTGGTGCTCTTTCAATGCTCGAACGTTTAATACCGTATGAGCCGTATTTGAGCAGATAACGTTAGTAAAAAAACTTCTAATAATTAATGTAAACTTACATTTCCTCCTGCCTATAATAATTAAGTTTAACGGAGTTTTTGTCATGAAACTGTATTGAATGTTTTTAACCAAAATCTATTAGGAAATACTCATATATACATAGTAATTTTTAACACGTATAGTCTGTTTCAAGTCGGCCGTTTGTTTGTACTATTTCTTTCGAGGATTTTTGTATGTCGTTCATTAATAAAGAAGGACATGCCTTCATGAGTAGGTAGAACTAGTTGGCAATAATCAACTCAAGAATAATCTAGAAGCAGAAATTTAAACTATATGAAATTCGTAAGGTAGCAGAGGACAAGCCAAATTAAGTGGAACTATACCTACGTAAATCTTTATAAATTTAGTAGATGTGAATAGAAAATTATTAAAATAAACATAGTTATGTTATACTGTTGGGTTGCAGATGTAATATATTTTTTGCAACGCAACTTTATAATCGCACAACTTACAAACTTGTTCAACCGACTGGAAACAAAAAATAAATTACAAAAATTACTGGCATTTTTAATTAATTGAGAAAGGAGTTCCAAGCAGTGCAGCAGCTAGTAATACCTAAAAGTATTTGAAATAACACTTTGGATAAAACGAAATTTGTTGCAAGTGATGGAAAAGGCCAGAAAGGTTGCAATGTCATGTTTTATCACAGGGTAAACGCAGGAATCCATTACCCGGAGGAGGCAATAAACAAGTGATGTTCTGTTATGGCCCTTCATAGCGTGGAGCCCGGGGAGGTAAATCACCAAGACAAATTGACTTTTTCATTTTAGATAAGTTCATTTTTTTGGGATTTCACCTCAAATGGGTTTTAACACTAATATTCTCTCTTTTTTGGTACAGTATAAGACACCTTTTATGTTTTATTAGGGTTTTTCTTAGGTGAAAACATGCTTGTTGAAAGCTTGAAAGTTTGTTTTGACATGAACTACTTAACTAAATAGTTATTGAAATTAATTTAATATCTCAGTAGATGAGATGAAATTAAGGCTGTTAGTCTTTTTTCTCTTACAATGTACGCCCATCAATACTCTAAGTCGGTGAAAGCATTCAGTAAAGGGCGAGGTATACAACA
Organism: Flexamia atlantica; assembly: GCA_035578135.1. Taxonomy (NCBI): domain Eukaryota; kingdom Metazoa; phylum Arthropoda; class Insecta; order Hemiptera; family Cicadellidae; genus Flexamia; species Flexamia atlantica. The sequence goes on along the minus strand of JAQJVK010000004.1, from coordinate 34,644,553 downwards.
GTAATGATTGAATCTCCTATAAGGCCGAGTTTTGATACCAGGAACCGTACTGATGTCGGACGCCTTATTTTGACCTCTGATAGAAAACCTATTGAGGTTTTCAATACCAATTGAGTGAGGTTTGAGATACTCTTATGAATCAATTGAGCCATTGGTTTTAATTAGATTCGAGGTTATGTCGAAGCTTAAATACATCAAACACCCAGAACCTACTCTATAGTAGATTATGATCGACGTAATTACTCGAACTATGTACTCAAGTAACTAAACTGTACGCAGAGGCATACAACTGCAAGCTTCCAAATTGCTGTTTCCTTTCCTGTTCGTCAAAAGCTCGTTTAATAATAAGTTAATAATAATAATAAAATGTAATAATAAGTTGTTTTGCTAATTTAAAATATTGGAATCACAAGATGCCTTGTGTAATTAATTGGCAATCTAAATCGTATTTTCTTATAACACGACCTGTATTTACAGTGAAAACTATTCATATTCCTAAAATATTTATGAAGATTAAAACTCCATCCACTAATTATACACGAAATAATCACATAACTGCTTCGAGTAACACAATTAATTCGCGGTGTTTTGAAGATCAGTTAGTTTAATTACACTCTTATGATCGCAATGCATTAGAACACTGGCTGCCTTTGATGTCTTTGTAACAAGCACTAATCTGATATTCCTTTCATGATATGGAGTGGAGTTTTAAGCTTAATTGCAGTTTATGAAAACTTCACCTTTGAGCTTTCAAAAAACGTTCATAAACTTGCATAAACTCAAGTCCCAAGCCATTCGACGTTATAAACGTTAGTAAACATCAGTAAATGAAAAGAAAAGGGGCATGTTGGCTTTAATTAAAGCAGACAGACAACTAAATGTCAGAATAAACAAATGGTTCACCCATTTTGTCAGTATTTAACTGTAATATCCCTATAAATAGAACTTGCTCGACTAGCATTATTTCATTTCCTTGGATTATCTTTTGTTTGTATAAAAACGTTCCACTAGTTTGTTAAACTTACTTTAGATGGATATTGACACAGAACTGTTTGGCATTGCATGAATGTCTATAGAGTGTGAAAAAAGTCCCTAAAAGGCTAAATATTTTTTGAATAGGATTGGTTTGAGAAATAAAACTTTACACATTCACTCCTATGTAAAAAAAACTACTTTCTGAGGTATTTACTGACTCTTGGCCCCCGGTGGGGGGCGGCCCACAAGGAGTCGGGCACAAAATATTAAAAGTAAGCATAGGTCGATATGCACATCATTTTAAAAGGCTAATCAAGTAAAGTTGAATGCCGCATACCGCACTTCATAGGGTCCATTCATTACAAAATTGCGGCTGATCAAAAATCTAAAGGAAATACACAGTGTTCGCTCAAAGATTGTTTAAAAATTGTTTAAAGACCATACCTGAAGGATCTAAACTCCGGAATCGGATGTCAGACCTAAAAACCTATCTTTTAGGGTGCCGTAGAGGATAATTATCTCCAAGGGGGAATGACCCACAAGGAGTCGGTACAAAATCTAAAATGTACGCATAGGTCGATATGCACATAATTTGAAAGACCTAATCAAGTAGAGATCAATGCTGCAAACCGCACTTCAAAAAGTTCATTTCTTACAAAATGGCGGCTGATTCAAGTTTTCAACAAAAGTTTATGGGCATAGGTTTGTTGGGGGGGGAGGATGGAATACAAGTTTTAATAAATCAAATTGCGTATCAAACCTATGTATTTTTGTTGAAAATTTAAATCACCCGCCATTTTCAACCAATAATCCTTTTGAATGCGGTTTGCGGCATTGAATTTTATTTGATTAGACCTTACAAATGATGTGCATATGGACCCATGCTTACATTCACGATTTTGCACCGACTCCTCGTGGGTCGTCCCCCATTAGAGCTAACACCTCTTTGGCACCATAAAAAATGGGCTTTTAGGTCTGACATTCAATCCCGGATTTTTGATTCTCCAGCCATAGGCTGTGATGAATTTTTAGACAATATTTAGGCGAAAACTTGGTAATTCTATTAGATTTTTGATCAGCCGCCATTTTGTAACAAATAAACCTATTGAAGTGCGGTTTGCGGCATTGAACTCTAGTTGAAGAGCCCTTTAAAATGATGTGCATATCGACCTATGCTTACATTTAAGATTTTGTACCGACTCCTTGTGGGTACACCCACTGGGGGCCAAGAGTCAGTAAACACCTCAGAAAGTAGTTTTTTCACATAGGAGTGAATGTGCGAAGTTTAATTTCTCAAACAAATTCGGTTGAAAAAATATTAAGCCGTTCCGGGACATTATTTACACACTGTACGTACTGTAAACGACATTTGAAGTGTTTTGTATATTGATAGCTCACAAAAATAAATTTGACTCGCGATGAGCAATAAACAAGTGACGCGGTCAACTATAGCCTGGGCCTGAGGCAATATAAGCGAGACAAATTGACTTTTTATACTGAAGTGACACTCTTTTTGGGGAGAAGCTGTAATATACTTTTTCCAAATTTTACATAAAAAAGAAATCATGTTCTGATTTAGATATACCCAAATAGGAATAGGAGACTTCCGCTATCATCGTCACATTAATACCCCCGTTTCAGCTGTCCTTGTTGCTCAGGAAATTAGAAGTTTACATCACTCATTCTTTACGGAGCCTTAAATAAAGTAAGATCAACATATGTCTATGGTCCATATAAGCATAAATAAACATGCAAAATATAAGGAGGGGCTCAGGAACCCCTTCCCCCTCCCTCCTAAGGATTTCTTTAGGGGGACTCATGGGCTTCATCTCCCCTAAATTTACCTAATAATATTATATGGGCATTGAGTGTGCAGCTTGCCTGCCACGAAAATGTGAAAGTGGGGGATTTTAGTCAATAATTATATGGAAGTGTGTTATAGAGTTGTGAGGGAAGTCTGATGCCTGAGCAAATCGAAAATCTGGGCATTTTAGGCTAGTTCGTCACCCGTAAGAAAATGTAAAATTACAGATTTTTATCACAATTTAGTCCTTTAATTGGTTGAGGATTATTCCTAATTTGTTTGTATTAATACCAGATATATTCTGATATATTGGGTACAAACGAAATATAGGATTGTATTTATTACCTTATAAGGGGGTTTGTTAATACTATTATACCTTATTTTTGGGATTATAAACTGATAAACACTAACATACAGTACCGATATATACAGTAACTATATATGCAGTAACTATACTATAATAACTATAACCATAAGTATGCACTAAACACTAACGATGTTTTAGCGTAACATGCGAGGATTTAACACAACATTTTTAACAGAGCGAGGATTTAACACAACATTTTTTTCGAGTTTCAACTTTTGTTTTTCGGGAGCCTTGCCTCTTGCCCACTCCCCCTTCCGATGATCCAAGCAGACTAGATTTTGAACTCATCGAAAAAATTACAAATTTTGACGTCTGTCTGTACAACATAACATAGACATCGGGCCATTTTTAAGAGATTATCATGTAACGGGCACATAAAAAGAAAAGGAACCTATAAATGGAAAGCCTTTTGTTTTAGAACCTGAAATAAATAGCTGATAATTATTTAATATATAAAATAAACACCCAATATACAATATTACCATTGATAATCCCCTATAGAGAAAACTAGCCAAAAAGGTCCGAGCTAAAGATTAAAAAAAAATCCAATCTTAAAAACTACTGAATATTATTAAACTTATGTCGGAAAGAGCTTAAAGGGTTTTCTATCCCGATATTAATTTTGTTTGCACAAGAAATAAATTAATAAAGCTACTTTACATATACAGACAGGCGCTTTGATCTACCACTGCGCTATCCCTAATATTAATCATCCTTCACTCTTATTCCGGTTAAAATACGCATCCACTGCTGCGTCCCGGTGTTAAAGAGGTATTAAGGTAATAAAATGCACATTTTGTAAAATATCAACAAATCAAACTGTTATAAATCTTTGACTTCTAAAATGTAAGGAGAGACCTTCAAATTAACTAGATGTTATGAAAGGAAAAATGAAATTAAATGCACTAATATTTATTTTGTTTTAATCTCCAATAAAGAAGTTATTTGTTTATTAATTAGTTGATTAATTAGGTGAAACTTCAAAACCATAACATTTTACATTGCACACACTGATTAAAGGGGTAAAATACGGGAACCTATTAATTATGACTATGTTTCAAACAAACTAGTTGATTGGTCTTATTTGACTATTCTATTTCCTGCTCAGCTGACTCTGTAAGGCTGCTCTGTTTTTAATACGTGAAGCCTAATATATGATTGAGGTATAATTATGGACTTGCATAAGTACTCTGTATTAAAATCAGAGCCCCTAAACGTGCAAATCTCAAACCTTACAAATGATTTTACTATTGCTAAGAAAACATTTGTTGGTAGTATTGTATACTGGTTATATTGTTTACCATGCGTTGTTTTTATCAGCTGTTAAGATTCCACATGTCCAATGTTTATGTTTATATTTTAATCAATGGAATAAATTAAATGAGTTCAATTAAGTGTTTTAATTTATAATATATGGCGACGAGGTAAGTGGAATAAATGTGTTTAGTGTTACTTAACGTTTTTTTTGGAAGTCAAAAACTGAAAATCTATATATATTATTCAATATCAACCCGATTCTGAAGTTGCCGTGGCCACATTTACATACGTACAAGGGAGAGTCTAAATAATGGATGCGATGGAGGTCAGCCGCCAGGGGAGGGAGGGTCACCTGTCAGATTAGGCTCTCGATCCGATTACAGAGACTTTACTGCTTTTATCACTTGTAAAGTCAACAGGAATTTTTTCATATTTCGTAATATTCGAACTAACAGCAAACTCGATTAAAGAATTTTCTTGGATTCTAATTTGTTTTTTTTCGTGAGTTCAAAAAATATTTTCAAATATTAGCTAAATTAATTGAACAGTGTGAATTAGGTGTTGTTATTTATGATTATATAGTCAATTGTAATAATGCATTAGATATAGTAATAACGATAAAACAACTGATCAAAATTAGTAGGCCATTCAGATTAGTCATTATTGATTGATTGATTTATTTCGTCAAAGAACAGCACTATTTGATGTGTCTAGAGCAAAAATCCATATTTAAATATTCTCGAAGTCATTTGACAGCTTATTGGAATTTTAATAATACAAACTATATTAATATCTACATCATGGTCATATTTGATTGGGGGAAAACTGCTTAGGTATTGAATATAATATACTACACCAAATAATCATATATTTTTTGAAATGCGGTTTACTGTGACTATTCCTGTGAGGAAAATTAGTAACAAAACATTTAACGCTAACTTAAACTGATGTTGATGTATATAAACGTACTGTCCATCATGATGTATTATACCGGTAAAATCCACTACCTGTACAGGTAAAGTTTTACATGTGGCTAAGACTTTATTATTCTTTCATAAAGATACGATTCTCCTTCCACTAATATGGCTAAACATTCGTTAATTTACTAAAACCGTAAGTAGGCATAAGAAAAAATCATTGGCTTTTGAGTTTTTACTTTAGGCCGTTATAAGTTCCCGCTGAAATTTGCGAATCTCACAAGATTCCAATGTTATAGAATGTATAGCACGACTATTAAATGAGTGTATGTTGGTTGGTTAACGCTACGCATGATATTAAAATTCTATGTTGTACTATTAAAATTAAAATTGGCTATCTTAATTAGAATTATATTTTTTAAAAGACTAGAAGTGGATGTTCCTGTAGGCCGGACTTAAACAAAGCCGGTTTTCATGGCAAAACACTCGTATCCTGCAAGATTAAGCTACACACTTCTCGGTTTATGCCAGTATATTAAGGTCCAGTTTTTGCAAGCTTTTAGTTTAAACTTTTCACAAAAATACAAAAGATTTGTTTTATTACGATTTAGCAACGGGATCGCATTTCTCTTTGGTTACATATCTGAAATCAGATATGATGGAAATGTGAGTATCAAAACCACCGTAGTCGTATTGGATTTAGATAAAGCTCAGGACTAACGTAATTTAATGCTTTATTTATTGTCAAATCAGCTTTGGAGGCTATTTCAACATGAATAAAACAAAGATTACTTATTTTTCCTTTGTTATTCGTTTTTAGAATCTTTTAATAACGGATCTGTACTGAAATCGGTTGTAGAATTATTGATCATGAAATGTAAATGTAAAAACAATGGTTTAGATGACAAAAAATAGAACATTCAGGCTTCGAAAACTTGTCTAGAGTCCAGCGAGAGCCGAAAACTGTTACAGTGTAACAAACTGTTTCTTCAGTCTCCAGGGGATCGTTAGTTATTGGAACGAACACGATCCAAGTTTAACTTAGCGGACCCAATATCAACAAGCGTTCGTTGATTAAATAATATAATTAGCTACTTTAAAAGTATAATTCTAACCGATGGTGAATCGGTTTGTGAAACTGGTTGATTCAAGTCTTTGCTTAGTGATACCTCATTTTTGAAAATTTTGGAACATTAGATGAACTCTTCTAGAAAACTACTAGATTTACACTGATTATTTTACCATAGAGAGTATGTTACAGTAATAACGTATTTCCTATCTGGCTATCTTAAGAAAGCATACAACCTATACGGCTAAAATAGGTCGATAGTTAAAATATATTTTTCCTACAACCGCGCGTAAAGTGTCAGTTTACGCAACGAAAACGAATCGCAAAAAAAACAGCTGTTTACTGAGGAGCGAGTGATTAAGTCTTTGAAGAGAGCGCAAAAGTATTTTTCCTACAACCGCGCGTAAAATGTCAGTTTACGCACCGAAACCCAATCGTAAAACAGCTGTTTACTGAGAAGCGAGCGATAAAGTCTTTGAAGGTCTTTGTAGCGAGCGTAAAGTATTTTACGCTCGCCAGCTGGTTGCATTGTTGCTCGGCGCGCTACAGCGCTCCCTTCCGCTCCCGATTGAGCTCGATTTGTTCACAACCTCAAATTGGCGCACTCAGCTACAATGGATGTAATAAGTGATGACGAATTCGTGTTCCCTTATTTATAAGCTAAAATATGTATTCAATAAATCGTGTTTGTTCTAGTAAAGATTTTTATTTTAATTCATTGTTTTTAACCTCAAAATCATAATGGCGCATTCAGCTACAATGGACGTGAGTAACTGTGATTGTATTTATCGTTTGGGAATTTAAAACTGCAGTTTTAGGAAAAATTTAGTATGTATTTCGCGTGTAAATAGTCTTTCTCGCTTTCGCTAAAAATACCGCGCTCCGCTCCGCGTCACGCGGTAACTGTTTAGCTCAAGCGAGAAAGACCTACTTTACGCTCTTAATACATAAATAACTATTTGATGTTTTCATCTGGTTGATGTATTCTCTTCTTTATCTTCGAATGAGAGGAAGAACCTTATACATTATTAATTTTATATTTATCAATCATTCCAAATAACCGTTTCCGGCATACATGAATGAGTGCTGCACGGTTCTTTAAACGGGTGCCAATTTTTTTGGATTTTCAATTGTTTGTGGTTTTGTACTCTACACAAATGGAAACATCCTTTTTTGTAAGGACGATTCTATCATGAGTTTTTATGGCAGAAATCAGCTTTACATTCATTATTTTTAAGCGCGTATTAATATTGCATTATTTAGCGTTTTGGGCATTCGCCCAACGTTAAAAAAGTGCTGAAATGGTCATAATCAAATTTTAATTTCTCATATATTTTTGTTGTTAACGTATTAATAATTGATTACTTATCATAATTGAATACTAAAAACATATAATATTAAAAATACTATTTTTCTTGAAATTTTATGTTTTTTCAAACTCCTTGAAACAAGAATTTTTTTAAAGGCAATATTATAATATTTTAAAAACTCAATCATTGATATCAGGTGTAAAATTTCGAATCTGGTAGTAAATTGTGACCCTTCACATGTTAAAATTGTTTTAAGTTAAACCTTTTGATTTAAACAGGTTTAAGCGAATTTCCCCTATAGGGAAGAAGCTATTAACGTAGGTCTCATGGTAAGACCTAAGCCCGAGGCCATGATAACTTTTCGTTTTGGGGCCACCAGAAGCAAAAAACACCATTCAATCGAATTTTTATCTATCTATCTATCTATCTATCTATCTATCTATATTATGTAAGTGTCTGTGAGCACGATAGCGGCCGTAAAAATGGTCCCATCTTAATGAAAATTGGTACAGACGTGTAAAGTGGTAATCACGCGGACGAGTTCGTGAACCAGCCCGATCGGACCACCGGAAGGGGGGGTAAAGGGGGATAAACCCCCCCAAAAATGGGGTTTTTGAGTTTTCTTACATAGAAAAATAAAATTTACCGAATTTTTATTGGCACCATTGAATTCAGCTCAAAAAAAAATTAGTATTTTGAATCACTGCTCTATGTCCATTGGTTACCAAGATATTGAAAGTGGTAAACACAGTACGTTGTCCCAATGTTAACCTTATGGGATATAAGTAAAATTCTATATCTCGTTTATTTCTCAACAAATCCCAGTAAAACTTAGTATATGGCTTCATCTAGTTCAGATATACTAAATATTGAATTAAAACAACCCAGTTTTAACGTACCCGTTGCAGCAAACATACATACTCATTCCTCATGTTATTCTAAGGACCTTACCATAACCATAGCTTACCATGTTAAATCTTGCTATGTTGGATTGAAACATGTTGTTTTGCATTTGAAATTCGCTGAGTATGCAGGTCTGCTGCAACGGGGGTATTTTAGTTATTTGAAAGTTTACTTTTTTAGACTTACACCCATTAAAAAGACCCATTCAACTACAGTATTTTTTTTATAAACAGATCTTCACCCTAAAGATTTGGTAAAATATTTTTGTAGCTTCATAACTTAAGTTATACTACATATATTTTCATTCAACTCTATTCGCAAATGTATATATAAAGGTTGCAAGCCTAATCTGGAGCTTAGAATCAACCAGTTACAATCGTTATCAGCCATGCAGTCGGTTAGCCTCAGGCATGCAGTACAGCTTAATACCAAGTCTCCAGTGTTCAATAGGGATGATCATTGATAGTCACCACAGATATTACAAACCCTGAGGCATGTATTGTCTCTGGCTAGAAATAGTAGTCTCCCTATTGTAAAGCCAAAGTTTTAAAGCATTTAGTTTCATTCCGTTACTCCATAATTCATAAAATATGAGTTAATGATATTTTCAGTTAAATGAGCACCAAATATGTTTTAATACTGTATTTTTAAAATTCATAATAATGAATGATTTGTAATTATTATTTAATTCTTTGGACTATTCCACTCGTAAGAAACACTTTTGAAGACTAGAAACGAATGGATAATTCCAAAAATTAAATAATAATGTTTTAGTAAATAATTGTTATTTATTCAGCTGTAATGTTTACGTAAATGTTGGAGTAGTAAACGCTGCCTACAAAGAACTCTTAAACCTCAGAAAAAAGTTGCTTCTGTTTTCTGTAATATTACATTTTAATGTTCGCTGCCGAGGTGGTGTTTTAATGCTACCTACGTGTATGTTGTATTCCATTTATGTTATATTAAAACTTTTTTACTTTTAGCTCTTGTTTGAAAAAAAAGGTTTATTCAATTGAGATTTAAACATGTGAAAGAGCCAATTTAAATATGCTGGTTACTATGAACAATAATAAATACAAATGTGAAATAAATGTGAGAAAAAAGTAAACTAGAAAAATAATGACTATGAACTGATCCGAAAAAAAGGAATCAGCCAATAAATTGTTATTGGCTGATTCCTACAAATAAATTGTAGGAATTTATCAGCTGATTCAGCTGATAAATTGTTATTGGACGATTGTTGAATCGTCCTACATTTAACTTGAGTTGCGTGAGAGTTTTACTAAAACATTTGTTAAAGATCAGTAAAAGGTTTATACTTAAAAAAAAAACTCCTCAAATCTTGTGTACCGACATCCGTTCCTATTAAACTAGAAATAACTCTTAGATCAAAAATTAACTTTCAATAGCTTAGGTAAATCACAAGAAGGTCATAATAAGGGAATACACAATAAAACGTACGAGTGGCTTAAACAAATTAACTCTATTCTTGACCTCATTACAGAGACGCATTTTATGTTTAAGGATTTAGACTGGCATTTAAGTATTTATTTTTTTTTCTTTATAGTCGATTCAGTAATTTTTATGTATTCATTCATTTGTTGAGTCTAATTTTGAAATCGTCTTGAAGCCGATTTAAATGTAATTATTGAAATGTTAAGTCAATTTACGTTTTTGTCATTTTAAAAATCTATTTTCACTCATAACCAAATGTTTGAATATGACGATTTTATTCATAAAATTTTAATATATCAGAATATTTTAAGCTTTTTACATCTTTTTTAATCGTAAGGCCTGAAAGCTACACTTTACGCATTTTGCTAAAACATGCTCTGCGTGTCAAATGCAAATAAAGGATTCTTGATTTTTGGTTGTTGAATCTTAATAACGCATTTAATATTGGATTTAGTTAATATATCTACCAAGAATTATCTCCATATGCACGACTGCAGTGTATGTGGTCTGTTATAGTTTGAATTTTAAATGGGCTGGAATTTTCTAGAAAGTGCGAAAGGTAAAGAATGCAAACCACGAAGGATTATTTTGTGCGTACTTTGCTACCAGGATATAGTTAATTGCGTTATTTATATTTTGTTTATTTGTGTGAGTGCTTGTGATTTTCTTTTAAATAAACTGAGGATTAAAAAGTATTTATTTATACCTGTTACGTTTGCATTTTTACCATTTTATAATTTCAAATATACAACACACAAATTTATAGAAAAGTTAACCTCTATTAACTTGTCTACAGGATTATGTGTTATATGTGTAAATTTTTATACTAATCTTGTGTTTTGCAACTTGAAGTTTGCTTAAGAAGCTATTATTTGGATTCGTATTAAATAGAAAACTATCTTATCTATATGCAAGTTGTCTACAAAAGAACTCCGGTGTTTTGAGGCAAAATATTTGAATGAAGTAAAAAACTTGTATAAATGTCTAATACGTGATTGGAAAGGTTACATTTTCAAGTTTTCTTTAGCAATTTAATAAAGTTCAATATGAGCCCCGTTAGTGGCACGTTACACATCGTAACGCTATTCCACCTTTCCCTTGTCCTGGCCAACACATCTGGGGGACGGTTGCCATACAATTGATTATTATTTGCCTGGAAATGATGGTCATCACCAATTTTCGAAAGTTTCTTTGTACCACAACAACAGATTTAGTTTCTACTTGCCAAATAACGCATTGAACCTTTTGTTGCGCGTCGTCTTACCGCGGCAGTCCAGACAGCATTTACAGCGGCGTAATGTTGTTTCAAGGTTATCGCTTCGCAGCGCTGCCACCTCTTGTCGAAAACATTCCCAATTCGTATGAGTAAAACTTGATGAGCAACTCGTTTCAGAAGAATTAATTAGATATTTTTACCTTCTAAAGTTATTAAGATATGAATTTTTAAAATCCCGGAGTTCTTTTATAGACACCCTAAATATACTATTTAAAAATGAATGTGATTTGTTCAACTTTTATTACAAATAGTATATTTTTGCTACAACCAGATTTGCTAAGATCTATGTAATTGATGATAAAGAAAATTATATTCAATTATATTATATTAGAAAATTATAGTATTAAAAATATGTTAAAACCTCTCTATGATTTGCTTAAATCGTAGTGATTCATCTTGTGAAAAATCCAACCTCTTCTACAAAACACAATTAATTTTTGATAGAACTAATTAATATTTGATTTCTCACGAAGTACGATAAATTCATATATGTAGTATGTCGGAATTGACAAAACAATATTCAAACGCTTTCCGTAAAAAATAGTTCCAGCAGAAATTCCAAACGTAATAATAACTATAATTGAATGATTTAATTATAAGTGAGGCTAGTACGTTTCCATATTCTATTGAATGAACACCTCCGGTCGTAATTTAGAACAGAATCCCGATTCTATTGACTAAGTTGCACCGCATTTCCATAACAGTTCCCTTGTGGTTACAGAATACGTTTTGAAATCTCTCGAGTACAGACAAGTTGCCATTGGCCAACTAACTACACAACTCTCTTCATTCCTAAAGTTTAACATTCCAAAATCATGTTGATTTTCCCAATGATTGTGTTTTATTCTTGTTTTAGAATGACAAATTTATAACAATCCATGGTAAAATATTTTAGAGATGTTTATAAGTGTAATAACTAAAATAAAAATAGTTAAAACATATATGGTTCTTTAAAAACATATTTTTGTTATTTAGATTGTTTAATCGATTTTAGTTTGCCGGGTATATAAACCCCTTAAATATAAATATCTTTTATGTTACATGTATGCATTACATATATATTTCAGATTAGTTAGAATTTAGCAGATTAAATAGGTATTAAATTTCCTCCTCGTAAAACAAATTATATAGTTAGCAGATAGGTTGAAATATAATCAGGGTATTTCCTATATTTTAATTTTCTTATTTATTGGGCGAACCCACTTATATGAAGGATCTGCACTTCAATTAATAAAGTTTGCCCAATAATGAAAATAATTAATTAACCATCAAAGAAAGTCATGTGATTTCAAACAAAAATTGCTGTCTTATTATTCTTTATTTTAAACAGCCTTATAAAGGAAAGAAAATTTGCAAAAATACGGTGCCTCTGATGTTAATTCCACATGAATTTATAGCCAATCAACTATTTTGAAATTTACAATAAAATAAATATAATTTGCCATTTGCACAAACAATTCACATAATCAAAACGAATAAAATAGAAAAAACTACTGTTTGTGAAGCTGTAATCCACATGAAATCTAGCTTAAATCTGGTCGCAGCCTCACTTTTGTACTAAAACTTGCTTTCAAGTAATAAACTGAATTCTAAATAGCGACTGGAAATTTAGATTCGTCACATTCCATGAAACATGACTTAACTGAGAATATTGGTTACTCATTCTTATGAAACAATAATTTAGAGGGGTATATTTAAGTGTGTTTTCTGTAAAATTTTACTGTAAAATATAAAAAAGTAAAACAACAAATAACCAGTGTTTTGATAAAATATAAACCGTACATTTGGTAAAATGCAAACGTGTATCATTATTTTTCTTCATAAAGTGTCCTCAAACGATTTCACTAACCAGAGATTACATCTTAACTAACCCCCAAACTACTCAAATTTGAGGGAGTAGTGAAAGTTTGGACACACCGAAAAAAGCCACCTACAGCCAGCAGGTATTTCTGGGAGACAATCCTTTAAAACTGAACAATAACGTTGAGATATGTGTTGTAACAAAACATGAAATATTTTGATTAGGATTTTTGCGGACATTTGCCATCACTGATTAGTAAAAAACAAGTTTCACGACGTTTCGGGATCTGGAATCTGATCCCGTCTTCAGGTGGAAGAAAACCTAGAACATAACAAGATTAGGGTCAGACCTAGGGACATTCAGGTGGGTCTCAGCTCAGCTCTGATTGGGTGTGGACGTGCTCTCTCCTGTCTGGTGATTCTTGATTCTTGTGATTCCTGTGTTATTTTGTGTTATTGTTTTTCTTTTCAGCTAGTGTTTTCGTGACTGCTTTTACAGTTCTCTGTTTTAGCTGTGTTTTTGTCCAGGTTTTCCTGGCTTTGTGTTACTAATCTTGTTATGTTCTAGGTTTTCTTCCACCTGAAGACGGGATCAGATTCCAGATCCCGAAACGTCGTGAAACTTGTTTTTTACTAATCAGTGATGGCAAATGTCCGCAAAAATCCTAATCAAAATATAAAATCACCATCACCAACAATGAATTTCAAACAAAGAAAACATGAAAATTTCGGATTAATAAAAGCAAACATCGCATTACAATCCGAACAGCAGAAAGAGTAAGTATATCGGGTTTTATCACTGAATAAACACGGCGACCCATTACTCCCCGGGAATGCCATAAACGAGTGGCGCTTTGTTAGGGCAATGATAACAGGGAGCCTGAAGGAGGTATCAGCGAGACAAATTGACTTTCTATCGTTCTATGACCATTTGAACAAAGTGAGTTACGGAAAATACTATAGATAATGAAATTTTTTGGTAATAAGCAAAATACTGATATACTGCAATACAATGCAAATACTGGGTCTTTGTGATATACTGCAATACAAATATATAATACCCCCGTTGCAGCAGACCTGCATACTCAGCGAATTTCAAATGCAAAAGAACGTATAGTTCAAGCCAACATAGCGAGATTTGACATGTTTTTGTAAGCTCCATAAGAATAACATGGGGAATGAGTATGCAGGTTTGCTGCCACAAAAATTGAAATATTGCTGATTATAGTCTATTAAACATTAGATCTCATCTAGATGAAGTCACAAACCAAGTTTTATCCAGATATGTTGAGAAATAAGCGATATATAGAATTTTACTTATTTCCCCTAAGGTTAATTGGGACAACATACTGTGTTTACCACTTTAAATATCTCGGTAACCAATGGACATAGAGCAGTGATTCAAAATACTAAATTGTTAGTTTTTTGAGGGTTTAGAGTATAGAACTCAAAAACCCATTTTTTGGGGGTTTATCCCCCCCTACCCACCCTTCCGATGATCCTATATATCCGATTCGATAAATTAAATTTTTCTATGTAAAAAACTAAAAAAACCTATTTTTGGGGGGTTTATCCCCCTTTACCCTGGGCTGGTTCACGATCTTGTCCGAGTGAGTGCCACTTTACACGTCTGTACCAAATTTCATTAAGATCGGACCATATTTACGGCCGCTATCGTGTTAACAGGCATATATATATATATATATATATATATATATGTATATATATATATATATTAGGGTGGTTCTTAAAGACGGGTTAAAATTTTTCATAATTTATCTTGGGGCACCCATTTATTTTGTTCTACTATATAAAAGATAATTTCTCTATTTTTTTGGGATTTTTAAACAAATTTTTTAGGGGTCGCTACCAACACGTGAAACTTTCAAGGATGGAATTGAAAAATTGTGAAGTAATAACCTCAAGCCTGTAGGAATAAACAAATATTTATTGAGAAATAACAAAATAATACATATTATTAAAGGGTGCTCTGAATGGTTATAGATAAAAAATTATTTGTAGTATAATTTTAATATGTTACTTTAAGATAGTAAAGTTGATTTCTTTGAGTCAGGACATTTTCTTCTGTATTCCTTCACTAAAAGCAGTTTCTGTTCTGTTTCTGATCTTCACCTTTCGTATGTAGTTTGTTGTACTCTTCCGTTAGTGCAACTCCACGTTCGGCAACATCATTGACAACTATAAGCGAAGTGGCTATTTCCTTGTTTTTTTCGTACGATTCATTTTGACTCCATTCAATTACATCTGTTCGTAAAAAGTCTGTCGGTAAATCTAGGAATTTAAAGAATCGTAGAGTGCTGCTCGTAACAAAGTCTTGGAGTTCTTTGTTGTAAATTGCAGCTGGATCAATGAGGGCTCGTTTCATTGGATCGTCATTTTCTTCATTCTTTAAAGAATCCATCATTTTTCTCTCGGTTTCTTCAGGGACGTTTTGGTCAAAAATTGCAAGCGCAACCAGTTCCTCTGATAAATACCACAAATGCCGGAGGATTATTTCATTGCACATTTCGATATTTTTTCGTTAACAGCTTCATAATCATTTAAGTTTTTCAAAAGCTGTAGGTCATTTCTGGGAGCGCTACATGCTGACGGTGCTTGAAACCAGCTGTCAATATAAACCTTAAAAACAAATGAAAAAATATCTCGGATACCTGCCTCTTCTCGTTTTGATAAGGCAAACTGTTCTCTAAAGAAGTTAATCTTGAGCGAATAGATAGCCTTTGCCATCCATCGGGCTCGATGTAATCCCCCAGGCATTTGAAAACGGATACCCCTTTCTGGCACTCCACCAAGAAATATTATTGAAAGCTCTAAGAGTTCAATCATCCCGTGGTTGATACTTCTCCAGCTGTTTCTTAGCAAATTCGATAATATTAGGCGCCGCCTGTGTTACACCTTTGTGAACTAAGTCATCAGATAGGGCAATTCTAAAATTACTGCGATCAATAGAATTCCAAAACCCCTTAAATCGCTTAAACATGAGTATCTCAGGTCCCGATGAAACTGCTATTGATTTAACGACCACAGCTTCTAACACAATCTCAAGAACATGGGGACGGCACGCCAACCAGAGCATTTCTTTTTCCATTTTTTGCTCTAATAGGATGCATGCTCCTATATGAATCCCACTATTAACAGATGTTGTATCAAAGCTCATAAATTTTACTTGATCTGAGATTCCCCAAGACTCTAATGTTTCATTCACAGCACAAGCTATATAGTTCCCTGTTCCGGGTTGTAGTTTTGGAACAGCAAGTAATTGTTCAAAACCTTTTCTTGACACAATTATGGGCAATCTATCAATTTGTTCACTGCCAGAAATGTGTTCCAACATTTTACCATCCCAGTGGACAGTTAAAGGTACATCTGATGAAAACTCACATTTTAGCCCTCTCCTGCCTTTTCTTAATTCTAAGGAACCGGATAGAATATTTGTTCACATTGTACTCAGTAGGGTCACATCCTACACTCTTTAAAGTGTTAGTCAATACAATAGTCGCTTTTCTGTCACTTAATTTTGCAATATCAAGGCTTGCTGCTACATTACTGTCCAATATAGTTTTTCTACCTCTTTTTCTGGGAGGTGAGTTGCGAGTTGTTTCATGACAAACAAAATCATTTTCGCTATCAGAGGAACTACTCTCAACTTCATCCTCATTGGGAGGTGTAGGAATTTTTTTCAAAAAGCAACCTTTTACTCTCCTCTTCACGTTTTTTCATTCTTTCAAACCGTTCGTTTCTTTCAGAGGAATTTATTTCCTTTCTTACAAAATTTTCATCTACACTTCCCATTTTACCAGGCCTATTTTTTTTGTCTTTGAGCGATTAAAAAATCTTTATCTTCTTGAATTGAAATCATGTTAAGGGCGTCTGCATGAGCAATATCAAAAAGGTCTTCTAGCCCTATCCTCCAGTCATTTTCCTTTTTAATTAAAGCCTCTGAGCGCTTGGTTTTACTTTCCTTATTCTTTTTTAACTTTATCCACTCATCGAATAATCCTGAAATTTTTCAACTATATGTTTTTTTAAACGAGTTGAAATTTTAGCTTTTTCCAGATAAGAAGCACGTCACTTGCTGCACAGTGAGCGGACTCCTTAATAGTTAGGTTTAATTCATTTTTGTAATGAAAACACGCTCAAACTTCCTTTTTAGATGGTAACTTTGTTTGGTTTAGTGATTTTGACATTTATTTGTCCAACCAACCAAATATCTGCAGATGTTCTCGTCACAACAGAACCTTTACTATTGGATACCATACTTAAATATTTTGAGACAGTAAAGATAATATGGATGTAGCAGTCTTGTAAGCTAATAAGAAATAATAATCATTGATTACTTACATTAAATTAAATTCACACTTAACCCACTGTATCTCAAAGTCCCGCACGACATCTTTCACTGAATATTATTACTAATAAGAGCTAAAATGTTAATTTCCAAATTCACTAGACGTATTTTATCTACAACCACTGTTGAAAGTTCACACAAATACGAACATAAACACTCTTTACTGTACAGTTTCCAACAAGAAACTAGGAAATTCAAGCTAGTCTCTGCATGTCAGTGTGAAGCGCATGTTGGAACGTGCATCACTCCTGTCTGAACGTGACTTCTGGGTGTACCCTGTACTTATCAAGGATGATAAATAAAGTTGTTATTATTTAAAAAGTTTAATATTCTGATTTATAAACGAGTTTGATTTGATTTTTGTTTAATTACATTTAATGTATTATGGAAAACCATGTCATACGAAATTTGACTATAATTCCAAAGTTTAAAGCTTGGTAGCGACCCCTAAAACATTTTTAAAAATTCGGAAAAAATTATTTCTTTCTTATTTTACATCAAGGGACGAAATGAGAGGGTGTCCCCCCCAAAAAAATTAATCTTAGTTTTTAAGGATCACCCTAACATATATATATATATATATATATATATATATATATATAATATGCAGTAACTGACAAGAACTGTATACCCTTTGTTAGATTTTATTTTAAATAAAATCGAACAAAAGGTACACAGTTCTTGTCAATTATTGCATATAAAATATAGTAGCCCTTAACACTGAATAAAAATCATATATATATATCGTTATCACGATGGCGGCCTTAAATATGGTCCGATCCTAATGAAATTTAGTACAGATGTTTAAAGTGTAATCACTCGAACGAGTTCGTAAACCAACACGATCAGACCACTGGAGGTAAACCCCCCTAAATTTGGGCGTTTTGAGTTTTTTTTATGGAAAAATGAAAATTATCCAATTTTTGTTGCCACTGAATATTTTTAACTGAATTCATTATTCAGCTAAAAAAATGTTGTATCTTCTATCACTGCTTTATGTCCATTGGTTACCAAGATATTCAAAATACACAGTACGATGGCCCAATGTTAACCATATGGTAAATAAGTAAAATTTTTATATCCTGCTTATTTCTCAACATATCTTTATTAAACTTTGTTTGTGACTTCATCTAGATGAGATGTAATGTTTATTGGTAAAAATCTCCGATATTTCAATTTTCGTGGCAGCAAAACCTGCATTCTCATTCCCCATGTTATCCATATGGGAAATAAAAAAAAATCTTAGTTTCTAAACACACCTTGACAACACTTGGTATATGATCCAATGGTAACGTTTAAAATGGCGGCCGTTCAAAACCTTTAATTAATTAAAGTAATTGGAAAATAACCGTACGCTTTATGAAATAAAACAATAAAAACTTTAAATACGTTTTGTTTTTAATCAAATGACACCAAAAATGTGAAAACTGATTAATAAATTACCGAATTATGGTCTAAATTAGCTAGCGAGGTAGCACAATTGACCAATGTCAGGACATGGATCAGCGCAGCGTTGTGCTCGAAGAAAAATACTAAAGAGGACACACCGGCAAGGATCCATGTTATATACATGTCGATCAATCAGAAAATAATGTACATCCCTCTCGCCTCGTTTGGTTAAGTTTATTTTTCAGTAATTTACTGTTCTACCATGTTTGGTTAAATTTAAAGTCAAATTACACACAGTATTAGGAAAATGTTCAAAACGTACTTTTTCCAATAATAATCGTTTCATGTTTTGATTATCTCAAACTGCAATCGTAATAAGGAACGGATTTAGTTTTTTTCAATGCTTTCAAAAATATTAAAAATGAGCAAAACCTAAAAAATCTTGATTACGTGAAACTACCCTCTAAAAATGATTTTTAATGAAAGAAAAATGTACTATTAGAGTAAAGAATCTCTAAGGTACAAACTTAAAACGGTCTCTTAGACAGTAAAGCTTAGTTGTAACTTTTACGAGTCCTGAAAGTGTTGCCCCCATTCTACGTAACAGCTCCATCATTCTCCACCTGTCCAATATCTCGTCTAAAAAAACTTATTTTGGAGTTGCATTTAGCACATCTCTGTTCTATCTCATATTACAATGCGTACCAAGTAACCAGAATGACGATTGTTTGTGTTTAGACATCAGAAATAATATTTATTTGTCCTTGTTAATAATGTTTTTGGTTATTGGAATCGTTAATAGAAATAACAAGATTAGAAACTAATCCAATGATCTAATACCATTGATCCAGTTTAATTTTGTCTGATTTTGGTGATGATATTGGATGATACCTCTTCCATGAATACATGATGAAGAGAGGCTAAGACGGGCCAAATACATAATATAAAGTCTTTTTTAAGCAATAGGTATTTGAACTCTTTGAGATTAAATAGTTAATAATGGAAATAACCCATAAACCACCCCCCGCCACTCACTATTCCCCCCATGTAACCTTCCCCTTGCTTTAATAGTTATCAATAATGGAAATTCAATAAAGTAGAGTAGCTGCACGCTCTTATCGAACTGTAGTTCGATTGGTTTGTCGCAACTTTTCGAGAACCTTGAGAATACCTTCAGGTGAGAATTACTCTTATCTCCTAGAAAACTAAATCAGCAATAGATGCGTATTTGTGAGATTTGTCATTTATGTTTTCAAATGGTTAGCCTACTAAGAGATTTGTTATAAAATTAATTAGTTTTTTTAACATTGTTCAAAATAGAAGAACCAACTTCCAAGTCATATAACAGTCCAGCCCAAACGATAAATTTAAGGCAAAAAATAACAGCTCGATCATTCCCCACCTGTCCAATATCTCATCTGAAAAAACTCATTTGTAATTGCATTTAGGACATTCCTCTTCTATCTCATATTACAAAGCATACCAAGCTGCAAGAATGACTATTGTTTATGCTTAGAAATCAGAAATGAGATGTTATTTGCCTTTGTTAATAATATGTCATTGGTATCGTCAAACAGAAAAAAATTTCACCAGAAACTAATTCATTGACCCAGTTTAACTTCCAATCATACACGATCATTACTCTTCCAATTATACAAGATTAAGATAAAGATGGGCCAAATCCATACAAAAGGCTTTTTGAAACTTAGGATTTACTAAAATTTTATTAGATTGAGAATTTAAAACTATCAGTAATGGAAATTCGATAGTATTATCGCATAGTTTGAAAGATTAGTCACAACTTGACAAGTATAACCATTAGTTCCTCTAGAATCTCGGTAATAAAATTGGGGTTTTAAGTGAAAAGTACTCAAAACTCCTAACAAAGAAAATCTAAAAGAGAGGAAATAGATGGGAATTTGTTAGGCATGATGTTTTTTTTCTCAAAAGGCTAGCGTATTAAAAGTCTTGTTATAAAATTAATTACTTATCTTTATCATAATCCAAAATAAAAAACGAATTTATATGTCATATAACAATCCAGCCCGAACAATAAATTGGAGATTAATCAGGTAAAGGTAGATAATTCCTCACCAGATAAATTCCATTTCAACTGTTCATGCTGTGTTAACAACTACTAACGAGAAACCAGAACTTGGAATATAGGTTAAAAGTTAAACCAAGGCTATTTAACTTTGCCAACACAAGTTGAGACTTGCGTTACGACGGTGCTCGGAGCGAAACTTTGTTGGCGGCCTGCAGACCCGTCACTAACTGTTGTGGACTGAAAATTAGGACCGTACCCATTTATTCTTTGGGTACAAAAAACGACTGTGCGTTGTTCTTAGCTATAACATTAAATGTTTTTTTTCAACTTCACGTATTACCATAAAATACACCGATGATGAGTAATGAGTATTTTTAAGTGGAATATGAAAAACATCAAGGGAGTAGAATGCAATATATGAAAGCATTGTTAATGGTAATGACCAGCTGATTCATTTGATTAAGTTAATAACTAAAAAAACAATTATTATAATCATTGACAGCTGAGTCCAAAGTTGAACCTTCGGACATTTTTCTCAGGATCTTGCTTATGACCTATCTGGACACTTCCGAATGGAGAAGTGGGCGTGTTACCTCTGTGTTATCCAACCAATTAATCTTTAATTATCTGCATCCGCATATTAATGCAGCCTTCAATTTATTACTACCGTTAGCAAAAACTGATGGTGCAATTTGATTGTTTAATAACATATCATATATTGTATGTTTTCTAAAAACATATGTTTTTAATTTTGATTCTTTGATACACGACAACGGCTTTAAATATATTAGTGTGAAGAAAAACTACCAGATAATTTCTAGTTTAGATGGGACTGTGTAATTCACCCGTAAATGTAATTTGGTTTTGTTTTAGACCTAAGAGGTTCCAGTTGAGTAATGAGGGCTACCAAAGAAGCTTCATAAAACATTTTATTGCATGGGAAATTATATGTTTGTGATGACATAAATCATATTTTATAAGCTAAAGTTTTCTAAACTCAGTAAATAGAAAAGTAAAGCACCTAAACACTAAATAAATGCTAGATTATGGTGGGTATTTCTTGATTTTTTTCATTTTATAAGGTGCACAAACAAACCGGGTATTTATAACATCTGTGAAAATAACGTTATGAATAATCTTATGTTTGTTATTTGTAGATGTAACTTTGAAAGGCAATAAACAAACGCACCTAATTGAACGTGTTTTCCATTAATAAACTTATTATATTGATTTTATTTTTGCCAAGCAAG
The DNA here is from genome assembly GCA_035578135.1 of Flexamia atlantica. Classification (NCBI taxonomy): domain Eukaryota; kingdom Metazoa; phylum Arthropoda; class Insecta; order Hemiptera; family Cicadellidae; genus Flexamia; species Flexamia atlantica. The sequence continues at coordinate 34,622,365 of JAQJVK010000004.1, read as the reverse complement.
AGATCCAAGACCAATACTTTTTAATGACGCGTTATAATGCAGTATTGTCATATATGTGCTGCTTGACAACGAATTGTGTAAGAATATTAAAATACATATCCTGTTTTCTTTGTTTGGTTTTTAGAAAGAATGAATTATTAAAAAGATTTCGGTCAGTCCAAATGGACTGTCAACCATTGTCAAATTAGGAGACGTAAAGTGGAGCTGGATATAAATCTTTAACTCTTCTCCTGGTTTTTTAATCCTATTTATTTCCCCGTAAAATAAATACATAAGGTAATGTGTAGTACCTGGTTGACCGTAAAAGCAAAATCTACTATCTTGATTGAAAATTTACCATAGTATGAGATAAAAAGTTACAATGATGTGCAATCAATTGTATGGTATTTCAAAATTAACCTCAAGCCCATATTTCAAGCATAACAAGTGTTTTTACTAGGAAATGCAAGAATATAACTGATTAATTGTTTACAGTTTTCATTATTTTCTTTTAGCAAGAGATTATTTTATAAACCTTTTTTATTTTGTTCGTAAGTCATAAAATATGGGAGAAAAAATACTACACTTCTTACAGTGAACACTGAATCTAATAAAACCCAGTAACAGCCCATAACTCCAGGCACTAAGCCATTCAAGCTTCTTATAATTTTATCGTTGGTTTATTTTAGAACTGCTTAGCTTCTTTGTACAGCGTCCTTTGTATTGTCTTCCTGCCGGCTTAAAACACTTTCTGAAGCAGCATGGAAATTAAAATCATAACCAACATAAACGTTTAAAATTTAATAAAAGTATTAACGTTTTATTTTCATTTTATTCGATGCCCTGTCAGGGTTACTTTAAAGAAATATTTATTGGTACGGTTTGTACTCTTTTTCATTGTATTTTTTATAAATGTAAATATTCCTACAATCTTAGTGAAATTCTATACTCCATTATGATGTTAAAAATATTATTGTTGTTTTATAAAAAATATTAATAATAATTTATGATTTAGTTACAAATTATAAAGAGAAAATTAAAAAGCCAACAAAGCAACGTGTACTAACGCCTCTGGAAAGTCTGTTTCTAAGATACTTGTTGTAATTGTTCACAACACCAATAACAGCTTTTTAGAAGGTTTATAACTTCAAAGCTTAAACAAAATTCAGATAAAATTATAATCTACTGAATTCCTCCTTTTCTAACATTTCCCGTCGGGAACACCTGGTTGGCTCAATTCACGTGTGATGTCACCACCACTGAATCATCAATTAAAAATTAATTAGTTTCCGCATCATCACACAACCAACACTGCGTAAATTGGCACCGCGGGTAGTTACTACAGACAAAATATTTACACTTTTCATAAAATATGACCCTTTTAATTACTTTCCTTAATGTATTGTGTTTGACTTACATCAGAGGTTATTAATGTTCGAACACACTGGTTTGTCTTTCGGCTAATTCATAGTTGCGATGCAAAACGATTTTTTTATTTGGTGTGATGAAAATGAATTAAGAATGTCGCCATTTCGAAAGTTGTTTTACTACGGCAAAACTAATTTAAAATTATATTATAAATAGGCCCACAAAAAATGTTTCACTAAAAAATGTAAAGTACTCAGTTTTATGATAGACATAAATCTGTTTTCATTATATTTCTGTTATAGTTGTTAAGACAATATTTTGCACCACAATTTAAACATACTCTGATCTAGCATAATAAGATAATGGGTTTATTAAAAGGAAACTGAACAGTTTCGTTAATTTATAGCATTATCATGAGTAAGAGGCACACCAAAGATGAAGTTTGAGCACGTAGCAGTCAAAATTGTTGTACTTACAATGTTATCGGACTCTTGCGACGTGTCAAATTTCGTGACGCTCTGTTTTCTCGCCTTCCACTGACATTATTTTTGCCATATGATAAAAAAGTATTTTTTCCATTTTTTTCTAATTTCGGAGTGTTAACAATATGTAAAATATTATAAATCAATTAAATCTTTTTTTGCAGATAAAATTGCTTTTTATATTTTTCTTCAAATGTAACAGATAGGTATTTGAGACGAATGGATTAAGAGTTAAGTGTATGATACTATTTGCGTGATCTTATAGCCTTTTTAGCGAATTTCCCCTCTAGGAAGAAGCTGTTACCATAGGTCTCATGCTAAGACCTACGGTAACAGTCCGAAACCACAATAACTTTTTGTTTTGAGGTTCCCAGATGCCAAAATCGTCATTCGTTAATTTTCATAAATAAATAAATAAATAAATAAATAAATAAATAAATATATATATATATATATATATATATATATATTGCTAATATTGGACACATAGCTATTACTTGTATCTAGCCGAGTAACAAATGAGAGTAAATTGTTTTGTCCCCAGCGGAGACGCACAGGAGGAGACAATGTGAGCGCTGGTATTGTGGTCATAAACACGAGTTAAAGTGTCAACTCGTGAGACATAACAACAAAGTTTAGACAACGATTTGCACTGGACTGATAACATATAAAACATAATTATAAATTAATTCTGTAATATCTTTACCCTGTCACCTTACAATGCATGTATATGTTATATGAAACTCAGCATATATTTTTATATACATATATAAACATACACTTAGACACTATGTATAAATTTATGAGTCTAAAAGACAGTTTTAATCTACCTCAAATGATTTTGTTTGTGAATTCACTAAACACCCAGGCTAAATTATAAATTATAAAAGGTATTTGAATTTTTATTGATGAAGAAGTTCTAAATATTTTTGAGTGGGACTATGTTTTGACTTCATAAAACAAACCATGCGGATGCCAAAAATTCATAAACCAGCAAATAAGTTTATTTTAGTTATGTTGTTGGTATGTATTTTTTAGGAAAACGTTTTCATAGTAAGTAATGGTAATAACCTAATACTCTGGCAGACACTAAAAGTAAGAGCGTACAAAATTGTGAGATATAATCAGAATGGCGTGTTTATTATCGTTTAAATATTCAAATTGCCAACACCATTTTAAATCTAATTCAAAACCCAATATAATACAAGTATTACAATAATAGATCCTGTTTTTACAGATATTTTAAGGGTTATTTCTAACTACAGGCAGTTATCGGATATTCAAGTATGACCCGTAGTTAATTACAGTCCTACTGTAACGTCTATCGGTTGTTTGGAAGTTTAAATTCTCCAAACCAGTCCTATTAGTAATAAAATAATGGATTGTGTTTGCAATTTTAGATACGCAATTCCAATTTTAGATACGTATTGTCTTTTTTTACGAGCTCCTTATTTATATTTGCTTATAATGAGTGAAAAATACAAACAGATTCCACTATGACTATCATGAATATTTAGGTGCTCTTACCAATTTACTGTGTAAGTAACTGGTCACGAAAGAGGCCAAATACTTTGCTGTAATCACAACCCCCCGTGCTATGTTTAAACGCTTTTAGCGAATTTACCCTATAGGGAAGAAGCTATTACCGTAGGTCTCATGGTAAGACCTAAGCCCGAGACCATGATAACTTTTCGTTTTGGGGCCACCAGAAGCAAAAACCACCATTCGTCCGAATTTTTAGATATATATATATATATATATATATATATATCTATATATCAATATATCTATATATCTATATCTATATATGTGTCTGTTAGCACGATAGCGGCCGTAAAATTAAAGTACTGGTAAAAATGGTCCGATCTTGATGAAAATTGGTACAGATGTGTAAAGTGGTAATCACTCGGACGAATTCGTGAACCAGCCCGATCGGACCATTGGAAGGAGGGGTAAAGGGGGATAATCCACTCCAAAAATGGGTTTTTTGAGTTTTTACTAAGAAAAATAAAATTTATCGAATTGTTGTTGGTACCATTGAATTCAGCTCAAAAAAACAAACAATTTAGTATCTTGAATCACTGCTCTATGGCCATTAGTTACCGAGATATTGAAAGTGGAATACACAGTACGTTGTCCCTATGTTAACCTTATGAGGAATAAGTAAAATTCTATATCTCGCTTATTTCTCAACATATCTTGATAAAATTTAGTAAAAGGCTTCTTCTAGTTCATATCTACTCAATATTGAATTAAAACCACCCAGCTTTAATATACTTGTAGCAGCAAACCTGCATACTCATTCACCATGTTATTCTTATGGAGCTTACCAAAACATGTCAAATGTCGCTATTTTGGATTGAAATATGTTGTTTTGCATTTGAAATTCGCTGAGTATGCAGGTCTGCTGCAGCGGGGGTATTTACTTCTTGTCACGAGTGAGTAAATAATCCTTTGTCTCCCAGCGGGAAAAAAGAGATTACTTTGTCTTCCCAAAGAAAAAAAGCTGGGAAAGAAACCCATAAGAAGCAGGCCCTAAATGCAGAATGAAACAAAATGGGTAACTTATTGTTTGTTAGTTATTACGTTAATGAAATAGATGTTTACAGATTGAATTTTTACTTTTGATTTCTAAGCGTGCAAAGGTAGCCATTCACATACGTGCTTTGCACTCCGCGCCGCCGTGCATTGCTCGCCACGCAATTCTTCAAAATCGGTCTTATGAGTAAAAGTACGCCGCGCCGCGCCGTGCCGATACGTGTGTGGGCTTTTTATTTTCTCCCCCCCTATACACAGTATATGGAGAAAGTATTGTTCTCGTCAAAATTTTTGAATTTGAGTTGTTAATGGATATATTCGTTTTAGTGCTCCCTGAATCCAAAAAAGTGGTTTTTGGCGTGGTGTCTGTCTGCCTCTCTGTGTGTGTGTGTGTGTGTGTGTGTGTGTGTGTGTGTGTGTGTGTGTGTGTGTGATGTAAACAAAGCTAGAGACGACACCAGTGGTCCGATTTTCATGAAATTTGGCATGCAAGGATAAAGCCGTGGTACATCCAGATGTATTTTTAACTTTTTGGAATTTTTCATTTTTAAGGGTGTTTACCCCATGAAAACTCATAAAAATCCAAAAATCCAAATTTCTCAAAAACGGCTCAAACGATTTTGATAAACATTTTATAGTATTTAGTGCTTAAGATGACAAATAAAATGACACCACCCGCATGTCTGTAGAAATTCAGGTTCAGAAGTTATGGGGGTTTAAGTGTTAAAAATTTCATATTTTTCAAATTTCACAAAATCTGTGACCTCTAAAGAAAATATACTTGAAACCATTAAATTTGACTTGAAAATCTAAATAATCTAGAATTTTGAATCATTAGTTTACGTCAACTGGTTGCGGAGATAATTGTTATTTTAGTTCGGCGGTAAACGCAGTACGTTGTCCAATGTTATTCTTATGGCAAATATTTAAAAACCGATATCTCCATTATTTACTAACCGATTGTGATAAAATTTGGTATATATTTGTGTGATAATTAATTGTTAATTTTTTTTATTTCACTAAATATGTTTTATGGTTTTAAATGACTTGAAGGGAGAAAGTATGTGTCAGTTTCCTGATACCGTCTATTTGAGACCAATGTTGTAGAATTGCATGACGTGCAATTCATGGCGTGCAAAGCACGTACATGAAGGTCACCTTAAGAACGTTGCAACGCTTAGCTAATTACTGATTACTGAAAACTACAATATTTGTTTTGAGTTCTTATAATGAGGCTAATTTTGATTAAAAACAAGGAGAATAACAATAAAAGAACCGAGATTTGACCTATGAATTTTAAGACACAACTAATATTTTATCTTGCGCATTACATAAGGCAATCAATCAGCAGTAAACATTTGGTCAAGCCAAATGAAAAAAAAACTAAACAAAAGGCAACAACCATGTAGCACTAATCTAGAACACAAATGTTGTCAAAAGTTGGCATCGTGCGGTTTTACTTCTCTGGACATTTTCCAAAAGCTCTGTGACGATTGTTAGAATTATAAAACTTATAATTTTAAAATAAAAACTAATTTTATGTGAAAATAGCTGTAACCACGTTATACGGCATGAATTGTCATTCTCTTCTTAAAGGTATTTTGGTTTAGATTAATTTTTCTTTCAACTTGTATGATTAAACAGGTTATTGAATAAAAATTATTTTAATTGTTTGTTTGGTTTTTATCAAAATTATTCAAAGACAGAATATACTTCATACTACTTTGAAGCAACTGACAACTCACGGTGCTGGGCTTAAATAATGTATTCCGTAATAGGGCTTAGACTGGACTTGAGGGTCCAACAAATCAGCAACAAACTTGTGGTCAAAACCACCAGACAAACTTTTAGATAAGCTTTTTCCACTGATTATATTACTAACACCTGAAGTCTTGAGCATACCTTGGATACTACACACTGTACAATACTATACTACACTACTATACTACACACTATACTATTACACTATACAAAGTGACACTAATTTACAAATACAGGGCAAACATTCTTAAAAGAACTCACATATATTACCACACTCGTTTTCATTCACATTACAATCACATGAAAATACCATTGAATGGTTTTAATGTTTACTAAAAATAGGTATTCATCGGTTTTAAATCTAAAATTGTGTTTAAGTTATTTAAAGGCTGAATAATAATTTATGAGAAAATATGTATATAAGGTTACTTCTTGCGGAGTAAAATTAATATACGGTAAATTGTTTTCAATAATATGAGAGCCTAAAGCAACGCAAAGACGAAAATAAACTTTCGGATGACGTCATGCGGCGACTGGTTGTATCGTGTGGTTCAATTGATGTCAGCTGCTGATGTGTTAAACTCAGTTACGTTGGTGTAGGAATACTACTGTAATGGATTACGGATAATCTGTAACAATCATAGCATCATAGGCGACATTTTAAGTTATATTCCTCAAACAACTAGCAAATAATATTTTTTTTTACTTTTTGATTTTCTCTAACCTTTGCGGGAACAAAGAAAATAGACAGATTTCTATAAAGTAAAGGTATAGTGTCTGCATTTATAAGATATAACCGCCGTATTATTAAGATATAACCGCCGTTCATGACGTAATTATTTGTTTCAAGCTATAAAATTATAGATACTTTGAAGATAGTTAAACAAAAACCTAGCAGGAGAAATGTGAGTAAAACTAATGTATCGTCCTTACTTTATTTCTTAAACAATCTTTGATAAAGTAGTCTACATGATTCTTTTACCACTAAAATGTAATACTGCATTATCTGTATTAATTTTAGTACAAATACTTGTTGCATACTGCAACTTGATATTAGATATTGTATACAAAATGATTATGTACTCTGCCGTCTTGTTAATAAAGCACAGTTTCTTTCTTTCTTTCAAAAGTAGCCTATAGTTTTTCAATTGCACACATTTTGTTTATTATTTACCAGCTGATAGTAACCCGCTTCGTTGGGTTAAAAAAGTCCACTAAATAAAAACAATTGGATTGCTTATGACGGGGAGTCTACGAATAAAAAAAAAGTCTTATGAAGGCCTAAATCGCAGCTCCGAAAGAAAGACGTAATGGAAAGATTTACAAAGGGCTCATGGTTTAACATAAATCATGAGCGATATCCCGAATACATATCAAATTCCGAAAAAAGTTCAAGGTGATGTAATGTAGATTTATGCGTAGTCAATGATAGATATTAGCAAGTGTAGCTAGTTTTAACAGATTACACACTTTAGGTCGATAAAATGCTAAAATTATCATTTTCGGTCTTAAAGGCGGACTGAGCGACGCACGACGTGGACCAAGCAAGGGCTCAACTCGGATTGGTATACATAAAAAGTAGTTCAGCTCTAAATTAGGCGGAGAATAATAAAAAAGGGAAAATACATTAGCAGTCTAAAGGTTTATAACAGAGGCTACATACATATCATAATAGAATTGTCAAGTTGTATGAATTCGTCTGCTCGGTTCAGCAAGCTCATCATTAACGGATCAAAATAAACACACTTCTCTGATGAAAAATACTGTACATTTATTTTATAATAAATCTATCCTAGTGAGAAAAATGAGTTAATTTTTCTTAACTGGACAGTACGTAGGGCCATCAAATTGGTATGTATTAAAACTCCCTAAAACTTAACAAGTGATTAATGATCCAGTTTAATTCTAAGCTAATATTAGGAATTATGTTTATTGTTGCATCGTTTGCCAGAGGGTAATTAGAAAGCACCAAACTGTTAGCTTAATGAAGATTCATCGGCGTGGTCTGATCGCGATGTAATGTTGGATACCAAGCTTTATCAAAGCAAAATCTAGCACCTTAAATAGTATTTTCGTTATACTGCTTCAAAAACAGATGTTTTTAATGCATGTTTTCCGGACCTAAACACACTCTTTTTATTCCTAGGAATTAAAAACTGATGTACTCGATACCAGCTGACTCTTTATAGTCCTAGGACTATAAAAGTCAAAAAGTGCCGAGTACGTCGTAATAATCGAACAATATTCATTCGATTACAAATAAATAATCTAAACATTCATCATTATTATCGAAACATTCATTGTTGTCAGTTTAATCAATTTGTTAAACTCGCTCATTTCACCAATCAATTATTAAGTTACATGCGTTCGATACGTCGATAGTTGTTCATTGTTGTCAATCTACCCTAACACAAATGAAACAGACAATCAGCTGATTGCTTCAAATAGCAAGAACAAGACGGTGGCATCTTTTGAAGGCATCTTTAAAGGTAAACAAGCTGAAACATTTTGGTTTTCTGAAGTAGTTTATGTATTGTATTGAGCAATATAACGAAAAATATAGTTCATCACACGGACCTAAAGCTGCTTTTCGTTACTCGGTCATTTTTCAACCTCGGCTTACAGCCTCGGTTGTAAAACTTGACCTTGTACGAAAAGCGTCACTTTAGGTCCTTGTAATGAAATATACTATTATCGTATTGGTTATAATGTAATTTATAGCGATAGCAGTGGAATCTACTTATTATGATTGATTATTATTGTTTTTTTAGAAACACTTGTACATCAATGGAAAAATGCTAAAGTTTTTATGTTTTGCGAGGCGCAAAGTATTAGGGTTTGGACATATCGAAAAAAGCACAGTTGTATTTCTTAAGCAACCCTTGTTAAAATTAAGTTTGTTTCATTACGATAATATCCTAAATGTACAATAAGAATAACTAAAGCAGTAATTTATCAGTTAGTTTCTTGTAATTTTTATAAATGAAAATCTTAAATTTGTGTACATCAAACATGCTTAGTACAAGAAAAAAAACATTTAGTGTCAATAAAAGTAAACTTATCATATCAAAAGCTCTTTTATATAAATAGTTTACTGAGTACTTTTACATTAAGGTTGTTTATAATTTCAAAAAACAAAAAAAAACAATTAATTAACCAAAACAAGTGCATTTTTCTGTTTATGTACTACCCGCAATTTACATAGAATCTATAAGGTTCTTTTAAAAAATAAGATTCCAAATATAGTTTTAAATTTGGTTCTTTACATTCAGTTTTTACAATCTAGAACAACTATAAAATGTTATATTTTCTGACATAAAACCAGAGCTGAGATACATCAAAAGTTTCACCAGTAAAATGGTTTTACAAGTGCAATTGGCAAGAAAAGCGCTGCAATCTCGACGTCTGCGTCAACCCCGGCGCCTCTCAACTAGATAATTTCTAAACAAAAATACAAATTGAAATGCTGCATAAACTTTCGTTGGTTGCAAAAAGAGTAAGAATCATAGTGATTTGTTTTCCATCACATTTTTTATTTGTTATATCCAGTGAATTATTGGTGTATCAATTTAATTATATCAGCAGGAGCTATATAAAATAAACAATATATTTTTGTCATCGTTTTGCTGTATATTTTTTTCAAATCAATATTTCATGGTGGAGATTATTCGTTTATCGTAGTAACATTTTGCCTGAAAGGTTGCGAGACTGATTGTTTGGTGCTCCTTCTGCCTTGCCTGAACGTTGTACTTGACCTGATATTTGATATCTAGATGAATAATATCCTCAAATACCGCTTGTTTGGTTAAGACAGTGAATTATTAGTATATAACTATTAAAAAAATCAGGAGGAGTGAAATAAACTAAATAATATATTTTTGTCAAAATCAATTTTTCTGGTGAAGAATTATATCAATTGTATCTGTTTATCGTACTAATATTTAGCCTTAAATCGGATTGTAAGACTGATTGTTTAGAGCTCCACATGCCATGCCTGAACATTGTACGAATTGACCTGATATTTGATAGCTAGATTAATAATATCCTCAAATACCACATGCTTCACGAGACGTGAACTAGATAATTTTGTTCAGGACCAAAATTAATGTTAGTCTTACAGGATGGCTAATTCATATGTCAGACAGCATCAATTCATCGTGCTTCACATCTTTGAATTTAAAACCAAATAAGTCTTTTTATATTTTTCATTTCTGTTTCGGTAATGGTTAAAGTTCTCTTTTAAGTGATGAATTTGAGTTTATTAATTTATTTTTTATTCTTTTGTTCATCAATAAAATATATTTTGTATTTTTTTCATTATTAAAATACAATTGTGGATACTTTTTTGAATTGAAACTAGTACTAGTATTGTCATTATACAAGTAAAATTAGTCCTAAAACTACTGCTACATTACCTTTCATATTTGTCTTAATGATTTGAATGCGATCGAAATTGTAATTCAGACCCCCTACTTATCAGCAGTGTTGGCTATGGTTATGTTAATCAACATCATCTAACGTGTGGTTATATCTCACTTCAGAATTGACATTAAAAATACAACCTAACTGTAGTTTCACTGCGAAAATGTTTATGATATCAAATCTTGAACAAAATGTCGTTCAGTGCTTCTAGTTTTCGATTAAGAACACTTATTATTTAGTTTTAATTATGCTATACATCCACGTTCTATCCAGGAAAAAAGCACCTCCAACAGTTACAGTTAGCACGGAGTTTGCTGCCAACAAAGTTTGACTGTAAGCACAATCGTTACGTAGACCTGAACTTCTGTTAGGGAAAAGTTAAATAGCCTCCATCAGTTGTTGCTTTAATCATAATTTGTTATTTCTATTGTAGCGTGAAGCAAACAAGAATGAAATGTTGTTGAATGAATGTTGATGAAACCAAAAATAAGTGAATTACGAGCGGAAATGACATTATGCAGAAAACTTATCTTTTACTTTCTCCCCCCTATACATAGTATATGGAGAAAGCATTGTTTTCGTAAAAATTTTCGAATTTGAGTTGTTAGTGGATATATTCGTTTTAGTGCTCCCTGAGTCCAAAAAAGTGGTTTTCGGCGTGGTGTCTGTCACTCTCTCTCTCTCTCTCTCTCTCTCTCTCTCTCTCTCTCTCTCTGTGTGTGTGTGTGTGTGTGTGTGTGTGTGTGTGTGTGTGTGTGTGTGTGTGGATGTATACAAAGCTAGAGACGACACCAGTGGACCGATTTTCATGAAATTTGGTATATAAGTATAAAGCCGTGGTATCTCCAGGCATATTTTTCATTTTTTTGAATTTTTGATTTTAAGGGTATTTACCCCATAAAAACCCATAAAAAATGTCAAAAATCCAAATTTCTCAAAAACGGCTCTAACGATTTTGATACAAATTTCATGATTTTTAGTGCCTAGGATGATAAACAAAATGACACCACCCGCATGTCTGTAAAAATTCAGGGTCAGAAGTTATGGGGGTTTAAGTGTTATAAAATTCATATCTTTCAAATTTAACAAAATCTGTGTCCTCTAAAAACATATACTTGCATCCATTAAATTTGACTTGAAAAACTAAATAATCTAGTATTTTGAATCATAAGTTTACGTCAACTGGTTGCGGAGATAATTGATATTTTAGTCCGGCGGTAAACGCAGTACGTTGTCCAATGTTATTCTTATGGCAAACGTTTAAAAACCGATATCTCCATTAATTACAAACCGATTTTGATAAAATTTGGTATATATTTGTGTGATAATTAATTGTTAATTTGTTTTATTTCACTAAATATGTTTCTGGTTTTAAATGACTTGAAGGGAGAAAGTATGTGTCAGTTTCCTGATACCGTTTAATGCTGTCATGTAGTTGATAAATAAATTTACAAATTTGAAGATTAGTTGAAATTCATAGTTAGTTCGAAACAATTGCACTTGTACTTGGACTTATAGTTTCCACAATGGAGCAGTCAGGCTCGCCAGCTGAGAGTGCCAGGTTTATGACAACGCCAGACATTGTTGTGTTGACGCCATTTTAACAAGTGCATCATTCCTCTCCCCAGTAATTTTGCACATTTTGTTTGAGAATATGACTTATAAAAACTGAAGTATATTAAATTTATGATGTCATATTTATAAAAAGAGGAGATCGACAGGGTAGATAAGTCGTATTTAAGTATTGAAAAGCCAACCTTACACATTGATGTACGTATTTTGGTTTTGATTTGTAAAAGAAAACACTAGACCAGCATTACTTTAATGTATGCAACAGTGATGTCTACTAACTTCGTTGAATGATCAGGCTTAGTGCTCGTTTCTTAAGAAGTTTCTTGTAACATATGTAAAAAGTTCTTATAATCAGTTTTCCAATTCCTTTAGTATTAACAGTAAACTTTAAAGGTTTGGTCTGGTACACCTTCTCATTGGTGTACCCTCACTAAAAGGAACCACAAAGTGCAAGTTCCGGACTCTTTGAGGCAATTAAAAGTGGTCTACTTCATGAAGCCAAGTAACTTGAGCTCATCTAAAGGCTGTCAAGAGGTATGCTATTTAATATTCACCCGGCAAACAATCACCAACATTTACTCGCCAATATTAACGGATTCATTGATTTTCACCCGCTTGTAATATTGGAAACTAAAATGTATTGCATAATACCTTTGGTTTTTTTATACTTCTGGTCATACGCAGAAATATCTGATCCGATTGCATTTGTAATCCGATTATATTTTTCGATTTGATTTCTTTCTTAATTTGTAACAATTGCTAATTGTTGTAGCCTTAAACATGAATATAATGTGGCACAGTTTCTTTTATATTAAAAGGATTATAACTTAAGTATCTCATGAACTTTTAATTCATAGTATTTAAGTACGTTGAAAGGGTAATACTGTTTCGAAATAAATCGTTGTGTAATTAGTTCATGGATAGTATTAAAAATGACCTAGATATTTTTTGCCATAGAATAAGTATTCAATCACATATTACATCACAGAGTTTTATCAGGCATTCTCCTTTATGACAGATAGCGAAAAATACAAATTGGAAAGCAATTTAAATATTTATTTACACACGCGAACAATGTTCTTGTTTGATATGCAAAGCGGACCCTTACGTTGTATTCATCGTTTATTGAAGTATTTTGCTTGGTTAAACAAAACAAAATCATCGCTATCCGGTCGAGATTGTTAGGCAAGCTAAACAATATTCCAGAGTTTGAGTTAAAACAACGTCAAAACAACTTTTGACATTAATGGGCGTTTGTTGTGTTTTACAATGATGACTTTTGTTTCATCGAAGTTCCTATCGCTGTCAACAAACTGTCTGAATCTAACATGTTGCATAACTTAAAATATGACTATTCACGTGGAAAAGCTTGCAACATAGTATACTTTTTAACTTATTGTTTCTAATATCCAATAATAACCTTTGAGCCGAATATATAGCAATTAGACAACCACCAACAGTTTTATATAATTTCCCAAGCGATTTTTAAAGTCTGTTTCTCCATCACGATCAGGATGGATAATGTTTTATCCATCAAGAGGACCACAAGTTTTTTAAGAAGCCTGTGCATGGAATTATAACTATTAAATTCAAGTCGCCGCAGCAAGAAAGTGGCTAATAGTGTATTTGTCAGATTGTTCATATTTTCATTCTACTACCATAATTGATTGTCATTGCCTGTGATACCATTGCTTTCGTACCTGCACCTGATCGACAATGAAGTGCCAAGTTAGGTGGAGGCGTGAGGCGGCACATCCTTTACTAACAGGTTTACCAACTTTGGTTACTCTCTCCCTCTCCTTGATAACTTTGGTAATTAAACTACTTGTTCACGATCACAACCTCCTACAAAACCGTGTTTCACCTAAAGGTTACAGGTAAAAAATATCCAGGGGTTTTTGAAAGCTGGTCATTCAATGGTAAAATTATAGTTATGTATTTTTGTTTGTATATTTATATATAAGTATGGAAGCATTTGGGCGAGATTAGAATTTCATATAAGATAATAATTTGAATTATTAAACATGGTTTAACATTTCAACGGATAGACAAACTATTTTTTTCAGTTCACACACAATTTTATAAACGTAAAAACCACAAATATATTTGTAAAATCTGCCACAAAAAATTAAACTTTACATGAAAATCAGGAAGAATCAAACGGTATTTTTTTAATCTGGGAATTAAAATTATTATAGACACTTTTTTAAATATCCATGATTTGTCAAAACCTAATTCAACCTCATGAACTTAAATTTTTTATGTATCTTTTGAAAGCCAGCATTTGTATTAAAACTAAATCAAATAAATTTTACTATGCTATACAAGGCAGATAAACTTAGAAGTGCAATTGAAACGTTTTGGCAATAACAGTAAGTATAAAAGACTTAGTTCTGACATTTTACAAGACAGCGCTGCAAAATAAACTCACTTTTACAGTGAAACTGTTGCGATCTTCTATTTAGTTTCGGTGCAGTTTAACTAAACTTCATTTATAAGGTTTCTATTATTTAGTATATTACGTTACTAGGCCGGGAAGTACTGTTTTGCCGGACGAGCATGATAGTTCCCGAGCGAGCGAAAGCGAGTGCGGGATTTTCATACAAGTACGGCAAAACTTCCCGGCCGTGTATCGTACGATATTTATCATCATACAACTCAGAAAAAAACATACGTTTAATCATAACGTAGTCCTTGCATAAACATACATCTCAAACCTTCAAACCTAACCTCTAACAAACAGAGCAAACATTTGCTACGGATGCAGTGCTGCCACTACATTTCTCTAAAAATAAACCAATAAACCACCAATAAACAAGCATTAAACGTCGGTTTGCTGCAAATCAGCTGATTGTTTACTTCCGTTCTTTCCGGCCTAGGTCGAATAAGAGTTTATCCGGCATAGGCCGGCAATGGGTAACTTTCGAGCCAACAAAAAAGAACTGAAAACAGATGTTTCTGTGTTAGTATGATGAAAAATTAGTATCGTTACGAAGTTGTTAAGTTCTGAAATCAGTTTAGTAAATGTTATTTAATAAATAATACATAAATATTATAAATTTGATAATACCCTATATAATCCAGAAATAGTATATTACATTACTAGGCCAGAAGACTGTTTTTTCCGGACGAGCAAGAAAGTTCCCGCACAAGCGGAAGCGAGAGCGGGATTTCCATGCTATTACGGTTGAACTTACTGGCCGTATAACGTATGATACTTTTCATCATAGGTACTAAAAAAATGTAACTTAAAAACTTTTCATCCTACTGCTAAAAAAACATACTTTCAATCATAACATATTCCTTGCAGGAAACGGAAATAAAGGAAGTAAACGATTAAAAAAATCTTCTGACTGTTGTTAAATGAATTTTTATTGGTTTCTTTAGAGGAATGTAGTGGCAGCACTGGTAGCAGTAGCAAATACTTGTTTAGGTTAGGTTTGAAAAATTGAAAACAGCCGCAACGGGTAGAAGATGACAGCGAACAGCTGAGATACGCTGACCACGAGGCTGATTAGGAACGCCGTCAGCCACTACTGGTAGAAGTCATAGAAGGTGGACCTCGGCTTGCCGAAACAGGCAGTACCCAACGCTCAGCAGTGCCGTCTAAATCAAAAAGCCAAAACTATAGACATATATTTACAGAACAGTTTTTAACATCTGTTCTGATGCATCACATGGGCAGTTAAAGTCTTGAAACTGAAAATCTGTCAATAATATTAGTGTGCTGCGTGAGTACTCGTTACATCTTTAGTTTGTCATTTTATTGGCTACACACGGCAGGAACGACAGAGCCGTGTGTTATTGGTATTATCAAACGAAAGGACTGCTTACTCCAACTAATACCACTTTCGTAAATTGTTATTATGCCTATATCATGGTTTATTGACATCACTACAGATAACCAACTTCTGATTTGCTCACCGGTTACTTTTTATGTTAATGTTATCTCTATCGTATAATTTATTAATAGTTGTACCTTTTTGTTACAGGTGAGTGGAAAAGATGGGTAGGCAGTAAAAATATGTAAGTATGAACATTACTTAACAGATCGTTCTGGCAATAATCTATGAAAAACATTGGCTTTCACTTAAAAATGCTGCTTGCTTTAGTTAATCAAATTCTGATCGAAGGAGAAAAATAACACAATGTAATCCATTATGTGTCCCGTGAATAACCTGATTTTTACTTGAATTAAAAAAAACTACCTATAAAACTGCGCCAAGTTAAAGCTTTTCTGAGGAACTGAGGCCGGTAAAACAATTATAATCAAATACAAGGATTTATCTTAAGCGAAAGACTTCATTCTTACATCCCTACTATTACAATTAGGTGGGAAGAGTTTTCTCTGCTAAACTACCACCTATCTTTAACGATTACGCCACACTATTATTTACCAAAAAATATTTTCGTATTTTATTTGTTAAGAAAATATTTTTTCAATTCAAAAACATTTTGTGTTTTCCCAGGTAAATGCGTTTGCAATAGTTACTAAATTTATGTATATTATTCAGTATCAACCCAATTCTGAAGTCGCGGTGGCCACATTTACATACGTACAAGGGAGAGTCTAAATAATGGATGCGATGGAGGTCAGCCGCCAGGGGAGGGAGGGTCCCCTGTCAGATTAGGCTCTCGATCAGATTACAAAGACTTTACTGCTTTTATCACTTGTAGTCAACAAGATTTTTTTCATATTTCGTAATATTCGAACAAACAGCAAACTCGATTGAGGAATTTTCTTGGATTTTGATTTGTTTTTTCGTGAGTTCATAAAATATTTTCTATATTAGCTAAATAAATTGAACAGTATGAATTACGTGTTGCTATTTATGATTATATAGCCAATTTTAATAATGAATTAGATATAGTAATAACGATAAAACAACTGATCAAAATTAGTAGGTCATTCAGATTAGTCATTATTGATTGATTTATTTATTTATTTCGTCAAAGAACAGCACTATTTGATGTGTCTAGAGCAAAAATCCATATTTATATATTCTCGAAGTCATTTGACAGCTTATTGGAAAGTTAATAATTTAAACTATATTAATATCTATATCTGTTCAAAGTCATATTTGAATGAGGGAAAACTATTTAGGTATTGAGTGTATCATATCAAGTCAAATAATTATAATTATTTTGAAAGGCCGTTTACTGTGCCTATTCCTTTGTGGATGATTAGTAACAAAACATTTAACGCTAACATAAACTGATAGTGATGTATATAAACGTTCTATCATTATGATACATTATACAGATAAAATCTCAGTGTAGTTTTACATATGGCTAAGGCTTGATCATTTGTTTATTAAGATACGACTCTTCTTCTAATACACCTCAATATTGGTTTATTTTACTAAAACAATAATATTCGTTTATTTTACTAAAGTAGGCATAAGTACAAATCATTGGCTTTTGAGTTTTTACTTTAGGCCATTTTAAGTTCCCGCTGACAATTCCGAGTCTGATAAGTTTCCAATTTTATAGGATTTATGGTATGACTATTTAATGAGTGTAAGTTTTTTGGTTAATGCTACCTAAATTATTGCTTGATATTAAAATTCTATGTTGCAAAAATTATCTAACTATCTTAATTAAAATTATGTAATTTAAAATAATATATGTAAATGTTCCTGTAGGTCTGAGTTTAACAAAGCCCGTTTAGATGGCAAAAACACTGGTATCCTGCAAGATTAAGTTACACATTTCTCGGTTAATGCCAGTGTAATAAGGCCTAGTTTTTGTAAGCTTTTAGTTTACAGTTTTCACAAAAATACAAAGGATAAGTTTTTTTACGTTTTAACAACGGGTTCGCGTTTCTCTTTGGTTTTCTGATATCAGATGTGTGATGGAAATGTGGGTATCAAATCCACGGTAGTCGTATTGGATTTAGATAAAGCTGAGAACTATAATGTAATTTAAATCTGGATTTATTTTCAAGTCAGCTTTGGAGGCTATTTCACCATTAATAAAACAACAAAGATTACTTATTTTTTCTTTGATATTAGTTTTTAGAATCTTTTAATACCGGATCCGTACTGAAAAAGGTTGTACCATTCTTCTTCTTGAAATGTATATGTGAAAACAATAGTTTAGTTGACAAAAAATAAAAACAGAACATTCAGGCTGTGAGTTCTTGTCGATGGTCCAGAGAGAGCCGAAACCTGTTACAGTGTAACAAACTGTTCCTTCAGGCAGCCAGGGGATCGTTGGCTATTTTAGCGGACCAAACATCAACTAGCGTTCGTTGATTAAATAAAATAATTAGCTACACAAAAATATAATTCTAACCGCTGCTGAATCGAATGGTGAAAACTAGTTGATTAAATTCTTTGCTTAGTGAAACCGCATTTTTAAAATTTTTGGGCAATAACCTATTTCCTATTTAACTATCTTAAAAAGTGTATGACCTAAGGCTGCAATAAGTCAATAGTTTAAAATATATTTGTTATGTTTTCACCTCTTTAATGCATTCTTTTCTTTGTCTTAGCATGAGAGGAAGAACCTTATACATTATTAGTTTTATATTTATCAATAATTCCAAGTAACCGTTTCTGGCACACATGAATGATTGCTCCGCGGTTTTTTAAACGGATGTAAGTCCAATATTTTCGACTTTAAATTTTTGTGGTTTTCTACTCTTTACAACAAGAAACATCATTGTTTGTTGTAAGTACGATCCTATCATGAGTGTTTATGGCAGAAATTCATTTTATGTGTTTATATTCAGCATTTCATTTCTGTGATTAATTTTTTAAAGTGCATATTAATATTGCATTATTCGGCGTTTTGGACCTACGCCCATGTAAAAAAGTGCCGAAATGGTCATAAATCTAATTTTTATTTCTCTTATATTTTTGTTGTTAACACATTAATAAATGATTACTTGCCATAATTGAATAATAAAATCATATAATTTTGAAAATTCTCTTTTTTCTTGAAATTTTATGTTTTTTTTATTTCCTTGAAACAAAATCTTTTTGTAAGGCGATAATGATACATTTTCAAAACTTAATCATGGATAAGAGGTGTAAAATTGTGAATCTGGTAGTAAATTGTGAACATTCACATGTTAAAATTGTTATAAATGAAACCTTTTGGTATAGACAGGTTTTTTAGTTTTTTGAAAGTTTACTTTTTCTTTTTTAATGGACTTACACCCTTTAAAATACCGATTAAACTTTTGTTTTAAAAAAGATCCTTTCCCTACAAATTTATTATAATTTATTGTACCTTCATAACTTAATATTTTCATTCAACTCTATTCGCAAATGGATATAAATGCTATGAGCCTAATCTGGAGTTTAGAAGCAACCTGTTATAGTAGTAATCTCATATTAATAATTGTCCAATTGGTTAGCCTCTAGGAATGCAGTCCAACTTAATACCAAGTCTCCAGAGTTCAATAGGGATGTTCATTGATGGTCACCACAGATATTACAAACCCTGAGGCATGTATTGTCTTTGGCTAGAAATAGCAGTCTCCTTATTGTAAAACCAACGTTTTGAAGCATTTGCTTCATTCAGTTACTCAGTAATTCGTAAAAAATAAGATAATGATATTTTCAGTTTAATGAGCACCAAAATATGTTTACTAAATAACTGTTGTTAATTCAGCTGTAATGTTTCCCAATGAGCAAAAAAAATTAGCGAAAAATAATTTTTAATAAGTTTCATACTCGTATTAAAACTTTATCAATACATCGAAACTTGGCAACGGTTTCATATAAATACGAGTTAAAAATAATTTTAATATCTTTTTTGAAATAATTTTAAAATTGTTAGGACTTGTATGAAAACAATTTTAAAACTATTTTAAAATTAATTCATATCAGAAAATTTTTAAAAAATGATTCAAACTTATATTGTAACTAGTATTAATGTAATTTTGTAAAACACATATTAAAATTATTTCTAAACAATTTCAAAAGTATTAAAACCGATATCAAAACTTATAAAGTTTGAATTCAAATAACTTGTATTAAAACAGTTCAAATTTGTTTTAAGTCTTGTTAAAATTGTTTTAAAACATTCTTATATTGAAATGTTTTAAACGTGTATTAAAATGATTTGTAACTCATTTTTATGCTCATTGGGTTACTTAAAGGTTGGAGTGGTAAGGGCTGCTTACAAAGAGTTCTTAAACTCTAGAAAAAAGTCGCGTCTGCTTTTTGTAATATCACAATTTACTGTCCACTGCTGAGATGGGGTTTTAATGCTATCCATTTTGTATGACGTTTTTTTTACGCAACCCAAAAATCCATTTTATCAGTAAAGGATTATTCCCTTACAAGGTCTCCGGATTTGACCTCCCTATACTATTTTCTTTTGGGATACGGAAACGATTCACAGGATATTCAGTACCTCAAAACCAACATAACAAATTTAATACAAGAAACTCAAAGAGGTACTTTGCAAAACGTGTTCAGGAATTTAATGGAGAGAGCTCAACTTTGCATTTCATTGGCGGACTATTTGAACAATGTAGGCTAAATATGATAAAACTTAAATAATAGGTTGTATACAATGCAAAGATTAACAAAACAATGTCATTTCATCTTTATATGTGCATTATTCAAGCTTTAAAATGGGTTACGTTAAAAAACACCCTGTATTAAATTTGTTTACCTATAGCTCATGTTTTAAAAAAGCGTATCTCAATTAAAATTCAATCATGTGAAAGAGCCAAATTTTTTATTTATTATGTTTGTAACTATAAACAATAATAAATAAAAATTTAAAACAAAAATAAGTAAAACATAAACTATAAAAATAATGAATATTAAACTGATCTGAAAAAAAGAATCAGCCATTAACAATAATCGTACTATATTTAATTTAAGTTGCGTGAGAGGTTTACTAAAACATTTGTTATAGATCAGTAAAAGCTTCATTGTTTAAAACAACTCAAACCTTGTGTACCGTCATCCATTCCTACCAAACAAGAAATAACTCTTACATAAAAAAACCATCAATAGATTAGGTGAGATGCGACGTCATCTGGGGACACACAATATGCGGTAAACAATAAATAAAGCGTCGTAGGACTTTGCTTCCAATCCTAGACGTCAATAAATTGCAACGTCGTAGCAATTTAGATTGTATATAAGCATTTATATGATATTGTATTTCTTTTTACATTCAATTCATTTAATTTGTATGTCTTTGTTTGATTTGTTGAGTCTAATTTTATAATTGTTTTTCAGCCGATTTGAATGTAATCGTTGAATATTTGTATGTCTGTTTACGTTTTAGTCATTTTAAAAGTCCATTTTCACTTATAGTTAAATGTTTAAATATGACGATTTCATTCATAAGCATTTAAAATATCAGAATATCCTTACTTTTTATACATTTTTTAATCGTTAGGCCTAGAAGCTATACTTTACGCATTTTGTTAAAAATGCACTGCTTGTCAAATGCAAATAAAGAATTCTTGATTATTGGTTGTTGAATCTTAATTTGGCATTTAATATTGAATTTAGATAGTATATCTACCAAGAATTACCTCCATGCCTATATTGAATGTGGTCTGTTTTAATTTTAAGTGGGCTTGAACTTTCAAGATCGTGTGAAACAAGGAGGTTATATTACTATACTGGAGGCAACACTCCATAGCAAAACAGCGTGCCGGCTGTTTAAAACAACATATCACAAGAATGGTACATCAGTTAGTACCAAACTTTGCAAAATACCTCAATTTCACCGACTTCCAAAAATGAACGAATCAATCGAGTGATTCAGTCGAGCACGACTCAATTTTGAGCTTGGTTCATTCCGGAACCGGAAATCAACAATAGGCTATTTTAAACAACGAATTAAACACTCATAATAAACTGCTAACGAGTACTTATTAGGTGATTTTTGTTTGAAAATAACTTCACCTAATTTATTTTTGGGTATATCTTTAATGGCAAAATAAAGTAAAAATAGAAAAACAGATACCTGGGCTAAAAGTAATTGATATAATCAGTCAGTATGCAAATACGAGAATTATGGTAGAAACTTGGCAGGTAAGCAATATAAATAGTAGGACGATTTTCTTTTAGTGGGACAATATTGCTGAGCGACAGTAATGTTTGTATAATAACATGACTGATGGCAAAATTGTACATAAGGAGTGAAGTTGTCATTTACTGGCCGGATACTAACACTTATATATTGAACTTTAAATTAATTATTCTTTATTCATAGGTTTTAAAAAATAACATTTTCTATTCTATTATTTATATAATATCGCATTTGGCCTTACCTGTTCCAAGGCAAAGAAACCGTTCAATCATAATGAGAATCAGATCAACATGATTCAACTCTCCGAAATGATTACATCAGTTTTTGAATCAGTTGAATCGACTCAAAGAACGGTACATCAGTTAGTACCAACTGCGGAACGCTTTCCAATGCTGTTTGTGAAGGCAGTGCTACCTCCAGTATAGTAATATAACCTCCTTGGTGTGAAAGGTAAAGAATTCAAATCACAAAGGATTATTCTGTGCGTACTTTGCTGCCAAGAAATGGGTGAGTTTTATGTCATTTATATTTTTACTCTTGTGTGTGTGCTCATGATTTCTTTTAAATAAACTGGGGATTGAATGATAATTATTTTTACCTCTTGTGTTCGTATTTTTACTATTTTGCAATTTCAAACGTATAACACACACATTTATAGAAAAGTTAAACCCTACAAATGCAAGCCACTGTTTTAAAACAATTCTCGTTCACCATTAGTTACAGTTAAAGTCTGTATTAAGTTCAAACTTCGTTGATGTGTTTCTATTTGTTTAAAGTGATTAAATACCCTAACCCTAACCAAGCAAGAACAAATATAATTGATGATTTAATCCGAAAAAATATATATTTAAGGAATTATGCTAAAACCTCTCTCTGACTTGCTCGAATCGTAGTTTTTCATTTAGTAACAAATCCAATCCTTAAAAAAATCATGATTTAACTACCTACTGTTTAGTTTCTTACGAATTACGATAAAATAAATTCATATGGTGTGTCGGAATTGGCTGAACAATATTCAAACGCTTTCCGGAAAAAAAGGTTTATTCAGTTATAATAAATGTAATTGAATGATGTAATAATAAATGAGCTCTGGTACGTTTCCATATTCTATTGAATGAACAACTCCGTTCGTAATTTAAACCAGAATCCCGATTCAATTGACTTAGTTGCACCGCATTTCCATAACAGTTCTATTGTGGTTACAGAATCAATTTTGAAATCTCTGGAGTACAGACAAGTTACCACTGGCCCACTAACTTCATAACTCTCTTCATTCCTGAAGTTTAACATTCCAAAATTATGTTGATTTTCCCGATGGATGCATTTTATTCTTGTTTTAGAATGACAAATTTACAATTATCCATAGTAAAATATCTTAGAGAGGTTTATAAGTGTTTAAAATAAAAGAAAAGTTAAAGCCATATGGTTCTTAGAAAAACATATTTCTGGTATTTGGATTATTTAATAGATTTTAGTTTGTCGGGTATATCAGCCCCTTACATTTCCTCCTCTTAAAAGCAATTAAATAGTTATCAGCTAAGATAAAATATTAATTGGGCAATTCCTGTCCTCTAATTTTCAAATTAGTGGGCAAACCCACCTATGAAAAAGAATTTACACTTAAATTAATAAAGGTTGCCCAATAATAAAAATATATTAATTCCCAATCAAAGAAAGTCATGTCATTTCAAAAATAATGGGCCTCTAATGTTAATTCCTTATAAATTTAGAGCGAATCAAAGATTTTAAATATTTAGAATGGAATATAATTTTGCATTTGCTCAAATTATTCACATCTTCAAAACGAATAAACTAGAACAAAACTTATTTTGTGGAGCTGTAATCCACATTAAATCTAGCTTAAATCTAGTTGCAGCCTCACTTTTGCATTAAAACTTGTTTTTTTTGCAATAAGGTGAATTCTGAATAGTGGCTGGAAATTTGGATTCGTCACATTCAATGAAAAATGACTTAATTAAGTCATGGTTACTCATTGTTATGAAATAATAATATAGAGGGGTATATTTAAGTGATTTATCTGCAAAGTTTTGCTGCAAAAATAAAAAAAAATTGAAACAATAAATAACCACTGTATTTGGAAATTCAAACCACAATTTTTTTTAAATACAAACGTTTGTCATTATTCTTCTTTATAAAGTGTCTTCAAACGACGTCACTAACCAGAGACATAAATTTTAACCCCAAACTACTTAAATTTGAGGGAGTAGTGACAGTTGGACAGTTTGGCCCGAAAACACCATTCTCCAGCCAGTAGGTGTTTCTGGGAGGCAATCCTTTAAAATTCAACAATAAAAAAACTTTAAGAGGTCTCACGTTGAGGACACGTTTTGTAACAACGTTATACGGACATTCAGAATTAAAACAAATACCAAGTGAACATCGCATTACAATCCGAACAGAGGCAGAGAGAGTAAGTGTATCAGTTTTATCACTGAAAAAAACATGGTAATCCATTACTCCCCGGGAATGCCATAAACGAGTGGCGCTTTGTTAGGGCAATGATAACATGGAGCCTGGAGTGGGTATCAGCGAGACAAATTGACTTTCCATCGTTCTATGACCATTTCAACAATATGTATTACAGAAATATTACAGATGATGGTAGTATTTTTGCAAAAACCGTCATCGTGATATATTACGATACGATTAAAAAATTGTTTAGTTTTTTTTGTTAGCTCTACAATTGTGAAATTTCCTTTCATACGTTCTTCACAATTGTTTTCAAAGTTTTACGACCAAAGAATATTTAATTTAACACTCAATTTAATAATAAAGATTTCTATGTTTAACTCAAGTCATGTATACTCCCTGGATGAAAAACAAATATTTTCATTTAATTCTTAAGAGGGATTTTTTATACATTTCTTAAAATCTCTTAATTACTTAATGCAATTTTGTTCCATTTAAAAAAGGATTCTTTTGAAAAATACTATATCTATCAGTAGTAATTGAGTTCTTTATTGGTGCAAACCGTAACAAACATCTTTATATTTATATATTTTAGTAATAGTAAAATATTATACTTTTTTGACGTTGGGGAAAAAAGACAGAAAATAGACTTTTTTGGACTTTTTAGCACTAACAATTTTATCGGTTTTACACATCAGTTTTATATGGAATCAATTCAATAAAACATGAGTATTATTTATTTCAATTGAACCATAAACATAAAATAATAAGGTAACAGACTTAGTTAAAAAGATTTAATGTAGTTTATATATTTCTTCTATTAATTAACAGTGCTTAACAAACCATCGATCATTGAAGAGGGTGAGATTTAGCGTCTGGTATTTCATTTCAGATGATTGATGTGTCTCTCTAATCTTAATTTTGAAGAAAAAAACTCATCACTTTTCCAATTACATTTCAACCAATCCCAATAAAATTATCAAGGTCTGCTTAAAACTTTGTAGGCCCTAATCTAGAGTTAAATATGTTGACATATTCGGCCATTTATTTTAAATGTGTATATTAACAAGGATGAAAATAATAAATCTCTTCGGTGTATTTTAAGAGCTCTCGTTTATTAGCATCTCAATGCCCCACAATCAATGCCCCTCTCTAACATGCCACGGCTACAAATAAAAAAATTAAAAAATGTATTTATCGAACCAGTGACTTCCAGTTAACAACTGCTTTTCAAATTACCTTCAACAACAATTTAATCTCATGCTAATAACACAAATAAAACCCAGTATCATCAAAAACAATAATAATTCATATCTAATAATAATGGTACCACGTATCATATCATTACTCTTACGTTGTACAGCATTTAATGTTTTTTTAGAGACGTTTCGCAATAAATTTTATATGTGCTAGCATCTCAAAACGTTGTTAATGCTGCAAGTGTGAGACTGGCTTTAACGCATACGCGGGTGTCCATAAACTCGCTTCAAAACTTAAAGATGTGATTCCTTACATCTAAACTAAAAAAATAATATGTATGTTATAATATGTATGTATATGTATTGTGTATGTAATATGTATGTATGTATGTGTGTAATATGTATGTGTGTATCTGTATGTTTTAAAATGCAGATTCATCAAGATCCAGAATTATGTGTATTTCACATCCAGAATTTTCTCCGATGTTTATAACAGATTTTGTATCTATAACTAGTGAACCCACTACCTAAGCAAAGTTCTTAGCTTTTTTTCAAGGTGCATTTATTTTTTATTATTATGAAAAAACATCATGATCCAAATATAAAATTCAAAATAGCGGTCGTTCAACATCTTTTAGTAATTTAAATGATAGAAAACCCGTAGGCTTTACAAAAACTATGAATAATAAAGGTTTGATACGTTTTATTTGCAATCTTCACCCGAAATATGGACATTGATTCGTAAATTACTGAGTAATGGTCGAAATTAGCTAGCGAGACAGCATAGTTGGCCAATGTAAGGTCATAGCTCAGCGCAACAATAGACTGTTTTGCTCCAAGAGAAATACTAAAGATTACAGGATATACCGAAAAGGATTTAAGTTATGCAATCGCAAACAATAAAAAGAATTCTGCATCCTTCTCGCCTTGTTTGCTTAAAGTTTTGTTTGCAGTAATGTACTATTCTATCAATTCAATACAATTCAAAACATCCTTTATTTGTCTAGTACATTACATACATAAATAGTGTCATAGGTTATACCTAGTAAAACAAACAATGGTGTGTTATATAATAATTCTAAAAGTCCTCAATCTTATAACAGCATTTTTCACATAAGTTATTGAACAATTCTTTTTTGAATGAATTTAATGACCTTAAAAATTTCAAGGAGTTCGGCATGCTGTTGTATAATTTGATTCCAGAATAAAAAGGAGTTTGTCCAAGAGTGGAAGTGGCATGTCGAGGGTATATAAAATCAGCTCTTTGACTTATAATTGTGGTTGTCAGAATGGATTGGAAAACTTGACATGTTTTGCCTAATAAATATGATCAGATTATAAATGTAAATGCTGGGAAAAGTCTAAATTTTACTATTACAAAAAATAGGCTTACATGAATCTCTGGTTTTAAGAGAATATATGATGCGAAGGATTTTCTTTTGAAGTTTGAATACTTTTTGCCCTCCTCTGAATTTCCCCAAAAAACACCCCATAACTTAAGAGAGAATATACGTAGCCATAGTATACCATCATCAGAGTAATAATGTCAGACGACCTTGATAAAATTAGAATTACAAAGTGAGCTTTACTTAATTTATTTATTACTTCGTTGATGTGGTTTTGCCAGGTCAATTTATGGTCAACTATTATTCCTAAGAATTTAGAGGAGTCTACAAAATTGTATGGTATGTTGAGGTCAAATTTATAAGATGTGTTCTGGTTAAAGTGATTTTTCTTTATTTAGCACCAAATTTTTAACTGCGACCCATTTTTCTAGAAGATCAAGGTCTTGCTCTATTTGCTTGGAAATAGACTTCCCTGGATGAGTGAAAATGATAGATGTATCATCCGCAAACATTACTAATTTTGAATCAATGGTTTTAGGGAGGTCATTAATATAAAGTAAAAAGAACAAAGGTCCAAGGATTGACCTTGAGGCACCCCTTCTGTAACCAATACATATTCAGATTTCAGATTCAACTACCGAAGATGTACGCATTGTTTTCTGTCTGATAAAAATGAAACCACCCACTTCAATGTCATTCCAGAAAGTCCATAAAACAGTAATTTCTTGATTAATAGATCATGACTGACACAGTCAAATGTCAACCAGTCTACCATGGTTGGTTCACTTAAAATGTCAAATTGCTCACAGTATTAAAACATACCTTATGTAATAATAATAGTTTCATGTTTTGAATATCTCAAGCTGTAACCGTTATAAGGAACGAATTTAGGTTTTTTTCAATGCTTTCAAAAAATATGAGCATAACCTAAAAAAAGCATCTTAACTATGTGAAGCTACCCACTAAAAATGATTTTTGAAGAAAGAAAAAATTACCATCAGAGTAAAGAATCTCTCAGGTACAAACTTAAAACGGTCTCTTAGACAGTAAAGCTTAGTTGTAACTTTTACGAGTCCTGAAAGTGTTGCCCCCATTCTACGTAACAGCTCCATCATTCCCCACCTGTCCAATATCTCATAAAAAAACTCATTTTGGAGTTGCATTTGGGACATCTCTGTTCTATCTCATCCTACAATGTACACCAAGTTGCCAAAATGACGATTGTTTATGCTTAGAAATCATAAATTCGATTTATTTGTCTTTTCAATAATATGTTATTGGTTATTGGCATCGTTAACAGAAATAACAACTAATCCAGTGACCCAGTACCAGTGATTCAGTATAACTTTGACTGGTTTCAGTGATGATACTGGATGGTACCTCTTTCATGAATACATGATAAAGAGAGGCTAAGGCGGGCCAATTACGTATTAAAGTCTTGTTTAAACAATTGATTTAAACTCTTTTGAGATTGAGAATTTAATAGTTATCAATAATGAAAATTCGATAGATTATTTGCACTACTCTACTCGAACAACTACTGTGCTTCACTAGTGTATTCGATTGGTTAGCCTACTGAGATATTTGTTATAAAATTCATTACTTAAGTTTAACATAATTCAAAATGGAAGAACAAACTTCCACGTCTTATAAGAATTCAGCCTAAGCCATCATTTAATTATTTTTTTTTAAACATATATATTTATTTATATATTTTAAATATTTTTAAAGTTGTAATTGAAGGGTGATTAGATAAAGGTAGATAATTTCTCAACAGATAAACTTCATTTCAACTGTACATGCTGTGTTAACAACTACTAACGAGAAACCACAACTTGGAATATAGGTTAAAAGTTAAAACAAGGCTATTTAACTTTGCCAACACAAGTTGAGACTTGCGTTACGACGGTGCTCGGAGCGAAACTTTGTTGGCGGCCTGCAGACCCGTCACCAACTGTTGTGGACTGAAAATTAGGACCGTACCCATTTATTCTTTGGGTACAAAAAACGACTGTGCGTTGTTGTTAGCTATAAAATGAAATGTTTTATTCCAACTTCATGTTAGAATGGTGTATTTACGGAATTATATTACATTACCACAAAATACGCCGATAATCGGCCATGAGTATTTCAAAGTAATATTAAACACATAAAGGGTGTAGAATGGAATATATGATAGCATTGTTACTGGTAAAGATCAGCTGGTTAATTTGCTAAGGTTATTAATTATAAAGCTGATTATTATAATCATTGAAAGTCGGGTCCAAACTTAAACCTTCGGAAATTTTTCTTAGGAGCATGTTACCTCTGTGTGATCCAACCTATAACTATGAGTAACTATATTCGAAATTTAATGCAGCCTATTTATTAATTACGACAACGACTTATAGTTCAATGTAATCGATTTTTTAACATAATATATGTTTTCTAAATACATTTTTTTAATTTTGATTCTTTGATTTACGCCAACGGCTTTAGATATAATTTAACACATAATTCAATGTTTATACGGGACTGTGTAATTGGACAATAATGTAACTATGTATTGTATTAGACGTCGATGTTTCAGTATGATATAGGCTTAAAAGTTATGTTTGAGCTCAAAGGTAAAGTTGAAATTGTAGCTAGTTACAAAGTTGTTGGTGAAAAAGGCATTTGCGGCATTCAACTTCCTCGATCTATAAAGTGTAATGTTAATTAAATGTTACATAAACACCCAAGAAACAGTAAATTAAGGTTGCTCCATCCATGGTTTAGACCAGGGATCCGCTCCATGGTTTCCTCTTTAGCAGTTGGTTGTAGTGATTAATTAAACATGTAGTGATTAACATACTAAAATAGGCACTTACTCCAAAGCAACTTCAATCAGTTCAAATATGAGTGATAATCCACCACATGCTTCGCCGGATTCACATTGTGGAGTGGTTGTAATACAAAAAGTTCTTATCCATTGGAGATTTGTTATGAAACAGTCAAACAATCAAACTGACATAAAAATTTAATACGTACATCAGTATGGATTAAAATACATTTAAAAATGCCTGCCTTTACAAATATCTGGCCATGGCACTAGTAGATAGAAAGTAAATGGGTTGAAATAAGGAAAATGTTTAATTCCACTAGATGAGTTTTGAAAAAGCAATATCCTGCTTACAAATATATTCGGATATTACTTTTTTTTAATAAAACTCGTTTAGAACTTACTTACAATGCTGCATAAACAATTATAAAATTTAATTCTATTTAGCTTATTAAAGGAACATACCAGTTTTCCTTGTAGAGAAAGCCTTAGAAACAGATTCCAAAACATCAGGGAAATCTTTCAAATGATATCATCTTCAGGTGTAGCTAGAAATAAGGCAAGAAAGATTTTTATTACTAATGTATTTTTTGTTCAAACAAACCAGTTTTCGATAGTCCAATTCAAATCGAATTATACGTACATAGCAATTACTTTATAAATCCTTCGTTATTTGTCAATATAACTATGAATTTCAATAAAGAAATGCACCTAATCATGAATCTAACTTTGAATCTAATTATAATTAAACGTGTTTTCCATTAATAAACATATACTGATTTTACTTGTCTCCGAGCAAGAGATCGAGGACCAATACTTTTTAATGACACGTTATAATGCGGTATTGTCATATATGTGCATGAATTGTGTAGGAATATTAAAACAAATATCCTGTTTCTTTGTTTGGTTTTCAGAAAGAATGAATTATTAAAAAGATTTCGGTCAGTCCGAATTGGCGGACTGTCAACCATCTGTCAAATTAGGAGACGTAAAGTGGAGCTGGATATAAATCTTTTACTCTTCTTCAGATTTTTTATCCTGTTTATTTAACCCGTAAAGTAAAAACATAAGGTAATGTGTCGTACCTGGTTGAGTGTAAAAGCAATATATACTATCCTGATTGAAAAACTATTAAATGACTTAAAAAGTTACAAGAATGTGCAATAAACTGTATCGTATTTCAAAATAAACCTTATGTTTAATTTTATATGTATTTTTAAACTGAAATATGAACATACAGGCTAACAAGTGTTGTTAAAAGTCTAACAAGTGTTTTTACATGGAGCTGCAAGAATTTATCTGATAATGTGTTTACAATTCTCATTATTTAATTTGGCAAGAGATTATTTTATAGCACTCTTTTATTTTGTTTGTAATTCATAAAATATGGGAGAAAAAATACTAAACCTCTAACAGTGAACACCGAATCTAATAAAACCCAGGAACAGCCCATAACTCCAGGCACTAAGCCATTCAAGCTTCCTATAATTTTATTATTGGTTTATTTTAGAACTACTTAGCTTCTTTGTACCGAATCCTTTATATTGCCTTCCTGCCGGCTTAAAAGAATTGCTGAAGCAGTCTGGACGGCCTGGAAATTAATATCATAACCAAGATAAACGTTCAAAATGATATAAAAGCATTGACGTTTTATTTTCATTATATTTGGTGCCCTGTCAGGGTTAACTTACAGAAATATTTATTGGTATGCTGTTACGTGTTTAATCTTTTTCATAGTTTTTGTTCAAACTATAGCAATCCTCGAATCTTAGTGAAACTCTTTGCTCTATTGTAATATTAAAAAAGTTATTGTTGTTTTATGTAAAATATTAGTAATGATTTATGATTTGGCTAAAGATTCTAAGTGAGAAAATTAAAAAGCCGAAAAAACAACGTGTAATAATGTCTCTCGAAAATTCTGTTTCGAAGGTCCTGAATTGTTATTGTTGACAAAACCAATGACAGGTTTTTAGAAGGTTTATAACTTCAAATCTTTAGCAAAATTAAGATAAAATTTTCTGAATTCCTTCTTTTCTCACATTTCCTGTCGGGAACACATGGTGTGCTCAATTCACGTGTGATGTCATCACCACTGAATCATCAATTAAAAATTAATTGGTTTCTGCATCATCACACAACGCGGTGTAAATTGGCACCGCGGGTAATTATTATAGGCAAAATGTTTACACTTTTCATAAAAGATGACCTTTTTAATTACATTCCTAAATGGGTTGTGTTTGATTTATATCATAGTTTGTTAATGTTCGGACACACTGTTTTTTCCTTTGGTTAATCCGTAGTTGCGATCCGAAACGAATTTTTCTTTAAATGATGAAAATGTACTACAATACCACTCCATTTCCAATTCCATTTCGTTTTGGATGAGCCGCCTTTTCCAAAGTTGTTTTATTACGGCAAAAATAATCTAAAATTATATTCTTAATCGGCCCAAAAAATTTTAGCTAAAACTATAGAGTGCTCAGTTTTATGATTGACATAATTCTTTTTACATTGTTTCTGCTTAAGTTGTTAGTCAAGAAAATATCTTCCGCTGACATTTAATAATACTCCGATCAAGATAATGGGTTTATTAAAATGAAACTCAACAGTTGGGTTACCGTAGTTTACAGCATTATCAGGAGTGAGAGGCACACCAAAGGTGAAGTTTGAGCACGTAGAAGTCAAAATTGTTGTACTTACAATGTTAACTGACTCGCGACGCATCAAAGTGCGTGACGCTCTGTTTTCTCACCTCCCACTGACATTATTTTTGGTATATAATACACTGCTAAGAAAAGTATATTCCTTAAATTATATTTCATGATTTTCTTTTACTTTCGGAATGGTTAAAATATGTAAAGGTTTAGAAGTGAATTAAAAGTTTCTTGCAAACGATATCACTTTGCAAAGAAATTCAATCGAACCAGGTAGGTATTTGACACAAATGTGAATGAGTGAATGTTCGAGGAGTCGTATTCGAAACTTTGACAAGCTGCCAATTTTGATAGAAACACGTTAGCGACCTCTAACTTCCACCATTCGCCAATTTTTTCAAATCTTTATAAAATGAGGGGTCACTCGAAAAGGGGTTTGCATTTGAAAATTTTGAGTTGCCCCCAAAATCCCCCATTTTTTGGGGACACTCAAAATCTTTAATATCACCAAAAGAGACCACTTTTTCATTTAATAGCATTTTTCCAGGGTAGTTTCATTTTTAAGTCACCAAAGGTGAATTAAAACTCCAAACGCCCTAGACGCCATGTTTCAAGGGTGTGTTGTATTCAAAACTTTGACAAGCTGTCAATTTGGGTAGAAACACGTTAGAGACCTCCAACGTTCGTCATTCAACTACTTTTGAAAGCTCTTTAAAATAAGTGGTCACTCAAAAGGGGTTTGCATTTGAAAATTTTGAGTTGCCCCCAAAATCCCCCATTTTTGAGGGACACTCAAAATTTTTACTAACGTCAAAAATAATGTGGGTTGAGTTAGTGTAATTCCCCAAATTTAAATTGTTTGTCTTAACAAAAAAAAATAAAGAGGGGGACGGACTTTTTTACACACTGTATACAGAAACCCGCATCCACAATGGAAATATGATCGTAGACGAGTATGTTTAAATTATCTTTCTGGTAAATCCCCCTATTCTATTGTAGTGCCCAACCTTAACTGTGACACCATTGGCATTTTAGAAACATTTTGATTTCGAGACAACTTGAAATGGGAACATAATCTACTTTTTAAGACAGTAAAAAATTGAGGTCTATTTTCTTTTTAATGACTGCATCTTAAAGAGTGGTGGACAACTTATGGAACCAAAATAGAGTTTTCTTCCGGAACATTCTGTATTTTGTAAACTTAGGATTTTACGCTTAATTTTAAGTACTTTTTTCATTTGGTATTTTTTCTAAATCCAATGGTTAAGGAGATATGAGCAGTAAAATTCGATTTTTATTGAATTGATTTTTAAATTAAAACTTTGAGGAATGTATTGAGAAATTGTTGGTAGTCTTGAATATCATAATCTAACGGGCTCAGTAAACATATCAAAGAGTAAATCTGCCTTGATATATTATTTCAGTTAAAATTAAATCACAAACGTATTTTTTTCATCAAAAATAACTCATGGATTTTAGTATTAATGTCATGTTCATTTATGGTTTTGAATATTCTTGTATCCCATAAGGAATCCATGGGATGGCAAAATTGAAAATGGACTTTATGCATTTTAATTGTGATAAAATCATCTTTTAACTGATCAAATCTCCTTAACCATTGGTTCTATGAAAATATTGCGCAGAATAAAAGGTTCTTAAAACTAAGCGCAAAACAAAAAAAACGCCATAAAATACAGGGTGTTCCAAAAGAAAAATCTAAGTTGTCCGCCATATTGGAAAATAGCGGCAATTTACAATATACTGAAACATTTTTTTTTTATTTCTTTAAAAAGTAGGCGGATTTCTTCATTTAAAGTTCTCTCAAAATCTAATAGTTTCTGAGATACCAATGTCTGCATAGCTAAGTTAGATTCCCAGAACATTTATACGTTACCTATAGTTCTGGACAGCCTCACTGGCGGGTGGCAAAATGTGGAAACTCTACAAAAAATCATCTGCTAAAAATTGTGTTGATCTGTCAAACACTGTTTATGTTTTAAGGCACATCAACACAACGAAATCTGTCTGACAATACTTTAACGAAAGTTGTCTTGCGCAATACGAAACGTAATATTAAGTATTGCCCCCTACTAATGAGAATAAAACCTCTTCTTAGACTTGTGGCAAGCTCTGTGATAACTTTTAGCGTCATTTTACGTGTAAGTTTGAAATATATTTCAACGAGACCTTGTTTAGATTTAATATTTATTGCATATGAGCTTACAGCATAAACTTTCATATTGTAAGTGCGTCTTTACTTAAACATGTGATAAAATAATTGATTGCCAACACAACACAGATTTTTCACGCCAATTCCGAATATAGCCATATAGCGCACTCACTCACCCGCCAGTAAGGCTGTCCAGAACTGTCCAGAGGCTATAGTTAGTTGTTCAAAGTTATCGAAGGAAATATATTTTAATTCATATATTTTGAAGTAATAAGGTGTAAAATTTACTAATACTGGACCAAGACCTATTTATTCATTTTTTGCCTCCAGGATTGATAATCGACAATTTATAAGTAGGTTTACGTACCTCCGCCGTCAATCCTAAATAATCATAAATTGATTACTGCAGTTTCGAGACTCAAGGTCTCATTGTCAAAACTTCAGAAACGTTAAGAATCACATTTCAACACATAGTTTTACATCACAATTCACGAAAAACACGAAAAAACATTTAAATAAATTAATCGCGTGGCCGGCCAAGACAGTCCCAGACACCGCACACATTGAAGGTTACAACCCGACTATCCGATGCTTGCTTGGTTTCGATGACCTTGGGGAGGGGGAAACAGCTGATTGTTGTGATTATTGATAATCCTTTGGTGACACAGAGCTTCCAGTCTTTCAAATAATACGTTAGAGCCAAAATTTAATTTGTCGTTTAAGACGTCACTGGGCGACGGCGCTGCAGCGACTGTCCGAAAGTTTATGTAGGACAAACTGGGCGTTCCTTTAGAGCAAGATTTGGCGAACACCTGCCTAAAAATAAATTAAAAAGTCAACGCTCCAGTTTCGCAGAACATCTAGCTAATGAGAACCATAGCGTTAAGAGCTGCAGTGAGAATATGAGCATTTTATATAAGTGCAAAAAAGGCCCCATCATGAACGTATATGAGAATTACGAAATATACAAAGCCTTGAAAACATCGCCCAGTGACGTCTTAAACGACAAATTAAATTTTGGCTTTAACGTATTATTTGACAGACTGGAAGCTCTGTGTCACCAAAGGATTATCAATAATCACAACAATCAGCTGTTTCCCCCTCCCCAAGGTCATCGAAACCAAGCAGGCATCGGATAGTCGGGTTGTAACCTTCAATGTGTGCGGTGTCTGGGACTGTCTTGGCCGGCCACGCGATTAATTTATTTAAATGTTTTTTCGTGTTTTTCGTGAATTGTGATGTAAAACTATGTGTTTAAATGTGATTCTTGACGTTTTTGAAGATTTGACAATGAGACCTTGAGTCTCGAAACTGCAGTAATCAATTTATGATTATTTAGGATTGACGGCGGAGGTACGTAAACCTACTTATAAATTGTCAAGACCTATTACCACGGCTCTACTTGTACCTACCCGAGTAACAAATGAGAGTAAATTGTTTTGTCCCCAGCGGAGACGCAGAGGAGGAGACAATGTGAACGCCTGTATTGTGGTCATAAACACGAGTTAAAGTGTCAACTCGTGAGACATAACAACAAAACTTAGACAACGGTTTACACTGGACTGATAAAGGATATAAAATAATTATAATTGTTTATGTAATGTCTTTATCCTGTTACCTTACAAAGCATGTATATGTTATGTAAAACTCTTTATCAACGGTACTGAGTCTAAAAGACTTTTTCACTCTACCCAAAATGATTTTGTGTGAGAATTCACTAAAAATTCAGGCTAAATTAAAAATTAAAAAAGGTATTTGAAATTTTATTTATAGAGAATTTCCAAATGTTTTAGAGTGGATTTTGATTCCACAAAACAAACTAGAGGATTCCAACAAAGTCATAAACCAACTGATAAGTTTATTTCTTGTCATGTTGTTAATGTGTATGTTTAGAAAAGTTTATTCATAGTAATTAATGACCCAATACTCTGGCGGTTGCTAAAAATAAGCGTAGTAAACCTACCAAAATTGTGAAATATAATCAAAATGCTATTTTTATAATAATTTTAACGTTATATTTGCAAACAGCAATTTTAATCACATAAAACCCCCAAATTAAACAAGTGTTGCAATAACATATCCTCTTTTTGTAGATGTTTTAAGTGTTATTTCTAACTACAGGCAGTCGACGGATATGCAAGGAATGCTTAAAAGACCCGTTAATTGCATTCCTTCTGTAACGCCCATCGGTTGTTTGGAAGTTTAATTTCTTCAAACTAGTCCTAGTAGTCAATAAATACTTTAAAATAGTAACTGTATTCCTGTTTTTAGATTGACTAAAAACAGGAATACAGAAGCTTCAGCCGTTGCAGACCATTCGTGGACCACCAAACATGGAATAAAATTTGATGAAGTTAAAGTTCTTGCCAGTTCCTCTGACTATTATGAAAGACAAATTTTAGAAGCTGTTGAAATTAGAAAACACGCGAATAAATTTAATGAAGATAAAGGAACAGACTTAAGCAGCACATGAACACCAATTATAAAGAAAATAGAATGTTCCGACCATTTAATAGACAACAGTGCGAAGGGTCAACAACCTAGGGCAAGGAATGTAAACAACGCCCTGCCTCCACCCCACTTCGGTTGTCTTCCACTGAATTCCAGGACCCGGGACATTCCAGGAGGCTCTAGAATCGCAAAGACTCCAGATAGTTCGATCAACGCCGACCAACGGAGTCTATGTAAGCTGCGACCCAGACCATCGGCCTCTTCAGTGCAATAGTGGAAATTGTGCTCGCCCTGAAGATGTAACGAGTCCGAAACGTCGGTGTTACACCGAAATAACAACTTTACGCGGGGAAACCCAGAAGATCTTGGGAGTGACTTTAAAATAATGGATAAAAGTGTCTACAGTTTTTGATACGAAATCAAAATTGTATTTTTTTCTTTAGGAGCCACTCGTTTATTATTGTTTGTAATGACCGAAAGACACAAACAAGATCTACCATGGCTATCATTACAATTTAAGTGCCCTTAACAGTTTACTGTGTATAACTGGCTAAGAAAAAAGGCCAAACACTTTTCTGTACATACATTTTTCCCCTCCTGCTATGTTTAGGCGCTTTTCACAACTTGTAATGAGTGAGAAAAATAATACTTTGTCTCCCAGTGGAAGGATCCATAAGAATAACATTGAAATAAATTATTCCAAAATCGTGATGCTTGAAATTTTCAAGCAGACATGCGAATATGTTGAGGCTCAGCAGATTTCAGGCTGATTTCAGCAGATTTCAGCAGATTTGAAGCCGAGCTGATTTAGTAGCAGAAATGATCACAATAAGAATAATACTGACGACAATCAGCTGATTACTAAACGTGTAAGAATATTGCAACAATCAGCTGATTGCTGAAGCATGAATGGTTGCAGCGACTCGGATGCAGGCACTTAAGACTGAACGAAACAAAATGGATATTGCTTGTTAGTTATTACGTTAATGAAATAGATGTTTAGAGACTGTTTATTTATTTTTGCAGGCGGGGGAAAATCTTATGTGTATTTCGAAGGAAAAGTACATAGTTTCCCTCGTGAAAATTAACAACAATTTTCCTTATGAGACAATGTTGTACTTCATTCACTCAAACTAAAAACACCCCCTAACTATCACATCCAATTAATTTATTAATTGTCGACCATTGATTGTATCATTACTGAAAATTATAATATTTGTTTTGAGTTCATACCATTAAGCTAGTTTTGATTAAAAACAAAGAGAAGAACCGAAAAACCGAGATTTGACCAATGAATTTTTAGAAACAACTAATATTTTGTCTGGCGCATTACATAAGGCAATAAATCTGCAGTGCACATTTGGTCAAGCCAAATGAGAAATATAACTAAACAAAAGGCAACAACCATGTAGCACTGAACTAGAACACAATGTTGTCAAAAGTTGGCATCGTGTGGTTTTACTTCTCTGGACATTTTCCAAAAACTTTGTGGCAATTGTTAGGATTACAAAACGAATAATTTTAAAATAAAAACTAATTTCATGTGAAAATAGCTGTGAACACATTATACCGCATGAATTTTCATTCTCTTCGTAAAGATATTTGGCTTTAGATCAATATTCCTTTTAACATGTATGATTACACTGGTTATTGAATAACATTGATTTTAATTAAATGTTTGTTGAGTTTTTCACAAAATAATTCAAGGACAGAACATCCTACAAACGACTTTGGAACAACTAACAACTCATGGTGGTGGGCATGAATAATGTATTCCCTAATAGGGACTGGACTTGAGGGTCCAACAACTCAACAACAAACTTGTGGTAAAAACCATCAAACTTTATTTAGATAAGCTTTTTTATTTATTGTATTCCTAACACTAGATATCTTGAGCATACCTTGAATAGCATCACACTATACATAGAAACACTGATTTACAAATAAAGTGAACATTTATTCTTAAAAGAACTCTCCCATATTACTACATTCGTTACCAATCACATGACAATCACATTTTAATACCTTTTTATGGTTTTAATATTTTACTAAAAATAGGTATTCATCGGTTTTAACCCTAAAGTTAGGTTTAGGTCACTTAAAGGCTGAATAATA
This sequence comes from Flexamia atlantica, assembly GCA_035578135.1. NCBI lineage: Eukaryota > Metazoa > Arthropoda > Insecta > Hemiptera > Cicadellidae > Flexamia > Flexamia atlantica. The sequence continues at coordinate 34,583,061 of JAQJVK010000004.1, read as the reverse complement.
ATTTTGCAAGAAAGCATGTATAAAAGAATAATTTTTGCAAAGTAAAAATAATATCAAATTTTTCAAAATTTTTAGAGCCTAAAGTAAACACTATGAGAAAAATATACTTTCGGCGGACGTCACCCGGCGACTGTTTGTATCGTCTGTTTCTATTGTTATCAGCTGCGTTGTATTAAACGTCAGTTATGTTGGTGTAGGAATACTTCTGTAATGGATTAAGGATAATTTATAACATTTATACCGTCAGAGGTGGCGTTTTTTGTTATATTCCTCAAATAACTGGTAAATACATTTTGTGGCTCTTCGATTGTCACTATCCTTAGCGGGAACAAAAACTAAAGATGGGTTTTTATAAAGGTATAAGATCTACAACAATTACAATTAAGATGTAGCCACCGTTTACTTTATGACGTAATTATTCTGTTTCAAGCTATAAAATTATAGATGCTTTGGAGATATTTTAATTAAAAATCTTGTTGGAGAAATGTGAGTGAAAATAATGTATCTTCGTTACTTTATTTCTTAAACAATTTTTTATAAAGTAGCCTACATTATTCCTTTTTTTATCACTAAAATATAATATTGCATTAAATTTATTACTTTTAGTACAAATACTTATTGTATCTAATAACTTGTTATTAGATATTATACACACAATGATTATATCTGCCATCTTGTCAACGAAGCACTGTTTCTTTCTTTCTTTCAAAAGCAGCTTACAGTTTTTTTCAATTGTATATATTTTGTTTTTTATTTACTAGCTTATAGTAACCCGCTTCTTTGAGTTAAAAAAATCTTATGAAGGCCTAAATCGTAGCTCCGAAAGACATAATTTTGAAAGGTATAATGGACTGATCGACAGAGGGCCTAAACATACAAAGTTCTTGTGCAATATATTTTGTTTTAAATTCCAAAAACAGTTTCAGGGGATGTATTGTAGATGGTTGCAAAGACAATATTAGATATTAGTAAGTGTAGCTAGTTTTAACAGGTTCCACACTTTAGGTCGATGAAATGCTAAATTTATCGTTTTTCAGCCTTATAGGCGGACTGAGCCACGTGGGCTCAACTCGGATTGGGTTATATAATAAGTAGTTCTGCTCTAAATCAGAAGGGGTAGGATAAAAAAGGGAAATACTACTGTATAATAAAAAAATACTTAGCAGTCTAAAGGTTTGTAACAGAGGCTACACATATATCATACTAGTATTATTAAGTTGTATGAATTCATCTTCTCGGTTCAGCAAGCTCGTCATTAACGGATCAAAACAAAATACTCTTTTCTAATGAAAAAATACTGTACATTTATTTTATGATAAATTTATCCTATTGAGGAAAATTAATAATTTTTTCTTATTTATACAGTTCGTAGGGCAAACAAATTGATATGTATTAAACCTCTACAAAATTGAATAAGTGATAAATGATCCAGCTTAATTCGAAGCTAATATTAGGAATTATTTTTATTGCTGCGTTGTTTGCTCGAGGGTAATTCGAAAGCACCAAACTGTTAGCTTAATGAAGATTCATCGGCGTGGTCTGATCGCGGTGTAATGTTGGATACCAAGCTTTATCAAAGAAAAATCAAACACCACAGTGTTTATCGTATTGGTTATATTGTAATTTATAGTAACAGCAGTGGAATCCACTTATGATTGATTATTATTGTTTTTTTTAGAAATACTTGTAAATCAATGGAAAAATGCTAAAGTTTTTATGTTTTGCAACGCTCAAAGTATTAAGGCTCGGACATACCGAAAAAACACAGTTGTATTTCTTAAGCAACCCCTGTTAAAATAAAGTTTGTTTAATTACGATAATATCCTAAATGTACAATAAGAATAACTAAAGCAGTAATTGATCAGTTAGTTTGTTGTGTTTAAGTTTTTATTAATGAAAATTGTTTTTGTGTATATCAAACATGCTTAGTACAAGTAAAAGCATGTAGTGGTAAGAAAAGGTAAAATAATCATATCAAAAGCTCTTTTATACAGGGGGAGTCTTCTGAGCCGTCCACAACAGATTATAGGCGAACGGCTTAACATACAAAGACGAAACAAAACATTTCCCCACTAAATAATATTTCTAAGGAACAACGTAAAAATTTTTTTAAGGTTTTTAAAATACAGGGTGTTTCAAAAACCGGGGGTCATGGGTTCGAATCTCAGAATGTTTAAATTTAAACATATGTCATATTATACATCATTTTATAGCTCTAAGCGAGATAAACAATTTGGTAAAAAACAGAAATCAATTATTTTTACTATTTTCAAAATGGCGGCCGTTTTTGTGAAAAATATTGGTATTTATGGAATACTCGTTATCTCGAGAACTACTGAAGGTTTTTTCGTTCTGTTTGAATATTCTTAAGCCCTGTAAAGTCAGCTTTAATTTGATATGCAACATGCAAACATTAAAAGGAAATAAATATTTGAAAACATTATTTTTTATAATGTTGGTAGCACTGAAAATCAAAAATCTTAAATAGCAAATATGTTAAATAGTATATCATTTTAAAGGTCTTGCAAAAACCTACATTTTTTCAATTTTTACTCCCCTTCTATCTTTAGTAGTTTTTCAGTAATATACAGAAAACTCTATTTTCCCATATAACGCCCACGTTAAATTTGCTGTTCTCAATGTTAAAGGATGCAAATTTAAATGCTTTGAGTACTGCACATTTAACTTGGGTTTTATATGGGAAAATGGAGTTTTTGTTTATTACTGAAAAACTACCAAAGATAGAAGGGGAGTATAAATTGAAATAATTGTAGGTTTTTGCAAGACCTTTAAAATAATATACTATTTAACATATGTTGTCATTTAAAATGTTTTATTTTCAGTGCTAGTTTTACATTGAATTGACTAATGTAATACTTATTTATAGTTAAATACAAAAAAATCGTTATGCGAATAAGCTTAAGTGAGGAAATATAATTTCAAATTAACATTTAATTAACCAAAACCAGTGCATTTTCCTGTTAAACACTTCCCGAAATTTACATGGAATCTGTAAGCTTCTTAAAAAAATACGATTCCAAATATAGTTTTAAATTTGGTTCTTTACATTCAGTTTATACAATCCAGAACAACTATAAAATGTTGGATTTTCCGACATAAAAAGAGAGCTGAGATACATCAAAAGTTTCGCCTGTAAAATGGTTTTAAAAGTGCAATTGGCAAGAGAACCGCTGCAATCTCGACGTCTGCGTCACCCCGGCGCCCCTCAACTAGATAATTTCCAAACAAAAATGAAAATTGAAACGCTGTATAAACTTTCGTTGGTTGCAAAAAGAGTAAGAATCATTGTAATTTGTTTTCCATCATATTTTTATTTATTATATCCAGTGAATTATTAGTATATAACAATTAAATAAAACCAGTAGGAGTAAAAAATAAACCAAACGGTATATTTTTGTTCAGATCAATATTTTCTAATGGAGATTTATAGTTGAATCTGTTTATCATACTAATATTTTGCCTTTAATCGGATTGTGAGTCTGGTTGTTAGGGGCTTCTAATGCCATGCCTAAAAGTTGTACAAACTGACCTGATTTTTATTGGCTAGATGGATAATATCCTCAAATACACATGTTTCACGAGTCGAGAACCAGATGTATTTAGTTCAATACTAAAATTAAAATTAGTTTAATAGGAAAGGTAATTCAAGTATCAAGCAGTGATTTGTAATCAACAACTTTAATTAAAAACCAAATTAATCTTTTTATATTGTTTATTTATTTCTGTTTCGGTAATGGTAAAATTCCTCTTTTATGTATTAAATTTGAGAGTATTACTTTTATTTTTATTTTTGTTCATTATTAAAATATATTTTGTTTCATTATTATTATTTCATTATATTTTGTGTTTGTTCATTATTAATATATATAAATCGATATAATTAATACAATAAATTTTTTTTTCTGTTGGATCCCTTTTTCAGGCGTCCTACTGAACCTATTTTTACGATTTAGGTGTCATTTTAAAGCTTATAATGTAGCGCACCTGCGACAGATAGTTAAAATTGGCATTTCTTTTACAGCTTCAACCCCCAAGGCTTTGATTTATTTCTAGAGGGCGCTTTCAACGCTCCAGTGCTGAACAACTTGCGTTAACACGGTTTAAAAATTTGATTGTAATTGAACAGCTGAATACCTTTAAATCGTTTTTTAACCTAAGTCAGATTGTAAACAAAAATAGAAAGGCTACAAGATTTGATTCATTTGATGAAAAATATTTCTTAAATGGGACACTCTTTTGTTAGTTGTAGCCTAACTGAGGTAGGAAAATCATTCTTAACGGTATATAGAAAGAAGTAGGAGGCAAAGAGAAAACTGAATCGATGAGATTAGGGGAAAACATTACGTAACCTCCGACAAGAACAGAGAACTGCCGAGAGGCAAAGACTGATAGAAGATCAGAGGGACACATCACCACCTATCTACTTACAGCAACTTAAAGATGATGTTAGGGCATAAATAGGCGGAAAAACTTCCGGTATACTACTGTTGTGGTAGAAGACAAATTAAAATACCTAATGCTGAGGTGATGAACAATGTGTTTGTGTGTTTTTCAGCTAAGCTTTTATTTATTTAGGTGAGATCTTCAAATTGCACTTGAAAGGTTAACTTGATTAATAACGGTGAGTTCAAAGCCATAACGAGCAGAAAACTTGAAAAACCAAAAACTTATGTAAAGGAAACAGGCGAGTTTTTGCAGGCTTTGAAGTGAGTTTTGGCATTTTAGTTTTAATATACATTATAGTGTTCGCCTGTTTAGTAGATATTTCTCTTACTTCTTCTATTCGTAGGTGAGTTTATCACAATTGGCAATAATATTAAAATGCGCAGTTTGCACATGGGGCCCCTAGTTTATAAAATTGTGTTAACTTTTTTTAATTTAAACTAGTACTAGTAAACTACTACTATTGTAATTTACTACAATTTACTACTATTGTCGTATTGTACAATTAGCCCTAAAATTACTGCTGCACGACCTTTCAAATTTGCTTTAATGATTGGAATATGATCAAAATTTTAATTCAGACTGCCTACTTATATAAAGTGTTACGAATACTTCTGTTATTGTTATATCTCACTTATGGTTAAGCTAGGCTTGCCTCATGTGTTGTTATATCTCACTTTAAAATTGATACAAACACACTTCTCTGATGAAAAATACTGTACATTTATTTTATGATAAATCTATCCTAGAGAGGATAATGAGTTATTTTTCGTTAACTGTTGGTGGTGGAAATGTTTCGTTTTGAGACTTTTCCCTGGGGTTTGACCACTCGAAGAATATTCGTGCCAAATATCAAGTTTCTAGCTCATCGGGAAGTTAAATAAAATTCGTATACCTCTGTCAGTGAGTTACACATGCGGCTATTTAGATTACGAGCGGAAGGACATTATGTAGAAAAATTGTCTTTTTGCTGTCACATAGTTGATGGATAAAATTAAGGAAGTAGAGATTGAATTAAATTCATAGTTAGTTCGATACAATTCCACTTGTACTTGGACGTATAGTTTCCACAATGGAGCAGTCAGCCTCGCCAGCTGAGAGTGCCAGGTTTATGACAACACCAGACGTTGTTGTGTTGACGCCATTTCCACAAGAACATCATTCCCCTCCCAAATAATATTGCACCTTTGTAAGAGAATCTGACTTATAAAATACCCCCGTTGCAGCAGACCTGCATACTCAGCGAATTTCAAATGCCAAACAATATATTTTAATCTAACATAGCGAGATTTGACATGTTTTTGTAAGCTCCATAAGATTAACATGGGGAATGAGTATGCAGGTTTGCTGCTACAGGTATGTTTAAACTGGTTGGTTTTAATTCAATATTTAGTAAATCTGAACTAGAAGAAGCCATTTACCAAGTTTTATCAAGATATGTTGAGAAATAAACTAGATATACAATTTTACCTATTTCCCATAAGGTTAACATTGGGACAACATACTGTGTTTACCACTTTCAATATCTCGGTAACGAATGGACATAGAGCAGGGATTCTAGATACTAAATTGTTTGTTTTTTTGAGCTGAATTCAATGGTGCCAACAAAAATTTGATACATTTTATTTTTCTATGTAAAAAGCTCAAAAAACCCATTTTTGAGGGGGTTTATCCCCCTTTACCCCCCCTTCCGGAGGTCCGATCGGGCTGGTTCACGAACTCGTCCAATCGATTACCACTTTACATGTCTGTACCAAATTTCATCAAGATCGGACCATTTTTACGGCCGCTATCGTGCTAACAGACACATATATATATAGTTTTTTTTTGTTTGGTTATTATTATTTTTTATATTTCTTATATTTTATACACTTTTATACATTTTATCTGAAGAAGTTCACTAGATGGACGAAAATTAATAAAAATGTTTAACACTGAAATATGAAGAGAATTTTTCTAATATATATATATATATATATTTAAAAATTCGAACGAATGGTGTTTTTTGCTTCTGGGGGTTGCAAAACGAAAAGTTATCATGGTCTGGGGCTTAGGTCTTACCATGAGACCTACGGTAATAGCTTCTTCCCTATAGGGGAAATTCGCTAAAATGAAGTATGTTAAATCAATGATGTCATATTTATTAAAAGGAGGGATCTACAGGGTAGATAAGTAGCATAAGTCATAGGTGGGTAGCCAACCTTACACATTGGTGTACGTATTTTGGTTTTAATATGTAATAGAAAACACTAGATCAGCATTTCTTTAATGTCTGTGTGCAACAGTGTTGTCTACTAACTTCGTCAAATGATCAGGCTTAGTGTTCGTTTTTTAAGTAATTTCTTGAAACATATGTAAAAAGTTCTTATAATCAGTTTTCCAATTCCTTTAGTATTAACAGTAAACTTTAAAGGTTTGGTCTGGTACACCTTCTCATTAGTGTAGCCTCACTAAAAGGAACCACAAAGTGCATGCTAGTTCCGGACTCTTTGAGGCCATTAAAAATGGTCTACTTCATGAAGCTAAGTAACTTGAGCTCATGTAAAGGCTGTCAAGAGGTATGCTATTTTATATTCACCCGGCAAACAATGACCAACGGATTCCACCAATATTAACCACTCGCCAATGACCAAATAACTCGCCAATATTAACGGATTAATTAATTTTTACCCGCTTGTAATATTGGAAACTAAAATGTATTGTATAATACCTTTGGTTTTTTTATTCTTCTGGTCATACGCAGAAATATCTGATCCGATTGCATTTGCAATCCGATTATATTTTTCGATTTGATTTATTTATTAATTTTTAACAATTGTTAATTGTTGTAGCCTTAAACATGAATGTAATGTGGCACAGTTTCATTATATACAAAGGATTATAAGTATCACATGAACTTTTAATTCATAGTATTTGAGTACGTTGAAAGGGTAATAATGTTTCGAAATAAATCGTTATATTATTAGTGCATGGATGGTATTCAATGTGACCTAAATATTTTTTGCCATAGAATAAGTATTCAATCACCTATTACATCACAGAGTTTTATCAGGCATTCTCCTTTTATTTATGACAGATAGCGAAAAATACAAATTGGAAAGCAATTTAAATATTTCTTTTTATACGCAAACAATGTTCTTGTTTGATATGCAAAGAGGACCCTTACGTTGTATTCATCGTTTATTGAAGTATTTTGCTTGGTTAAACAAAACAAAATCATCACTATCCGGTCGAGATTGTTAGGCAAGCTAAACAATATTCCAGAGTTTGAGTCAAAACAACGTCAAAACAACTTTTGACATTAATGGGCGTTTGTTGTGTATTACAATGATGACTTTTGTTTCATCAAAGTTCCCATCGCTGTCAACAAACTGTCTGAATCTAACATGGTGCATAACTTAAAATCTGACTGTTCACGTGGAAAAGCTTGCAACATAGTATACTTTTTAACTTATTGTTTCTAATATCCAATAATAACCTGTGAGCCTGGTTTATAGGAATTAGACAAACACCAAAAGTTTTATATAATTTCCCAAGCGATTTTTAAAGTCTGTTTCTCCATCACGATCAGGATGGATATTGTTTTATCCATCAAGAGCATCACAAGTTTTTTAAGAAGCCTGTGCATGGAATTATAAGTTATAACTATTAAATTCAAGTCGCCGCAGCAAGAAAGTGGCTAATAGTGTATTTGTCAGATTGTTCATATTTTCATTCTACTACCGTAATTGATTGTCATTGCCTGTGATACCATTACTTTGGTATAGGAGCAGCTCGTGATTGACAATGAAGAGCCAAGTTAGGTGGAGGTGTGAGGCGGCACAACCTTTACTAACAGGTTTACCAACTTTGGTTACTCTCTCCCTCTCCTTGTCAACTTTGGTAATTAAACTACTTGTTCACGATCCCTGCCTCCTACAAAACCGTGTTCCACCTAAAGGTTACAGGTAAAAAATATCCAGGGGTCATTAAAAGCTGGTCATTCAATGTAAAATAATGTACGGTAAAATTGTAGTTATTGGGTGTTTTTGTTTGTTTATTTATACAGTAAATATATGTATGGAAACATTATGACTATATCAGGATTTCATATAACCTAATAACTTAAATCATTAAACATGGTTTAATATAGCAACGAATACGCAAACAATTTTTTCACTTTGCACAAAACTTTGTAATGAGCCTAATTTGCACAGGGGTAAGAATTGGCTCATTAGGCCTAGTCATGGGACCAGTAGGCCTAGGCCTACCTAGCCTATGTCCAGCCTATGGAGGGAGTGTTGGCAATCAGTATAAACACTGCTATTTCCCTAACTTAAACCCTTTGAGTGATTAAGTAACTCACGGTGTTGGGGTGGATGGTTATAACCCTAATTATCACCATCGGAAGGCTAACCCAGTCGGTCCCATAACTGCCGACTCCGATCGCCGATTTTGTTGCGGAAAGCAAAGTGTTGAGGCGTATAACGGCGACTATAATCTAATATAAACACTTAGTTGGACACGTAATTAGATCTTTTCCTTGGGAAACGTAATATTTGCGAACGGAACTACGGTTGTTGTTGTTGTGAACAACATAACCTAAAAGACGTCGTCACGACTCTGTGAGTTGAGCAGACGGTGACAGGTGACAGAGCTTCTTCTTTTCGCCGAGCGCGCCAATAAGCTGTTTTCTGGCAGAGACTGAAAAACAGTGGCCCCGGATATAGCTTTTTTTTAGCTTGTAACCAGCCGCTCTATCAAGTGGGAAAAAAGGCTGGTGATTCATCACCGGAAGGGGTGAGCACATGGTGTGCTGATAACCCCTCGATCGACACTTGTGCCTACGCTTCGGAAGTGACCGGTTCGTAATTCGAGTTCTGTTCTTCTGCGAATTCTTCCCCGGCCGCTTCAGATCGTGTGCTTTGGAGCTGATTCCGATCGACGTCTTCCAATACTTTTTGGTATTAAAGGTACGTCAGTGTAATTTCTGAATTTGTGTGTAGACGATCTGTAAACTTTTCTGAAAGTTGATCGTGACGCAGGATAGGGTTCCGAGACCTATCCTGCTTATCTCTTGGCTGTAACCAAGACTGGTTAAATTAATTATCTTGGTGCCGATTATCATTTAGTTTTCCTTTTGGGATATTTTTTTACCAATTTAGAGTAATTGGTGATTTTTATCATTGGTTTAATTCCTAGATTTTCCTGCTGTTGTAACAGGCTTAGTCTTATCCAAACCTGCTGTGTAACAGGAGTGTAAGGTCTGTCCTGCCCCTGTAATTACTGGTCACTAGTGAAATAGTTTAATGTTGTTTCTTGATTAGGGTAAACATTAACTATGGGTAACTAGTGTTAACTCTGAACATCTCACAGGCTAGGGAAAACAGCAGAGGGCATTTTACTTAGAAGGGGTTTCCAGATTTAGTCTGTCCTAAGTTGAATGTCATCTAGGTTGAATATAACTGAGCTCTCATATTTGAATATCTGATAACTACTGTGATTTCGATCCTCGACCCCTGGAATTATCCCAGCGACCGAGCTGAGCGATTCCAAGGCCTCTGACAACCCGTGACGTGATTTCCTGCGGTTCGGTGTACTAGTGTAACCGATCATCTTTTCTCTTACCAGGAAATATCCGTCACCAACATGGCGCCCGAACAGGGACTAGTGATTGATATCTAGTCGTATCATAACAGTAGTGTGTGTTAGATTGAGAGCTCGGTGACAGGTACAGTAACCGATTTTTATAACGGTGTTATCGTATACCTGCTCATTGAATATTTCAACTAGTTATAATACTGGTGTGGCCTTTTTGAGTTTTCAATGGTAAATTGTGGTTTTATTTAGTACAAAAATAAATAAATAAAACTTATAGGCCTAGTCTGAATTTATTCTGAATTTATTGGGTTAATTCAAATATTGGTTTTGGTGAATTATTTGAATTATTTTGAATTCAACCGATATGCCGAACGACTCGCCGGTCACGACTGTGGCGTCTACGCTGCAACAGTCGATAGCAACCACACAGGTCATGGACCTAGTGGTGACATGCTCAGGCGCGCCCACTTCAACCACCTCATCGGTGGCGTTCACAACCGCTGTGACCACAACAGCGGTGATAGCGCCCAAGTCTCCGGTGGATGATCCTCGTGTTGGATGGATACACGAGTTGCCGCGAACTGAGCTTGAGACGGAGATGACTCGCCATGGTTTATCTGTGGAGGGCTCTGTGTCGGAGCTTCGTAAGCGCTTCAGGGATTATTGGAGGAGCGTGCCTGTAACCGACATGTCGCAGTTGAGACAATCGGTGGTGACTCTACCCGAGGAAGCGGAATTTGATGCTCGGCCTACACGGTCCCAGAGGGTCCCCCCCGCCATGGCAACCGTTGGATACGGTGTACGCGGGTGGATATGGACCGCGTCTTCCGGCAACTTTGACTTACAGTCAAATGGGTCCGAGGCCTTCAACCGCTCTTGGTGACTGGCAACCATTCGCGGTGACACGCCAAGTGCCGAGGGTAACCATTGACCCCCCATCTCCAGTGGTCTACTCAGCGGCTACTGCTTACCAACCAGGGTCTGTCTGGACTTCTGGTGCGCATGCTGGTGCACTCGGCCAGTGGCCAGTTCCAACTGATGGAAACTATTTTCGGTCGACATCAGTTGGTGTACCCCTCACTATGGCTGGCCTGGACTTGACCCATCGGGATTCCCAGAGGGCGGCATCGGCCCAGCAGCCACCTCAACGTCCCGAGTACTTGGCTGTTAACCCGTATGCGGGTGAGCCTGATGACGTCCGGAAGATTTTGGGACTGTCACCGAATGCGGACTCTGGTTATGTCCGTCGGACATTATCCACGCTGGTGCAGGCCTTAAGGCAGTTGGAAGAAAACCAGTACCGCGCCCACTCAGAGCTGGTTATGCAGCGCAACCAGTACATGGTTGGGGTTGAACGGGCCACTCAGGCCATAAACTCCGGATACGTCCCTCAGTCCCGGATATCCGACCCGTATAGACCAGCGGATTACCGCGAACCTGGTCATGCTGACCCAGAGCTGGACCGCCGAGCTTCTGACGTTGCTAAAACGTCTTCTGCTCTCTGCGACAAAGTCAGGAAGTGGAATCTGCGGTTTGACGGAAAACGGGATGCCGTCTCTTTTCTGGAGCCACTGGAGGAACTCCGGGAGGCGTATTCCCTGACCTCGGAGGATGTATTGAAGGCAATGCCTCAGCTCCTCCATGGCCAGGCCCTGCTCTGGTATCGGAACAACAAGGACTTGTGGACCTCGTTCTCCGAATTCCAGCGTATGTTTGAGGTCCAGTTCTTTCCTCCGGGATATCGTCGTAACCTGGACGAAGAAATCCGCAAACGGACGCAGGGTGAGGCCGAGGCATGCCGAGACTTCGTGACCTCGCTTACAACCCTGATACGTAGGAGTGGGGAGTTTAGTAACCAGCAGAAGCTGGACCTGGTGTACAAAAATATGCGCCCTGAATATAAATTTATGATTCGGCGTCGGGACTTCTCCTCCTTGGCTGAGCTCCTCGCACGAGCTGAGGAGTTTGAAGAAGCCGTGCGCGAGTGGAAGACTTTCCGTCCCCCTCCTCCAGTCTCTCAGGCGCTGGTGCCCGAGACCGCTTACTCTGGTCGGCGGAAGGGTGAAAATTCCCTGGACGTCGCTGCGGTGAATGATGTGTTGCCTCTCATGGGGCAGCCGCAACCGCAGCCTGTGAACCAGCCGCCTCAAAATAGCGTTGTGAGCCCAGGCCGGGTGGCGAACCCGCGAGGCAAGGATAAACGCGTCGGCTGGTCTGATCAGCGACAGAGGCGCGACCGATCTCCAAGTCCACGCAGGGCGTCTCCAACCACTTCCCCTTGGGCTCGAAACGAGCGGTCACGGCAGTGGAAATGCTGGAACTGCCAAGCCGAAGGACATGGCTTCCGCCAGTGCCCGCAACCGAAGGGCAAGTGGTGTGCCCGGTGCAAACGAGCAGGTGTCTCAACCTCTCGTTGTGATTGTCGGTCGGGAAACGCCAAGCGGACTCAGGAGTCCGGAGGTCCCCTGAGCCCACAGCGCCCCAACGCCGAACAACCTCCGAGGAGTGGTCGAAGTGGCTCAAAACGATGGTCACTTTCGACTTTGGTACGACCGAGCAGCGTGGAGTCTCCGACATACGTCCTTTCATCGACGTGAGGCTGCTCGATCGGAACTTCAGAGCCCTGTTGGACACTGGGGCTGTTGTAAACCTCATTGGGGACGAGGTTGAGCGGTATCTCCGCGAATGTGGTGTCAAACCCGAGGAGGCCAATGCGGAGCTGAAAATGGTGGATGGTACTCGCTGTCGAGTCCGAGCGAAGTACTTCCTACCAGCTGCCATCTTGGGTCAGGACTGTATACTGGGAGTGTACTATGTCCCGAACCTGAGCACGGATGTTGTTTTGGGTATGAGGTGTATCACTGAACATAACCTCATACAAATAAACATCAATCGTGATGTCGAGGCAGATTGTTTGGAGCCGATGGCCTGTGCTTCTGGCACCTTGAAGCCCTTGTCTAGCGAGAAGGACCGACGCCTCCAGTCCTTCCTTCAGGAGGAGCTTCCTCTGTTTGACGCTGTTGTCGGGCGGACTGCGTTGGTCGAACATGTGATGCGACTGAAAGAAAACGCAGTCCCAATCAAACAGCGGCATTATCCCCGTAACCCTGCGATGCAAGCGATCATCAACGAGGAGGTAGCTACGATGCTTCGGGATGGTGTGATAGAACCATCGGAGAGCCCTTGGAGCTCTCCCATCGTACTCATCAAGAAATCGACCGGCAAGTATCGCTTCTGCATCGACATGCGCAGGGTGAATGACTCGTCGATCAAGGATGCATATCCCCTCCCCAGGATTAATGCCATCCTTGAGAAACTCAGGCAAGCCAAGTACATCAGTACCTTGGACCTCAAGCAAGGTTATTGGCAGGTACCTCTGGCTAAGGAGAGTCGCCCAATCACGGCCTTTACGGTCCCCGGCATGGGCCTCTTCCAGTTCAAGGTCATGCCGTTTGGCTTGCACTCGGCTGGTGCGACCTTCCAGCGTCTGCTTGACCGTGTCATTGGGCCTGAGTTGGAGCCGAAAGCTTTTGCTTACCTCGACGACTTGGTGATGGTATCCTCTACATTTGAGGAGCACCTCGAGCTTCTCAGGGTTGTGTTCCGCCGGCTGCGAGACGCCGGGCTTCGTTTAAACCCTGAGAAATGCCACTTCGCTCGGAGAGAGCTCAAGTACCTCGGCCACGTTGTCAGCGCCGAGGGAATCTCGACTGACCCGGAGAAGGTCAGAGCGATCCAGGACTTCCCCGTTCCTACGAATGTCAAGGCACTTCGTAGCTTCCTCGGACTTGCCTCCTGGTATCGGCGCTTCGTCAAGAGGTTCGCTTCTGTCTCTGCTCCACTGCGTGGCTTGCTCAAGAAGAACGCCAAGTGGGTTTGGGGTGAGGAACAAACCAAGGCGTTTGACGATCTCAAGCGTGCCTTGAGCACCGCTCCTGTTCTCGCCTGCCCGGACTTTGCTGAAACGTTCGTGCTGCAGGTCGATGCGTCAAACACAGGCCTTGGTGCGGCTCTCACTCAGCGTCAAAACGACCGGGAAGTGGTCGTTGCCTACGCTAGTCGTCTTCTGTCTGACGCAGAGCAGAACTACACGACGACAGAGAAGGAGTGTCTCGCCCTTGTGTTCGCTGTTCGAAAGTTCAAGGCGTACCTTGAGGGGTACCATTTCGTGGCAATAACCGACCACGTCGCGCTTAAGTGGCTCCTGAAACTTCATGAGCCCAGCGGACGTTTGGCTCGGTGGGTCATGGAACTTCAACAGTTCGACTTCGAGGTCAGATACCGCAAGGGGACCTTGAACCGTGTAGCGGATGCTCTTTCACGGCAACCTGTCCCTGACGTCCCTCAGGATTCTCCTGTAAACCTGAATACGTTCGAGGTTGGAGTCCTGACGAGACAAGGTGCGAGAGAGCAGCTACGACGGCAGAATGAAACCGTTGAGGAGGTGATCCCTGAACCTCACGACGGTGATCTTGGTGAGGCAGTCGGTGATGATACCGAACGAGAATTGCCGGGAACCAACGACGCTTGGTACGGTCGAATGCGGGAGTTGGTCAGTAAACACCCGCGTCGATATCCTCGATACCAGGTCCGATCAGGCACTTTGTATCGGGCCCTGGTGAAGAAGAATCGACCGACGACCTGGCGTATGTGCGTGCCGAGCGATAAGATCTCGGAGGTGCTGCACGAGAACCACGACACGGCGACGGCCGGTCACCTTGGGGTGAAGAAAACTCTGGCGAGAGTTGGTGCGGAATACTTTTGGCCGAACTGGCGACGAGACGTAAAGTCGTATGTAAGGTCCTGTGCTCAGTGCCAGGCTTACAAAGTCTCCCAAGCCAAACCGGCAGGTAAAATGTATTTCCGGCAACCCCAAGGCCCTTGGTACGTGGTGTCAGCTGACCTGATTGGTCCGTTGCCTCGGTCCCAGCGTTCCCAGCGATTCCTCTTGGTTGTGCAGGATACGTTTAGCAAGTGGACCGAACTTGCTGCGCTTCCCTCTGCAACCGCTCATAATGTGGTGACGAGGCTGAAGTCCATCCTGCTCCGCCATGGGGCTCCGGACGTGCTCATCACTGACAATGGCACACAGTTTGTCTCAAACGTGGTTCGCAACCTGGCGGCGGAATGGGGAGTCACTCTCCAGACGACTGCCCCCTACAGCCCGCAATCGAACCCGGTGGAAAGGCAGAACCGAGTGGTGAAGACTATGATTGCCCAGTTCGTGAAGGACAATCATAAGTCTTGGGATAACCACTTGGGCGAGTTCATGTACGCGCTCAACACTGCGGTACATGACTCGACGGGATTCACTCCAGCGATGCTCTGTTTTGGTCGGGAGCTGAGACCCCCTCGCGCCCTCCGTGGCCCAACCGTTGAGGCTTCTGATACGCCTGATGACCTCCCGTTGACCGAAGTCCAGCGTAAACGGGAGGCGGAATTCAAACGGTTGATCGAGGACGCTCGAAAAAACCTGAAGACGGCCTATCAGAGACAGGCCAGATACTATAACCTCCGCCGAAGGGAGGTGACGTATCGGGCTGGCGATCAGGTTATGCGGAGACTTCACATCTTGTCCTCTGCTGCTGATGCCATCGCTGGAAAATTAGCTCCAAAGTATCATGGACCCTGCACCGTGATCAGGAGCAAAGGTTGTAACCTTTATGAGGTGAGGGATGAGGATTCCCAACAGTGTCACACAGTCCACGTCAAGGACTTGAAACCCTTCTGTCCGCGACGGTGATATTTCTGTAAACTGCTAGATGGTAGTTGAAGCGAAGTGTGCCACTTTCTGTTTCCCTGGTGCTTTCTGTAAACTACGTCTGCAGTTGATGCCAAACGAGTTTTGATTTTATTTCCTACGAGGAACTTTAAGAACTTTTTTTTGCTGTTTTTTTTCGCTCCGATGTGTGAAGGGGGTGTAATGAGCCTAATTTGCACAGGGGTAAGAATTGGCTCATTAGGCCTAGTCATGGGACCAGTAGGCCTAGGCCTACCTAGCCTATGTCCAGCCTATGGAGGGAGTGTTGGCAATCAGTATAAACACTGCTATTTCCCTAACTTAAACCCTTTGAGTGACTAAGTAACTCACGGTGTTGGGGTGGATGGTTATAACCCTAATTATCACCATCGGAAGGCTAACCCAGTCGGTCCCATAACTGCCGACTCCGATCGCCGATTTTGTTGCGGAAAGCAAAGTGTTGAGGCGTATAACGGCGACTATAATCTAATATAAACACTTAGTTGGACACGTAATTAGATCTTTTCCTTGGGAAACGTAATATTTGCGAACGGAACTACGGTTGTTGTTGTTGTGAACAACATAACCTAAAAGACGTCGTCACGACTCTGTGAGTTGAGCAGACGGTGACAGGTGACAGAGCCTTCGCTGCTTCTTCTTTTCGCCGAGCGCGCCAATAAGCTGTTTTCTGGCAGAGACTGAAAAACAGTGGCCCCGGATATAGCTTTTTTTTAGCTTGTAACCAGCCGCTTTATCAACTGGGAAAAAAGGCTGGTGATTCATCACCGGAAGGTGTGAGCACATGGTGTGCTGATAACCCCTCAAACGACACTTGTGCCTACACTTCGGAAGTGACCGGTTCGTAATTCGAGTTCTGTTCTTCTGCGAATTCTTCCCCGGCCGCTTCAGATCGTGTGCTTTGGAGCTGATTCCGATCGACGTCTTCCAATACTTTTTGGTATTAAAGGTACGTCAGTGTAATTTCTGAATTTGTGTGTAGACGATCTGTAAACTTTTCTGAAAGTTGATCGTGACGCAGGATAGGGTTCCGAGACCTATCCTGCTTATCTCTTGGCTGTAACCAAGACTGGTTAAATTAATTATCTTGGTGCCGATTATCATTTAGTTTTCCTTTTGGGATATTTTCCAAATTCTTTAAACCAATTTAGAGTAATTGGTGATTTTTATCATTGGTTTAATTCCTAGATTTTCCTGCTGTTGTAACAGGCTTAGTCTTGTCCAAACCTGCTGTGTAACAGGAGTGTAAGGTCTGTCCTGCCCCTGTAATTACTGTTCACTAGTGAAATAGTTTAATTGTGTTTCTTGATTAGGGTAAACATTAACTATGGGTAACTAGTGTTAACTCTGAACATCTCACAGGCTAGGGAAAACAGCAGAGGGCATTTTACTTAGAAGGTGTTTCCAGATTTAGTCTGTCCTAAGTTGAATGTCATCTAGGTTGAATATAACTGAGCTCTCATATTTGAATATCTGATAACTACTGTGATTTCGATCCTCGACCCCTGGAATTATCCCAGCGACCGAGCTGAGCAATTCCAAGGCCTCTGACAACCCGTGACGTGATTTCCTGCGGTTCGGTGTACTAGTGTAACCGATCATCTTTTCTCTTACCAGGAAATATCCGTCACAACTTTAAAAATGTAAAAACCATAAAGATATTAACAAAGTCTACCACCAAATTGAAAATTTTGTTGAAAACCAGGAAGGATCAAATGGTAACTTTTAAAACCGGGAATTAAAATTATTATAGACACTTTTGGAATATCCACGATTTGTCAAAGTCTAATACAACCTGACATACTTAATTTTCTATGTATCTTTGGAGAGCAAACATTTTTATTAAAACTAAATCAAATAAATTTTACTATGCTATGCAAGGAAGATAAACTTAGAAGTGCAATTGAAACGTTTTGGCAATAACAGTAAGTATAAAAGACTTAGTCCTGACATTTCACAAGACAGCGCTGCAAAATAAATTCACTTTTACAGTGAAACTGTTGCAAATAACTTTTATTTAGTCTTGGTGATGTTTTAACTAAACTTGATTTAGGCCTATAAAGTTTTTATCGTAAATCTGTATCGTTACTGAGTTGTTATGTTTTTGAAATTAGTTTCGTGCGTTATTTATTAAGTACGTCATGAACTATCATAAAATTGAGAAGACCATAAATAATCTAGAAAATTATATTTATGTTAACTTCAAGTGTACTTATAATCTTTTAATTTAGCCTCTAAATTCTGATGTGCCTGGAATTTAAATAATTTAAGTATAGGGGTTCCTTTTTACAATACTTAGAATGATAAGAAAAAGAAAACGCAATACCAACTGAAGAAGCCAATTCAAGTCAAAAACAAGTTTGTTTTCATAAATTAAAATATTCACAAAAAATGTGCACGGAGAGTATTTCCACAAGAGGTGATGAGGACCTATGCACGAAACGAGTTTTTAACTAATTCATAAAAAAAAACATAAGATATCGTTCCGTTATCGTTACAAATGAATACTTTGAAGAAAAAAATAAAAATAAAATGTCGAGACAGCATCAAACATTTAATACATAAAATCAAACTTTAAATCAAACATCCAAGTACTGAGACGTTTTTTGTAATTGTATGCGTGTGGTATTAACACATTAATCACTATAAAGTAAAATGTTTGCAAACTGTATTTGACAAAGATAAATTAAGCTAAGAAGAGCAAGCAATATTCAGAATGTAAAGAGCAAACCCCATCTGATAACCCGTTTACACACCGTACGATACTTGCATGCCTCTTTTTTCCGTGGGCAATTCCTAAACAAAACCTTGAAATTTAAAATAGACTTGTCAAATTTCTCGGAACACTTTGGGGACCTAGAGTGTGTTTCATACGTAAAGTTAAACGTTGAATTTGATGTTGAATAGGGCTTCTCTGATATAATTCCTGCATTATGAATATCAAAACCAGCAAAAGTGATTAGCTCGAATATAAATTCTAAACAGTCTCTCCAATTATAATGAATATAAAAACACATAATGAAAAAATATAAGGAAATATAAAACATATTTTATAAGGAAAATAATTTAGATTGCTCTCTCTGGTTCTCCGTTAATCACGAAAGAGAAGCTCATCTAAGGCGCCGCGCCGGACTCCAGCTGCGAGAGTTTCTACACTTCACTTAACTCTTGTTTACTTTTGCAGATTGTTTCTCCTTCGAAACAACTATCCACATCCATAACCAATAAAAGGATTTGAGAGAGGGATACTAAATATTAAAATATATTAAGAAAGTGTTGCGATCAGTATGAACATAAAAAATAGTGTCTAAAACCCTTTCTTCCTCAGTTTTATGTTGTTTAAAACATACCTTTGATTGGTCTGAATAGTTTTGAATATGTTAAGAACGGGAATAATACCCCCGTCGCAGCAGACCTGCGTACTCAGCGAATTTCCATAGGATTTATTTTGTATATGTGAGCATTCAACTTGTTTGAAGGAAAGTATCATTTGAATACGTTAAGTAAATAATATACTAAAAACGCATATTTAATCATTCATGAGCTTTAAACATGAGGAAAATTAACAAAGAGACCATGTTGGTTTTCATTAGTAATACATACACTTTTGTATTTTATATAATTCTTAGTCTTTTAATTTTTAATAACTGTAATCTTGTTATAGAATATAAATGTCAACAAACATATAACCAATGAACTCAAAACAAACAAATAATTCAATCTCATGAAAAAATTAAATTCAATCATATGGTCAGTTTTATAGTAATTAAAAAATCCCTGTTGCAACAGACCTACATCTCCAGCCAATTTCAATAAAACATATTATCAATCCTCATAATTAAACATATCATATATTATGCTACATTTTCAGGCAGTTTAGACCGAGACATCCCCCCCCCCTCCAAATGCTCTTACTTTCTTTATTAAATTTAAAAATAATTTGTATATTTTGATATAGTATATATTTTCTGCAAAATCTTGATCAATGAACTCTAACTATTCAAAATAAACACAAATAAAATATTCAACACCTGCAAATTTAATCATATGTTCAGAATTGTATTTTTAAAAATATCTCAAATCAGGGTGACTATACTTTTTGGAGGGAAAAATTAAAAACAATATTGGACAACGTACTGTGTCTAGCACATCCAATACTATCCAATATCTAAGAAACGGATTGACGTAGAATAATAATTCAAAATGCTAAATTGTTTGTTTTTTAAGTTGAATTCATTTTTGACAATTAACTTTAAAAATAATTAGTAAAAAGGTGTTAAATCTTGAAAATAAATTTTATTTTGTGAAAAAAAACCTTCTTAGAGTAAATCAATCTTGCTGGTTTGCGAACTCGAAGTCATGAATGACGCTTTACACGTTTGTTCCAAATTTCATCAAGATCGGACCTTTTTTACAAAAGTTATCGCGCCTACGGACAGGTATATATATATATATATATATATATATATATATATATATATATATATATATATATATATATATATATATATATATATGAAAATGAACGAACGGTGTTTTTGGGGTCTAGGGACCTCAAAATGAAAAAATAACATGGTCCCGGGCTTAAGTCTTACCGTGCCGCCTACGGTAATAGCTACTTCCCTATAGGGGAAATTCGCTAAAAGGAGGTTATTTTTCACCTTTGTTTTTCCGGTCGGTGCGAAAATATTGACTAAATATTAATAACCATATAATAGTCATGGGTCAGACAAATTGGTGTTAGGCATTAAAATTTTTCCAACACCTTTGATGATACAACGCTAAAAAAATATTAGTAATTAAAAAAATCAAATATAAATATTTACTCCCTACAAAATTCCAATAGGTTTACATTACGCCTACATAGCGGTTTTATTCAGTCATAAAGAAAAACAACAATAAATAATCCGAATTTTAAACATGTTAAAAAAGAAACACAATATTTGCAAATATACTTTACACCTATCTACACAAAAAAGAGCAACAATTAATATTAAAATATTTCACAAACCATTAAATGTTTTTTAATAAGATTTAGGATCCCTGAGGAGTAGGCTGTTTAGGGGTTCCTTGCATGAATAATAGTAGCTTTCGAAGAGAAAAAGTGGTTCTTTTTCATGCGTAATCGTATTTTATAAATTTTTTTGAGATTAAGCACTATCGGACACTTTTGCTCCGAGTGATGAACAACGTTCTTATCATAGTGCGGGAAAGAAGCTTATAATCGTTGAAATTCTTACCGTAAAGTGATTTTTTGATGTTGACCCATAAATTGTCATACACGTATTATTTACATTCCTTCTATTTACAATCGAAATATTGAATATAGTGTACCATAATTATTTCAGTATGATTTTTTTTATCATTTTACATTCAAGCGCAATTTAACGGACGTCTTAGTAAATGAAAAACAGATAATGAAAAACAAAAAAGCATAAAGATCATAGTATGTTAAAAAAGAATATTCAAACCAAGCATCCAACTGCTTTAACAAATGCTCTCAACTTACAGTTTAATATTTTGTTACAGTAAATTTGCTTAAAACAATTATATTACTGTATTTTCAGTCATGAAACTATTAATATAAATTAATCAACCAATCTACTCTAGATAGAGAAAACAACCAATTCCTCAATTCCAACTATCATACCTAGTATGACTTATAAACATGACATTTGATTTTTAAGCTGAATATAATGTAGGTTTAATGCATATACACATCTCCTATTAAGCCTGGAGCTCAGTTAAAATTTAAAAATCAAATGTCAAATGTCAAATCAAATGTGCATTGTAAATCGCAATGTTGATTGGCGGGAATTGAACCTGGGAGCCTGTAGAACGAGGCAATCAACACCAAATCTGGCCGCTCCATCGCGCATAATTCTCTATAGTTATTTAACCCGCAGAATGTAATGAAAAGAATCACATTATATATTATAAACTCCATAGTGTCGCTATTTGCTAAAAAAAAACGTGAATGGCTCATCGTGACTGGAGGGTCGTCAGTTTATTGGCCTGGGAAGGGGAGGGTTCTCATGATCTGTGGGTGGGGGGGTGACGCGGATGTGTTGTCGTTGAGGGGTAGGAGCCCAAGGACAACTAGGGAGGGTACATATAAAAAGGTACATGAAAAAATGAATATATTTTTGTGCTACCTACTTCCAATCCAATTTCCCTGCAGCACTCGATTACTGCTTTGTTTTAATATGACAATGACGTTCAATTTGCTTTCTTTCAAGATTGAATGTTATTTTTAATATTCAATTTCCTTATTTCTGATGAATCTTGTTTTGACAGATTATCAATTATTTTTCCTTGATGAAAAAATATTTGTTTAAAACGTAATAGGTTATTTTATGAGTTTATTCACACATTTGCATGGATAATACAATTTTGAAATAGTACTAAAATTCAAGTTTGAGTTATAATTGTATAAATTGTGACTGACATTGTTAAAAAATAATAACACAAATTACCATAATTATTTCTCTTATATAATGATGCAATAATTATCTAAAAACCATTTAATTTTAAGTTTTTAAATATCTGAGCAATTCATTTTTGAAATATTTGCTAAGAGAAAATAATATTTATAAATTAATACAGATCACAAATAATAATATGACAATAAATTGGATTATAAATCAGTACAAACAATTCACATTAAAAATTTTAGAATTTAAAATATAAAAAAATCATCCACTTTTTTGTAAATGTGTTGGCACAAAGTGTATTATTTGGAATAAAATTAAATATTTAAAAATAATAGTTTGAAATGTTTTGTAAAATAAAATGTTTTTGTTTTTACTTTGAATGACTAATGACATTGGCATTTGCACTGGATGAAAAAAATTGCAAAATTACGCATAGGTTTGTCAATTTTAACGTTTACTATAAAAGGTACAAGGAAACCTTTTGATTTCATTTTAGGTCAATTATAAACTTCAAAAGATTTTTTTTTGTTTGGGGAGGTAACATTGAACGAAAACTTAATTGGCCCTAAGCCACCCGAGAAAAGCTGGGAAAGTCTCATTTATTGTGCTTTTTTGTTTCTTATATTGTACTGTCTAAATTGGTTTAGAAGCTGTCAACTTTGCATTCAAAATAAAATAATAATATTTCGTTTGTTTTACCCTTCTTTTATCTATATTTCGTAGCGAAAAACATAAGTTTTGCCGGTGATTAGAATTTTTCAAATATTTAATTTATTAATCATTATTTAATAACATATAAACTTAGCTATGGTCAATCAACTTGATGAAACCAAATACTAATTATTTAAAGTGCTTAAGTTATTTGAAAAGTATTTTGACAATAAATGACAGGTCATGTAAAAGGGTAACAAGAGAAAACTTAAAATATCGGGTCATGCCTGAGCGGGGAGAAATTAGTTCTTCATTCTGAGGTTCGTCGCAATAAAAAAAAACATACCTGTATATTTTAAAGGCAGACTTTTAGACTATAAAGGACAGAAGTGAAAGCAACTTCAACAAAAAGGAATAATACATCAAATCTTGTATATCAAGTTTATAAATAACCATAGCGTGTCCCATCAATATTCTAACATGAAATTATGCATCATTAAATATGCTTAGTATAGTGTTTAACCTAACTAGGCTTGAGTTTACACAATATCCGTATTGGCAGCTTGTGTAAACACCGCCCCTTGACATACAAGCTAGAATCTAGTATAGACATACGTCAACATCATGCATACGTGTACACCAACATTTAGATATGCTCTACGTTCCAAACGCGCCTTTGTAATGTTAGCAAAGCCATTCCAAACCAGTTTAAATTGATTGATTGATGAGTTTTTACAGAAATGTTTAAATAATTACTTATTGTTATACGTTTTGGTTGCAGGAGTCAGTTTAGCTGGATCAGACGCCCCCAACTTCAAATCGAAAGGTCAGACGTTCAGAGTCGTAGCGGGAGAAACCCTGGTTATGCCGTGTGCCGTCGACAACCTAGGTAAGGCATATCATTTAAATGATAAGAATTTTAATTCTTGAAATAGTTGTCAAATAAATGACGATTATTTTACATGTGTCCCTTAAAGGCGTCACACATCTTAATAATGTTATTCTTTTGATGAAGTTAATCCAAAAAATTCATTGGATTCTTTCTCGTTTTGTTTAGCGTCTATCGGTCTGTATGGGTTTTTAATACTATTTGTTATAACATTTAAACTACATTTAATGATGTCATCTCCAAACTTTACAATGGTTACTGTATAAAAAGTTCTTAATAATACAGAACTTTATAAACGCTCAACAATTTAAAATGTTATTTCCACACAATTATAAGCTTAGCACAAATAAGTGAAAAGTCAAACTTTCTGTAGTTTTTTATTCAAAAAAGCTCAAATATACCCTCCATTTTCATAGTAACAGAAGAGAATTGAAATTTCTCTGTTAATAGTGCTTATAACGACTACTGTGAACTTTATAAATATAACTTTTGCACCCTTTTTGTCTCTTTTTGAGGTTCCGTACTATAAAAATTTTTGACACATTAATTTAATTGGTATAAGGTTGAAACTATGTTACCTATACCAATCACAAATGGCAATTTGCTATATGATAATACGCTATGCTATGTGTATAATTAAGATATAGAACAGTCAATTCAAAAGTGATGGAGGGAATAATATATCCGGAGGAGAAGAAATATAATGGCCTGAATCGATCAAGAGAGATGAATTCAGCTGCTAACGTCTCTACTGTTAGAGTTCACTCACCGAAACTCAAAATGAACGATTTATCATCCCTCCAACAATCTTATTCTTACACCGTTTCATTAGAAATAAATTTGTAACATCCAATAACTAATAAGTTTGTAGATTATTTCAAATATGGTTTTTTTTAATTTTGTTGTAATTATTATTTTCAAATAAAATAATTGTTATTCATAATTGAGGTTTGATAGGAACACAGCCTTAAAATTATATTTTGTTATTATAAGACTTGTCTATTGAATTTTAAAGTAAATTGTTGATGGTAGACGAACTACTAGGACTTAAGTTTCAGTATATTATATTGTAACTAAGTGAAGATATAAACCTCTACAGAATTTTATTGCACTCAAAAGAATGAATTGGAGTTTTTTCAGAAAGACTATACAATACTTAAGTTCTCCATAGGAATCGCGTAGATTAGGGATCAAAATACTCAAGGCGTTATATTTAAATGGATATGTATACTTAAATTTTTTTTCAATGTAGAAATCATAAATTAATATCAGTTTAATATTATACTAGTTAATACTAGTTTCTTACTTGTTGGATTACTAAAACAAATGCAAATTATAAAATAATATTCTACTTGATAATGAACAAATCACAGTAATAGGTTTATAAACGTCTACATAACTTCTCAAAGGAACAGCATACGCAGTTGGTGGTTTGGCGTTTGGATTGACATACTATTATGTGGACGACAGTTGCTCACTGTGGTCTATGATGAGTTAATACCAGGTAAACGTCCACAAAGGAAACAATTGTACTGGTTAACTGCCCCAACGTCATCCCTAAACACATTAGTTACTGTCCCTGCATTACATATATGACGTAACTGTCCTCTAAACAGCTAGTAGCCGATCTGTCAGACTATCTCTCTTTAGCCGCAGGCCATCTAACCATAAAGCCTGCTGCCAATTGGCGTTTTAAAGGCCTTGAAAACTAGAGACATAAAGAACATTAAACATGCATGTACATTCATTCTTCCTCAGTCAAGGACTCACATTAAGAAATAGTTTACGGAGTTTATCAGAACTCAAGGTTTTCCAGTCGAGCAATGAAAAGTTTGCGAATTAATATTTCACTAGCCAGAATGGCAAAAACGCTTCTGTGGTCACATAGATCGCTGGTCATTCACCACCTAGGTGGATAACTTACCTAGGGCTGGCCTATCATTTAGGTTTAAATTAAAGTATAATTAAGATATAGAACAGTCAATTCAAAAGTGATGGAGTGAATAATATATCCGGAGGAGAAGAAATAAAATGGTCTGAATCGATCAAGAGAGATGAATTCAGCTGCTAACGTCTCTACTGTTAGAGTTCACTCACCGAAACTCAAAATGAACGATTTATCATCCCTCCAACAATCTTACTCTTACTCCGTTTCATAAGAAATAAATTTGAAACATCCAATATCTAATAAGATGGATGGTACCTAGGTTATGGGTTACTTACAACTTCAAGAGAACCTTTCACCAAGTTATCCTCTAATCCTGGGCTTATTTCCAGGAACGTATGTACTCCTGTGACGGCGCCTCTGAACCTAAACTTATTTCCAGGAACGTATGTACTCCTGTGACGGCGCCTCTGAACCTAAACTTATTTCCAGGAACGTATGTCCTCCTGCGGCGATACCCCTAAACCCGAGCTTATTTCTAGGAACGTATGTCCTCCTGTGGCGATACCCCTAAGCCTGAACTTATTTCCAGGTACCTATGTTCTCCTGTGGTGACGCATCTAAACCTGAGCTTACCTCCAGGAATACATGTAGTCCAGTAAAAATACTGTTTAACCTAGAACAAATTGCAACATGAGCGTTTTTGACGGTATTCTGCTAAAAAAAAAATGTGCATATTAACATATCCAAAATCGGACAAAATCGGACCATGGGAAACCCCTTAAAATCACGTTTCAAAATGGCGGCTTTTTTAACATTGGAAAGTTTTTGGATAAAGCCACTCGGTTGCATTTTTTATCTACATTTAACAAGATATTGATTTGGGACCACCGCCAATAATTTTTGAGTGGCTAGTCGTGCATTTTGACAGGGTGAAAATTTTTGGCCGCCATCTTGGATCCGCCATATTGGATTTATAATATTTTTTTCAAATGTAAAGGTGGTCGTGTGACACATAATTTAGAACTAGATTTTTACGCTGATTTCAATGCTGAAGTCCGTTTTCAAAAATATCGATTCGTTTTTAAGATATGCTCAAAATAAAATTCCTCCCTGTACATTTCTTATGGGGCTAAATAAATGATAAAACTTTTCCGATTATTTCTCTTATATCGCAGGAACCAAGCAAGGCTTTTAGTTCGTTTTAGCGAATTTCCCCTATAGGGAAGAAGCTATTACTGTAGGTCTCATGGTAAGACCTAAGCGCGGGACCATCATAATTTTTCGTTTTGGTGCCCCCAGATATCAAAAACACCATTCGTTCAAATTTGTATACATATATATATATATATGTGTGTCTGTAAGCACGATAGCGCTCGCAAAAATGGTCCGATTGCAATGAAATTTGGCATAGGCGTGTAAAGTAGCAATTATTTGGATGAGTTCGAAAACCAGCCCGATCGGACCACTGGAAGGGGGGGTAAAGGGGGATAAACCCCCCCCAAAAATGGGTTTTTTGGGGTTTTCACATATAAAAATCAAAATAATCCAATTTTAATTAGCACCATTGAATTCAGCTCGAAAAAACAAACAATTTAGTATCTTGAATCATTTCTCTATGTCCATTGGTTACCGAGATATTGTAAGTGGTAAACACAGTACGTTGTCCCAATGTTAACCTTATGGGAAATAAGTAAAATTCTATATCTCGCTTATTTCTCAAAATATCTTAATAAAACTTGGTTTGTGGCTTCATCTAAATAAGATCTAATGTATTTTAGTCTAAAACCCCCGAAATTTCCATTTTTGTGGCAGCAAACCTGCATACTCATTCCCCATGTTATCCTTATGGGAAATAAAAAATTCTATATCTTCTTTATTTTTTGACAAATCTTGATAAAAGTTGCTATATGGTTTCTCCTGGTTCAGATCTACGAAACATTGAATTGAAAACACCCAGTTTTAATGGACCTGTTGCAGCAAACCTGCACACTCATTCTCCATGTTATTCTTATGGAGCTTACAAAAACATGTTAAATCTCACTTTCTTGGATTGAAACATGTTCTTTTGCCTTTGAAATTCGCTGAGTATGCAGGTCTGCTGCAACGGGGGTATTGATCTTAAAATGATGAGTGATTGCTTAGCTATTATTTGGGATGTTGATCACTAAAATCGGGCAAGTGTGAAACGAGCTATAAAGCTAAATGCTACATGAAAATTGATTTTTTTAAATTTGTTTTTTGTTAAAGATTTATATCTCAGGTTTGAAATGAGTTAAAAAGTTCCTTCTGGTGTAAAATTACTCGGTAAAGTATAAGCTTTCATATAAACTATAACTAATCGAAATCTGACTAATATAAATGGAGTTATGATCCATAATTCAACTTAAATTCTTCTAACTTTCGAAATTTGTCACCACTTAAAGACTTATATCTCCAAATTTAGCTGAGACTCAGGCCTAATTAAGGTCTTAATTAACTCAGTACATTACTGGCTTTAATTTAAGCTCTTAACCATTTAAATGGGTTGAGTTAGACGCGAGTTATGGACCTTTAATTAAAAATAAAAATATTTTTTTCAGAATTTTTAATTTAGTTAAGGACGGGTATCTCCAGTTTTGTTTAAGGAATATAGGTTTGAATGGTTTCAAAACACTCAGTAAGCAATCAGCTTTCATTTGAGCCATTGATCATCAAAATCGGACAAGTTTGGAGTGAGTTATATTGTTTTTATTAATTTTTTGTAACTAAATTTTGTGTCACATTTAAAGCTTACAGATATCAATGAAACCAACCATTTACCTATTTTAAAGGGGAGACTGTGTAATCCAGAAATGCTAAACATAATTGTCCTCCACTAACTCAGATATGTAGAATTCATTGAAAATGTGTTCATCGCGATTTATCTACAGGGTGTTCCTCAAATTAAGGCCAAGGTAAAAATATCACAATATTGTTAAGTAAACCTATACCACGTTTTATATCATTTTACAGGTCCTGCTGAACGGGACATTTTGAGGAAAACTGAACTAAATTATCTCTAGCCGTTTCAAAATTGCGGAAATTTTAGAGACATTTTCCAATATTTACGGAAAACATTGGATTTTTTAAACCACTACAAGTATTTTAGTTCTGTTTAGAAATTCTTAATCCTTGTCAACTCAGTTTTGCTATGGTAACTGCTATGACCACCTACTTATTATATAAAATCAACTATAGTTCCTATGGAAACCAAATAAAAACTATAAACATTATTCAAAACACTAGTGAGAAATAATGCATACGGGATGAAACTTAAAGGGATATTAAGGACCTGGAAAGACGCATGTTTTGCCTGGGTAGATGATATACCTTTGGTGCGAAATTTCAGCCTATTCCCCTCGGAAGTTTTTGCATTTACCTGAAACAACTTACACAAAAACAACACCGAAACGACCTTTATTTCATTTCATATTATATAAATAAATAAATAAATACACACATAAATAAATAAATATATATATATATATATATATATATATATATATATATATATATATATATATATATATATATATATATATATATATATATATATATACCGGGTGTCCCATAATAATAGCCCCCCCCCCCTAACTTTTTCCTATATTTTTTCAAATATAAATTTTACTCCACCCCCAAACATTATTGGGTAGTTAATACTTCATTTTGATAGGGTACTCAATTTTGGCCGCCATCTTGGATTCGCCATATTGGATCCAAAGTAATTTTTCCAAATGTAAAAGTGGTGTTGTGACCCATCATTTCAAATTAGATTTTTTCACTGATTACAATGCAGCAATCCGTTTTTTAGTATCTCAATTAGTTCTCAAGATATGCGTAGTTTTAATGAATTTATTTTCAACAAATTTAAACATTAAAAATTGATAAAATAGGCCCATAACCACAAAATAATGATAGATAGTGACGAATAACCACCACCAGTCATTGTTGAGCGCTTTACACTTAACTTTCACCGATGTAAATGTTTTTTCCGCCATATTGGATCCGCCATTTTCGAATGAGGCAAGTTATTTCAAATATGAAGTTGGTATTGTGACCCATCATTTTAAAATAGCGTTTTACGCCAAATTCAATGCTGCCACCCGTTTTTAGCTATACAACTTAGTTTTTGAAAAATTCATGTTTTTTGAGATATTTATTAGAAACATGTCAATATCTTGAAAACTAAACACTATAATAAAAAACGGGTTGTGGCATTGAATTGGGCGTAAAATTTTAGTTTGAATTAATAATGGGTCACAATACCAACTTCATATTTGAAATAACTTGCCTAATTTCAAAATGGCGGATCCAAGATGGCGGCCAAAACATTTACATTGGTGAAAATTAAGTGTAAATCGCTCAACAATGACTCAAGAATCAAGAATCAAGAATCCTTTATTGTCATAAACTTTAAGAAGCATGGACAAACGTCATACAAACATATGTACAGAAATAATAAAAAATACAGTGCATGTATATGACTCTTACATATAACATAAAAACAAACCTCTCCTAATCATCAGTAAGGTAATCCTGAACACTGTAATATTCCTTGGATACCAAAAAAGACCGCAACTTTCTTTTGAACCTGGCCTCGATTGATTCGGCTTTGATGGAATTCGGGAGGGAATTGAAAAATTAATTACATTGAAGAAGGTCTGTTTTTCAAAAAATGTGGTTTTGTGCTGTGGAATGGTTAAAGTCAAGGAATGTCTAAGGTCGTAACAACTGTTATTGCGAAATTGGAAGAAATGTTTGTTTTTAAAGTAGGAAGAAAGACATTCATATATGTACAGGCAACTAAATGTAAGCAGATTATTCGTGGAGAAAACACCTCTACATGAATCATTTCTTTGAAGTCCAAAAATCAACCTAACCGCTTTCTTTTGTAAAATGAATAGGGACTTTGTCCTTGAAGACTCGGCTCCCCAAATTGCAATACCATAACTAAGGTGAGGGAACAGACAACCATAATAGGCAGTAAGTAAAACTTGGGCGTTTGCAAAATTGGACAATCTGCGAAGAATGAAAATGCAGCTGTTTATCCTGCGTGAAACTTTATGAATGTGGTCTGAAAAATCGAGGCGAGGATCAATGGTCAAACCCAAAAAAGTTGCCTGCTGGCAAGATTGAATTTCATTGTCACCTAAGAGCAATGTTGAAGTGTCACCAAGAGGATTACGCAATTTAAAATCCATGAAGAGTGTTTTCTCAGTATTTACAGAAAGGTTATTCTCTGTCATCCACTGGACAAGAAAATTACTTTGGATGAAAGACTCAATCTCAAGATTTTCACGAGAACCACTACTGATGTTCAACGACGTATCATCAGCGAAAAGGCAGAGGTCGACGTTTGATACACTCGATTTTATGTCATTGACGAATAACAGAAAAAGGACCGGGCCGAGCACGGAACCTTGTGGAACCCCGCTAGTAACAAGTATTTCACTTGATCTGACAGATGATACGCACCCTTTACTATCCAAAAATGGTACTTCCACTACCTGTTTTCTGCCTTCCAAATACGAGAAAACCCATCCAAGAGCATTGCCTCTAATTCCGAAATGTTCTAACTTTTTCAAGAGTAATTTATGATTTACCATGTCAAATGCCTTGCTCAAATCTAAAAATATTCCAAAAACATGATTATGATCATCTAATGATTTTGATACATTTGATATGAAACTAAACATAGTGTCAATAGTAGAAGAGTTTTTCCTAAATCCGAATTGTTTTTCAAAAAGGACTCTGTGATCATTAAGGAAAGAATTTAAACGATTCAAAAACAACTTTTCTAAGATCTTTGAAAATGTTGAGAGTAAGGAAATGGGTCTATAATTGCTTCTGTCTAACCTACTGCCTTTTTTGAGGGGGCTTCACAATTGAAGTTTTAAGGGCATCAGGAAACTTCCCTTCAGCGAACGAATGATTTGCTATGATAGATAAAGGTCCCGCTAAGCAATGTGCGACACTCTTTAGTAGTTTAGAAGAGATGCCATCGAAACCAGCAGAATTGCTACATTTCAAAGATCTTATAATCTGGATCACTTCATCCTCACTGGTTGGATACAGGAAAAGAGAAGATAAGCAAGGTGGAACAGATAAAGGACGGCTTAAAGCTACAGGGTCTTCAAGGAAAGCATGGGAACTAAAAAAGGCATTAAAGGTATTTGCGATTTCATCCGGATTTGAGAGAACGTCACCATTTTCTGAGGATATTGTAAGTGTTTTGAAGGACTTATTCGAGATTTTATTTGGAATAGTTTCATTGACAATATCCCAGACAGCCTTGGGCTTACTACCAGATGAGTTAAGATGAGCAAGAACATTTTCTGCTTTTGCAGCTCTGACCGCAGCCCTATATTGCCTTTTAAGATTAGTATACACAACTTTCCGGGGGTCCAGTGGATCAAAATGTTTTGTCAATTGAAATAAATCAAAGAGATCATCACGCATCTGCAACAATTGAGGATCCAGCCTAACCCGTGAATAAAAACGTTTTTGGCGAATCTTTATTCTTCTGCAGGGGAATGATAGATCAAAATAATAATTCAGAGTAGAATTAAAACTGTCAAATGCCTTATTTATATTCTGAGCCGATAAAACCAGATCCCAACATTCCTTTTCCAAGAGAGTTTTGTATATACGGATGTTATCATCGTTAAAAGACCTTGTGTGCTTGAACTTGGGAACATCACCGAACAAATCAGAGACCAACTTAATATCAGATACTTGAGCATGATGATCAGATATACCAGCCATTACAACTTCTGTGTTAAATGTTTGAGGACTTACATTACAAAATACATTATCAATGAGGGATTTACTACCATTGAATTCCCTTGTATACGAATGAACTGTATCATACAAGCCAAAAGACAACATAGCCTCAGAAAAGTTCTCGGAAGAAAAGTCAGAAACAGATAAATCAATATTAAAGTCGCCTGCAACAATGGATCTCATGTTAGGTTTGGAAAAGTGCTCAAGGCAGAAGCAAAGACGCTCTAAGAACTCAACAACGCATTCATTTGTTCTATGAGGGGGTCTGTACACAGCCAGCAGGAAGTACGAAATGTCTTCTAAGTCAAAGGTTACAGCTGCAAATTCGCAGAAACCCTCGATACAGAACCTTTCAACATCTACTTTCCGGTAACAAAAACCATCCCTAACCATTATGCAAACTCCTCCCTTATCCATAGTTGATCTGCAATAACCAGATCCCACAGTGTAATCAAACAAACAGAAAGAATTCAACTCATCTTCACGAAGAAAATGTTCGGACATGCAAAAAATAGTAGGGGAAGCACTCTCAACAAAAATTTCAACTAGGTTGATCTTGGCCAAAATGCCTTGAATATTCTGATGGGCAATTCTAAGGACATTGCCACTGACCTTAGACAATGAGTCTGGGTGTACTAAGTCGGTAGAGGTGGCCAAAGGATTGGGCATAAAAAATTCATGTGAGGATGTGAAGGATAGCTACTTGGCTGTGGATTGACTTGAGAGATGGTTGTGACATAGTTCTCTTTTTGAACGTTTCTACTGTTGTTTAAGTGTTTTCTTACTGTTGACTTTACATGGTGGTTATTCGCCACTATCTAGCATTATTTTGTGGTTAAGGGCCTATTTTATAAATTTGTAGTGTTTAAATTGGTTGAAAATAAATAAATTAAAAGTATCCATATCTTGAGAACTAATTGAGATATTAAAAAACGGATTGCGGCATTGTAATCAGTGAAAAAATCTAATTTGAAATGATGGGTCACAACACCACTTTTACATTTGGAAAAATTATTTTGGATCCAATATGGCGTTTCCAAGATGGCGGCCAAAGATTTTTACCTAGACAAAGTGCACGACTATCCACTCAAAAGTTATTAGCGGTGGTCCCAACTCAATATCTTGTTGAATGTAGATAAAAAATGCAGCCGAGTGGCTTTTTACAAAAACTCTCCAATGTTAAAAAAAACCCGCCATTTTGAAACGTGATTTTTGGGGGTTTCCCGTAGACCGATTTTGTTATATTTTGGATATGTTTGAATAAGTATTTTTTTGTTATATTTTCATGAAAAAAGGTTGTGTTGCAGTTTGGTCTAAGTTGGTGAGCATTTTAACAAAGTAAAAAATTTTTTTTTAAATAAATTCGTTATATCTTAAAAACAAAAACAGATTTTTGAAAACGGATTTCAGCATTGTAATCAGCGTAAAAATCTAGTTCTAAATGATGTGTCACATGACCACTTTTGTATTTGAAAAATTATTGAATCCAATATGGCGGATCCAAGATGGCGGCCAAAATTTAAAATCCTATGAAAATGAAGTATTACCCCCCTAACAGTTTTCTGTAGCATTCCTAATTTTATATCTCTAGAGGTATGGTTGAAAACTAAGAGTAAATCTTAATTTTAAATTTTTCCATTGTAATCCGCCATTTTGAAACGTAATTTTAGGGAGTTTCCCATGGACCGATTTTGTCCGATTTTGGATATGATAAAAAGCACATTTTTTTAGACAGATTTCCACAAAAAACGCTCGTGTTGCAATTTGTTCTAGGTTAAGGGTGTTTTTTACGTAGATTTACTGGACTAATGTACTCCTGTGGTGACGCCTCTAAACCTGCACTTATTTCCAGGGACGTACGTCCTCCTGTGGCGGCGCGACAGTCTGATCCTGACAGCGGACAAGCTGAGGGTGACCCGGGACCCGAGGGTGTCGCTGGTGGACGGGTACAACCTGAGGATAGTGAACGTCACGTCTCAGGACGCCGGCGAGTACGTCTGTCAGATCGCTGCCGAGGTGGCCCGCGACCAGATACACAACGTGCAGGTCCTTCGTGAGTATAAATAGTTATTTTGGATGCTGTCGAGATCATGTGTATGAAATATTTATTCGTGTCAAAGATTAATTTGACATGAATTTTGTCAAATTGTTTTAACACATTTGTACTTACGGTAACCGTGACGGTGAACCAATATAACGAATGTAAATTTATGTAAAGTTATTTCACATTAAGATTTATTGTAATGGATCCAGTATTTTAAGCTCGAATAAATTCAGGAAATTAACTGATCATGGAGGTATTTGATCGGATATTTAGTTTAAATATTTTCAGAGAACCACCTTCTGAGTATTCTCTTAAGAGTCTTATTTGTTTTTTTCCTCGTCGCTCTTTTACATGGTAAATATTATTATGTCTATTTCCATGTTACTACTAAGATCCTTTTCAACCAATATATACAGGAGTATCAAACCTAAATCTACTATAACATTACACTCAATAAGTAAGAGATTTTTGTTAAAAGAGGTTGATTTAATTCGAACGAAGTGAGTTATACTCGACTTGAAAATCACTCTTTGTGAACTAACTCCTCTTTTATTATTTGATGAAAATTCGTGAAATCTGAACTACATCATATTTATATCCCGAAGATTGTTTTAACCTATAAATGAGTAGTTAATTATACGTTTAAATATTCATTTTTTTAGTTAATAGCTGTTTATGACGGAGGACCGAGGTTAAATTTAATTTAATACTTTAACTTTGAAGTGAAGTGAGGTGATATTAACAATTATTCAAAATGGACTTTATACGTGAAAGAGAAAGTTGAGCATAGAGCGGGAGGAAAAAGTAGTTACCTTTAAAAAATGTTCGTTGTAGTGTGGTAGAGATGCGGTGAAAATCATGATGAAAAATGAAGCGGTGACCCAGGCCTGGGGAATCCAATGGACATGATGAAAAACTGCTTGATGTTCACTGTTTCCCGGTCGACCACAGAGTGACACACAGGTCGAGTTGACCGTTGAACTTCCAGGATGTCTTAACATGAGTAGGCTATTGTTAACTGTTTTGTATTGAAAGATAATGGATTCCGTGAGTTGGAGTGGTTTGTAGTGTGATTTTGTTAGGCCTATATGAAAATAATAAATATGCAAAACTCAAAAAATCCTTGTTTTTCCTCTTCATGTTAATTTATATTAATTAAAGAAATATTTTTCCCCTTCTTAGGATGAGAATTAGTATTATTTATTTTTAAATAGTCAAAAATAATTGCAAACAAAAAAAACACTGAACATTCCGCCCCCTTTGAACCAGCCCAGGTTCAACAGTAACAAAAAATTGACGCTAAATTAACTGAAAACATTGCAAAAGATGAGGGGGAATGTGGATTAGTCCTTTAAGCTTCTTTAGGTAGAGGGAAGACCATTACTGCAGGCCTTGTATACAGTCCAGTAGAGGTCCGCACTTTCACAACTCTGACAACACCATCCAGACCAGGTGAGGTAGCGACAACACGACCAAGTGGCCAACACAGAGGAGGGGTTCTTGAATCTTGAACTAAAACAAGGTCACCAATCTGCAGATTTTCTTTCTGAAGAGTCCATTTTGTTCTTTGTTGTAGAGTGTTTAAGTATTCTTTACTCCATCTATGCCAGAGATTTTGAGTGTAGGCCTGAACACGTTGCCAGCGTGTCAGACGGTTTGAAGACAGGTCCGTTAGGTTAGGTTCAGCGACTGCTGTTAAAGTTGATCCAATAAGAAAGTGACCTGGAGTTAGAGCACTAAGGTCCGCAGGATCTGATGACAATGGGGTCAACGGTCTCGAATTCAGGATCGCTTCAGCCTTGGCTGTTACAGTAAAAAATTCTTCAATCGTAAGAATGTCTTGATTAATAATTCTCAGCAGATGATATTTGAGGCTTTTGACAGCGCTCTCCCACAATCCTCCTTGATGGGGAGCAGAAGGCGGGTTGAAGTGGAACTCTATAGAATGGACATTACAAAAATCTAAAATTTTACTTCTACTTTCTGTCTCCTCAAAGAGCGATTTCAGATAGGAAGCAGCTCTCACAAAGTTCGTCCCGCAGTCCGAGTAGATCTTTGTCGGAAGTCCTCTCCGAGAAACAAATCGGGTCAATGTAGCGATGAAAGATGCAGTTGAAAGGTCTGTCACAGGTTCAAAGTGAACGGCTTTTGTAGAAAAACAGATGAAAACACATATGTAGATCTTGGATTGTTTGCTAGAACGTAGATTGTGAGATTTTGCATTGAAAGGTCCACAGAAATCCATGCCTGTAGTCTGGAAGGGTCGTGAGCAGTTCACTCTTGAGCCCGGTAAATCGCCCATGAGAGGTGTTGTATTCCGTGGTTTACACCTGAAACACCTTAAACATTTGAAGATGCGCATTCTAATAACACCTCTTGCGGATAGAATCCAATACTGCTGACAAATCAATGATTGAAGAAGTTGAGGTCCAGCGTGTAAATGCTTTAAATGAAAATAATCAATGAGCATGTTAACGATGTGATGAGACTTGGGAAGAAGTACAGGATGTTTACTAGAATAGCTAAGAGAAGAATGCTTAAGCCGTCCTCCTACTCGGAGAATATCTTCACTGTCTAGAAAAGGTGACAATCGTTGGATTTTGGTACTGCAGGGTTTTTTCTTCCTTAGGAGCTCGATGTCGTCTGAAAAAAACCTCTTGTTGAACTAGTTTGATTACTAAATTTTCAGCAATTCTAAGTTCCGAGAGAGAAGGCTTGTTAGAATTTTCATTTTGTCTAGGAATAGGCTTATTGCGACATTTCGCAATGAATCGCAGAACAATGACAAGGACATTTAATAATTTAGACCAACTTGAGTACCTAAGCAAAAGATCATTAGGCCTATTCTTTATGTCTGAAATGAGAACAGTCGTAGGATTGCTTTTTAACTCTGGAATTTCATCCTCTGGAAGAAAGACAAAGTTACTCGAAGGCCATTGGGAAGGTTGATCTGCCAACCACTCTGGTCCTGTCCACCAAAGTTGATGTTCTCTAAGCAGCGAAGGGGCGAGCCCGCGCGAGGCGCAGTCTGCTGGGTTGTCAGTGGTCCTTACATGGTCCCATGAATTTGTAGGAGTCAGTTCCTGTATTTCTGAGACACGGTTCGAAACAAATGTTTTTAATCTGTAAGGAGGAGTACTTATCCAAGCAAGTACGATGGTTGAGTCACACCAGTTTCGAATGAGCTCCACCTGATAATGACTAGAGAAAATCGTTACACAGTAACTCATTAATTTAGCAAGTACATGTGCTCCACACAATTCTAGGCGGGGTAATGAGACTGTCTTTAAAGGTGCTAGGCGTGTCTTGGAGATCAACTGTCGAATGACGCAGTTGCCATCACTAGTAGTGGTACGAAGAAACACAACAGCGGCATATCCTCGGAGCGAAGCATCTGCAAAACCATGAAGCTGGATTGAACAGCCTTTAGTTAAAGCCAAGGTTCTTGGAATAAGAATGTTTGAGATGCATGACAGTTCATCTACAAAGTTAAGCCAGGAGTCGGCCAAGTGTGAGGGTAAGGGATCAACCCAGTTCAAATTTTGTGTCCACAAATACTGCATAAAACATTTTGCTTTCATGGTTACTGGAGACAAAAAACCAACAGGATCAAAGATTTGAGCTAATAAACTTAAAACTAATCTTTTTGTGAGCTGCTGTGATGATGTAGGCTTATTAAGTTGAAATTCATAAGAGAAACTATCCGTAGTTGCCGACCAACGTAGGCCTAGAATGCTGAAATGAGCCTGTTGAATGGATTTATAAAAAAACATGGGTATTTCATGATGTTCAATTGGGATGTCTTCTAACAATTTTTGAGAATTAGATACCCACTTTCTTAACTCAAAACCACCTTTACCCATCAACTCAATCAGTTGATTCCGAAGTTCTAAGGCTT
The DNA here is from genome assembly GCA_035578135.1 of Flexamia atlantica. Taxonomy (NCBI): domain Eukaryota; kingdom Metazoa; phylum Arthropoda; class Insecta; order Hemiptera; family Cicadellidae; genus Flexamia; species Flexamia atlantica. The sequence goes on along the minus strand of JAQJVK010000004.1, from coordinate 34,544,654 downwards.
CGGCTTCGGAGTCATCACCGCCAACACAGTCATCCATGTAGGTCTGGTGTAAGAGAATATCCTTGGCAGCTGGGAAGGCATGTCCTTCGTCACAAGCAAGTTGATGTAAGGTTTTAATAGCTAAGAAAGGTGAACTATTCATGCCATAAGTGACTGTAGTAAGTTTATAAATAGACAATGGATCAGACTTCTTTTCTCGCCACAAGATAAGCTGATAGAGCTGATCATCGGGGTGTAACTTAATCTGGCGATACATTTGTCTTATGTCGCATGAAAACACAAAATTGTACTTTCGAAAATTAAGCAATATCTCGTGAACATCAGTTTGAAGTTTAGGTCCTGGCAGCAAAATATCATTGAGCGACAAGTTATTACTTGTCCGAGAGGAAGCATCAAAAACTACACGTAGTTTTGTTGTAGACGAAGTCTCTTTGGTGACTCCGTGGTGAGGCAAGAAAAAATGTGGTTCCTTTACAGGTAAATTGTCATGAAATATAGTCATGTGACCAGAGGAATGATAATCTTTCATAAAATCAATGTATTTTTCTTTAAATTCAGGTTGTGAAGAAAACTTATTTTCAAGTGATGTCATTCTAAGTTTGGCTGAGTTGAGAGAATTACCTAATTCACTATGGTTAGGCTTGAAAGGTAATCTTACCACGTAGCGTCCATCCTGTTCACGATAGTGGGTTGTTGAAAAATGATCGATGCAATATTGGTCTTCATCCGAGAGTTTCGAATGCTGCGGCGGCTCTTCAAGTTGCCAAAAACGTTGTAGAGAACTGTGGAGATCAAAGTCATTTAATGACAATAGTGATGTAAGAAAATTACTTGGATTTGTGTCACTGAGACAAGGTGTCTTACCCATGATTGCAAAACCAAATATGGTACCTACCACTTTAGGCAAGTTTTCACCAAGGGAATGCACCACCCCTGTAAAAATGTCAGCAAAAAGTTCGCATCCCAATAAAATATCTATCGGTCCAGTCAGGTGGAAAGAGGGGTCTGCTAGGCTATATTTCTTAACACTAGAAATAACATCTGGATGGACTTGAGTTCTTGGAAGAGGTGAAGTTATTTTATCCAAAATTACCACAGTGTGGTTAAGTGCAACTGACTTGCCATTAAGAGTCTCTAAGTCAACAGTAGTGACACCTTTATACTTTGTACTAAGTCCTGATATTCCATCAATAGGTAGAACAGATTTTGATCTTACAACATTTAATAGTTGAGCAGCACGCTCGGAGATAAATGAGCATTGAGAGGCAGAGTCAAGTAATCCTCGGAGAACATGAGTATGTCCGGAGGAAGATTTAACTTTCACCAAAGTGGTGGCAAGAAGAACTGTAGTATTGCAATTAACAAATTTATCAGCCTTACAAACCATAGAGGTCTTACCTTCAGCTTCAGGAATACCTCTAGAATCTTTGAGGTTAGGTTCATCTTGAGATTGATTCTTCTCTTCAACCCCAGATTTTACAGATTTCTTAAAATGTAAAAGTGAATGATGAGGTTTTGAACAAGTTTTACAAGTTTTATTTGATTGACAAAGTTTAACCAAATGATTTCCAAGACAATATGTGCAACGTTTCAAGTCACGCACAGCATTAAATCTTTCTTGAGGTGTTTTATTCTGAAAAACAGGACAACTGTATATATTATGAGCTTCATTACAACAGACACATTTGTAATCCGAAGTACTTACTAGAGCCATAGGCCGATGTTGATTAACCTTGCGGTTAGGTTGAGTTTGGCCTAGGTTAGAAGGCGTTTTGGAAGTCGTTGCAGGTTGAACTTGGCTAAGCGAGGCAGCTTCACTATGATTGCAGAAATCCTTTAAAAACTTAATTATCTCGCTAACCTTAGGGAAATCAGAAGATTTGCGCTTAGACTCGAATTGTTTGCTTAGGTTAGAGTCCATTTTGCGCAACAGCATCATACTTAACAGGTAATTATTTTCTGATACATTGTAATCAAGAACAGAGAGAGCTTGTTCATTTTCATTATAATGATTTAAAAAAGTCCTAAGACATTTGACAGGTTTATCAGATATACTTGGTAAATCAAACAGTTTGTTGAGATGAAATGAAATTAACCTACGGGTTGAATGGTACCTATCTTGAAGGACATTATAGGCTACCATATAATTTCCAGATGAGATTGGAAGCGACTGTACTAAGTGCAAAGCTTCACCAAAAAGTGAACTTAATAAATACTGATGTTTTTCCACCAGAGATAAACTTTTATTTTCATGAATGGTAGTATTAAAAAGGTTGATATATGAAAGCCAGTCTTTAGTTTCACCACTGAAAGTTTTCAAGTCAAGCTTAGGTAACTTAACTATGCTAGTAGGCCTATTATGCTGTGAGTGACTAGAAGAGATTGATTCATTTAATGCTTGATTTTCATCAACAGTACTTGAAAGCAAAAGAGAAATGTGTGTTTCAATGCTTACCCCAAGCTCCAGCATATCATCTTGGATTTTCAAAATAGCCTTTTCATTTTCAGAGAAAACAGTAGACGAATCATCAACACTGAGCAATTTATTCAGATTTTGTTCAAAGGTAGCTAACGTAGTTTTCGTTTCCTTAAGAATAACCTTAAGTTTTGCCACTTGAGCGGCACTTACCTCGATTTCATGAGGATATGCTTGTACTTGCTCATTTATTTTAGTTAACCTACTCAACTGAGCCGTACAGGTATTTGAGAATGTAGCAAACCTCATTTTGTTTCATTCCAGTCCACTCCTCCTGATTGTACTAGACTGAAAGACTGAAAACGTAGTGAAGTTCAAGTAGATTGACTTCAATCCACTCCAGATCGTACAGTACGATTTGTACTAGACTGAAAACGTAGTGAGCTTCATGTTGGTTGACTCCAATCCACTCCAGATCGTACTCTAGACTGAAGACTGAATCTGTAGTGTGGGGCGATGACGTCAGAGATGACGAATGAGCTGTTTCGAGAAGAAGGAACAAGGAACATGAAATGACAATCCAAACTTCAAAATGGCGGTACTGTCTTTCGTGAATGTTCAACTGACACTTAAATTCACTTTATTAATGTCTTTTAATAAAAAGGTAACACCTCCCGCTCTCGATATACAAATAATTACACTGATAATCCTGCCCGGTTTGGACCAAAAATGTTTATGACGGAGGACCGAGGTTAAATTTAATTTAATACTTTAACTTTGAAGTGAAGTGAGGTGATATTAACAATTATTCAAAATGGACTTTATACGTGAAAGAGAAAGTTGAGCATAGAGCGGGAGGAAAAAGTAGTTACCTTTAAAAAATGTTCGTTGTAGTGTGGTAGAGATGCGGTGAAAATCATGATGAAAAATGAAGCGGTGACCCAGGCCTGGGGAATCCAATGGACATGATGAAAAACTGCTTGATGTTCACTGTTTCCCGGTCGACCACAGAGTGACACACAGGTCGAGTTGACCGTTGAACTTCCAGGATGTCTTAACATGAGTAGGCTATTGTTAACTGTTTTGTATTGAAAGATAATGGATTCCGTGAGTTGGAGTGGTTTGTAGTGTGATTTTGTTAGGCCTATATGAAAATAATAAATATGCAAAACTCAAAAAATCCTTGTTTTTCCTCTTCATGTTAATTTATATTAATTAAAGAAATATTTTTCCCCTTCTTAGGATGAGAATTAGTATTATTTATTTTTAAATAGTCCAAAATGATTGCAAACAAAAAAACACTGAACAATAGCTTTCATTTAGTTTTACTGCACTTCGTTCGACCTCTAAGCGACATAGGAGCGTACTCCTAGTGTAGTAAAGAAAGATGAATAATACAATAAACTATGATTTCTAGCCAGCTAGAAAAGAAGAAAATTGTCTTTGTGAAGTAACTGTTGAACAATACTGACACACAAACGACAGGTGACTTGCTTATAGGAGAAATTGCAGCATAAACAGTTATCAAATCTTAAGTTCGATATTATATATCCATCATCAGTGGATATTTTTCGATGTCTTTTGTCAACAAAATACAAACGAAACTAGAGTGAGCTTTATTCATAAACGCTATTATTTATTTATTTATTTTATTTTTAGCTTATTTATTTTTAACTTTTTTATCTAGGAGTCGTTTTATATACTTTTATAGAGAGGTGGACGTTATTTTTGACATCCTGGCTCTACCTATTCAATTTACAATAGTTATTTGTCTAACTATAAACATATTAAAACACGTTCTTCGTAAACGTTATTTTTTGGGTTCAAGAAAATAAATGTTTTTGCTTGACGTTTTAAGCCCTCATTTATTGAAAGTTCAAGCATTATATTCATTTTGACGTTTGAAAAATTATCGACCTAACAGAATAACTTTGGTTGACCGTTCATGCCAATTTATTGCACCACTACTGTGCTCTTGTGCTGACGGCAATTTAAATTGGCCCAAGTATATTTTTGTGATTGTCAAATCGTTATGGCTTAAACATTTTTAAATTTTAATAACAGTTAAATGTTTTCCAGTGCCGCCAACTATCCAGACGTCAGTGCCCAACGGCCAGCTGACGACCAAGCGCGGGGGCACGGTTACCCTGACCTGCACCGCGTCTGGCAACCCCATGCCCTCCATACTGTGGACCAGGAAGGTAAATAGTTCATAACACGAGTCGTTATAGCTCGAATAAATGTTAACGATAGCTAGACAATCAATCAATAATAATTAATCATTAATAAAATAGACCTGTAAAAGAGAGAGTTGAGTGTTGGTGTAGCATGTGCTACAGCCAAAACTCGCCTATCTAACATTAAAAACGCACCTAACGTTTGATATTGCTGTCAAATTAAAGCTTTGAATCTTATGGAGAGAAACTATGGTGGTTGGGCTTTGTCGTACGACCATTTTAATGATCCCAAGTCATAGTTTCAGGATCGCTCTACGTAAGATTTCTCTGTATCAATCTATATGGTATTAGTTTGAAATAATTCCAATAATTACCAACAGGATGCAGCACTTCCTAAACCAATGAGAGGAAAATAATATCCTGGGCAAAGCCGAGGTTACCAACTACTTAGAATAATTTATTTGAATTTTAAACGATTGAACTTGCAATATTCGAAAAAAATCGTTTTATCTACTATTTTACATGGTTTTGGAATATTTAAAATGGCAGTTCAGTTTAATTCAGTCGATCGCTTATGTGCTGAGAGAAAAAGAAAGGATTTTAATTTCGATGCTTTTTTGACTGTTGATATGAGTAAGTCATGCAGTGGACAGTCTATGTCAAGGTTAATAACAAATACTCGGGGATCTTTACTTCTGAAGGGCTCACGATCTTATGGACTTCTTAGAAGTGCGGTCACGTTTCCACTTAGCCCCGTCTTCCCCAGGTAGAACTTCATAAAAAGTTTGAATTCGGTCAAAAACTCCTTCCCAATTATGAGTTAACGTTTTCTTGTCATTGCTGTTTATGACGAAATACAATTCGAATTTTTCATACCTTTTGTAAAAACTAACCATATTTGACATTTAAAAAATACTTTTGTTGCAGTAATTGTACTTTTCATTGAATCCACATTGAGATATAAATAAAAGACTACAATAGTTTTTTTGAACTAAATTATTTTTGATTCTTGATTATACTACTGGAACAAAAAATTACCTTCTTTTGCAGCAAACTACTTAATTGCATATACAGGAATATTACAAACGATGCTTCAGATTCCAATCATAAAATGATATTTGATTCATAGTGCTATTAGAATCAAAGGGAAACTTGCAAAACTTTGATAACATTCGAGATTTTAACCAAAGGTTTTTTCATAGAGTGAAATACCGTGAGGGAAAGCAGTTGTCTTTACATAATATTTGTTATAGCATTTAAGTCATTCTTTTTCTCCCTAGAGGTGATAAGAACATTTTGATTTTTTTTGTGCAAGTAGGAACAATATCATTTTATTAAATTTTTTGGACTATGCATCAGCTGTTTTGCGCTGATTAAATTATTATCAGCTATTAAATTGATTAAATTATCAGCTGTTTTGCACTGATTGGGTTATGAATTACTTCAAAAATATAAATTAAATGGTTTGTTTGATTTTAAAATATATAACACCAATATATAGCTGTTTTCTTTATTGTATCTTGCAATATAATTGTCCAACGTAGTCGTTCTAGCTGTCAATCCTTACTAATTTTCAAGATTAATACAATTACATTGGTCAGATGAAACTACTGATGGTAAATATAGATTACCTCAATACTATTTGTAGAATTACAAAAATATATATTTAAAACAATCATGTCTAAAGTGGTTTTACGATCCTTGCTTTACTACTTTATTTAAAACTTGATTTCCTATCGAAAAGCATCACTTTAGGCTCTTGTGACGAAATACAATAAAATATTCACTATATATACGTTGAGAAACCATCTGTACGGTCAAAAACCAATCAAATCTTAGTTTAAAAAAATCTTTTGCGTTTACTTCTTCTTTGTTTTAACAACCTCATGTCGAGGAAGTTATATTCTATTTTGAATATATTTTACTAAGTTCTTCCTAATAGATAAGTTGTTGTGTGCTGGATTATAACATTGACCAATCTATTATTAGTAGTCAAATACAGCTTAGAATTAAACTAAATGAAACCACTCTGGGAAAAATTATATTCACAGGTAAGTTATACTTAAGCTAGTGTCATAGTTTTTCCACAGCTTTTTCCATTTTTCTGTAGCATTTAATTAAATTTAAATATCAAATAAATGCCGTGGGATACAAACTATAAAGAAAACATATTCCAACCCATTTCCAACATCTGTGCTTGAGATCAAAGGTTTATAAATGTATCTTCCAGTGAAAGGCGTTAAAGAGAGGCAAACACTCTTTAACGTACTCGGAAATGTTTTCACTAAAAGCGTTTCGACTCAGCTCACAATCTGTGAAGAAATATCAAACGGATGATTGATCGCTCAAACGTTTTTGCTTTTCACTTTTGATCCCATTAAAACCGTTGTGGCGTACATCTTTTAACAAACGATTTTAAATTACGATGAATTTAATTGGGAATAGGAAGTATTTTTATATTTAAGAGAGGTGGACTTTACTTTTTGACATCCTTGCTCTACCTATCCAACTTATAATAGTTCTTTGTAAAACTATAAACATATTAAAACACGTTCATAGTAATCATTAATTTTTGGGTTTAAGAAGATAAATGTTTTATGCTTGACGTTTAAAGCATAAATACGTTTTCGAGCTATGCTTATACCGTTTTCTGGCTTTTAAGGTTGCAGGACACCCCTAAGGTCCCTATGCCAGTTCTATTGTCTGAAAATCAGTGTCTGTGGTAATGATCTTAGTTATCTTTGTTCCCTTGAAATATGAGGATTCATTCGAAATATATATATCGAGGTGCCATACAGGTGGGTCATCTGGTAAATATATCGAAGTATTGTTCCATGGTAAGAGGCCAATTATTTCAAAAAATTAAAATAAATTTTTATTATTATTATAAATGCTTTCCGGTACAAGGACGTTGTCAGACGCGGGGGTATATCATTGCTCGGCCTCCAACGGTGTGGGACCCGCTGTGTCAGACTATACACAGGTCTACACTGTTGCAGGACAGACCGTCCCTGTACAAGGAGGGGTCCTCCATCACACTGGAGATGGTGGAGCGCCACCACGCGGGGGTGTATCAGTGCTCGGCCTCCAACGGTGTGGGACCCGCTGTGTCAGACTATACACAGGTCTACACTGTTGCAGGACAGACCGTCCCTGTACAAGGAAGGGTTCTCCATCACACTGGAGAGGGTGGAGCGCCACCACGCGGGGGTGTATCAGTGCTCGGCCTCCAACGGTGTGGGACCCGCTGTGTCAGACTATACACAAGTGTACAATGTTGCAGGACAGACCGTCCCTGTACAAGGAAGGGTTCTCCATCACACTGGAGAGGGTGGAGCGCCACCACGCGGGGGTGTATCAGTGCTCGGCCTCCAACGGTGTGGGACCCGCTGTGTCAGACTATACACAAGTGTACAATGTTGCAGGATAGACCGTCCCTGTACAAGGAGGGGTCCTCCATCACACTGGAGAGGGTGGAGCGCCACCACGCGGGGGTGTATCAGTGCTCGGCCTCCAACGGTGTGGGCCCGCTGTGTCAGACTATACACAAGTGTACAATGTTGCAGGACAGACCGTCCCTGTACAAGGAGGGGTCCTCCATCACACTGGAGAGGGTGGAGCGCCACCACGCGGGGGTGTATCAGTGCTCGGCCTCCAACGGTGTGGGACCCGCTGTGTCAGACTATACACAAGTGTACAATGTTGCAGGACAGACCGTCCCTGTACAAGGAGGGGTCCTCCATCACACTGGAGAGGGTGGAGCGCCACCACGCGGGGGTGTATCAGTGCTCGGCCTCCAACGGTGTGGGCCCGCTGTGTCAGACTATACACAAGTGTACAATGTTGCAGGACAGACCGTCCCTGTACAAGGAGGGGTCCTCCATCACACTGGAGAAGGTGGAGCGCCACCACGCGGGGGTGTATCAGTGCTCGGCCTCCAACGGTGTGGGACCCGCTGTGTCAGACTATACACAAGTGTACAATGTTGCAGGACAGACCGTCCCTGTACAAGGAGGGGTCCTCCATCACACTGGAGAGGGTGGAGCGCCACCACGCGGGGGTGTATCAGTGCTCGGCCTCCAACGGTGTGGGACCCGCTGTGTCAGACTATACACAAGTGTACAATGTTGCAGGACAGACCGTCCCTGTACAAGGAAGGGTTCTCCATCACACTGGAGAGGGTGGAGCGCCACCACGCGGGGGTGTATCAGTGCTCGGCCTCCAACGGTGTGGGGCCGCTGTGTCAGACTATACACAGGTCTACACTGTTGCAGGACAGACCGTCCCTGTACAAAGAAGGGTTCTCCATCACACTGGAGAGGGTGGAGCGCCACCACGCGGGGGTGTATCAGTGCTCGGCCTCCAACGGTGTGGGACCCGCTGTGTCAGACTATACACAGGTCTACAATGTTGCAGGACAGACCGTCCCTGTACAAGGAAGGGTTCTCCATCACACTGGAGAGGGTGGAGCGCCACCACGCGGGGGTGTATCAGTGCTCGGCCTCCAACGGTGTGGGGCCGCTGTGTCAGACTATACACAGGTCTACACTGTTGCAGGACAGACCGTCCCTGTACAAAGAAGGGTTCTCCATCACACTGGAGAGGGTGGAGCGCCACCACGCGGGGGTGTATCAGTGCTCGGCCTCCAACGGTGTGGGGCCGCTGTGTCAGACTATACACAGGTCTACACTGTTGCAGGACAGACCGTCCCTGTACAAGGAAGGGTTCTCCATCACACTGGAGAGGGTGGAGCGCCACCACGCGGGGGTGTATCAGTGCTCGGCCTCCAACGGTGTGGGACCTGCTGTGTCAGTGGACCTAAAACTGGACGTTCTACGTAAGTATACGGACCAAAATATAAGCTGAACATTGCAGGCCATAATACTAGAGATAATGTGGAACGAGGTACTCTGCACCAACACAATATCGGGTTGATTTATTTTTATCTAGGAAGTTGCTAGATAAAACCATAACTTTTAATAATCTTCAGTTTGTTGTTCCTAGATATTGTTGGGTTCGTTATTTAAGATATTTTTTGTATTTGGTATCTACAAGGAATTGTATTATTATCTCTTTAAATAATTCTCTAAAAAGAGAAGACTTTTTTTGGATAGTGCTTTTTCAACGCGTTCAATGAACGCTAAAATAGATTAATCCCCAACAATTCATAATTAATTGTATGAGAATTATATCATTCTGCTGTTTGGCGTATTAAAGAATGTGTAATGTTTTGCACAATCAGATTATGTAATTTATTGTATGGCAAAATCCATGCAGGCCATTTTAAAAACGTAATATATTAAAATACCGAGGAAGGGACTTTTCTTCTTGACATATGTTGTGCGATAACATTTTAAATGAAGTACCATATTTATACAGATTAATTTACTTGACAATAATAGGAGACAATTTAAGTGGGGGTGAAAATCAAATTGATCCACATAAACAAGCATGTAGCTGTGCCAAACATTGAAGCAGCACAGCTGATTTTAAGTTTAAAATTTAATGTAATGCTTGAAAATCTACCGATCCTTTCCAAAGCTTGACCTTCTCCCACCGTTTCTATTGACGCCAATAATTTCTACATCGACAAAATATTAATAAATCTTCTGTTAATGATGCCAGACCCGCCGGAGATCGAGGTGGACATGCCATGGGTGTACACGGCCGAGGGCGCCTCCGTCAGACTCTTCTGCCTCGTGCTGGGGCTGCCGGTGCCTAAGGTGAGCCCACATATACAAACGTATAACATCTGGAAGTGTTTGGTTTAAAGTAAATTTTAATTTTAGTTGTCAACGTAAATGGACACTTTATAGACAGAATATAAAAATGCATTTAGAGAATGCGGTCAAAACCCCTAAACGTGTTGTGTGCTTATCAGGAATCAAACCGGTGACTTTAAATATCATAGTCTAAGACGAGGCCACATGTAAAATCTACTGTGATAAAATATGATAGAATACAATGTATTTGTATTTTGTTTATGTAAAGGATAAGAAGAGACTCAAACATAAGATAAGATCTGTGTTTGATAAAAGGATACATACGAGGGGTCTAATGTCGGGTCCGATCCATACCACAGATTGTTCCTTTAGAGTTTACTTGGGGAGCTTCAACATTTAAAACATGTTTGAAATCTTAAAATGCTCAATAAATTCAGAGCTAATAAATATTCAAAATATTACTGTCCCTCTGTAAAATGTAATATATTCTTGCATTAATAATTTATTTAACTAGGGGCAGGTTCCAGACCGGCGTCTCCCCGCGCGGCCACTGGCTCAACATCGACTAACCTTGACTGCCTGGGCAGGTGACGTGGTACCGGGGCGACGCGGTGGTGACGGCGAGGGGTAGGTTCCAGACCGGCGTCTCCCCGCACGGCCACTGGCTCAACATCGACTAACCTTGACTGCCTGGGCAGGTGACGTGGTACCGTGGCGACGCGGTGGTGACGGCGAGGGGTAGGTTCCAGACCGGCGTGTCCCCGCGCGGCCACTGGCTCAACATCGACTAACCTTGACTGCCTGGGCAGGTGACGTGGTACCGTGGCGACGCGGTGGTGACGGCGAGGGGCAGGTTCTAGACCGGCGTCTCCCCGCGCGGCCACTGGCTCAACATCGACTAACCTTGACTGCCTGGGCAGGTGACGTGGTACCGGGGCGACGCGGTGGTGACGGCGAGGGGTAGGTTCCAGACCGGCGTGTCCCCGCGCGGCCACTGGCTCAACATCGACTAACCTTGACTGGCTGGGCAGGTGACGTAGTACCGTGGTGACGCGGCGGTGACGGCGAGGGGTAGGTTCCAGACCGGCGTGTCCCCGCGCGGCCACTGGCTCAACATCGACTAACCTTGACTGCCTGGGCAGGTGACGTGGTACCGTGGCGACGCGGTGGTGACGGCGAGGGGCAGGTTCTAGACCGGCGTCTCCCCGCGCGGCCACTGGCTCAACATCGACTAACCTTGACTGCCTGGGCAGGTGACGTGGTACCGGGGCGACGCGGTGGTGACGGCGAGGGGCAGGTTCCAGATCGGCGTCTCCCCGCGCGGCCACTGGCTCAATATCGACTAACCTTGACTGCCTGGGCAGGTGACGTGGTACCGTGGCGACGCGGTGGTGACGGCGAGGAGCAAGTTCCAGATCGGCGTCTCCCCGCGCGGCCACTGGCTCAATATCGACTAACCTTGACTGCCTGGGCAGGTGACGTGGTACCGTGGCGACGCGGCGGTGACGGCGGGGAGCAGGTTCCAGATCGGCGTCTCCCCGCGCGGCCACTGGCTCAACATCGACTAACCTTGACTGCCTGGGCAGGTGACGTGGTACCGTGGTGACGCGGCGGTGACGGCGAGGGACAGGTTCCAGACCGGCGTGTCCCCTCGCGGCCACTGGCTCAACATCGACTAACCTTGACTGCCTGCAGGTGTCGTGGTACCGTGGTGACGCGGCGGTGACGGCGAGGGGCAGGTTCCAGACCGGCGTCTCCCCTCGCGGCCACTGGCTCAACATCGACTAACCTTGACTGCCTGCAGGTGTCGTGGTACCGTGGTGACGCGGCGGTGACGGCGAGGGGCAGGTTCCAGACCGGCGTCTCCCCGCGCGGCCACTGGCTCAACATCGACTAACCGTGACTGCCTGGGCAGGTGACGTGGTACCGGGGCGACGCGGTGGTGACGGCGAGGGGCAGGTTCCAGACCGGCGTGTCCCCGCGCGGCCACTGGCTCAACATCGACTAACCTTGACTGCCTGGGCAGGTGACGTGGTACCGTGGTGACGCGGCGGTGACGGCGAGGGACAGGTACTAGACCGGCGTGTCCCCGCGCGGCCACTGGCTCAACATCGACTAACCTTGACTGGCTGGGCAGGTGACGTGGTACCGTGGCGACGCGGTGGTGACGGCGAGGGGTAGGTTCCAGACCGGCGTCTCCCCGCGCGGCCACTGGCTCAACATCGACTAACCTTGACTGCCTGGGCAGGTGACGTGGTACCGGGGCGACGCGGCGGTGACGGCGAGGGGCAGGTTCCAGACCGGCGTCTCCCCGCGCGGCCACTGGCTCAACATCGACTAACCTTGACTGCCTGGGCAGGTGACGTGGTACTGGGGCGACGCGGCGGTGACGGCGAGGGGCAGGTTCCAGACCGGCGTCTCCCCGCGCGGCCACTGGCTCAACATCGACTAACCTTGACTGCCTGGGCAGGTGACGTGGTACCGTGGTGACGCGGCGGTGGCGGCGTGGGGCAGGTTCCAGACCGGCGTGTCCCCGCGCGGCCACTGGCTCAACATCGACTAACCTTGACTGCCTGGGCAGGTGACGTGGTACCGGGGCGACGCCGTGGTGACGGCGAGGGGCAGGTTCCAGACCGGCGTGTCCCCGCGTGGCCACTGGCTCAACATCGACTAACCTTGACTGCCTGGGCAGGTGACGTGGTACCGGGGCGACGCCGTGGTGACGGCGAGGGGCAGGTTCCAGACCGGCGTGTCCCCGCGCGGCCACTAGCTCAACATCGACTAACATTGACTGCCTGGGCAGGTGACGTGGTACCGGGGCGACGCCGTGGTGACGGCGAGGGGCAGGTTCCAGACCGGCGTGTCCCCGCGCGGCCACTGGCTCAACATCGACTAACCTTGACTGCCTGGGCAGGTGACGTGGTACCGGGGCGACGCGGCGGTGGCGGCGTGGGGCAGGTTCCAGACCGGCGTCTCCCCGCGCGGCCACTGGCTCAACATCGGCTAACCTTGACTGGCTGGGCTGGTGACGTGGTACCGTGGCGACGCGGCGGTGACGGCGAGGGGCAGGTTCCAGACCGGCGTCTCCCCGCGCGGCCACTGGCTCAACATCGACTAACCTTGACTGGCTGGGCAGGTGACGTGGTACCGGGGCGACGCGGTGGTGACGGCGAGGGTCAGGTTCCAGACCGGCGTCTCCCCGCGCGGCCACTGGCTCAACATCGACTAACCTTGACTGGCTGGGCAGGTGACGTGGTACCGTGGTGACGCGGCGGTGACGGCGAGGGGCAGGTTCCAGACCGGCGTCTCCCCGCGTGGCCACTGGCTCAACATCGACTAACCTTGACTGGCTGGGCAGGTGACGTAGTACCGTGGTGACGCGGCGGTGACGGCGAGGGGCAGGTTCCAGACCGGCGTGTCCCTGCGCGGCCACTGGCTCAACATCGACTAACCTTGACTGGCTGGGCTGGTGACGTGGTACCGGGGCGACGCGGTGGTGACGGCGAGGGGCAGGTTCCAGACCGGCGTCTCCCCGCGCGGCCACTGGCTCAACATCGACTAACCTTGACTGGCTGGGCTGGTGACGTGGTACCGGGGCGACGCGGTGGTGACGGCGAGGGGCAGGTTCCAGACCGGCGTCTCCCCGCGCGGCCACTGGCTCAACATCGACTAACCTTGACTGCCTGGGCAGGTGACGTGATACCGTGGCGACGCGGCGGTGACGGCGAGGGGCAGGTTCCAGACCGGCGTCTCCCCGCGTGGCCACTGGCTCAACATAGACTAACCTTGACTGCCTGGGCAGGTGACGTGATACCGTGGCGACGCGGTGGTGACGGCGAGGGGCAGGTTCCAGACCGGCGTCTCCCCGCTCGGCCACTGGCTCAACATCGACTAACCTTGACTGGCTGGGCAGGTGACGTGGTACCGTGGTGACGCGGCGGTGACGGCGAGGGGCAGGTTCCAGACCGGCGTCTCCCCGCGCGGCCACTGGCTCAACATCGACCCCGTGCAGACCGAGGACTTCGCCAACTACACCTGCGCCGCCGAGAACAGCCTGGGCAAGGCCAAGGGCTCCGTCGTCGTGCAAGGTATTTATTTTATTTATTTATTTATAACTGACGCCAAGTCTTAAGGCCCAATCCGCGCATAGGGCGGGGAGTGGGTAGGTTGGGAGGAGAGGGAATAGTAGCGTGAGCGGCAGTCTGCGGTGTACTAGCCTGGGTGCATAAATTCGGCAGCTTACACGTAGTTACTGCTTAGCTGTCAATCGTTGTTCAGAGTAACAATTCGCTTTAATAAATAGTAATGAAATATTATTGTTCAATCTTTTGCTGTATTTTACTTTAATCGAAAATAAGAGTCAATGTTCCGTCGGTTAATGTTTTTAGGACGATATTTAGTGACACGCGATTGTTGACAGCTGAGAGCATAATGACAGTGCTGCGCTCTGGCGACGCGTTGCCGCGCATTCGCACTAGCCGTCTTTGCTGCCGCGCATCCACCGCACTGGGCACCAAGATTTGGCCATCAACGGCATGGCCATGGTACAAAAAATACAATCATGTAAAAAGATCTTTACTAATCCAACAACAATAACCTTTGGTAATTAGATGATAGAATATATAGCATAATGCAAATATAACAATAATAATGAAACAAAAGTTAACAATCAATAACAAGTCAGTATATTCACACAGTATGTCACTAGCAACAATTAACAGCAGTGGCAACTACAGGACTGAAATAACATCATGCAAGGAGAAAACCCCAGCACGTGTATGGCCCTTTAAAGGCGCACTACCTAATCACTTGTACAGCACTGACAACCTCCAATGAAGATCACTGCAGACGGAGCTTCAGGAGCTCCGAAGGAGGTCTCTTGAAGGAGTCATTGTTGTAATTGAAATAAATATATGCCTTGAAATTAATTTAAAAACTATTATTTGGTAGGTAGAAATCGCTTGATCTCCAAGAATATTTATAAATCGTACAAATTGTTGAAGTCACATGTTGGAATTGGTCACTTACTTCATGTTTCTCTCTACAAAAAGGCGAAGAATTTATTTTCTTTTACATAATATTTCTCATAGTAAAATGACCTTATCGTTATACAATGGATCAGAAAAAATATCTAAAATATCGTTGTAGACAAGATTTCAGTTTAAATAAAGGATCATACGAATGATTTGGTTTCAGGTAAGATTTCACTTGGATAACAATTAAGAAGTAGGTAGTTAGTTTGTGTTAGCCCTAAATTTCATACTAAAGTAGTGTTCGACTCAGCTGTATAAACGTTTCTCTCTTTTTTATGAGTCATAAAAATAGTGTTTGATCTACATATAAAACCAATCCATAACCTTCGAGAAAACCAAAAGGCCAACACTCATCAACCCGATACTTGGAGGATAGGTCTTGGTAAGAAAATCCCAGGAAAAATTTAATTTTCCCTAAGATCAAAAATATAAAGAGAAGGGCTAAAAAGCTGTTGCATCTGTTTTTATTACAGCCAATTAATTGTTTACTTTTCCCGGCAGGGCGGGAGACAATCAGTTAGTATGGTAGAAACAAATACCACCAAGCATCGATTTGATATTGCATTTGTCTTTGCATCCCAACCCCATATTCTTCCACAAAAGTTTTCAAAGCCTTTCTTTCTCAATAGCTCAATGTTATCTGTTAACCTATAAACCATTTTCGTGATCTATTTTAAGCTATTTCTAGTCACATACCTGTAACCATTGACAGGCAAGCCAGGCCGGTGTGTGCGGCTCAACTCCCCGTACAGCCACACCACCCACAGTTACAACCTGACCTTCATCGTCGACAGTTACGCGCCTCTGGAGGAGATCAGACTGATATACCGGAAAATACTGGTAAGTGCACTAGACAATCGGTGAAATATGGAATATGTCTTGGGTTGTTTTTAATTAGATTTTTGTGGACATTTTCCATCAGTGATTAGCAAATACAAATCAGAGATGGCAAATGTCCTCAAAAATCAAAATTAAACACAATCTAACCATCACAACAGTTTCGATGGAAGAAGTGTCACAGTAACTTTCTTGTAATTGTAGCCTGAGGACGATTGTACTATTCCCAATGAACTTAAATATTAAGAAATATTGTGTATTGTAGTTATTAAACATAAA
The DNA here is from genome assembly GCA_035578135.1 of Flexamia atlantica. NCBI lineage: Eukaryota > Metazoa > Arthropoda > Insecta > Hemiptera > Cicadellidae > Flexamia > Flexamia atlantica. Next base: position 34,528,189 of record JAQJVK010000004.1, on the reverse strand, counting down.
ATAATAAGAATATGGATAACTTAAGGATTTAATGTACGGTTTTGAATGATAACTTTTAAAAATGTTTTAAGGTAGACAAATGATTGGGAATTCGATAAAAGGTATTAGACATTTTCGTGTCGAAGAAAATTCGTTGAATTGCCCTGATTGATTGCACCTAGTATCTTAATGTCAAACTACCTTTGTGAATACAGTTTAATCCAAGAGAACGATTCATTCCACTTTAAATTAAAGTGGGTTAAAGCAAGAGGGATTTGGAGTTGTGACCATTTCCCTCAAGGGCACGTTAAACTACAATTCCTAGAGTACCACCCTCCGTACGTGCTAATACCACAACCAAGAAGGGCCCAAGGTGAATACAGCTGCCATGCATGCCCATAGAAACTACAAAGCCTGACCCTCGGCTTAAAATTAAAAAAAAACACCCTCCCTCCACTGCTGCATATCTCTTCTCTCCGGTGGCAGTTGCAATATTTCTTTGCCACATGTTGCTTACAAAAAATTAATTTTTAAATATAACTAGAACAAATCTGTCTGTTTGTGGCAGATCAAAGACTCACTGCACCAGATGGGCCAGTGGGTGCAAGAGACGTTCCCCGTGGACACGTCCAACACGACGGAGGCTCAGCCACCAGCTGTGGTACGACATCCGCGACCTGGACGAGGCCTCCGTGTTCCAGGCCAGTAAACATTTTTTGTTTCAGATCAACGACTCACTGCACCAGATGGGCCAGTGGGTGCAAGAGACGTTCCCCGTGGACACGTCCAACACGACGTCGCTCAGCCACCAGCCGTGGTACGACATCCGCGACCTGGACGAGGCCTCCGTGTTCCAGGCCAGTAAACATTTTTTGTTTCAGATCAACGACTCACTGCACCAGATGGGCCAGTGGGTGCAGGAGACGTTCCCAGTGGACACGACCAACACGACGTCGCTCAGCCACCAGCTGTGGTACGACATCCGTGACCTGGACGAGGCCTCCGTGTTCCAGGCCAGTAAACATTTCTTGTTTCAGATCAACGACTCACTGCACCAGATGGGCCAGTGGGTGCAGGAGACGTTCCCAGTGGACACGACCAACACGACGTCGCTCAGCCACCAGCCGTGGTACGACATCCGCGACCTGGACGAGGCCTCCGTGTTCCAGGCCAGTAAACATTTCTTGTTTCAGATCAACGACTCACTGCACCAGATGGGCCAGTGGGTGCAGGAGACGTTCCCAGTGGACACGACCAACACGACGTCGCTCAGCCACCAGCTGTGGTACGACATCCGCGACCTGGACGAGGCCTCCGTGTTCCAGGCTCAGCTGCAGGCCTACAACAAGTACGGCTGGGGCGAGCTCAGCGACATCTACCAGTTCTACACCAGAGCCCCTGACGAGGACGTGGTCGGTGAGTTCTGTTCTGCTTCTGCAGCTTTTTAAGTTTTCGTTTTGTCTCTTGTTAAGTAAAGTTTTGCTGTAATCAGCCGTTCCTGGAAATTTAGATTCCAATCTTAGATTTTATGGGCTAATAGGAAACTTTAAATCTAATCAAATCAAATTCTTTATTTGCCATTGATAAAAAACATGAGATAGGCATTATCACTGTATAATTATGTAAAATTATATTTTTTACATTTATATATAAAACAATTCAAACAAAGCGTAAGCCATGATTATGAAATCATCAAAGAACTTTATACGCCAATTTTAACATCTTAACTCAATAAAGGAGGAACACACTAAACTTTCGGAAACAGTGTAAAACGGGTTATCTAGAAGCCAGTAAGTTATAATATTTTTAAAAGCTCGTAAGGAAGAATATCGAGCCAAATCATGAAGGATCCTGTCTTAAGGACGTCTAGGGCTCTTTCGTTAAGTCTAACCTTCCTACGAAACTACATACCGAGCTCCTACGACACCTTAACTGTTAAAATGGGGTAAAAAGTGTAAGAAGAGTCCTGGTCACAAAACCTTCCCAAGCGTGGATTTTATTAAATAAGTACTAGTGGACACTTTCTGCTCAGGAACTTATAAGTTTTAGTTTGACTACCTTTTAAAATGGTCTGCCAAACAATCAGCTGTTTTTAGTAATTTTTATTCCCTTGTTATAACTTTTGAAGAGAGACAAAACTTCATGGCCACCTAGGGCTCTTCCATTTAGTCTAATCCTCTTCAATTAATTGTATTTTCTGCAAAACTTCACTCCACGCTATTTTCAACAACTTAAACTACTAAAATCGATTCAAAACTGTAAGAAGATTCTTAATCACAAAAAAATCCTAGCATATTAAATTAGGGTGGATAGATGTACACATTATTAATGCTATTCTTGTAGGTCGTGTCAGATTAAAATTATGTGGCTTCCGGGAAAGTTGGATGGGTCTGACCTTGACAGTCTGACCTAGGGAAATATGACTTACTCTTAACCATCAAGCTTTATCCTGGTGACATGTCAGGGGAGAGAGGCTACCAGACAAACATGAAGCATCCATCGATCATTCCGTGAATATGGGAGCCTCACAAAAAAGAAGTAGGAATAAAGTCAGAAAAGCTTTTTATTTTGGATTCCCCATAGACTTATGATTTTTGTAGTATCCAATAACTGCTGTAATCAAGTCATGGAGCCATCTAGATTAGTATCGTTTTTATGCAAGGAGAGTTTTTCGGATAGTAATCCCCTAATAGTTATTTTTTGGACTCATTCGGATTATACACAAAATATTTTATATTAAAATTAATATCACAGCTCGTTCTCCTCCAAAAATGTCTCTAGTGACGATTATCCTGTTACCAGTCAATGTAATGGCAAAGCCACATAAATTTATTGCACAATGTAAATAGTTAACAAACATTACATTAGTGTACGTTAAGGTATAGAGTTTCACTTTAATTAAAACTTCAGAACATTGAGTAGGTTTTTTTAAGATATCTAGTGGTGAAACTTGATGACGAATAAACTCAGAGAGTACCGCTTAATCCATCAACAGATGGGATCAAATGGAAAACAATGCAACAGTGGCGGCTCGTGTGTAGGTTCAATGGTTCAGTGAACCCCCTAAAATAATCAAAAAAAATAAATTTTTTAAGTAAATAGCAGAAAACCCCATTGTTAAACTTACTTTTATAAACAACATGGCAAAAAAACTATTGTTACGTCCGGGCGAAGCTCTCACGCAACGCCGGCAGAGCGAGGTTCAGTTCGCCGAATGAACCCAGCTGGCTGGCGAGGGGTGTGAGGGGAGCGGAGGGGGGCTTGCATGAAAGCAATGGACTTATCGCTAATGCTCTCGGCTAGCGGCGAGCCGAGCGCTGACGACATTGGCCGACCTCTTCCGAAAGAGTAGTTCCTTTCCTAACCACTTCTCAGGACCCTACGGAACGCGAGCTGTAAACCTTGATAATGTTGTTTTAATGGTTCGGGCAATGTTTAAGTTTATTTATTTAAATATTGTGTGATTTCTATGTTGTTTTTAGTTATAAATAAGTTTATTTCAGTTATGCGATTATGCGTTTTATTTTTAGCTCTGATTATTGAAAGAAAACAATCGGCGTAGCGGCCGCACCGTAGCTTTCTGTAAGAACAGTAATTAAGCTATCAAGCAACGGTAATAACGCTATTGATTTAATTAATTTTGGATTTAACATTTTAATGTACATAGTAGCAAAATACAATTTATCATCAATGGTATAGTGCCTTAATCCTATAGACTATAAGCATTACACTCGTGTATAAAAGCAGGTATGTCAAGAAATGCAGGCACTACGATCTTGTAAGCATTTAACGTTTTTAAATACTGATTGGCTGATTGGCTTAAGACAATAACTCTAATATAATACATTGGTATAATGTATATGTTATTAGCTCTGAACCCCCAGCACATAAACTCACGAGCCGCCACTGCAATGCAATAATATTGAAAAAATAATTCCATAAATAATTTCGATCAGTTTCCGTGAACACCTTTTACAGGAACAAACCTGTGTTTGTCTGAGATAGTTGGCTGAAAAATAAATTAAGGAAAAACTAAATATTATAAACCTTTCAGAGAAGAGAGTTTAGTTAAAACAATAATCACAACATGTGCCTCATGTTTAAAATGTTCATAGCGGTCATACATGTACAAGTTGGTTGGGACGTGATCCATAAATGCACGTACGCTGGCCGAGGCTGAGGGCAGAGAGTTGTAGCCTCTACTTTTGTAGTTAAACATTAATCAAAATTATTAAATATATCCAGGATTGTATTAAATAAAGGAATGCTATGCTTGAAATTAATTATTACGTAAACAATTGTGTATCATGAGTGTATTTTATTTTATTTATTTCGAATTTGTCACCGTGATTAGTACTGAAAGCGTGTTTGTTATTAATCTTCATTAAATAATGGCAATCTTAATATACATTTTTTTAATCAATCATTATTGTGTAGTGAATTTTAAGAGAAATTCTCACAACTAATGCATGAATGTGTATTATTTATAATATTTGTCTTATCATTTTAGTCGTAAAATTTCTCTAAAGCTGGAATGATATGTATGATTCAATCAACTAATAATCCTCTATCGACAATTTATCATAGAGCAAACTTCATAAATTCTGCTCATTAATCTCTTATTTTTAATGTAATTTCACTATTTTAAGTACTATGTTATTTATTTCAGAACACAACATGGAGCTGCTGTCGTCAAAGGCACCCACCAGACCGCTCAGAAAGTCTTCAATTCAACTTATGATTGTCCTATTCGCTCTGACCTTGTTATAGGCAAATGTAAAATACAATCATTTCAGTAAAGATCTATAAACACTGAATGTAACAAGCTTTCAACGTAAACTTGGAATCTGTTGAATTGGATTGATATGTACCCATAAAACCTAAAAAAAACTAAATGTGGACTACAATCTGCTTGGTGTAACCTAATTAAACATAGTTTTCTACCATTTGTAAAAATGTAAATATATTTGTAAGTAATATAAGATAAGCTAGATAAGATAATCATTGAGAACTTTGTGAGTGAATTTGGATATTATGTATATTTTTAATTTTACCTCATGTAGAAAATGAATGTACATAAATGTATCCCGTATTTGAAATACAGATGTTTAATATATTTGCATCTAATATATCTATCCACCCAAGAAGACCTACATGGATATTCAGTTTTTCGTCGTATCATCTTCTCAGTTTGAACTTGATATATTTAGTGAATTTCCCATTTAAAGAGATGAAGTCATCACTTTAGGTCTCATAATAATACGTATAGGCTTGGAAAAGGAATAATTAAATATCTATCAAGAGAAATTTGATGAAAATAAATTAAATGCAGGCCAAAACTACAACAAGTACGAACGAAAACATGAAAGAGACAACGAAATCTAAACAAACGGAGAGAAATTAAATATATTCCAAAGACGAATACCTTTCTTGGGTCATATAGAGCAATAGAATAAATAATAACCCAATATGCAGTAATGCCCAAAAATTACGGACAGTTTAATAACTTGTGCAATAATATAATATAGGTTAAAGACATTTAGTACATAATTTTCCGACTAAAAATACTAATTTTTGTTTTGGATGACATACATGCACCTATCCCCAAAAAGGCAATTTTGGGAGAGGTAGGGTTACTCCTGATTTTCAAATATGAACCTCCATTGGGTGGCCACTAATTTTGAGGGGCTCAGTAAAATAAAGAAAACGCCACCGATCCGATGTCAATATCATGCCACTACCCAAAGTTACTCGGCCGATTTAAATCACAAAATTGCCGAGAGGTTCACATTGAAAGGTACTCAAATGTATAACTCGTCATTATGTTGCAAATGACATTACTGGGGGCATACCGATGATTGATAGTAATTGACTGGATAGCCGAATGGATAAAGCGCTCACCTCATATCCTGAGGGTCGCCGGTTCGATTCCTGACAGGATCGAAACTGGGTCCAGTTGCCATTTGTCATTGGGCTATGAATTAATGATGCTATCTAACAAAAGGTCGTCGTTAGATAGTAACAAGACCCGGGTTTCGACCGTTCCCAATCAAAACGTTAAAAAAATGCCACTGGTGTAGAAAGACACAAATACAAATACATGCCCCCATACAGATATTGTACTATCTATTACAATGATTGCAAAGCAAAAATACAATGATTAGCTAAATGAAAATTTTGTAAAATGTTAGCTTTACGTTCATAGCTAAATAATATACAGGCAAAACGTAAAAACTAACTGTTGAAAAAGAGGCATTAAATAGAGTTACAGTGCATCTACCAATCACAGAAAAATGTTTATATTTTCCTCATAGAGGAAATTAACATAATTACATTGGCTCAAAAGTGCTGGCCAATTGACGCCTAACGAGTTTCAACAAAATTTAGGAAACTTTGGAAACCGATGAAGTTCAATGTTGTTAAAGAACAAATATTCCAACTAAATATTCAGCCAATAAACTAACTTGTTATATAACATGTCCGAAAAATTGTCATTGTATAAGTACACTTTACAAACATTGAGATAGACATGAACAACTAAATAGTTCTATAAAAACTTGATTACAATAATTCATTGAGTGATGGTCAAATACTAAAAAGTTTACGACATCAATCAGATTTTAATAGTTAAATGTAAAAACTAATCAAAACTGACGATGAAGTTACTTTTTGTAAGACCCAACACGGAGTTCACTGTTTATTGAAATGTAAACAGAATAATTTGCCTCGTTTTATGCTAATCATGGATTGCAGCCTTGAAAGGGTCGAAGAAACATCCAGTACCCAGCTCCGGGGGAGCGCTCCTCTTTGTATTCAGGGGTTGTGGCGGGGATGCTCAGTATTCAATCACGTTCTTGTCGATATTTTAAGCCTTAGTCGTTTGTCGTTGTTTTGTTTCCTCAAGGAATTTCGATGCTTCCGGCATGTTTTTGTTTAGTTTAGATTTAGTTATTTCCTTATATTTTCCGTTTATTATTTACATTTTCGGTACATTGATTGTTCAGAATTTTTATTTCCTAAATAATAAATTATAACGGGATATCGTAACATTTTTGAAGGATGAAATTAGCCTTACTATGTTATAATAGTATTGTACATAATAACTTTTATTATTAACTGAGAAAATGTTCATTACGTTCTTCATGATCAATTTTTTTTGTGACGAAAACCGTCCTGCAAATGTTGTAATGATTTTTAGATGAAACTTAGAACCAAAAATACATTTACACTCATTTACACTTAACTGTTTTACGATTGAACTTGTATACTGGCCTTAATGTGCATCGTATGATTTCATATAACGTAACGCATTGCCTCTTAAACCTCGGTTTAAAAATAAATAAATTGTTATGTACTGAAGCGTTACTTAAATGACGCAACCTATTAAAGGTGGAAATAATGAGCTTACTTTGCCATACTAGGGGAGGAGTATTGAAAATAAATCTATTTTTAATACTTCAAAATGATTCATAATCCTCTGCCGCTATTTTGACGTTATCTTTCAAAACTTAAATTTAATATTAAATTGAAAATTTGATTTTTTTAATAGTTAATTTTGGAGAACCTGGTATTTAAATCGTTGATGTGCAGATCTATTTTCAGAACAACACATCAGCTTGAAATGTGAATTAATTTCGGTAATGAAAGTTTTGAAATTCGAAAATTGAAAAGTTACTGTTCAGGCACTTTTTTGATTGAAATGTTTATATTCTTCATGTTAACCATACGTTTAGACGTTTTACCACATTCAAGTGCTTGGTTGATTACCTTTGTATTGGAAACGCAGTTAAATATCGCAAATTATTTCCAATGTTGAAGTTTTTACTTGGAATATCCTGTCTTGTAAATATTTATAAATTATTTCTTCATTCACGTTGTGTGTAAGGTGAAGCTCCCATTTAAAACATATGTCACCAGGAAGAACCACTAAAAACAGAGCATCATGAATATATGCGAGTTTCTCTCCCTTGATTTGTTATATGTTCCTTGTGGGTTTCACTTTTACACTCAGTAAATAAAACATAGGGTTTTCCGGTTGAAATACGCAGCCAGCGTTGCGACTTTGTTCAAACGCAGGTACCTTACCTTACCTTATTAGTTATTACCTTATTAACTGGCAGAAATCCTTGACCTCTCCTGAGGATAGATCTTATCAACAAAGAAATACTTTATCGAGATTCATTTAATACTTTATACTGATACGTTTTACAACACATAAACGTATATTTACATTAGTTCATGTCACAGATATAAGAAAATAAACTTATACTTGACTCATGGCGGATTTAGAGGTACTTCATATTGTCCGTCATTTGCTCTTCGATTGCATATAAGGTATGGCCCTTAAAAGAGATGCCCAGTTTTTCAAAATGCCAATACTAACTTGTCCAAACCAAAATTTGTTTTGCATTATAATTTAATTGAAAATAGTATTATATATGGTATTATTTAATTCAAATCGATTATAAAGGCATCATTCAAAAATATAGTTATTGAACTAAATAATTATTTGTTTCTGAAAGATAAGTAACAATTGTATCAGTAAAAATATTATTACTCAGTAAAATCCGAGCCTGTTTGAACAAGAACGGGCATAAACTTTATCCCGACCATCAAAATCGTAATACCAGAATAAACTCACAGCTGAATGTGCGAACATGACTATCAACTCCGCGCCGTTATGTTTGGGAACACCCTATAACGGGTAATCAAAGTGTTAATGCTTTGAACGCTTAACTGAACAATTTAGACTCAGATTCCGAGGCTGACGCTTCAGTCGATTACATCTCTGAACACTTCAACAATCACAACATATTTAAACATAATGCTTTGAAGTGCACCTTTGTGAATCAGATACTTATTTATTGTTCTATGATTTTCTAAACTTGCCCTTTTAACTTCTGCGTCGTCCTATTGACCGTGGATGCACTGTAAGGAACCAGTCAGCGGTTAATAGGCTGTTAACTTAGGTTAGGATAGAACTGAAAAAAATTGTTAGGTTAGGTAAAGTATTAACATTTGACTCAAGTTAGCTGATTCGTCAACAGGGTAAAAACACTGTTACATCATATTGTTTAAGGCTAACTTTGACCTACGAAAACGGTTGGATTTATTTAAGGTTTGGTTGGACGTTTTTGAAAAAGTTTAGGCCCAATAAAACTATGTATTTTCTCAGCCGTCAACAAACTGAGCGAGATATAAGTTCTGTTACTGTTTTATTATTATAATTATATACAGAAGCGTAAGTTCACTGATTTGTTTTCTTAACATAGCAAATGTTTTCTTAGATAACGAGGGGAGGTACAGTGAAGTTGTTTCTAAGCATCAGCACATTGGTCTTTTAGCTCTATGCCTAAAATTGTACGTTTTTTCTTTGTAAGGGTTTTCAAAACTATGTCACAGTTTATGCAGTAATTAATACTAATGGGTAACCGTATTCATTTACTGTGGATATGCAAATATCATACGCGTTTTGAGGGAAAATAGAGTTTATCGCTTGTGGAACTGAAATGGATAGACAGTTGTTTAAAAGCAAATCAGGAAGATTTCAGTATTTTAAAGGTTTTAAACATATATTCCACTTGGCTTTTTTAAACAAATTGAGGGCTAAATGGATTTTTTAAACCAGTATTTTGGTAAATTTATGATTTTCAGAACAGAACTTAAAAGTGCAATAGCTAGAAAAAATTATATTTATTCTGTGGTTTATAAAATGAAGAGCATTGCGCAAATATCTAAAAAGCTTACAAGAATAACTCTTGTTTTGATACGAATTGATATAATTCTGTTATTTCACCAGAATGTTCCTTTAAGCAAGATGCTCCTTTAAGCAGAATGTTCCTTTAAGCCTTTCAAATGATTTAGAATTTTCTATAAATTAATGCAGCAAAAATTTAAGATTTGAACCCGTGGTCAAGGCTTAATCGTTTACCTCACAAAGTTGGCCAAGGTGGTCTGATGCACCAGTATAAAAGCCAAAACCGGTTGAATTATTGAGCAATACAAAAATGTTTCTAAAAGATATAGGGATTTGAACCATAAAACTTTAGCAGAAACTAGGCTTCGATGACCTTAGTAATGGATACTAACATATGTGAAATCTTGTACAAGGTAAGTTTAAATTCCCCCCACCAAACTTTTATTATTATATTTTTCATCCAGGAAGAATAGTGATGTGTCCCATAATTTTGAACAATATTTTTACTCCGATTATTCAAACGTTTGACTAAAGACATTAGAACTTTCTTTCTTATTTGGAACAGATGTTTACGTTGTATTAACTGTAATAGCCCCCCTCTAAATATGGTTAGAAGAACCATATTATCTAAAAACATCATAGAAGACCTTTTACTTGTAAACGAGTATTATAATGTATAGATAATATGTTGAATGGTGAGATAAATATTTAGTTAAAGAATCGAATTTAATTATTTTATTCCTTTTATTTTCGATATTGTTTTGTTTTCATGTTATTTTGACATTTTTCATTGCATTTTTCCGTAGGTCAATAAATCATTTTTACTTTTTGATATGACTGACGAAAATATTTTTGTTCACCATCTAGTATCCAACATTTTGGAATGAAATAAGTGGTTTAAAATGCAAAGATGCTGTCGTATAATTTATTTCAAACAAATTTTCACATTATTTGAATGCCACAAACCGTTTTCATCTTTGATTTCTCATTTTCGTGATATCCGATTTTATATTTTAATATAAAATGCCTCAAAGATGACAACTGGATCGTATGGGCTCCAGCTCGTCCGTGAACTCGCCAACAGAAGAACGGTGAGAGTTATGGGCGATTTGACTGAAACCCAAGAAAAAATGGGGAATCAGCTGATCCTTGCAACTCAACCGAGTCCGAGTTATTCGACTGATCTAAACCAGACCTTATAATATAAATGTACATAATAATTAGGAACAGGAAATCAGGCGGGCGGCGAAACTGTTAACACGTCTATTGTCTATTTAAACTCAGCTTAATCGACAAAATGCAGTGTTTTTAATGAACTATCAAGAATTTTGTCTGTGTTTTTAGGACCTTTTACGTGAATTTATGTTTACTAAAGCATATAGTTCATAAATATCCCAACTAGAAGTAAACGCTTATTTCGCCAGCAGCGCGCTCAATTTCCCGCCTTATTTGTTGCTCCTCATGATATAGTATATTACGTTACTAGGCCGGGAAGTATTGTTTTGCCGGACGAGCATGATAGTTCCCGCGCGAGCGTAAGCGAGTGCGGGATTTTTATGCGAGTACGGCAAAACTTCCCGGCGGTGTAACGTACGATATTTTTCGTCATACTACTCAGAAATACCCCCGTTACAGCAGACCTACATACTCAGCGAATTTCAAATGTAAAACAATTTATTTTAATCTAACATAGCGAGATTTGACATGTTTTTGTAAGCTCCCTAAGATTAATATGGGGAATGAGTATGCAGGTTTGCTGCTACAGGTATGTTTAAACTGGTTGGTTTTAATTCAATATTTAGTAGATCTGAACTAGAAGAAGCCATTTACCAAGTTTTATCAAGATAAGTTGAGAAATAAACGAGATATATATTATTTTACTTATTTCCCATAAGGTTAATATTGGGACAACGTACTGTGATTACCAGGGGTGCCGATCCCCCCCAAGAGCTATGACGCCAATCCCCCCAAAAAATTTCAAGAATCTATCAAATATCCCCCCTCCGTATAATATACATTTATGACATCCTATTTAAGCACAGGACATTAAAAATAATCTGGGTTTATGTAAGTTTCATCACTTTAAAAGTATAAACATTTTTTCGACTAAAAGTTAATTATATTAATTACTTAAAAATTATTATTTTTATTAAACTTCGATTTTATTAGTCGTCAGTTATTTCCGGAACATCGTCTGGGGGAAGAAGACGAAGTATAGCCTTTTACCACTCTTGAGCCTTGGCCCGAAAATCAGCTGTAATTAACTTACATTTAAACAACACAGTAATATAACTGTATGGAATTAAAAAAAGGTTTTAACCAAGGAAGAGAGGCGACCAGATGATTTTGGTTACCTATTGACGTTTTTTTCTTACCATGACAAAAAATTGTATCATCGTCATTAACCTCAAAGTTCGTTATTAAACTTACGTGGTACATAAATATATTTGTGAAAGAATGAGTTAATAAACCTTATAATTGTTCTCCATTTTACTTGCTTTTCTTGAGTTACGTTTCTCATAAATGTGTGTTTACGTTTAAAGCTAATCAAGAGGAATTAATTGACAACTATGACAACAATAGTTATTATTATTATTTCATCCTTTTTTGTGAAAAAATGTCATTTTGTCATGAAGCTGTTATTACTGCATTTTTAAATTGAAGTTTTACAATTTTTACAATCCCCTGCTCCTAAATATGTAAAACCATTTCAGGGGCGAACCCAGGGGGGGAATAAGGGGATATATCCCCCCCGAAATTTTGGAGAACAGAAATTTTGGACGACAAGACAACAATTTTTGGGTACCGCGACGCGACTACAATAATTTTTGTCTACCGCGACGCGAAGACGATTTTCGGGTACCGCGACGTGACTACGATTTTTGACTCCCAAGATGCGAAGACGATTTTCGTTTACCCCGACACGAAGACGATTTTTCTCTACCGCGACGAGAGACAATTTTCATCTACCGCGAAGCGAAGACGATTTTCGTCTACTGCGACGCGAAGACGATTTTCGTCTACTGCAACACGAGAACGATTTTTCTCTACCGCGACGAGAGACAATTTTGATCTACCGCGAAGCGAAGACGATTTTCGTCTACTGCGACGCGAAGGCGATTTTCGTCTACCGCGACGCGAAGACGATATTCGTCTACCGTGGCGCGAAGACGATTTTCGGGCACCGCGAAGCGACTACGATTTTCGTCTACCGCGACGCAAAGACGATTATCGTCTACCGCGACGAGAAGACGATTTTCATCTACCGCAAAGCGAAGACGATTTTCGTCTACCGCGACGCGAAGACGATATTCGTCTACCGCGGCGCGAAGACGATTTTCGTCTACCGCGACGACGATATGTGTCTACCGCGACAATGATATTTGTCTTCCGCGACGACCATATTCGTCTACCGCGACGTAATACTCGTCTACCGTTGCGTCTACCGAAAAAAAATATATTCTACGACGACTATATTCGCTTACCGTGACAACGATATTTATTTGTCTATCGCGAAGACGATATTTGTCCACCGCGACGTCCATATTCGTCTATTGTGACGCGATACTCGCCTACCGCGATAACCTTATTTGTCTACCGTCACATTAGTACGGGTTTTAGTGAGTACCTAATAAATATCCCCTTCCCCCCTCTTATGGGATTTCCCCCCCCCCGAAATTAAATCCTGGGTTCGCCCCTGAAACATTTTAACGCCTAGGAATAATCTTTATAACGTCAACGCGATATTGGTGGGAATAATTAATTTTGCTAATGGATGACCGATTAAAATTTTGCCATATCACCATTTTTACTTTTCCCCCTAAAATGTGATGGTTCTTTTCAAAGTCCCTCCCTAGAAATAACCTGTGAAACGTCAAGGCTCTATGGAAGGGGGGATAATAAGTTTTGCTATTAGTTGACTGATTGAAGTTTTAGTTGTATTACCATTTTTCATTTCTTTCCTAAAAAGGATCTGTTAATTTAAACACACCTATCCCCCCCCCAAAAAAAAATCTTTATAACGTCAAAGCTATTTTGGGGGGGGGGAATCATTAATGTTGCTATTAGGTAACCGATTGAAGACTTTGTTGTGTTACCAGTTTTAAATTTCCCGCTAAAAAGAAATTGCCCATTTCAATGCAACCTTCCCCCTAAAACGTCAATGCTGTATTGGGGGGGATTCATTTTCCTATTAGATGACTGAAAGAAGATTTTGTTGTGTTGCAAGTTTTACACTTCCCCGGTAAAAAGTAATAACTGTATAAATTTCAATGCACTCTCCCTCCTAAAAATAAGTTTTAAATCGTCAATCGTCAAAGCTAAATTGGGGGGGGGGATTATTAATTTTACTTTTTGAAGTATACCAAAGCAAATTTGCATTTCCCCCCTAGAAGTAGTTTGAGTAATTTATCGAAAGGAAACAGGACAGGTTGAAAGAATTAATTTTTCTGTGTCCGGTTGAAGACAGTCTCGTGGACTGAGCCAGTGCGGCTGCTTGCGTGCCGCGGCCGCCACGGAAGAAACAAGTGTACAGGAACGCTGACAGTATACACTGGCGTGCCGTGCGGGCATGTCCATGTTGTATATCCCTATTTCGTACTTATGAATTAAAAATTTTAATATATATTCAAATTCAAATAGTGTAGCAATTAATTTATTTTTGACGATTTATTGGTAAAATTAGTACGTTTTACCAGTAGAGTAAACAAACAAAAAATCCCCCCCAAAAAATTCTATGACGCCATTGGCGTCATAATCCCCCCCTGTAGGCACCCCTGGTGTTTACCACTTTCAATATCTCGGTAACCAATGGACATAGAGCAGTGATTCAAGATACTAAATTGTTTGTTTTTTTGAGCTGAATTCAATGGTGCCAAAGTTGATAAATTTTATTTTTCTATGTAAAAAGCTCAAAAAACCCATTGTTGAGGGGGTTCATCCCCCTTTACCCCCCCTTCCAGTGGTCCGATCGGACTGGTTTTCGAACTCGTCCGACTGATTACCTCTTTACATGTCTGTACCAAGTTTCATCAAGATCGGACCATTTTTTTCGGCCGCTATCGTGGTAACAGACATATATATATATATACAGGGTGTCTGTAAAGTCCGCCACCAAACTCCATAAATTGGTTTATTGGGTCAAAATAAGCAAAAAAGTTCCGTGAAGGTATGTCCTAAAATGCATATTTACCCAGATATCCGCCATTTTGTATTTTTCACAAAATATTTTTTATCTCCAAAGTTTGTGAATCGATTTTTTTGAAACTTAGTATGTACCTATAACTAGTCAAGGTCAGTTTATGAAAACATAATCAGAATGATCGAATGGTAAATTTCAAAATGGCGGCCGCTTAAAAGTTTTAATTTGAAATACCAGAAAAACGTTACGTAGTACAAAAAATATGAAGAATTAAAACTTTTAGAAAATTTAATTTCCAGTCTAATGACACCAGAATTATGAAAATCGGTCAATAAATAACGGAGTTATGGTCGAATTTATCCAACGAGGCAGCATAAATTGGAAGGAGAATGGCCCATTGTTGCATTGAGTCATGCGCTGACATAGGTCAATTACGCTGCCTCAGTAGATAAATTTGACCATAACTCAGTTATTTATTAACCGATTTTCATAACTCTGGTGTCAATAGACAGGAAATTAAATCTCCTAAAAAGTTTAATTCTTCATATTTTTTGTACCACGTAACATTTTTCCGATATTTCAAATTAAAGGTTTCAAACGGCCGCCATTTTGAAATTTACTATTCGATCATGCTGATTATTTTTTCATAAACTAACCTTGACTAGTTATAGGGACATACCAAGTTTGAAAAAAATCGATTCACAAACTTTGGAGATAAAAAATATTTTGTGAAAAATACAAAATGGCGGATATCTGGGTAAATATGCATTTTAGGACATACCTTCACGGAACCTTTTTGCTTATTTTGACCCAATAAACAAAGTTATGGTGTTTGGTGACGGACTTTACAGACACCCTGTATATATAAATAAATCTAAAAATTCGAACGAATGGTGTTTTTTGCTTCTGGGGGTTGCAAACCGAAAAGTTATCGTGGTCTGCGGCTTAGGTCTTACCATGAGACCTACGGTAATAGCTTCATCCCCATAGGGGAAATTCGCTAAAAAACATACTTACAATCATAACGTAGTCCTTGCATAAACGTCTCTCTATCCGTCAAACATAACTATAACAAACAGAACAAACATTTGCTATACGGATACAGTGCTACCACTACATTCCTCTAAAAAAAACCAATAAACCACCAATAAACAAGCATTAAACGTCGGATTGCTGCAAATCAGCTGATTGTTTACTTCCGTTCTTTCCGGCCTTGGTTGGATAAGTGTTTATCCGGCCTAGGCCGGCAATGGGTAACTTTCGAGCCAACAAAAAGGAACTGAAAACAGATGTTTCTGTGTTAGTATGAGGAAAATTTGTTATATTAGCCTAACCTTAAGAATATATAAGAAAAATTCTGTTTTAAATTATGTTATACAATTGCCATTGACTTTTTGTTAATAACGTGTTTTGTAAAATGTGTGAGAATTATAAAAGGATGTTAGCAAAGTCAATTAAATCTTAATTCAATAATAAAAACATTTGAAATCCCACGCCTCTTCAGTTTTATATACCAGAAACTAAATATGTTTTTTCCGTGAATGAAAGGCTATTAAATTCAGATGGAGAGATAGAGTTCACCTCGTGTAATCAATGGTCTGATAACTGGTCGTTTGATCCTTGTGGAGGCCATTTATATTTTAATCACCCGAGTGCCCAGAGGCAGTCTGCTGTTGGTCGATTTGATGTTTTACAGTCACATCGCTGTGATTGGACGGCGATGAAGCTTTATTGCACTCACATTGATGGGGAGTCGGTTGCAACAAGTTTAGTTCAATGAGCAAGCATCATCGGATTATTGGTCGTTAGGATACAATTTAAAAGAAAATCTGGTGTTAATGAATCGAAATAGCAAAGATTACCACGACAAGTTTTAAAAGAGAGGGTGAAAATATCATGACATTTTGTCAGTCTCTTCTGGTAAGGTTTTTTTTTAGAGCTCTAATTCTTATATCGTGAATTTAGGCAATATAGGCGATCTAGTTCAATTCAAATCACGTTATCACTTAAATATAGTTTTCACCACACTAGGACGTAATAAAATGTTTTATTTGGTGGCCGAAACCAGCTCTTTTCCGCCAGAGGGCCGAAAACTTTCGGCACTCAATATGTTTCAAAGACAAAATACTTGCGATCATATGATTTTTATAGCTGTGTTTGCTTAAACTATGACAAAGAAATTATATCATCGCTCATAACCTCATAGTTTTGTTTTCAAATGTGTCAAATAAGTAATCAGATTTGTAATGTTATATCGGATGAATTTCATGGTGTAGTGTGGTGAAAAATAGCGTTCGCACCTCGGCCGAAAGGGTTTTGCGGCTCACAATCGTTTCGAATTCTCGTCTTTGAAACACGATCTCGAGCCTGAAAACCCTGGGACTCTATTAGGAAGTAGGGTTTACAGTATTTGGATTAGTAGTGAATGGATCCAAAATGTAATGAAACTTTATAATTCAAGACTGCAAACCTGCAAGGGGTTTATATTTTGTCATTATTTATTAAAAAGATAAATATATGTTCTAATTTTCACAGGAACAACCATTCCAACTGTGAAGCAGAAGGAAGGGAAGTCTTCCGTTTTACTATCCAAACCATATTTAAAGCTGAAAACACAGTACATTGTCCCCATATAAAAATTCTATATCTCGGTTATTACTCAACATATCTTGATAAAACTTGATATGTGGATTTTTTGGTACAGATTCACCTGATATTGTTTTAAAACCACCAAACGTTTGCATGACTGTTGCAGTAGACCTGCATACTCATTTCCCATGTTATTCTTATGGAAGAAATAAAATAAGGTCATGCACATAGTCTGGAGGTCTGCTGTAATGGGGTTGTTATTATGTTCAAGATAGACCCTAAAAACCTTAGAATTTTTTTTACATTAAATCAAGGCAATTTCTACGTTTTACGTACGTATACTTTCATGAAAAAGAAAACTGCTTTAGGATATTACCTAAGTACGCAAGGTCTGCTGCGGCGGAGATATTTATATTCCTGCTTAAGGGCTACTATATACCATGCATGCGAGCAGATTCAACGATATTGGGCTTCCACTTCCCAGGGCAGTGGCACCCTTGAGGCCTTTATCGGCGGGGCGCTGAATCTGCTCACGAATATATAGTACAAGGAGGCATAATAGAGATACCTCCTGCGGGAGGCAGCAATAGAATAACTCCAGTCGCAGCAGACCTGCGGACTTTAAGGATTCCTGAAAACTTCTTTCTGGTTAATGAAAGTCCATCTTCTTTATATTTGTTCAATACCACTGACCTATCACTGCACAGTCCAAACTACTTGACTTAGAACCTTGGACCTTTGCATGGACGATCCTAAGAGCGTAAGCATCCGCTAAAAACGGTTTCTTTAATTCGAAGTTTTAAGGGGTTTTGGTGGGGTCGAAGTTTATAAATTTTCCTACGCAAGTGGAATGGATGATCTTTTGTTTAATTTTCAATGTTCATTCAACAAGCAGGTGGTTCAGCTTCACAAGGATACAATTTTACAGCTGATTTATAATTTGGTTACTTTTATAGTGGTTTTATGATTGTTTTGTTCATTCTCTATGTGATATGCACTATATAAAAGTTAAATTTAGTTTACTTAGTTAAATTAAAGCCGTCATTCGTTTTTTTACCTTATCTGTTTAATCATAAACTCAGTATGTGGCCCTATCTTCATTTAGGTAGCGGGAGTTACAGTTTTTATCGTGAGCAAAGCCACGGGCAACTGCTAGTGAGGCTATAAGAGGAAACTATGTCACGGCTTTTCATTGATGTTTTTTTAATTATAAAACTATTATTTTACAAACCTTATTTAGTTTAGTTTCTTTTATTGTTCTTAAGTACATTATTATTTAGTTTTGAACTAGAAAGCACTAACCCATATGCACATTGATAGCTTATACAGTTTACATTTTTCATTTGATAATATGTAATCATTCAATACTTTATCTTAGTTAGGAGGCTATAAATATAACATTTATTACCACTCACTAATTATTACCTAATCACTTTACCCGTTATTCTTCGCTTGCAGTTTTTAAACAATGGTCTATGAATTTAGAATTTTGGATGGCATAAACACCTGTTCTTATCTATCCAAAAGCTATTCGCATTACAGTTTTCGACTGTGAAAAAATGTAAACATTGAAACTCTGGTCGTCAAGGGGGCGTAGCTCAAAATAATTAAAAATGAAAAAACAGGCCTGTGTGTTGGCCGGGCACACGATCAATCTTTGCCCACAAAGCCCAAACGGTTCAATAGTTTGTGTTAAACACACCCAAGCAAGCTGACAGTTTCTTGAGAATCCAAACTACTTATCTTTGCTTAGTTATAATGGAAAACGTCTTATAGCACTCAGACAGACTATATATGTAAACGCATACCATTTTTTAAAGAAAAATGTACATTTATTGATATTCAATTGATTTTAAAGTTGTATATTAAAATATTCATATTTTTTTATAAAGATAAGGTTAAGATATGAAATGATGCCTTCAAGTTTGTTGTTGCCCCTCCTAACACCCTTTAAAAAGCCTACAATCTTCAAAGCAAACTCAACAGAGGACTTCTTTGTAGGTTTTATTTATTACAAAATAATTTGTGTTTAAAAATAAATTTAAAATATTTTTGCTCTATTTGTAATTATTTGGCAAAAGGAAGTAGAGTGTAAAAGCAAATAGCTATGTAAAAGCAAAATATACTTCTTAAACATTTTACTACTCCATAATATTGGCATGCTGATTCATGAACAAAACGAAAAACCTTGTCTAAGTGTGCTGTATAACAACTGTGGTGCAGAGAGCTGATATTTTACGATAAACAAGAAAAGGCTTTCAGGTTGTCGTAATGCATAGAAAAGGTCTACCTTTAGTACATTTCGACGGATTTTTAGTAAGAAAAAACTAAAACATGGCTTCACAAATATAATATATTTGTGAAGCCATAATATAGTATATATTATCAAAACCCAATTTTATCTTATAATTTCATGTAAGTTTGTCTGAACATTTGATTGCATACCGTTCTTTTGGTTTCAAAAGTACAGCTTCCTCTCTATACGAACTGTCTAAATATATTTAAAGTAAAGTGCTACCTATATAATATTGTAAACCCTTAGCTGCTTTGAGTCATAAAACTAATACGCGTTCGTATGAATAATGAAGTAATGTCTTTTTAATAACCAGACCTCTAAATCATTTTCAATGATGATTTATTTTTAAAGTAAAACAAGATTCAGTATCCAAACAAAGTAAATATATTATTGAAGCATTAAGTAAAGACTAACTAATTAAATTGGACGTAAAATTTAGTTAATACTTTATGAAAAGAGCTTGTGTTTTCATGTCAAAGCAATTTTGAAGTTTTACAATTTACAATCCTATAATTTTGACCTTACCTACTGGTTTTATGTCAATATTAAAAAATTTTCATTCAGCTATATTTTCTATGCAAAGTTAATGCCGTCTGTATTAATTCAAATTTGGATTTGTCATGTCTTTTTATAGGACCGACATAGATAACTTCAGTTTGCGTAATTTTTCTCTTAAATTACGTGGAGACCTATGAATATTTGTGGGAAAAGGTGATAGATGGTTTGGAATTTCGCTCCAAAGAATCCCATTTTCGAGAGAGGGGTTAAAGATTTTCTACACACCGATACTTATTTCCTTGGTCATTAAATGTCCCAGGAAGCAAACGCGCTAACTTCTTCATAATGTATCTAACTTCTATCTGTACCTAACTGCAACGGATAGACGTTTGTAAACCACTTTTGTTCTAACTTCATTAATGACAAAATTAATTATGGAGAGTGGACATTTCAAGGCACACGGTATAAGTTTGTAATAAGGTCGTTATGAATAACATGCTCTCTCTGTTAGAGAGAAGTGCTTAAGCCAGGTGTCTAGGACATGAATTATGTACGGTATAATTAATGTGTTACGGCGCTTTACAAGATTGTGCCTATATACCTGCATGAACCCCTTTAGTATTAAATAACTAGGCTAAAATAATTCTTATGCAAATTACAGTAAGGGATTAATTTTAACGTTTTCTTTTTAACCAACTATATTAGTTGATAATTTAACAACACTCTTAAGAAGAATGTGGAATATTGAATATGGTTGAATATTAAGTTAACGTGTGTTATCTAATATATGTTTCAATCAATTAACGTTTTTAAATGTTGAAATAGTTTGAATAAATGTTTAATATACTATTACAACTACTTTGAACCCCTGTTGTTTTAAATTATTTCATTAATTCCATTTTTGTATTATTTTATCCTTTAAATTCAGGGTGTTTTTTTTAAACACGACCCAAAACTTTATTTTATCAGTGAATGATTATTTCTCCCCATGATCCCCGGATTTGACCCCACTATATTATTTTTTTTGGTGATACATAAAAAGTAAGGCCTACGAAAACAATTAACAGGGTATTCAGCACCTTAAAACAAACATAACAAATTTAATGCAAGAAAATCAAAGAGGTACCTTACTTACATCACGTGTTCGGGAATTTGATGGTGAGAGCGTAACTGTATACAAATGCCAGTGGTGGATTGTTTGAGCACATAATGTAAACTAAATGTGATCAAACTTAAATAAAAGGCTCTATAAAATGTAAAGATCCATAAAACAATGCTCGTTTTTATATTTATATGTGCATTAATCAATCTTAAAAATGGGTTGCGTGTGGTTGCGTTTAAAAAACACCCTGTATAAATAGTTACAGCCAAATAAATTAAATTCAAATTTTTATTTAATCATAAATTCTGGGCATATAAAATATGATGCTTACTAATGTTTATTCAAAAACTTGTGCAATTTTCTTCACTATAAAAACAGATACTATTAATTGCCCTGCATGTAGTTCCTATTTAATCGTTTTAAAAATACATAATGAGAACGTAAAACATTACAAACATGAATATTTTAGTGTAAGTGAATTAAAAGATAATTATTTTAACTAAAAATACGGTCATTAGAGAGTTTTCTAATAAAAATGTATGCATGTGTTGCATTCAATATAGGTATGGAACTCTACCGCGATCCTAACCACACTGAAAATACTGGTGTGTTTTTCGAAGTAGTGTGCTTGATTAACTTACATTTTCACAAAAGTATAACATATATTACAACATTAAAGTTTAACAAAATATTCACACCGAAATGAAAAATAGCCTACATTACATACATTTCATATTTAGGCTCAAAATTTGAAAAGGAGGAAAGAAGGACGTCAGTAAACGCCAGTCTTGAAAAGCCTGGCTGCTAATATCGGGTCTTTGCGACCAAATCCTTCTTCATTGACGGCTCCCGTCATAACCTTCTGCTTCTTGAAGTTTTATGAGTTTGGCTCTAGGATCCGAGAGTAACATAAACCATTGCCTTGACACATTGCATTTTGTAATCCAAAATTATATAGCATTGAGAATTTATGTAATAATATGTAATCTTAAACTCAATCATTCACACACACTGCTTATGACACACAAGTGAACTATGTTGATATGTCGTGTATATGTATTTATGTACATATATACATACATAAATAGGGCATCACGTATATAAATATGTATTTACAAAGCCATCATGATAATTGAAAGAGTGCGTTGGTAAACTAAAACTGGAAATAAGGTTCAAGATGTCAGCTGAACTATAGGGATGTATGTTTACTTCTGACATTTTTATCGTTGAGGTTTACTTAACAATTGTGAAAAGTTACCGCTTAATCTCAATGTAGTAGGTCGGACCCCATTAATGTTATAAGAAACATTCCTACACGCATTATTTGTAGTAAAGAAATTTTGTTTTGTATTTTTTAAGCGAACAGGCAGAGCATTTATGACACAAGCTAGCTGCCATTGTTTTACAGTCCTAAACGTTGATCCTCTTGTTGATACAGAATAAAATAATCCATCCCGATTCTGGGTGATTTACATTTTGACCTTATTATTTGAACCATTCAATCTCACATGGAAAATCAAATCGTTATATAGCCAAAGTAAAACAGCCCACTACAAGCAATCAACTGGTTGGATAACTTGCCGATTGATCCAGGGCGTTTAGTTGTGTATGTTTTGATTACACGAGTGCCCACAGGCCATTTGTCTGCTGATGATAAATTGACATTTTAATAACTCTTGTTACCGTGATTGGAACAATCATGAAGTGTTGATGCGCCTTGCTCGGCTCGGACTTCAGTCTGACACAACCAACATATATACAAAACAAAAATATTGCAATTATAATAGTCTACATGGTTTCTATTGACTAGAAATTTCAATCATGTTGTAAAATATACGATGTATTATTGATATTTTTAACACAATATGTTAATAGTGTAACTGCAGTAAAAGATTTATATTTTTTTTCAAGTTATATAACTAGTTTTTAGATGGAGGTGCGTGACTAGCGCCCCGTGGTATGAGGCGGCCGGGCCAGCACCAAGAGAAAACAATGGATATACTGTATCTCCAAAATTGAAAAATCAGGTTAACTCATCACAATATTTCCTTTTTGGCTATTTTATTATTTGCTAATAAATACATTGTTTACATAACACTTAGTTTGGGGGCAGTCTGGTTTAGTAGTTAGAAAGTTGGACTTGAGATTTAGGGGCCTGGGCTAAAATACCGCTAACCACCAATGGCTTTTTTTGCTGGTGATAAGTCTGTAATAGTGGGTACTATTTCTAGCCTGAAGTAATGTGCATAACTAACTGTTCCGTGCTAGTAAAGTGTGTCCGTGTATGTAAAGGAGCGAAAACTAATAACATTTCCAACTGTCTTTTGAAACATGGTGTTAAACCTACAGCATCCGTTTTATAAAATTTTTGATTTAAATAAATTAGTAAAATTGTTTTACACTTATTTTTTAAATATATTAGATGGAAAAAGTTTTCCAATAAAAAGTAGTGGGAATACCCTTCAGATGAAAAAGACGCTAATATCCTTAACATTCCCGACGCTTTTAGTGTAGCATTGAGGAAAGAACTTCTGTAACGATGATACAGAATTGCTTTCCTGGAACGGTGTTTGGAGGGATTTACAGGGATAGCCAAGGTATATAGACCAAGTTTGGCTTTTCAATGTTATCTTTTCTTTCAGACTATTCATTTTTATATCTTTCCCCTAGAATTTTGTGACTTATATAGTGGTTTTAATTTACCTGGTCCGTCTCCAGTCCAATGTTTGTCGTTAAATTACGACCTGGTTTTGTCACTGAGCTGTGCCATGCTCACTTGAAGTCAACGTCGAGCACTTCACCTTTACTTCAAGCACTGGCATTGCTTAACTTTTACTTTAAGAGTAAGTTACCTTCAATTTTATTTTATTAATTTAGTTTTTTCTATGTTCTTTTCCATTACAAGTCAGTATCATTCCAGGTCTGAAAACGTCGCGTCGCGATACTTGTTTTTCTTAAACAGTGATAACATGTCCATGAAAATCATAATGAATTAAATTAGAATCACTTATTAATAATATTCCTTAAGAACAGATTTAAAAAATAGTGTTTGTGTTATAATAATAGTGTAATTGTTGTGTTTGTGAATTTGAGTCTTCGTTGTGATATTTAGTTAGCCCACGGTTGATGATCTCTCCTCCAATTTTTGAATTCTTCCACAGTGTAGTAGGGACGGTCGAGGAACCAGCGTGAGATTGTATTCAAGAAATTTCCTTTCTTCACTTCTTCAGGTAGGAGTTGCAGAAGTTAGAGCCGGTCTATGTGGGCTGTTTAAAAAAATTGTCAGTCGATGTATTGATAAAAATAAGTTGTTTGCTGTTCTTTTGTTGTAATTGTGTTTTTCATTTCCTCTTACGTATGAAAAAAGCAAGTCTTATATAAATAAGTAATATTTTACTCAACTGTAAACTAAATGTGAAAACTAATTAAAACCATCATTTAGACATTTGAAGTGAGAAGTGAGGTCATAGGCAGATCAAAAGTAAGAAGTAAAAACGTGTAAGCAATCAATCGTTCTTTGATATTTCGTAATTTGCGAGCCGAGCTGGTATGCTTTGAGAGAAAACATTTTTTCAGCGCTTTTTGTAATATCAACTCGCTCTTACGATCAAAGGATTTATTTATTCACCTTTGATTTTGAACACGTAAACAAACAAGAGGTTTCAAATTTCACAATTTACGCTATAATGGATGTGCGAAGTGTGAATATATTTACATTAAGCTATTTGTATGATTTTGATTATTTCCAAAACATACATTTCATAAGCAAAGAAAAATATAGACTCTGAAAAACTCGAGACATTTAAAATATCGCTAGGACTGTGATTGAATACTGAGTATTTCCGTCACAACTCCAGAATACGAAGTGGGTCGGTACTTCAGATGCAGGGTGGAAGCTTCTTAGTTGTTTACAGAGCTCAAAGCGATGAAAACATAAAACAAGGCGTTTGTAAGGTTTATAATGCAAAACAAAGTTAGCATTATTACTGAGTTTGCAGCAGAGATCAAAGAATTATTTAATTTGACATCGATGTATGAAGACATTAAAGCAGTCTAGTTTTGAAATTTCCTAGATAAAAATATATTCATATTAATATCTGTAATTATAGTTAACTTGTATCTAATTTAATGCTGGATGTGCACTCTCGCTGAGGCGGCAGGGCGAGACGAGTGAAGGGTTCCACGAGAGTGTACTGATGCGCTCGACATATTTCGCTCTCAAAAGGCTTTGACATGCTTTAAAAACTTTGTAGGTGAGACACCCCGGTGAGAGTGTGCTACCGGCATAATAAAATAAGCGATACGTATATCAACACATGAATTTATTACAACTTGAGAACAAAACGCTGCTCAGCAATTTAAATTTATTTATTTATTTTCTCTGATTGTCTGTCAGTTGATAAAACAGTGTTTAAAATAATAAGCAGTTCACTTTAAATTTGTATTCCTATCCTAAATATTATAAGCAAATACACAGCGTTATGAGTGTCTTCCCATGAACCGGGCTTTCATAAATCTCGTTTCCTGCAAACCTTCACGCCAAATTCATTCTAACCTTACTTAAATTATAACATTCTGTCCGGAGCCGTTGAAGGGGGTTTTGTCAAAATAAGGCAATAGCAGAGGTGTATATTATTTCTGCATCAGTTAGGCAGCTCTGAATGGACTACAGACTATTTAATCCGTAATAACTTTTCCAGCAAAAGGGCTTTTAACGTTTTTACTGCACATCGCGTTCTGCATAATGATTTAACAGGCCGTGGTTACC
The DNA here is from genome assembly GCA_035578135.1 of Flexamia atlantica. Lineage (NCBI taxonomy): Eukaryota > Metazoa > Arthropoda > Insecta > Hemiptera > Cicadellidae > Flexamia > Flexamia atlantica. The sequence goes on along the minus strand of JAQJVK010000004.1, from coordinate 34,502,120 downwards.
GCTATATACGTTTCCCTATGTACCACAATCTCACAAAAGTTGTATACTTAGCTTAATTTAGACGTTTCAATGTATACAAAACATAAAACCTTATTGCTTAAATCGATAACGTATTTATAACCCAAACAAAAAATCAGTCATTCATTCCAGTTATCAATTCAGTCATATCAAATATTCATATTCATGTCATAAAATCAGAGTGCAAGAGAAAGATGAGAAATTGTTCTCAGAAATAAATAGAATTCCAACTCAAAAGAAAACAAATTGAACATCAATTTTATATTAAATGTAAGCAGTAATAGAACGCTGCAGGGTGGTTGAATTGGATGTAGTTACGATGGAAATTTTCCTCTATTCTCATGTTTAGATTTGTATAATTGATTTGTAATTGGATCAAATCAACTTAAAATCTTCAGTTTTATCTAGGTGCTCTCTGTCAAATTATTTTATCATTGTCTCATGAAGAAGCATTTTAATTATTAATTAAAGAATCGTGGGATTGAGTGCACTTTTTAAACTTGATTTCTATTCAAATAGGATATGATGAAAAATATTTTATATTAAAATTAGACGTGCAGAGTGGGTTGTAGCTATTTAATTTACATTAACTATATTTCCAGTTATTGTAAATAGAGACCCCTCCCTAACTTATTTCCAAATGTTTTGAAGTATCTAATTTGGGCCGCATCCGAATATTCTTTGGCAGTAAGTACTTAATTTTTAATGGGTGGCCAATTTGTCTGTCATCTTGGATCATTAATATTGCATGGAAAATAAAATATACAGGTGGTGTTGTGACCAACAATTTTAATTTATATTTAACTAGATTCCCCAGTGTTTTCACAATATTGATGAATTTAATACCATACTCTATTTTGAATGATCATATTTCGCTTTTGAGATATTGCCGTTTTGGTAATCCAACAAAATGTTGATACTTAACAATTAAAAATGGTTATTCGACTCGGATTAAGGTATTAAATTCTCTATGAAAAATCAGCTGTTGAAAATGATGGGTCACAACACCGCCTTTATATTTGAAATACATTACCTCATTTCAAAATGACGGATCCAAGATACCACAATCCCCCCCGAAAATTGTCCGTGCGTTGAAATCACTAGTAAATTTATTATAATGATAACTAGTTACTTATTATTGCCTAGCTTTATTTTGAGAATCACTGATAAATATGTTTTAATATTGTAAGATATCTTTTATGTTTTTAGTAAGTACAAGAAATAAAACATTGATGAAAAAGAAAAAATCTGGTAGAGGCATACCATTATTCATCCCGTTTTTGTTTCTTACACTTAGATTACCTGAATATATATTACTCAATAGTTATCTAACGAGGGACGAGGGAGCGAGAATAACCAAAGCTGGTAAACCTGTTAGTAAGGCTGAGTCGCCTTCGCCTATACCTAACTTAGCACTTCACTGCCAATAATGAGTGTGGTACGATCTATCAGTGTTTTTTTACATCAGTAAACGCATTAGTGTAAAATTCCATCAATAATTAATTCATGGTCGAGAACCAGTGGATAGCTAATGTGTTGGGTTTTAAATCAATAAAAAAATGTCATCTTCATATATTCATCTATTTCTCCTTCTTCAGAATGCTTCTTTTGCGATAGCACCAATCATAGCAAACGTCTGAAAACTCTGAAAAACTTTGAAGGAAAATATTGTATCTGGCACTGCAAACTCAGTTCAATAAATCAAAGGAGTGTGGTACTGAAAACAGCACATAATATTAGCTTTATTAAGCTCAAAAATTATTGGAAGGAACATACAATTTGGCTTTTTCTTTAGCAAACCCGATCATTCATAAATGCACTAATGGTGTTTGTAATACATGATTTTATGCAATGAAATCTATTCCTTTGTCAAGGGTGTTTTCAATGTAAAAGTGTGTCTGTATATACTGTTACTGTACGACAATATTAAACTACTTGAATTTCATGTATGGCAGTTTGTATACTCTTTGTCACTTGTTTTCCATTACTAAGGAATTTATTTTTACATTTATTATTGAAGGAATATAGGCAATTAGTTCCCAAACTTATAATCAAACTTTATTATAAGTATAGTTTTATTTAAGTTCATAATTTTTGGTATGTAGATTTGAGAATGTTGACCTTTCTTAAAAAAAACGAGTTCATGTTGGATTGAATTCTCATTAAATGTTAAGACTAATTCTACCTTTATTGTAAAGGGTAATTCACCTTAGGATATGCAAGGAATATAGGTTTGAATAAGCCCTTTCTAGATTTAGCTTGTCGCTTTTCTACCTTAAAAAAATAATTAATTAAATACATTAAAAATATATAATATACAAAATACTTAAAATACCTCTATTATGTTTAAATTTGTATTTATTTGATAGTTTAATAACGGCATTTCCTTAATGTTTACAGGTTTTTTAATTAATTATTTTTTACTTCATAACTTGTTTACTGATATTAATGAAAGCGACTGAAACGAAATCATCAACTTGAAAAATTAAAGGCACAAAACCATTCCATTAGTATAATTTTGTTTCACAAATTTTCCAGCAACTTAGATTGATTTTTAAACCATAATCGCGAATATGAAATGTGCACTCAGCACTAATGTCGACCCAGTTGTCCAGTGTCAATATCAGCAGTCTGTAGATACGAGCTTCGACAGGTGGGTGACAGAGAATGAGGGTTTAGCAAATAAATGCAGACCATATATTGTTCTGCTAACCAACAATTTTATGAAAAATATGGCTGGATGAATATTTTAATTTTATTTTAAAACCCTATGAATAAAAATCAAATTTTATAGGACTTTCATTCTGCAAGTAAAATATAAATTCAGTATTAAAAGATGACTACATATTCTAAAGCAGGTTACTTATTGCTTTATTTTTAAGTTTTTAGCTAACATTACAATTAATTATAATATCGGGATATTTCTATTTGCTTCACGTCCTTTGAGTATAGTTTCCACAATGAAGCACTCAGGCTCGCCAGCTGAGAGCGCCAGGTTTACGACAACGCCAGACATTGTTGTGTTGATGCCGTTTCCCACAAGACCAAAGCTATTTTACTCTCCTTAGTAATTGCAGCCTTAGTAAGTTATTGTGAACAACTATCTTAATATGGACATTTATTTATTTTTTATATGAATGTTAACAGCCTTTAAATTTCGTTTGTTGATTTAGTATATTTTGTTTATTTATCGATTTTTTACATCAGACTTTTATAAGTATAAACTACTATAAACCTGAATTATCTGCAAAACAATTGACTCAACACGAAAAGTAAAAAACCCTTCAAATAGGTACGATGAGAACAATCATAACTATCGATAAATTATTCCTATTAGGAAGTTTGATATCGATTTCAGTTTAGGACTTCCAATATATGATATGAAATTATAAAATTAAATATAAGTACCCCTCAAATTTTTAATTTACTGTCTAGTTTCAGCGCTAAGGCCATTTTCAAAATCTTAAGACTTTGAATTAAAAAATACTTATACATGGCAAACTTGTAATCTGATTATAATTTTACGCAGGCCATTCTTAAACTCCTTTTACATATAAGATTAAGATACTAACTAGAAGGCTGAAACTAGAAAAACAGCTAGCATCGTATCACTGCAGGATTGGTTATTTAATACAGAGTCTCAAATAATTGGTTAAAAAACTTCGGTGATAAACAATATTTTGTTAGAGATACAAAATGGCGAATATCTGGGTAAATATGCGTTTTGGATCATAATAATATCTTAATATCAACTTTTCTGCTTATTTTGACCCGATAAACCTTATTATGAAGTTTGGTGACAGACTTAACAGACACACTGTATATTGAAGGATATATTTTGCATAGTAATTAAATAAACTGGTAAAATCTAAATATTACCTAGCCAGGGCCAGCTAACCAGGTAGTTTCCATTATAAAAAAAGCATCAGTATTATGGTTTATTTATTTTAAGTTATTTTTATTACAAATCTGGGGATATTTGGCTATTCGATGGGTATACGAATTAAGACCAATCCCCCATGAAATAATCCAATACGTTTATTTGTAATTTTGCATAAATCACTAAATATGCTTAGTGACTCTTCTCACTTGCTAACAGCAACACAGTCTTGATGTATTTTCTTCAGCAAAGGTTTTGTAGGTGGACCAGCAGAGTAATGACGTCATAAAGTGAACGGCGGCCACAACTTAATGTCCGGCCGCCGTAAACATTAACAACTAATCTTTACTGAGGAGAAACTGTCTATTTGTTGTGTGTGGTTCACCATTGACCAGAGACTTTTTGAGGGTAGAGAGATAATTGCTCATTATCAATATAGTCCTTAACAAAAGTTAATAACTGGTAAAATAGGGTTTCCTCTAAAATAGCTCCTCTTCAACATAACTGAGTACAAACTATAATTTACAAAAAAAACCTTTATTTAAAAAAAACCTATATTTTTTACAGGTATTTTAATACATTATGCATATTCGGCCTTGTATGTGAAAAAATAAAGGTTAAAATACAAATCACGTGTCGCAAGCGTCATAACAGTGAATTGTCCAATTTAATGTTTCAACATAGAATTGGAATAGTTTTATACAAACCACCTTAATGCATCGAAATTTAATTTGATTGTCTCAACATTAGAAGACGTGTCAGGTATGTTTTTAATGTTTTGTCGTTATACCTACTCGGTGAAAAAGGTTACCTCATTTTATAACAATTAACAGATTAACGTGGTAATAAAGTCAAATTTATATAGGATCATAAAATATAATTTATCGCTTCGTTTTCTTATAACTACGAAAATCCTCTCAAACGCTAGCAGAGGCATGGTAAATAAAATGTATTTATAGTATAAAACAAAATATTCTAAAAACATCAAGGTAGTTATTATAAAGTAAAGTTTAAATTGTAATGATGAGTTATGACAATCATAAATTTTACTCTTGATGCGGTTTTTACACAATGACTGCAATATAGGTTTATATCCTGATATGAATCAATAGAAAATATCTATTAAAATAATTATGATCAGTTTGATTAAGCCAAGTGTATATTGTATTTAACTCTTTCCTTTAGAGTTATAGTAATAAATTGAAAATAATTTAGCGACAATTATATTATTAATGTGATTTATATTATATTATATTATTATTATATAATATTATATAATAATATTATTATATTATTATATTATTATGTGACAAAATTATATTATTATGTGACAATTATATTATTAATTAAATATTATTAATGTGATTAAATGAATATTTAAGTTCACTTTTATCCTATTTTTTAGAGCGTTGAACATAAATTACATCTTTTACTCCTTGTTAGATTTTTTTTTAATTTAAACCACTTTCGTATAAAGTGTAATTTTGACAAACTATTTATTGTTACCTGATATGGTGGCTATAATACGTTATTGTGATCCTAACAGTGAAGGAAATAGGCTTTAAAAGTTCACTCTAGAAGTTAGCCCTAAGTTTGTGGTGGTTAATCCGCAAATTCCTCAAGACCGGTCAAAGCCCGATTACGTAATACATTATTCACCACTCCCGCCAGGGTCAGTTGCTCTAGAACACCTTGTAACACAATCTCAGGTGACAAAACTATATGGTAGAACAACCCCTACTTATGTAGGCTGGCTTCTAGTTTTAAACGGTAAATTTTTATTAAATTAATAATTAATACAAATCAACAAATTTACATTATTTCATTATTTTACACGAACGCATATTAACTAAAAATATACATGGTACTTGAAAAAAAAGTTTTTTTTCATATAAGCATAAATTGAAATGCTTTTAATATATTTAATTGTGTAATAAAATACATATTCAAACATTTTTTGTCTTAACTAAAGTAAATAATAGATAAACCACGATTACATGCGTAAATTATGATAACAGTGAGCTTTGGTATATAGGGTGCAGTTGATTTTTCATTAAATTAATAGTTTTTGTCAAATAAATTGTTCCCTTGTGTTAGCATTTTATTCAAAAGGTTATTTTTATAATTTATGTTGCTTTTATAAGGAAAGGTTGTTCAAGTATTGACTGTTCTTCAATATTTGAAGAAAAAGAAAAAAATAGAAGAAGAAGGAGGAGGAGGAGGAGGAGGAGAGGAATGCTTTATTTACAATATTATTTGAATCTACAGAAAAATATCAAAATAATTTAATAAGCATAAATCATTGGTTATATCCAATGCAGTTCGGTCAAGACTTTACCAAAAATATATTTTCACCACTTATAAATCACGAATCAAAAATAATTTACACATTGAAAAAACAATATTTATTAAATTAAAGATATAACAAAATTAAGTACACAATCTAATAACTTAATATACTATCGAATAATTTATTCCAGATGAAATTTTGTGTTTATAATTTATTTTATGAAAGATTTCTCAAAAAAATATACTTTTTCCCATGCGAACTTAAGGAAATTTCCCAACAACTAACAATCCCTCCCATTCAGAAATCCTAAATACACATCATGCTCTAAAGCATATTTGCACATGTATATTTTTATAATTTGTTTAAGAATTGGACACCCAGCCACGAGATGATAAACTGTCTCATATTTGCTAAAAGATAGATTGATCAATACAAGATCGATCAATTACGAAGCGAAAATGAAAAATGTTTATCCTAGAACCACGGTCTGTAATTTAAATCGATTAATTCACATCTGCATTTGAATTAACCAGCTAATACAATTTATATCCATAGTATCTTTTATAAAACCCCTGTCCCCTAAGTAAAATTCGAGAAGCAAATTTTGTCGGTGTAAAAACTATGGACGAGCTTTGCCAACAAAGCTCGCATACCTAACTGTTCGCAGTTGACCCAAGATATATATCTGCTGAGTCGCTATGACAAAGCCTTCCTCACCCTCCCCGCACGCTGGATTGAAGCTGACTGATGATACCACACTTATCTGACAACTACTTCCAATCCTCACTTCAACCTATATTTTTATTATCACCAGCTGCGCGGGGATTCTGGGAAGGCGTTCAGGCGATAGATTGAAAGCCGATAGATTTAATTTATATTAACATATGTAAAAGTTTTATGGAAGATAGTTAACACATAAATTGTATGTATTTTAGACATATACAAAGTGGAGAAATGCATTTTTAAAATCGTGTTTCTATATACTGAACAATTGGGCATGGTTTGTGGTAATTTACATTGTTCTTCAATATTTTTTTCTTTTAAACCAGAACAAGGATACTCAAGATGACTTCAAAATTTTTTTTGATAGTTAAAAGGGAACTTTTGTGTGATTTTGTCAATCGTTTTGATTGCCTGAAAGTGTTCATTGTACATACGCTGCTTACGCTTAAAATGTTTATTAAAAACTTGTGCTAATTAAAATCAGGAAACGTGTTATATCAGCACGTAGCAAGTAAAATATTTTTCGTAAATTACTGCAGTAGTAAAATTCTTTTGTTTCAAGAGGAAAATATAACGTCCGCCGCCAAAGGAAGTTAAGTAAATGAGGAATAAAACCAACAATAAAACAGTAGGAGGCTTTTAAGAGATATTGCCCAGAAATAAAGGCCGGGAATCATTACTTCCAGTATTTTCCTTAAAGGGATTTGTCATATCGTAATGGTTTTATATTACCGTACTATATTTGCCCATTTAAAAAAATGTTGAAAACTATGTAATTTCGTAAATTTTTGTGAATAAAAAAAACAAATAAAATATATATTTTGATTTTAATTTTTGTGGACATTTGCCATCATTGATTAGTAAAAAACAAGTTCATGACGTTTCGGGATCTGGAATCTGATCCTGTCTTTAGGTGGAAGAAAACCTAGAACATAACAAGATTAGTAACACATACCAAGGAAAACCTTGACAAAACACAGCTAAAACAGAGAACTTTGAAAGCAGTCACAAAAACACTATGCTGAAAAGAAAAACAATAACACAAAATAACACAGAAATCACAAGTATCAAGAATCACCAGACAGGAGAGAGCACGTCCACACCCAATCAGAGCTGAGCTGAGACTGGTGGGAGGAAGGAAATGGCGGCGGCCACAGCCAACCAAATCACGGCGCGCTACCGGTGGCAAAAACCTGAAACAGAGACATGTGATATGCAAATTCCGTGTGTCTGTGTTTTTTAGTTAATTTTTAACCTGATTTTTCCCCTTGGCCTTGCTACGGGTTAACATATTGTGAGATTTTTTAGCAGAATTGTTAGTAATTACCCTATTTGCTGACACTTCATTTTCCCTGTCTTTCAATTCTTTGTTTAATATTGGTAGCCATACTGGTCTTATTTCAAGTGAGGATTGACTGATTGGTTGGTCTGCTAGTTTTACGTATGAAGCTTCAATTAGTTTTCTTTTGAAAAAAATGAGGTTCGCGGTGTACTATTTTTGCTTCGCCAAAATTCATCTGGTGATTTTCAGACCAGCAGTGTTGAGCGATTTTTGATTTATCCACTAAGCCCTTCCTCGTGTTATCTTTGGGTTCTTTGATTCTAACATTTGGTTGGCTGTGGCCGCCGCCATTTCCGTCGCCGCCGCCATTTACTTCCTCCCAACAGTCTCAGCTCAGCTCTGATTGGGTGTGGACGTGCTTTCTTCTGTCTGGTAATTCTTGATACTTATGATTTTTGTGTTATTTTGTGTTATTATTTTTCTTTTCAGCATAGTGTTTTTGTGACTGCTTTCACAGTTCTCTGTTTTAGCTGTGTTTCGTCCAGGTTTTCCTGGCTACGTGTTACTAATCTTGTTATGTTCTAGGTTTTCTTCCACCTGAAGACGGGATCAGATTCCAGATTTCGAAACGTCGTGAACTTGTTTTTTACTAATCAGTAAGGGCAAATGTCCGCAAAAATCCAAATCCAAATATAAAATCATCATCACCAACAATGAATTTCAAACAAAGAAAATAAAATATAGGTTTTAAGTATTTTATGTTTGCAAGCATGTATAATATATAATACATTTCTGTATATAATAATACATTTCGAGTTGATATAATATATATATCATCTTGAAAATATAACTTTTACCTCTTTATTGTTTCATCAAGCTATATATGTTTATATATCTATATTAAAAATAACTCTAAAAATACACTGTTTAATGCAATCATCGTTTGTTGATTATGGAAAGTTTCTGGCTGTTTGGATTTTGATTTCGACTAAAAGTGTAACTGTAGTTTTTAATTTAACAGTGTACTGATATGGGTTTTATTACAAGTTTATAACTACAGAAATACGCTCTTATAGCTCCTAATCGTCCCCATTTCGTTTCTTCTTGAAATTTGTTTACAGTTTAATAATTTTCCGTTATTTGTTGTATCATGAGTGGCAAAGTTAAATTCGCACCAAATTAATAAATAATAAAAAGCTTAACAGCTTGGGTTCGATACTGACACATTAGGGCATCATTCTATTGCAGAAACTACTTATAGAAGATAGTTAACAAATAAATTGGATGTATCTTAGACATATATTGGTTAAAAAATTTCCAAGGTATCAGTGGATCTAGATTGAATGGTAAAGAATTAAAAATATAACCTGATTTGACTCCTACAAAATTTACGTTATGCTGCCTCATTTAATTTTGTAGGTTCTATTCTTCTTCTAGAACCTCTGTTAGTTTCTTTAGCATTAACAAAACCATCAACACCCAATGTAATCTAAAAAACAAGTCCAAAACAATTACCATTAAATTATAACCTATAGCCACCAAGTGGTCTATTTCACTTTTAATTAAAGATTACCAAAAATGCTAGCCAAAACCATTACGGCTGAACGGCTGATTTGATAGTATCTGTATGTAACCTATTTTGAAATGCTTGGTTTTTATAGGCATCAGTGGATATAGTTTAATTGGAACCAAAAATGTGAATATATAACTGGTTTTGAAAAAAATGTTTTTGAGCCATGTTGGATATAAATTATTTCACAAAACCTACTCAGTGGAACATTATGAAGAATGTGAACTTGAGGTTATCTCGAAATATTAAAAATATATATAACTTGTTTTCTAAAATTGCTCTTCATTGATCAATGATCATTTCTTTTAAATATTTGTTAGTTTTGTAAAGAATTGGTCCATGGGAGCCCATGTATACTTATAAATAAATCATAATAAAATCATTAAATCTTTAAAAAGATTACAATTTTAAGAATATTTTTAGAGAATTTATTTTCAACACTGGCTAACGTACTACTAAGCTCAATGGTCAATGTCAGAGATGTGAAAATACGCAATGCCAACTCTTGACAAAAATATGTGTTCTAGTATAGTGCTAAATTAATGTTGTAGCGTTTTGTTTGGTCACATTTTTCGTTTGAAAAATATCAGTGTTCACAACTGATTTATTTCATAATGTTAACGACATTATTTTATTACATCTATTTCACGGAGATTATAGAATATTTACAGGCGATCCCTCAATACCAAACATCTCAAGAGCCAGGCTCTGGTGTCGAAATGTTTGGTTTTAAGGGATGTCCGAGTAAACCAAAGATCGGACAAATTAACACTGATATAAACATAACGAACATACATCACGAACGCAACTCAATTTTAGGCTACGTCTTAAACGTTGAAAAAACTATCTAAATCTGATGTTGATAGCCAGAGACGAATCAATTGGATTTCCTGCACTTTGCTGTTCTAAAAAGATAAATTAGTGATGGCCAATGATACTGATATACCTCTTGGCTCAGTGTTGTAAAAGTATTCAGCACAATACTTTTTCCCCTGAAAGCAAACTTTTGATAAAAGGAAAGTTTTTAATCAGAGGTTTTCTGTGAACAGTTTGACGAAAGACTAAACCTAAATAGTACACTGTACTTGTACAAAGGTAAAGGTAAAATGATGATACTAAAAATTTTAAGTGTTGGGACTCGAGTAATTAATTGATAACCCGTCCTATCAAATTTTATAAGTTTTATTATTTTTTATTTGTGTGTATTTCTACGCCGGCGAATTTTTTAAAGATTTGATCGGGAGAGTCTAAATCCGGGTCTTGTTTAGGAACAAGACACATAAAATTATTAAAAAATGCAATACAAAATTTAAATGAAAAAAAATAAAAATAAAATTTAAAATGCAACAAAATTATGTCTGTCTTCCCAGTTGTTTTTCTTTTGTGCCGTTAGATAGTTCTAACGACGACCTTTAGTTAGATAGCATCAAATATTATCAAATGCTATCAAATAGTAGCACAGGCCAAATATTATTCCTTTCAGGTGTAAAAACTGCTTCATAAATTCAAAAACATCAAAATTTACACTTATGTATTGCAAGCTGTAAGTAAAGTGAAACTCTGTAGTTTTTATGAACAGATATCACTTGCACAGATCAAAGACCTAATTAAGAAAACTACAAAGTTCCGAGTCCAACTCGTCCAACTGAGTTCAACGACAAATGACATCTGCTCTTAGTTTTGCTCCTGTCAGGATTCGAACCGGCGACCCTCAGCTTATGAGGTAAGCACTTTACCCACTTGGCTAACCCACTTGAGTTAATCAATCTAATCTTTGATGCAATTGTGAAGTGAAAAGACAAGTAATTTCCAAGAAAAGTTTCTCACTGGTTTAAAATATCTGGCAGAAGTATATGCCATTTTATTGTCTTCTTCTAAAGATTGAAAGTGATTATTACCTTCAAAGAGTACGTAACAAGGCTACGTAGACTGTGTTGAAAGGTATTGAGAAAGTAGGCCAAACTTGCACTTGCACTTGCCACGTAGTGAAATCTTTGCTGCCTATCATTGTTCCAGAGACCTATACTCAAGCAAACCTAGAACCTAGAACCGTTAAAAAATAGAAGAGGAACTGGTCCTTATTAGCGATCAGAAGATTGAAAATTGTTGAAACAGTTTGCTATTTTTCCATTTAGCTGCACACTTAACATCCAAACGTTTGTACTATCCCATACTTAATACAACTAGAATTTCGATCCCTATAATTTCAAAATTCACCCAGTTTTTAAAATGTAGACTTAAATTCAATGTATCAATAATATAACCAAATTCTTAATTTTTGGGGACAACATTTTGTTTGTAGTTTCCTTTCATAGTTATTTCATGCGTGAAATAACCATCGTACAGCCAACAAGTATGTTATTGGTATACATCCGATACAACCTATTAGTTTTAAGGTCTAAAAGTACATTAACAAAGAAATAAAGAAAATTGAGACAGAAATGAGACCAATCGACTTTTATGGTGGATTAACATTTTCTCGTTGTAACTCTTCGCCAGATAAGAAAAATATTACCTCCAAGCTAACTTGCAAATTTTCTTGATTATAACGTAACGCCCTCAATGTCAGGTAGGTTACACATTGCTGTTCGCAGTCATAAGGCGGGAAAACTAATGTATACGAAAAAACTCATGCAATGAATTTAAAAGGAATAACATTTGAAGATGTAATAAAAATAATGTCACCATGTAACCTGTTTATCACATTCACTGCGGGAAAAAATGGTGAACTTTCCCCAGGTGCTGAAAATTGTTTTTCCATAAAATCTTGCCTTTATATAAGGTGAGTTAAAAACTGTGGTTCAAAAGTTCCCCTGAAGAATTTATGACGTCAAATGGTGACGTCAAAGTCATGGGAGTACTGACCCACCCGCATTACGTTACAGACAAATTAAAAAAATTCTCATATTATATAAAAAAGTGTTGTATTACTCTATAAACTTAACTTCATGCAAATGTACATAAAGGTAAAAAGTTTACACGGGTGAAAAAATTTCCCGGAAGTATGTATGATGTCATTTGGTATCGTCAAAGCCATGGGTCAGTAATGGAAAAATATCAGGAATATCAGAATGGAAAAAATTTAAAAATTCACTAATCACACAAAAATGTTTATATTATTTTATTAATCTATTTATTAAAAATATAATTTAATATATAATAATGATATAATACAACTAACTCACACGCGTCATGACGATAATACCGAGGAATGGGTTAGTACTGACCTAGCTGCGTGAGCAAACGCGCGACGCCAGAACTGAACTACCCGAAAATGCACTGTTTCGTACACAGTGCGGCAACCAGCGACCACATAGTAGAAAAAGACGGAGCATAGCTAAGTTATCTTACTTGCATTACAGCAAGTGAGGCCTGGGCCGCCATATTGTCTGCGTAAAGAAACATAAAACGACGCTTAAAACCGCGTGTAATCTGACAGTGCTCATGTTTAAAATAATTCGTAGTCTATAAAATTCAGCGTTGAGGCTTAAGGTTGAAATTTTGCATGTGAAGAGTAGTTTGGAACCATAATAGTATCATATTTCCAAAATATTTTATATTTATTTTAAAAAATTATATAAAGTCACAAGTTTTTATTCAAATTTAAAACATGACATGAAAAAATAGCCGGCTACTATTTTTTTTATTTTTTGGTCAGGCAAAATATAAAACGGTGGAAATTGTTGCTGAAGAGTTGAATTTTTCAAATCATATTTTTTAAACAAATTAGCTGATGTAGTTTGGTCGATAACTTAGTTACTGCGGGAGAGTTTATCCGTGCGGCGCCTGCATAAAAACAAAGTCAATCCTAAACTGTTATTTACAAAAATAATGTCGACTAAAAAATAAAAATGTGGTATCAAATTAAAGGTCTGAATATCACAATTACTATGGTACCAACTATAAATGGTTTAAAAGCAGTTTACGCATCATAGGAACGTTACAGGTGCATTCCGTGGTGGCAGCTTCTTTCAAAAAGTGTCAGGACAAGGTTCTAGGATATCCATTTACATTTGGTACTATAGTGATTCTTAGATTCAGACCTTTAATTTGATAACATATTTGTAATTTTTTACGTACTTTGTTTTTTTCATGCATAGGGAGAAAGCAAATTTAGGCTTCACTTCGCGGTTTCTAATGCTCCGTCTATTATACTCGATGTGGCCGATGTGGTCGATGGCGGCAACGCAGTACAGGTCCGTCTACGCCACGCGCTCGGTGCACACGGAGCCATTGACTAGGCCGGGGCACCGTGGGTCAGTACTGACCCACCCGCATCTCAGCAAAGTCCGTCATGGGTCAGTACTGACCCACCTGCAACGAATGTGTTTAAACAAGTTACAGGTTGACATTATTCAAACGCCAAAGACATCCTCGGATGACCATCATACCGCGTTCATCTTAGGTCGCCTTAATGTACTTGTATTTTTTCTTACGGTTTTAATTGAATCATCTTAAAAATATAATTAATTTGGTAGAATAATTTTTTTTTGTTTTCGTCCCTTCTCCACATCCCTGGATGTTAGACGTAGCCCGGAACTGTTTAGTACATATGGCTTGGCCTAGTGGATCACGGCATTATCCTATGGCGAAAAAGCTATTGTCATCGGCGGAATTTGATCCCAGGTTCCCGAGACCGTAGTCCCCGTTATAACAAGGCCGCACTACAAATACTAAAAGAAGGTTTTCAGTGTGGTCTTGGTTCTAACTACTATATCAGCCGGCTCCCACAGAGGTAAACTACCACACGTAAGTAGAGTTTGTCATAGCTTTAACACTATAACCATCAAAACTAGGCAAAATTATACCTATAAATATTCAAGTAAATAAAGTATTAAAACTTTTTATATAAATTTGAGATAGAATTTTTGAAAAAAAAAATGTAATGGAAAGTTTTGTAAACTTGGACAAGAGAGACCAGCCACCCGCGGCGCCACCTCTGCGCTGTGGCGGCGAATTGCGTGATGACGTGGAAACTAATTACTTTTTTAATTGATGATTTGGCAACAACGTTACAGGCCAAATATTACGCCTTTCAGGTGTAAAAATTGCTTCATCAATTCAAATACATCAAAATTTCCTTTCATATATTTTAAGTTGTTAGTGAAATGAAACGCAGTATCTTTTATGGATCTAAGACCTAAGCTCTAAGACCTAATTGAGAAAACTACAAAGTTCCAACTATCCTGTAGTATATCTGTTTGCCAAATTTTACATGGTTTTAAATACGTTAAGTACATACAAATCAAGCTCACATATTTGAAATAAAATAGCTGCTACATACATCTTGAAGACCTGGTAAAATTTACTGAGTGGGTATTTACTGAGTGCTCGGGGCTGGGGCTGTACTGAGTTTTAATAGTTTCGGTGTTCTCCAGAAGCGGTTTAGTATTTTTCAATTCGGTTTTTCCTTTGTAATTGAACTATTTTTATTAGTTAAAACAAATAAGGCTAAAAAATTAGCAAGTCAAAGGCGGTAGCTTAAAGGTAAAGCCCTGGTCCTGTGTGTCAAAATGTCGCGGGTTCGATCCCAGCGGCGGGCGACTCCTGTTCATCATGATCTCTGGCTGGGCTATTTGACTTTTGCCTCTTCAGTCCATTGCTGTCCTTGGGTCGCCGTACAGGCTTTTTGAAATGCCTGTAGACTTTACGGGGGTAGTTGAGGTTTTCTAAAAATGAAATTGACTTTAACCAATATATTATTAAAATATATTCCAGTTTGAAGCCACTGTGTCAATTTCAATTTCTGTCAAAAATTGACAAAATTTATTGTCATAAATTGACAGAATTTACTGTCATGAATTTACGTTTTATGTTCTGTATGTGTTAAGTAATAATATCTGTGGTTTAACTAAGAAATTGTAAACAAAATACAATAAAAATTTGGGTCCTCATTACTACTCCCTTTAATACTACTTGATACTTTTCCTCTGCAGAAATGTTCACTTCGAGGTGAACTAAAAATTACTATTGATTAATTTTCCAATAATTTGAGGTACAAATTAATTGTTAATTTTCAGATATTTTAAAAATAATGTTACAAATGGATATTTACACAACATATCAAAGCCTCACGTAAAATATGACATATTACTTAGTAGGAACTGATTTAAAATATGGCGAATTGGTCGTTCTTTCACTTGAGATGTCCTATTAGAGAGATTATCATTAAAACCACCAATGTTGCTTCATTTTTTTATACGAGGTTATTTGATAATTTTCTTATGTTAAACAAGATATATTCAATTTCTAAATGGTTTAACTTTTGACTCGATACTGCTGTTCCAATATTTTGCATTTTAAGATAAATGTATATTTCAGTGTTCGCCATCTTCAGTTGAGATAAATGAAACACTAAACATTGAGGCAAAGCGAGTCTTTTAACCTTAATTTCGCCTCTTGGGTAATCACGTTTCTTACTCAATCGCAGTTCTTTTGTAGCCAAGATTATTTACTTTTTATACAACAGTTCTTACAGTAATGTGTGATAGTAAAAAATTTAATTTAACAGCATATATACATTGACAGCAAATATAAAAAACCTTTCTGAAATCAATTGAATCTGATATGTTAATTTGAATGCTTTGCCTTGAAACTCCTTGAATAATGAAAAAAATGGTTGATTGCATTAACATCATCTGGTAACATTTTGCAGTAATACAGTATAACAAATAAATAGGATGCGTAGAGGTAATTGGAGATGAAAAAGACAAATTATAGAAACAAAATTATTATTACGAGGCCTGATTTTATACCCGAGAGATATCTTATGAGCCGTTATCTTATCTCATGTCGCCGTCACCTATAGTAGCGGCAACACAAGAGGAGAGGTTAGGTTAGATTGGATTAGGTTAGGTAACGATCAAATCTAATCTAATATTTAATACCAAAGGAAGTACCAAACTTCAGCATTGCTTTAATTAATTTTTGTACGGTAGCCTGTTTGATAGTTACTGTAAATTCCTTTAGCTTTATGCTATATTTTGATCCATTTCAAGTTTTACTAAAGGTAATTAAGTAGTTAGGTAATTGAATAAAACTTTGTTGATGGTTAATGGAAATAATGATGCAGGTAAATTGTTCTACGCTTTATTTAGCTATTAATGCATACTTTTTAAATTGACAGATTTTTTCTGGCTTATTGGCAATGTTCTATATATCACATATATATTTTTAATGTTCTAACGTTGTATGGTTATAAATAATACAACAGATACTAACACCGACGTGAACCGCAATTTCACTTTTTTACAGCAAGTGCCCAACAACTGAGCTATGGACACATTATGCAAAAAAAAATTACAGCAAGTGCCCAACATCTGAGCTATGGGCATATGATGTAAAAGAAATAATTATAGCAAGTGCCCAACATCTGAGCTATGGGCACATGATGAAAAAGAAATAATTACAGCAAGTGCCCAACATCTGAGCTATGGGCACATGATGTAAAAGAAATAATTACAGCAAGTGCCCAACATCTGAGCTATGGGCACATTATGTAAAAGAAATGATTATAGCAAGTCCCCAGCTTCTGAGCTATGGGTACATGATGTAAAAGAAATAATTACAGCAAGTGCCCAACGAGCGTTGGAAACTTCATGAACTGCTCAGTTAAGTTGGTCGCACACTGTAATTTTTAATTAAATAGTTCAATTGTACTATGTGCCCAGGCGAGCGTTACCTTCATGAAGTGCCTAGGTAGTGCTTATTTTACTACTCTATTTCATGAAGTGCCCAGTTAAAGAAAGCGGTAACGACACATGCAATTAATGAAATGCACTTAATTAATGATCTGAGACCCATTACATTTGAAAGTACTTTATTGACTTATAAGGACTTCACAACGAAATTATTGGGAATAACGTTTCGTTAACACAAACAATTTTATTATGTATAGAACAAATTTAAATTCTAACTCATTTTATTTAAAATGTAATATGCTGTACTATTTTTGATGGTACAGTGCTTGTTTAGCTTTTTGATTCCAAGTAATAAATAAAAAATAAAACTTTGATCATATGAAACCGAAATGCTCATTTCTGGAAATGTCTCTCGCCTCCCAGAACTTTGTAACTAGCAACAATTTCCACTTGACTTTTTGTGCTGAAACTTAACCCAACTTTAAACCCAGTAAAATCTAACACATCTTCCGCTTATCCTAGTTATTTAATTTTGTTTTATATAATACTATATCTTGATTTATATAATACTTATCTTCTGAATTTACCTTATGTTTATCAATAGTAATATTCAACGAATTTTGAACTGATAGGCCTAGAACTAATCATATTATACCAAATAGTAAATCCTTCTTTCCACACAATTTTATAAAATTTTATTTTGTGTTAATTTTATGAAAGATTGTAAGTGCACAATTCAAACATAACTTACTACAAGAGTATTTGAAAGTTTTGTGGAAATTATTTTTAAAATTAAAAGAATAACATTGGACTTATAGGTCGCCTGGACTGGCAACGGAATAAAAATGTAGATAAAAAAAGAGGGGAAATAATCAGATTGCATTCGAACTGCAATGTGGACAAAATAAAAACCATTATATCTTATGTCCCGTATTGACCACCATACGATATATGGTAAATAAAAAATCGTGAGTTAATGTTTATTATTAATAATCCAACCAAACTACATCGACTTTTATAAATTAGATTATTTTAGGAAATGTATAGTGTAAATAGGATGTTTCTTATTGATGAACCTGGAGCGAACTCTTATTCCATTTGATATTCGTTGTTATTTTGCGTAGCTATTCGAGGGGCAAGAAGCTGAAAACGCCACGTATTTCTCTGGCTTGACTAAACACCCGACTTAGTTACGTAAGACAGCTGAGTAATCAGGTCAAAAACCCCTTCGCCCAACTTGCTAAGTGGAGAGACTTGCAAATTCGCAATGCTGATAAATCCCGGAGCTGCTTTGCCCTTCTTATTTTGTCATTTTGAAAACAATTTATCTCAACTGTTGATATGTGGTACTTTTCTGAATAAATTCTCAAAATAACTAGCAAAATCTGTTTATATACTAATTAACTGTTGAATGTATTTTAAATTAAGCATTCGACGTCAATTGGAAAACTCATAGTTAAATTCTGAAAACTGAAATTCGAATTCTAATCCCCTGCATGGAGCAACAGGAATTTGATTGGCATAAATACATACATAAATGCAAATACATACAAACATTGCTGCTGAAAAAATATACGATAATTAGTAAGAAAGTTAAGTAAGAAGTCCCAAGTTCGAATCTTATTATAATGAGAGGTTTGAAATGTAAAGAGCTAAATGAAATAATATTTGAAGTAAACTATCTTATCGTAAACTAGCATTTTGAATGATGATCACATAATATTTCAGGAAGCTAGACATATTTAATTTAAAGGTATTATGAGTAAGGCTGGAGTACTAAGGTAATATGATAGCTTCGCTAAACAAATGTTGCCAAATCGAGTCTAAGCAGGATCCTGAGATTCAAGATATACTTCCTTGATGGAACAAACTGATTAGGCCTACTGATAAGTGTCAACCATTGTTGCTTGCAATTTTCCTGATAGCCTCAAACGCTCAGGCTAGTAATTCTTGATTCGAAAATTAATTTAAGGAAATTGAGTTACTAATCATAAAATGTATTGAGTGGGATAGAATAAAACGTTTTATTCATGTTGTTAGCCACCAAATCACTGTTATAGTTATTTCAAAATGGTTTAAATACCTTATAACGTCAAGTGATCCTCGTATTGTAGTCAGGGTATAACTACTGCAGTTTCGATTCCTATAGAATCTTCATCAGGCTATATGTAGGGACATCAAATTTGTTCTTCTAGTAGAACTCGTCAGTTTCTAAAAAACATCAATGACACAATACACTTACACGGAACGGACAAAAAACAAAACAAATAATTAATTACGAACTCCCGGGAGATCCGTCAGACGCAGTGATAACGCTAGTCAAGGCCAGCCCTCCGTGCATGTAGCATCTCCCGGGAGTTCGTAATTAATTATGTGTTTTGTTTTTGTCCGTTCCGTGTAAGTGTATTGTGTCATCGATGTTTTTTAGAAACTGACGAGTTCTACTAGAAGAACCAATTTGATGTCCCTACATATAGCCTGATGAAGATTCTATAGGAATCGAAATTGCAGTAGTTATACCCTGACTATAATACGAGGATCACTTGACGTTATAAGGTATTTAAACCATTTTGAAATAAAACATTTTTTCTTTATTTTTGCTAATATTCCTTCAGATTTATTCAACATACTATAACAGAAAATCCTATAAAAGTTTAATATTTAATTTTTATATTTGCCTCAAAATTATAGACTGTATCAGGGGAGGTCTAGCAATAATTCAAGCTACTTGGAGGTCATGAATTATGGATAGTTATGAGCAATGGCTTCAAAATGCGGTGTTTCCTAGTTGGGAATAACGTCCGCACTAGTGAATACTAAATTCATTCATAAGACCATCCTCATAATTAGACTGATTTGCAATAATTGAAGTTGCCGAAAATTTAATTATGATCCCACGTTAAACTGTTGGTCCCTTAGTTGCCATTGGCTGTTGAGCTATTGATTAACAGTCTTGTGTAAGGAATATGTCGGCCTTAGACAGTAACAGGGGTTGCGTAAATGAAAATATAATATAAAAAAATAATTATTTTAGAAAGAATAAAAATGGATTGCATTAAGAGAATTGATGAAAGAAAACTCTATTTGCTTGTTTTTGTTTTCTTTACAATGTTGGAATTAAAATTCAAATATGTAAATTATTAACATTCGATAAAACTATTGAGAACAGAATTGTCCAAACAAGACTACAAGGTCGCACCACAATCTTCCTACACCATCTATCATTAATACGTGTCTTTAAATACCTAACTGGGTAGGTCGCCAATTCAAATAATGAACAATGTATATAAAATAAATCTAATGAGCAATGAATAATTTATAGCAAAACTTCGAGGTCAGAATTGCTGAGGATATTCCAGACATTTAATTTAACTATACTTATTTCATCCAATTTTTTTATTTAGGCTTAAATTAACTCACTTAGCAGTTTTGTAAAGTAATCGGTTGCTAAATAAAATCTTTTAAAAATCGTTTAAGTAATTATTTTGCTGAATTAAGTCTATAGAATCATCTACTTAAATACAAATCTGATTTGGAAATATTAAGAATTTTTCTAGGAAAATATTACTGTCCAAAATAAAAATCGAGTTATTTTAGGAGTGAAACCTTAGTGTTTCAAATGCTAAATAGCAGTTAGTGGAAGAAGTAGTCTTTATATCAGTTAGTAAACTCATCATATTACCATAAAACCAGGATGATGTGTGCTACCTTAAAAATGTAGATACTCGTTCATCACGCAGGTTAAAATGTGTATCAGTAGTATTTAGTAAATCTTTTTTTCTTGTGGGGTTTTAAACTGTTTTGAAAGACCTTATTAGCTTACACAATCAAAGTTTTGTTGTAACATATATATCCCAATAATTGTGTAATATAATATATTAAATTACATGTACAATTTTAGCAATTTATATAATAAAATCGCTATTTTAATAAGTGTAAACTATGTAATATATTCAAGTGCAAAATATATAACGTAAAATACCAAATTGAGTTAAATTCTTAAGGACAAAATTATATTTGTATAGCTCTACTATCTCTATTTAAAATACATAGTTTTGTCAATGACATCGCCGATTGAAAAAAACTTTCTCTGCTTAGTAAATAATGTCATACCTAAAATAATGTACAGTTTGAGACAAAGCTAAAAACTAAAACTAAAACTGCACTAAAACTAAAAACTAAAAAATTACTAAATAAAACTAACAACAATAAATTAGGCTGTACAAATTCCAGTACAAAAGGCAAACTATTTGGACGATCCAAAACAACATATTGAAATACTTAATTACGACAGTAATTTGTACACAACGTTTAGTGTCCCATAAAACTTAGCGGTACGACCTTCAGGAAGAGTCCTAAAAGAGAAGTTCCTGAATGTAAACATAATTCAAATTAAACTTTATGGTATTAACCAGGAGACTATCATGTCGCAAACCGAACCTAAGTCGGTTTACCTTGACCTTGATATCGCTAAATTTAGTTATGATAAACTTTTGAGGCCCAATTTGCTTAAATAATGGATCCTACTAATACACGAGGGTCTGTTGTACTATATTGTAAAAATTCACTTATGCTTACATTAAGGAATGTCATATTATTCCTCCTCACGTGCTATCCTCTTAGAGGGATGAATATACCAAATACACAGGATCAGAAAAGGTCTGGAAATAGCTTAAGCACAACTATAATAGCCAACAGTTAAATAATTGATAGTTTAAAAAACTCAAATACTGTAGTATATTTTACGAAAATATTCAATACTTTTTACCTAACTCATCGTGACTCAACTAGAAGGCTCAAAGCTGGAAGAAAAGATATGACTGATTTATAAAATAAACTCGAAAATCCTTTGTATAGAGGTGAAGCCAGAGTGACACATTTACAAGGAAACTAATGGAATAGTGAAAGCAGCAATAACATGTTCACGATGAAGTGTAACTGCCTCCTCTTGCCTGGGACTGACTCTTGGGTGAGAAAATGATGGAAGATATTATCTCAAGGGAGAGTCAACATAAAGAAGACCCGTTTTAAAGAAAATTAATACATTTAATATATCAAACTTCTGATAGTTCTCATTGTTGGCAAAGCTTACCCCCAAAAGGTTTGATCGTTAAATTTACCCAAACAAAAATTCGTTTTCATTACTCCACACACGAAAGTACACTTTCTAAACGTAAAATGAGCTAAGACCACAGAGAATCTCTGTGGCTAAGACAATATGTTATTCCCGCTGCTGCACGACAAAATTACATAACGTTAACTTTCTGTGCGTATGTGGTGGACGAAAAGTGACCGTTATGGGATTTTGCGGTGCAGACCGATCAGCTGTTGCATTACTGCCCCTACTTGAGCACGGAAACTCAGCTTTATGAGTTAGATTTTTTCTTGATACTAAGTTGAATAAACAAAAATATTGATGTTGTTTGCAAGTTCTTCGATATCGTAAGAAAAAATAATGTTTATTACTCGTCTTAAAGGTGCTATTGCGCAATAGGTCACTTTCGAGACTAGTGATGAAAACTCTGTTTCGAGGTGGCTAATCCTAGCATAAAAACTTTGATAGCTAAGAACTACTTAGTATGTTATTAGGTCTAATAATTAATTGTAACTGTTACGCCATCATACTTTTATGAATAATATTCAGTTGTTGCCGTTAAATGCGGAAACACTCTAAAATGAATAAATAGACAATATGATAATAACAGGATAATATCACAATTATTTCTAATGTGCTTTTAATAAATTAATGTTCATCGAAAATTAATAAATAAAGCTAGTATAAACGCAACGCTAAATATTAATATAAATATTATTCCTAATGTCCTTACACATTTAAGAAACTAACACTTATCAATAGTGCCACTATGAACCCTAATAGCGTAGGAGAAACAAAAGTAACAGGAATTTTACAGTATTTGTTTCATCGTGCGCTTGATCACAAACTCAAAACAACAATAAACAACTAGAAGTGGAAATCCCAGAGGAGGCAGTGATTGAATACACAACACCCTGGATACTGCTACTGAATACAAACGAGGAAAATACTTCAGCTGAGATGCATTTGGATTTAGCTCTTCCAAGTAAAAAGCTATTTATAAAATTCTACACATCATTAAAATTGAAATATTAATATTATTGAGCATGCTAATCTATAACATGTCTAAAAAACGAACACATAACTACAGAAAAAATACCAACATTCTAATAGTAGTTTATGCAACGATTGTATAATGAATGTCTTTAAGCCACGAGTGAGATGTAAGTTAGTACACGAGCGAAGCGAGTGTTCTAAATATCTCACGAGTGGCTTAAAGGCATAATACAATCGTTGCATACACTATTTTATCTACGACCAACAATATACGACAACATTTCCCCCGAAGTTAAACAAAACTCATGAATTTTAATAATGATGGAATAGGTCAACTAAAATTTGAGGTTAGGCAAATAAGCAGACTGAACCATGAACCGTTGTGGAACAATCAGCTGATGGGATAAGTAAACTCAAACATGAATCGTAATGCAACAATCAGCTGATGTGCGAATTGTGTAACTGTTATTATGACACTACTTCCGTCAAATGCCGAGCTCTCATTGGTCTAGAACCAGTACTCTAAAGTGACTCCAGTACTCTAAAGTCGTCATTATAGTACTGCTTGGTTTTAGGTGTTTTAATGTATATCATTATAATGTTTATTGTAATACCATAATAGGTGCTTATTGCAATGGTCGTAAATAAAATATATGTGTATATACATGAACTGGCTTGCAAAATTGTATATACCTACTGTTTTTGCAGACAGGGTATTACATTTCAGGAACGTTATCGTCTGCATTAAATGAGAAAGCTTAGTTTACAATGTGTTTGGGAACAACGACTCATTTCCTTACCTTCGCCTTTGACATTTTTGTACATTTAAGATTCACATTAAATAATTTTTGAATTGAAAATTAGTAAAAGTTTCAATGACCGTCGATTTAATTTAAGAATTTATCTAAAGGTAGAGATTTAAATACAGAGATACAAATTAAATAATTAAAAACTTGATACTTCTTTTGCAATAATACTTTGAAGCTTAATTTGATGAAAGATCTTATCTCTTATGCAATTAAAATTTGTATTAAGAAGTTAAAGTGGAAACGATCTTGATTTTCTCTAAGGTACAATTTGTTTGATTATACCTTAGAGTAAAGGTAGCGCACCTTATCTACAAGCCGTCTATCAAACGGTAATTTTATAAATACTAAGCAGACTTTCTACAAAGTAAACGTTACAGTCATGGTGTTGATAACAGGAGTGAAATATCCTTTATCTGCCACGATAATAAGAGGTCATTCGTATTTATCTTTTTTCCAAGTTTAATCAGCCTGAACATTATAGAAGGTCGAATGTATATGTAAATTAGGTAGACTTTGGTCAGAACTTCGGAATAGCAATTGTTAAGGTATGTGACTTCATGCTTATAAGCAATGGTGCGGCCAGCCTAACGTTTTCTGCGACCATATTTGTAGAAGTAACATCTACATTTTAATCAAATCAATACAGCTTAACAGTTGCTAGCTTATTTATATTGCTTGAACGTCACTGATACTATGAGCTGTATACGTACCATATTGTTTATATAATTATTTAAAAACGCAGCGCATTGCCACAAAAGTTCCCTTTTTTAGTCTAATACAGCGTATAAGCAATCTGTCACAATAAATTGCATTTAAAAATGAAATAAAATGGAAAATTCGTTATTTAACCAGGCAAAGTTAGGGCCACATGGCCCTCTCTTAAACGTAACCTGCATACATTTAGGTCATACCCTAATGGTATGAACGTAATAACACAACAAGGGAAGTATTTTAGCCGGTTCTGAGGCGTGACTGTGATGAAAGTGAGGAATATATGCCGCCCTAAGATTATCATTGAACATAACGAAAGTCATGCATGAGTAATATAAAACTCATCAATACTGACACCATAATTCCCTTTTTAATTATAGCCTGATTTTCTTTAGCATGAGGTTTTTTAAGTAAAACCCTTTTTATAATCAAGTAAAGTACTCGTAAGGACTTCACTGGAATCCACAGCCATCCCCGTCAGTTACAGTCTTGTGACTTGATATTTACCCCCACCGCTTCCATGAATTAAATAAATGCTTGGCTCAAAGATAGCTTCTTACTAAAGGCGCACTTAACTGGATGAAAGAGATGAAATAAGACCCAGAAATTTCCCTTGATCGGCAACAGACAGTAGATATTTTTAAAGCCAAACACTTGTGACGTCAATCATAACCAGCTTATTTGAAACTCGACCCTGCCAAGTCTACATGTTCCTAAGGTCAAAGTTTAAAGTGCAGAGGGGACACCGATCGACTGAGGTAAAGAATCGCTCTCTCGGCTGCCGACCGTCGTCCGATCAACGTCTTCCCCCGCTTTGAAGTAGCTTTCTTCAGCCCGGTCATGGAGCGAGAGCGGGGAGCTGGGGCTGCTATGTAAGTTAATTGGTTATTAAATCGAACCTTCCAAATTCAAAACTATAACATTATTATTATTCCTTTATTGTAGGTCGTTATTAAGAACTGCGCCTGTCGGAGCCAGATTCTTCTAATTCTAAAATCTGAACAGTCTAGATCGAATAAATTAGGAGGTCAAATATTTAATTTCCTGCTAATGTTACAGTTTATTAACAATTCAGTTATCGTCAAAAATGGCTTTCCGGAGGAAAATATTATTCATGGGTATACATCCTCATAAATACGTTCAGAAGAATCAAGTTGGAAACTGAATCATGTCGTAATCAATTATAATATCGGCCCTATACGCTCTACACTCATTTCCCAAGAAGACTATTGCAACTGTTCTGGGAAAGACGAGGTTTTTTGCACGTCGTTCATGTAACTCGCCGTATAGATTAATGTCAAGAAAGGTTTTCAAAACGATAAAATACAATACAATATAATATATAAATCAACAAAAAAAGACACCCACCCTTTTTTAGGGTTAAGAGAGGAATTCTACCTACCTGAACGACAATGCAAAGCAACATTAGACGTATCTAGGGGATTTAAACGTAGTGGGATTTAAAATCTAGGTTATTCTATATGAGAATAATTATTGTTAGTTAGTTGGTCATTTATTTATTATGTAGTGGGCTACTATTGGAGAAAAGAGTATATGATTTAAAAATAAAAGCTGTAAATAAAATATATTTTAATATACTCCTTCACTTTAATAATAAACCTTGGATAAGGGCATATTTTCACCGTCATTATGTCAAATTACTATAATAATTAAGCGGAACGACCATAGCATTATATTATATCATCATAGATATGCCCCTAAACTATTGAAATTTCTGAATTGAGCGGTGAACAAGGAGGAAGTGGAAACGGCCGGCCGATACCGGAAATTGAACTTGCCTCCTGAAGTGATTTGTGCCTTTGAGCCGATAAAGCTTTGAGGCGATAACTCTCACCTAAAATTTCGATTCAATCAATAGGTTCTGATAAAGATGGTCTAAGTAGTTTGTTCATATTTTCGAAATTATCTTAAGTATGTTTTTGTTCAGGACAATACAATGCTCAAGAATTCAAGATATAAAAATTAGCATTAAACTATAAAAGTAAAATTATTATTCCCTAAAATCAGATTATTAAAGTACACCAAATAAGTTCCTGTTATTTAAAGAATATATTATTTTTTGTTTAACATATTTCTTTAGTAGTAATTCGATTGCCAGTCATGTATCAAGTCTGTGAATGGGTTCAACTGTCAAGAAAAACAATGAAAAGGAAATGGATAAAACGTAAAAACAATCCAAAAGTAAATGGAATAAACATTTATGAAAAATAATTCCAAACTCAGTAAACAGGATTTTATTTATCATAATATACACATAATTTTGCATTTTATAATTTTTAAAAGCCACATTTATGTTGGTGATTTATATTGGTGGTTTGCGCCTTGTGATGTAATACGTTTTGTGGAATTTTGGGGGATATAGAATTTTTAATGTCAGATGTTTTTTTAATCTCTCATATTTCACTTAGAATACATCCTAAACTCATAGAATTTCCTGGAAAGAGTCATTGAACTCTTAAGTATTGGAGTTCAATATCGATAAGAATATCTAAAAAGTGTGCTTCTGAAAATCTCATATGTTAGAAGGATGTGTGAATGATTTATAGCCTTGCAGAATTTCTTTTATTTAACCCTTTTTATAGGTGTGAATATTATAAGACTTTGAAACTCCGACGTCCTTTTTTAAATACCCTAACGTAATGGAGTAAAGGGTTTTTAACTGCAAGATAAAACAGCATTTTGTTTAATTTAATTTTCGAAGTTTAATATTTAGGTATAAATAAGTATTGAACAATTTAATTTCCACTTTAAATATTTTAAAATTGTTTTATGTTGTAACATGTTATAAATTAAGTGTTAATGGTTTTTTTCATTTTTCGGAAAGTAATCATCACATAGTTCCAGATGAAATGTTAAACCAGCTCGTTAAACAAATTTGACTTCTGTGTCTCTAAATAACGATACCACACATTCGTGGTCCTGTGGCTTGGAAGTTGATTAAACGAAATTTGCATATAAACGCTGTAACTTCGTTTAGCGCAAATTAAACTTCACATAACACAAGATTTCGTTATCAATTTAAGGGTAAAATTTTCATTTCTAAATTCATAATTTTACTGTTAAGATAAAAAGATGAAGAATGTTTATCGCTAGTAAAGAA
Source organism: Flexamia atlantica (assembly GCA_035578135.1). NCBI lineage: Eukaryota > Metazoa > Arthropoda > Insecta > Hemiptera > Cicadellidae > Flexamia > Flexamia atlantica. The sequence continues at coordinate 34,473,985 of JAQJVK010000004.1, read as the reverse complement.
TATTATGTTTATGCATCCAGATTATGCAGTATGTAATCAAAGTTTGTTGATTTTATTAAGTGAAGGAAATAAATAAAACGTTAAGAGCTAGAGGAAACATTTAAGAAATAAACAAAATTCACAAATAAACTTAATATAAAGACTTAATATCTTGTGAAAATAGAGTCTTTTGAAACCATTTCTAGAAAATTAAATGTAAAAAAAACTTCCTTGTAAAAAAACTGCCATGTAAAAAAACATTCTAATCTTTAAAGTGTAGGCCTACCTTTAGATGCATTTGACTCATTAGTAGATCATGTACACGCGCAAGGGAGGTGGAAAGGGATTTGGAGATTTTTGGCCCCATTTTCTCCACCATCTCCAAAAATATCCTATGTTTATACTACTAGTATATTGGATAATTCCTAATAAGTTTTATAAACTTATGAAGACTATTAATATTAATATAAAATTATCATTTCATTTATTAAATGAATTGTTTTTAATGTTACCAACCCCAACAAAATGATACGATTTTAAATAAATTAGAACTCCAATGAATATTTCATCCTAGACTTGAAGGTTACGGATCGGCGCTAGATGAGGCTGAGAGAAATGGAATCCCAAGCTTCTGAGGGATTTGCTCTGTCTGTAAATTAAATATTAATCTATGCTGATGCAGATGCATCTCTGCTGTTTTTCCCCTTCTTCATACCATCAATATATTAATGAATGTTAAAGTTACAATAAATTGGAAGTAAAATTTAGTTACAACCTTATACTTTTCCTCATGCCGTATTTTTATTCTATTTATTCTATTTGCACCCCGTTGGTATGGCAAAGCAATAATTTTATTGTTAAAAACTCTATTTCCTTTTATATTCTGAAACTATTACGACACATGGGATTCATGAAAATACGTAAAAATGTGGATTTTTTTTAAATATATAGTTTTTAATTTGACATATAGCAAAAAGTACTCATTACAGGCAGGGTAATGGTGACTTTGAGGTCCAAAGAACCGAAAAACACAATTGCAACCATCTGTTTTAGCCGTAGCCAGAGTTATATTGCGCAAACTGTAGTTGGTGTGACACATCGTAAGACAAGCAAAAGCATTCCCGTTGTCGATCGTGGATCTAGTAGGTTTAGCATCGAATTTCAAGAGAACCAAGGGAATATAAGTTAAGTTAGAAGTATGTACAAATGAGAATCACCACAAGTATTAATCTTTAGTGCTACAAGTACTAATCTATAGTAGCACGACATTTCGATGCGAAAAATGTTATGTGCTAGAAGTGGGGTGTTAGGCGTTTATTTTTAGGGGTGTACCGACCAAATGGTAGTAAAATAGTTGAGTAAAACTACTAGACGATAAACAGGATGGCAGCTAGGAGCAAATGGAGCATACAGCTTCTATGAGCAAATGGTTTACTTGTAATCCTTCTCTCAAGGAAAGCCGAATGATGAGATGTCACTAAACTCAAAAGTATTCAGTTGAAATTAAAGGTGTAGTCAGAATCCTCAAGAGCTTGATGAACGTCAAAGAGAAACGTTTTTAGAACGATGATTTATCAAGCCAACAACCTCTACGTGTAGTCAGAAATTAAGGCTAGGAGTGGTTACTGGTCATATACCACGCTATAACCGAGCATCGAAGTTGACGGCAGGCCCCACCACGTTGAAGTAGTCCGAAAGGTTGAAGGGATGAACCAAATGATGCTGGCATTTGGTTCATGCACACTGATAGCCTTTGATAACGTTGGCTTCTTAATTGAATCAGTCGATCAGGCGTAATTTTTACCAATTCATCGAAAACTTTTTATTATTATGTTAGATGTTTTTGTTTATGAGATGGTTATTTTTCTGGAGAAACTAAAAATCAGATTGATTTGGTTTTTGTATTTTCATTTTAATAATATAGAGTAAGATTTTAATAGTTTTCATTCGTACCATACAAACTGCGCCAACAGCGCATTCGCCAGCCTAATTTGTGTTCCCAATTACAGTTTCGACAAGTGACAGCTTGAAGATAGATAACATAAAAATGGCCAGGTGCAAAATATATCATCGAAACTAATTACTGAACATCGAATGTCCTCTGTCATTCTTCTACTGCTCCCAGCTCAGTAGGTCGTTATTTAACGGATTAAGTTTTGAATTAAATTGAATCGCATATTCAATATAATATTGTATTGAAATGATAATAAAAAGCAAAACTATATAATTAATCTTAAGAAGGTAATAATCAATATACACTTAAAATAACAACCTCATCTGCATTGAATATAAATACACATATCATAAAAATACATAATCAGCAATATTTATAAGCAATTGTTTGAAAGTAGATTTTTATCCGAAACAAAATAAGTTTCGAACGAGGGGAAGACATCCCAAGTTAAACTTGTTTTGTAGACTGGGCTATTGGAACAGTGGTAACTGGCGCCTTGGGAGTTGTAATGTAAATACAACACGCGTACAGCTGTAGTTCCGATGTTGTCGTTGCTTTCTTTACATTTGAATCTTGGGATTTGATGGAAAACTACTGTCTCAGACTTCGACACTGACGCTGTAACATTTAAAAGATTACTTTAAACCACTGATTAAACTGTTTAATCAAGAAGTTCAAATAGAATAATTAATCTGTATGACAAGCATCTAACTTCACGCTCCAGTAAACAAGCATTGTCGTAGAATGGTCAATGGTCAAGCCCTTTTTAAAGTTAAAAGCAATTATGGTAGTCGGGTGACCGTTTTCGTTCATCGTTCTATCCCATATTAAAGTCCCATCTAGTATATAATTTTTTTGTTTCCTATAAATGTTTGTGTCTAATAAGTTCCGGAGAAACATAAAATCCACTGAACCTATAAAGGTAAAATTTGATTCAGGGCTAGATCATCTATCTAGCCGCCATAACAATTGTTTTCATCTCAAGGATCAAAAGGGGTGCTTTTTGGTGTGTAATCGTGTTTTAAAAGTACCGAAATTCACTTAAATACCGAAATTCACTTTTGCACCCTATGTTGCACAACGTTCTTATTATGCTGTGGAAATAAGCTTTTAGTAGTTGAAATGCTTACTATAACGTGGTTTTTAGGGTAACAAGTAAAACATAGTTTACAAATTTTACATTTATTTCATTTTCAAACAACAATTTCCATTTTGCAAACACTGATTACAGCATACGTAAATGAATTCAACAGTAACAATTTTTGAGGTCAGCTCACCAAAATAAAATGAAACCTGACGTTTTTTTACTGGTACTAAAAAAATTTTGATCTGTCTGGCGATTTAGAGGAAACAAACGGCTGTTGTTCGTGCAGAATGATAAAAACACAATTTTCTCCAAACCATTTTAGATTTTCCTTGTCGACTTCTGAACTTTAAATGTTTTAAATTTGGATGTGGAATTGCAATGAGTTTCAGGCAATACTAAAATTACACTTCTTATAATGCAGGACCAACAACCCCTGTTTTGCGGGAGCTAAAATAAAATACCATTATTGCATATTGCATAATAGGTAGATTGCATATACTCGTGGATAAAAAGATATGTACTAGATATTTAGATAAATTAAATATATAGATGGTAGATGGGAAGATACATCGAAAGATGGGAGGATAGATGTATGAATGGATGGATGGGAAGAAAGATGTAGAGGGATGAATGGGGATGGATAGATAGGTAAATAAATTGTAGATTCATATTTTCTTGTAGTTAATTAATAAATCACTTTACTGTACTAAAACGAAACCATAACATTAAAGAATGTTAGATATCAAGTATCATATTAAAAAATAACATTTATAAATTTTCATAAATATCGTTATCGATTCTTTAATTTTTACTCAAAATGAGTTTTGTTAAATAAAGCTTCAGGAGCTTCAGTGGCTGATTGAGTACAAACACTCATTGACTGTTCAAGATTGATAGTCGCTTGATGAATCCCAGTCTCAATAAAACGATTCCGGGAACCTAAAAGTAGTTTCAATAGATTCAGCGACTGTAACATTCCTCAGCCACTTACAGCATGAGTTGTTTTGCAACTGACGACTAATTATTGGTAGGGTTACTTCAACCTTAAGCTCGGAAAAGTTTACACTTTTTCATAGACGAAACTTAAATTTGTCATATAATAATAATTTAATAATACTAATCATGTAATAAAAGTTGCTGCCAAATAGCTACTACACTTTATATGCAAAAGAAGCTTAATTTAAAATATGATTTTTTAAATATTTTTAATGCCTTTACTTTCAAATCTGAAGCAGTAGTAGTTCACATAATAATATATTAGCAATTCTATTTTCTCGTTGGTTAGCATTTATTGGTCATATTCCCGCTACCGGGTGGTAAGGAGGAGGAGTGATCATTCCCCCCTTTTAATGTTATCATTGAAGATATTGTGGGATCTTTAAACACGCCAAGGTGGGTTTGTAATCCAGCGCTACCACAGCAATTGCGGCAGAACATCGCTCGGTGGGAGCGAATGTTATGTTCTGTAAATTACTCTCCCCTGAAGCTCATAAACAAGCTCTCTACACCGCAGGATGAACGCAGGATTAGTTTATACGTGGTTTTTTCCACCACCTGAACTGATTTTAATCAAGCAAAAAAGGCTTACAAACCGTATGACTTTGGTTTAGAAATAAGTAGTCTATGAAAACTTCTTCAACATTCTTAATGTCAATTTCAAGGCTGCACAAGATTTCATCAGCTCATTAAACGTTATAATATTTTACAGTAAATGCAAACACTAAAAACAAACATTTAAAAATTCACTTGCTATCGGTAAATATCCAATATCGTTTTCTCCCCTAACCTGCCCTATCCCTATTTGAACTTGGCCAGCATTGTTGCTGAACCATGACCTCAGTTATGTCAACTAATATATAATGTGAAAATTTAAACTTTCCATTTAGGATATCGTTGGAGGGATTTTCAGTTATACTTCGTAATTCACAAATAACATTAAGAATGTCGAAAACTTAGCAGTTATTTTTGCAAAACTACCGTTTTAGTAAAAAATGGTACTTGATGGTTTATAAGTATTATAATTTATGGATCTATTAATACAGCAAACTACATTTCTTAGAAAGTTGTAATTTAAAGTATATACATTTCGATATAATATTCTTTTACGTTATATTGCTCACTGCTTTGTAGTAACTGTCTCATCTTTAGACTGCAATAAGTCCAGGAAAATTGCTAATAATTTAGGCATTCATTTCTACATAAGAACAGGCGTTTGATTTCTCAAGGTGAATTATGAAAATGTATAACCTCAGTTTAAATGTAGTATTACTTATTTCTACTTGACTGAAGTAATAATAAAGACGATATACGCCATTCCGCTGATGCCTCTAATAAATACATTTATCAGCTGACTTAACGTAAAGGAGAACCTAATAGCCTTAGCAGTGTCTCTGCGAATGAAGAACCTTAATGTTATGTGATGGTTTAATATTATATGCATTATACAATTTTTAGCTTAATATGACAGTGGTATCTCAATTGACTATAAGTAATTTTGTAGTACACAAAATTTACTGTATAATGGATGGATTGATATAAACGACGATACTAAGTGTATAAATACTTGTCGTAATTATTATTCATGGAAATATCTCTAGATACTTATTTAAGAAAAATAAGAGAATATAAACATCAATTTTTGGTTTGCTCACTTGAATTCCTCAAGTTCACTTAGTTAAACAAGAAAAGTTTCAATAAAGCTTAATGTCGAAAGTTTGAATAACGGTTTATTTTCAACCCATTTAATAAATTTAATTAGAAAAACACGATATTGTTTGTTCAATTAAGAACAAAAACTTTAATAAAAGCTAAGGGAAAGTAAGGAAGTTTTTCTTTAGTCCAACTTATTTAATACTGCACACATTAAGACCTAATTCCATTACTAATGTATTTTTGACCGATATAACTGAAACCACAGCTGTACTTAATTTTTATTGTTATACTCTTTCAGTATAATGTTTCTTTTTAATTTACGATTAAAGATTTTATGTTACGAAATTTTAATACTATCGCCAAAAATCTGTAAATGATATCATTATTAACAAGGAAATATCGATTGTTTGTATTTCAACTTATAGCTACGTTAAACCTTATAATTTTCTGTAGAATTAAATGTTTTAGGAAGGTTGAAATGCCAGATTTATTATAAACACCATCATATTCATATCATAAAATAAAAAAAGTTTGGAATTTTATGTATTTATCTGTAACTCTAATACATAGGTTTTTAAAAACCTTCATAAATATATAAAATGTTATAATTAAAAATACCTTACAAAAACTACAACAATTTTACAATTAAAAAACTTACATTAAAAATCTCAAATTAACTCATAACAAGACAGATTTTATGGTTAGCAAGATAATGTATGGTAAACACATAGTTTTGTGGAAAGGGCAAAACAATTTAAAGCGGTTTTAAAGCGGTTCAAAACACTTAAAAATATTAAAAATTTAAATAAACGAGTGAATATTTTTAACAATTGGGGTCTGGTATGAGTTTTTGAGGTTGTTTGTATTGTGTGTATAAGGCTAAGAGAATCGGTAACCTTATATCGGAAGCAATGACCACCATTAAAATTGAGTTGTATACTTTTGTTTATATATACAACTTAACAAAAATATCCTCGAACTCTTAAACAAAAAAAAATTCTCGTTGACATGAGATATATAACCTTTATACATCGGTCTATTAATGTAAAATTAGAGGTTTTAATTAGCTAAAAATTAAAAAACAAAAACTAATGAAAGCGGAAACGGAAGCATAATTTCACCACCTGCTGCAGGTTCACACAACGGGGCGGATGAAACAGCAAGGGCCAGACATGCGAACAGATGGCCTCTGCCCCCTGCTGCAAAGTTCACACTGTTACCTCAATTTTAACTGAAACCTTAAGTTTTATATATAAACGCTTTCCAGTTAAACCCAGTATTTAAAAAACGGAAAAAGAAAAGTATGAATTAAATGTTTTTAAAATAGTATCTTGAACTCATGCTAAGTTTCTTCGCCGACCGATTGAAATACCCATCTGTTATATCTGTTGGTGTATCGTATTCTTAATCCAGACGATTGGGAAACTACTGGACAGACGGTTAGAAAAAAAAAGATTGAACAATAGCCACTCATCCGTTTTTCACTTTCATAAATCCCCTTAGGCACACCACATCCACGCGGAACGTTCAAAGACTCATATTTGAATTATAGAACAATGAACATAGCCAGCATAAAAATGAAAACAGCTGCCAATCCTTCAAGTTTACAGTTTGTTGAAACTTATTCCTTACATCTAGGCAGACATTTTATTTAACAATTAATGGTTTACATAACTCTGTTATCTTTATCTATCTGTCTGCCTGTATGAATTGTTTTTATTCATATTATTTCATAACTTTGGAACCTATTTGGTTACAGACAACCTAAAACTGTAGTATTTAGGAAAATTATGGGTGCTTTATAGCAGTTACTTTTCAATCAACTTGCAATAACCATAAATTCACACAGTGACACGAATTTCTGCTGGAGGCTTAGTAGTTACAGTTGAATGTAGTGGTGCAGTCCATCCATGAGACTAGTGTTAGTTTTAGCATTGGGCTTAATGATAGGCTGGGCCACGAAACTGTTTCGGCCTGTAAGTTCTGCTTCCGGCGATTATTACTCATTTACGCATCCACCTGTTTACTGCCAACTCCTAATATCGCATTAGTCTACTTTAAAGTATTAATTTTTTTCAATCCTAATAACTAACAAGATACTTACCTTTTAGGATAATGTCGTAATTTAGATACACATTAAACTAACAAATTATAGGCATGCGATTTTCATAAAACTAATCTTAATAATCTAAAAATAATATAATTTATACTAAATTACAGGTGTTGACTTCCAAGCCAAGCAGAGTCTGTAGCTTGTCAACGTAAACTTGTACACATCCCATGAGAAAATATCTGTCTGCACGGTGTGCCGTAAGTACCATTTGGCGAGCCATTTGACAGGTGGTGTCATTAGCCAATATTTCTTTAAATGAAATTTTATCTTGTTTGTCACGGCAAAAGGAAAATGCTGTCGAGAAATTATGAATAAAATAGATTTGCTCCGATGCAACGATGATACTATTGCCATCAAGTATGATCTTTCATCAAACAATTTTTCAAGAGGATTGCTTGGGGCCATATCGGCGATCTCTGTTTCATTCATACCTTAAAAGTTCCCTCTTAGTTTTTCTGTATCATTTTAGAGACTAGTCTAAATAAGGAAACTAATGGCCTTGTAGTCGGTGAGTACAACGGAGTGCTTTGTTGGAGTCTGGAGCTCAAAAACCAATAGGGAAGATGTTTCTATTGTTGATATAATCCTATAAGATAGCTTACTGTTTTTCAAAAAAATATGAAGTCATAATCAACATAATTTTAACGGGATTACATACTGCACAATCAAGAAATCTGTCCTAGTCTGGGAAGATGGAAAGCAAGAAACCTGTTATATTATCCAGAGGCTGATGATAAGCAGGGCAACGTTAACGTCTGGTTCATGTTTGTTTTTTCACCCTTTTTACTTATGGGGACTGTGCATTGCCAAGTTTAGGGACCTATTTTGATTGGAGAGCTAAGAAAATCACTCCTACATCATAATTCATTGTTTTTTCTGGTTTACGTTATAAACGAAGTCTACCTTTACTAAGTGGCATAAAGCTACTTGTTTGAAAGGTCAATTGAAAAAAATATATACCTTATTTTGGCTCTCGAATGGTTAAATTACAAAAAGTATTGGTAAACTGCCATGTCATATTGCATATTATAGATAAATTTATTTTGTGCTTGCAAAGGGCAATCATACTTCTACACTACTTAGGCAACTAAGAGTGACAGTTATTTTAAAACTTGAAGATGATGAAACAACAGCAAAATAATTGCATTTAATTTAGTTTGTGCTTGCAAAGAGCAAATATACTACGCTAGTTAGGCAACTAAGAGAGACAGTTGTTTTAAAAATTGAATGTAAAGAGTTATTTCATTATATTCAATTTTTTAAATTGAGTAAAAATAATTGCATATATATTCAGCGATGCCAAAAGTTTGAAAAAATAACAATTATAAACAACAAAAAAATTAAAATAATGTATATATATTGCAACAACGAACAAGTAACAAAACATACAATAACCCAAATACTTTTGTTGAACAAGACACAAAGACAAAAAATACTACTTTTTATAGTTCATCCTGCCAAAAGATTAGTATGATCTTATACCATGAGTACTTACTGGCTCTGAATCTACAGTTAGCTGTGTCATATATATTTTTTAACTATCAATCTACCACCTGGCTGAAGTTAACTCACTGTCTTTGTACTATTGTTGCCACTTACATCGCAGAGTTTGAGTAGAAGGTTTTAGCTATAGATTTCGAAAGAGCTAGTTGATTCACTAATTAGGAACATAAAGCCTTCATAATGCAAATAAGTTAGTAGTAAAACGATTTTCCGTTGCAAAAATTTAACAATGTATTTTTTTAGGATTAAATAAATTACAGTGCGTAGCTCCTCTTAAAAAAAAAAACTCTTAACAGCTTGACGCGTGTCATCAGATGAAGAAAAAATTACGACTCATTGAGCAGAATGTTGTAATAATAGGTTACACATGCGCTATTAAAAGCCGTTCGGCTATGAAATAAGCTTGTTATTCGATTTACTAATAATAAGTAATAAAATAATTTTATGGAACAAGATAGGCTACATACATTTATGTGTTGTTGCATCTATTGCCACAGACGTATTAATTGCAAGACAATATTTTTCTGGAAGTGTTTTGGCATTGAAGTATTCATTTATGCACCTTCTTTTGTGGTTTCACTTTTGTAACCCAAAACAAAATACTGAGGAAGCTACACAAATAATAATTAGTTGCAGTTTTCTAATAATTAGTTCTTCAATGTGCGCACTGCAATAGATTTAGACGACAGTCCATAAAATAAAAAAAAGTTTTATCTGTTTATCATGGGTTTTAGTGATATAAGTGCTATTAACTCGTTCAAATTAAAAAATTTGAGAGTTTTTCTCTTACAAACATGTCACTTTAGCATCTAATAGCCGTAAAGGGTGGATATTAAAATTATCTAATCGAAGACAAGAACAAACTACTGTAGTTTTTTAACTCTATGTGATATACAAATATTGTGTAATAAATAGTTTATAATTACAAATAAAAAAGTGTTAATACACTTAATTTCAAAGAAAGAGAAAAGGACGTAAGTTAAACGCAGTTGGTAACAGTGGCAATATACGAGAGTATATTTCAGGCGCGTGGTTGGCTTTTCCCCACCGGCTGTTAAATTTACTACCTTTATATGCCTTTGTGTTTCCTGAGCTGATCGGATTATCAGTCAATTGTTGTATTGGATCTTCTTTAATGAAACCGTATTTGAATAAGAAATAAGTTATTAATTCATAATTCGTGTGGAAAATTTGATAGATCAATAAAAATTGCTAATTTTTAATTACAAAAGATGGAAAAACTAAAATGTATTTAACTTGGATTACATATTGGAAACTCTTCCATAATCAATCAAGACTTGATAAACCATACTATTTCTCAATCAATTTATTTTCTAAAAACGGTATAGTTAGATTATTCTCAAAGGTCTTGAGTTATTATCAAACGGGATTATGCAGTACATCTATATTATTGAAAATAATCTATATTTAAATTATTCTGCAATACAAAATAACTATTTTTTTATTTAATAAAAATGCACAGCACAACAACTGATGACCATGAATAAGGATGAAAGGAAGAAAGGTAAGGCATCTAAGGCAACCTAAGGAGAAAGGTGCAGTGAGGGGTTTGAGATTTGGCAAGTGTAGGATAAAAGAAAACTAGGAATACGATAATGAAACATTTTTAATATTTATGATGAGGACCAATATGATAAAACAATTCGTTTCAATGTTTGATAACGTTTACAAAAATTAGATAAATAAATAATAATACTAAAAATAAATGAAGAGGCAATTTTGAACCCCGTTGGGGATTTATTGTCGTCCTTAGTTTTTCAATAAGGTTTCTTGCAGTTACTAATAGCAGAGTAAGCATACCTCATTTAAGCTACGATTCGATCATTTCAATGCAATAAAAATTTTATCATAAAAATTAGTTTTGCAACCTTTGAGTATGGGTTGAGCTTCTCCAGGTTAACCTAGCCTACCGGTCAACAATTTCATCCATCCGGCACCAAAACTCTGTATATGAAGTTGCTTTGAAAACGACCAAACAGTGAGATACCAACTTTCAATGAGTTGGTTCCTATTCTAAAAATATTATTTTACAGTTTTAGTTGAATTATGTAACGGTCAAACTATTGAACTTCAAGCCCATGAGTTGATTTAGCATACCAGTTAGTGGTTTGCTATCAATTAATTGTCAATTAATGCTAAATATTTCGAATTGGTAAGTGTTTTCTTCTACTTTCTCTTTCTAACAGTAAAACAAAAACAAATGTTTCACGTTTTCTTGCACGTTGTCGCTGATGAATACTAAAGTACTCTACTAATCTTTTTAGTTTTGTCTCGTGTTGAGTAGATTGCCATTTATTTTATTTACGATGGCCACGACTAAATTATCTCATGTTGCTCAAAGACGGATAGCTGTTGGTAATTTATTGTACTTTATACTCACAGTATCTTTCTACAGTCCATTAGCTTGCTTTCACAGGCTACTTCTGACTCCGCTCCCAGGGACTGCTTGCAGTTGTTTATGGTGCTTTTTTCTCCGCATTTACAATACTGAACAGTTTTCCCAGCCTTGAAATAGCCTGAGAGGGGTTGACGTGGGACACATTACCTATTAGTAAATTGTTTATGACGAGGTATGAGCTAAAATCAACGTAGATTTCAATTTATCTTTTTCTTTGCATGGTTATTAATAAGTTATAGAAAAATAACATTATGGCTACGATAGATAGTACTATAGTATGTTTTTGTGAAGATCATTTTACTATTTAGTTAGAGTAAAGAGTAATATAACAAATATCAGATGTCCTGTTTATATTTTTTAGTAACGAAGATAATAATTAACTAAATTAAAATACGACTACTCTTAAAAAGCAAAGATAATTTGTGTAAATGCTAATTGCGTTGATGCCGCTTGCAGTGAAAACCCTGACTTTGACACTTTTTCAGCTTCACTTTCCTAAATGAAGGTTTTAATCGGTTATGTTAATTAATCACGAAGCGCGTCGAACTGATGTAATTAGACTGGTTAAATAATTGTTACACGTTTATTCATTGAGGCGAGATATATCGTCATTAAATATTATTGAAAGCACGTATCAGCGGAATATGTAAAAAAATACGGTACGTTGTAATCACTAACCCCTTTGGTTCTTAGTCTTAACTCAACAAAAAAAGGAATTGTTAAAATAATTACTGATTATTGCTCTTCTGATTAATAAGGAAAGTATGTTGTTCAAGACTAAATCGCTTTTTAGAGCAGCATTAAATCTATTTTACTCGCTGTAATAATGTTCCAACTATGAGGAATTCCCCCAATTATTTTCAAATAATATTATCTTTTTTGTTTCATGCAATCAGTATTCTTCACTAATTAAATCATAAAAATCTTCACGTCTCGACATGTCGCAGTTGTACTCCTGTATATCCCACTTAACAGCCCATTGTAGTCAACCTTACATATTAAGTGCCTAGAGTTTCTTTTAAAGCAAAGACCACTGTAAATTTGTACAGATTAAAAGTTGTGTAACCCTGAAAGAATTCTCCTTTCGTTTAAAAGATTGGCTATTCAAAACACCAACCGTAGATTTTTTAAATGATTTTCTTTGTTGATTGTTAATTAAATAATTTAATCCTATTTTAACTCAACTTTGTATTTTTATCATTGCAATTCTAATTTGTTAATTTAAAAACTATTAATACCCATCACAAGAAAAATAGAGTAAGATTTACTGCGAGGAATGTTTTAGTTTTATTTTAAGACGCCACAGAGAGCGGCAAAATGTGTAATTTCAAAAAGAAGGACTGGACTCAAATATTGTTTATTTTTTATATAATTTTTTGAAATTAATGTAAAACGTTTGCCACACTAACTGGACACCGTGGCAACGTAGTTCTGAGGTAACTTTTATTGTTTGTAAATTTGATATTTATTTGTGGAATAAAGTCATTATTTCATTTCATATTTCATATTTCATTTGCATAGACCGTTTGACAGTGTGTTACGGTTTGGAAAGTTAGATTTTCTAGATGCATTTCAACATAAGAATCAGCGAGCTTTTAAAGGCAGTTTGTATTTGCATTGTACACATATATACATGTTAGTTAAAAGAAATATGCAAACTTATTAAACGTACACTCCCTACAAAATTTTGGTCTGTTTATTCTTTCTTGAAGCGGTCATTCATGTTATTGGTAAACATATTAATTGTTTTGATTGTATATTTTATTTTTATGGTTAAAGGAATTCTTTGGATGGTAATGATTCCAAAGCACCCTAACCTTCTTTAAGTACATATTGTAGCGACATAACCTAATTAAATCCCTATCTTGATGGTATTTGGCGAGTTAGTAAACTTTCTTTTAAGTTCCTTGATTCAAAAATGTTTGATAATTTGTTTAGTATTCTTTGATACATTTGAAAAAAATAACATTCAGAAACACCAAAATTCTTTGATTTAGGCTACTATTATATTTTACGGATTTATAAATTTTAGGATATTTTTCGCCAAGTCCACCCATTTTTGTTTATCAATACAAATTGCCAAGTTATATTGCAACTCGAACCAAATTTCTTTGATGTTTCTTAGATCAGAAGTATCAAGTCACAACTATGTCTTCAGTAGGTTCTTTAGGGTCTTAGTTTATAATCAATAAAACCCCCATAAAACGGGCAATTGCTTACTTGTAGTAAGTATAAAAAGTAACATAATTATCAATTATCATAAAAAACGTATTAATCTATTACGCTTTCACCAAAACATAAATTCTTCATCCCAAGTAGCATGGAAATTATTTTTAATCGATGAAAAGTTATTTCCAAAGATTTTAAAATGTATTCAAATTTAAAATCAACCAAAAGAATTTTGTAAAAGTTTTAAAATTAGTTTTAAATCATTTTGGAATTTTTAAATATTGTAATGTTAAAATTATTTATAAATTAATTACAAAATTGTTTTTAAAGATCTTAACATAATAAATCCAAACGGCGGTTTAAGTGTTTTTAAATCACTTTTAAATGTCGGTTAAATTATTCTTAAATTATTTTAAATCGTTTAATTCACTGTGGTTAAATTGTGTTAAAATGTATTTTAAATTTGTTTGTAATAACCTTTTAATCATTTTATAAATAGTTTTAAACAAATTTAATTAAAATTTAAAAACGGTTGAAAAAAATTATATTTGAATTCTTAATTATTTAAAATAGTATGAAAATAACTTTTGGGATTGTTTTTAATTATTAAAAAATATTTGTAATCTTTTTTTATGGAAAAAGTTTTATGGGATATGTTTTAAACAGATTTTAAAATTAGTTACATAATTGCTGAATTTTGTTTTTAAAGTTTTTCAAACATAGTTTTAAACATTTTTTACATCATATTTTTAATGATTGAAACATTTTTTACGTCATATTTTTAATGATTAAACAAATTTAAATTGTTTATAAATAGTTTAAACACATTTAGTTAAAACTTTATATGTTTTAAAATTATCTTATATCAGTAACATAATTGCTTCACAACTTTTTAAAAGTATTTAAAATTGATTTCAAATCTTTTTTTACAAATTATTTTGTTAATTTAAACATATTTCAAAATATATTATTTAAACGATGATAAACCAAAGTGCCAACTACATATTACATTTCAGGTGATTTTCCCATTTTTATACTTTAACAAATGAACTATCAAGACAGTTATTTTATAGTAGAGGAATCGATTAATTTATATATGAAATAAAAATTACTGGACATTTACTAATTAAGCAGTAAGAAAATTACTGATAAACTTAAGTATTCGAAGCTAGCTATCGTATGACGCCGAGTTTAGTCAGGGAAATGTGCGTTAAAAATTACTTGCGAACTACCAGTTAGGTATTATGTGGTTTAGATTGAGGGGGTGGGTTCAGTGTGCTAAATAACAGTTGGGCGCGGCGGTGTCCCTTTGTCACTAACAAGAACCGAGAAGGGATTTTCGCTCGCTCCACAGAAAACCGGTCCTAGAGAGGCCGAGTCGTGTGTGCCGGTAGGGCGGGGGTGGGATATTAAGGGTAGGTAGCCATATTTGTCTACCTTCATTCGAGCTACGTTGTCACAAGATTTCATTCGTGCCGTGCTCGAACTGCGGTCGCTTCGGTTGTACTCAGTTCGAATGAGTTCCATCTAAGTGGTAGATTAAGAAGTTATCCAGTGTTTGTTACCCTATTTAAGTTTTGTGAAGTTGTTGTTGACCAATTTAAAGAGGCTTAGTTTAGTTCCAGATTGAGAAGCAACAGCAATCTGACCAGGTGAGTTTGATAGATTCTTCATTTTAAAACTTAAGCTATTAAAAGGGATTGTCGTCTCAGAGAAACTGTATCGATAATTAATTTGATTGAATATGCAGATGCAAAATGAAACCAAATATCTATGATCTTCATCATAATTTTTTATATAACATTAATATATTTTTAAATGTTTAGTACAGTATTATTATTACTAAAATATATTGTTTTTTATTGTTTACTATAAATGCATCACTTTTTTAAGTTTTTCATAGGCTAGGCTTGAGTAATTTTAAGACTGAAATAATTCAGTTTACATCTTCCATTTGAATGATCAATGTTTCTCTTGAGAATCAGGCATAGTTATTTGGTTGTGACTAAACTTATACCAGTACAAATTTCATAACATATTGCAATTCTTCTAGATAAATATTTCCAAAATTACTTATTCTTATAGGGTGGTTGAGGAACTAAATTAAATACTGCTTTACTGTGGTAGTACGGTATGGAGTGATTTGTTTTTTAACAGGAAAAATTAATAGCATAACAGAGTTCCAGAGTACATTGAGTTAGATTGATCGACATAACAGAGAACAATTAGACAGCTATAGGCCTAACTTACCAGTTATGGGTAGGTTCACGGGGGTTACAGGGGGTGCACCGCTCCCTCAATATTTCGGGTTAGTTAATTAAGCTACCGGTATGCCTGCACCTCTAATTTTTTTTAGAAGATTGTTTAAAAATTAGTTTAGTCTGCATTTGGTAACAAGTAACTAAATCTTAGTCATATAATTTAACCCATAAACCCGGCTAACAACCGTCATGTTTAGAGGGAGAGAGAATGTAAATTTTCTAAACCAATACAGTAGACCCCCTCTTAAACGATTACGTTTTAAACGACGATCGGATTATCCTCCCGTGCTGATTAAATATCAAAGATCGTTTTAACCGAACCTGTTTTAGAACAGTTCGGTTTAACTCAAAGTTTAACCGCCCTTTTCTATTAATTATGACATTTCCGTTTCCATACTCGGCGATGGGAACGTTACGCTCAACTCTACAATTTGGTTACGGGTTAAAATATTTTGAATACACCAATTATTAATTTATGAAAACGTACAGTAGATGCATTGCCATAAATACCGCGTTACAAAACATTTGTAAAAAGTATATGAATATTTTATTAAAGGTGTTTACATACGAACATTTTTAAACACGTCTACTATTAAGATTGTAAAAAGGTTTTGTTTTGACCGTGTTTTGGGGGTTATTTGTGGCTTTTCTACTGTTTCGATTTTGGAATTTAGGTTGACAATTATAGTTTATTTTCTGAATAAGCAACGGACGGCTTTATAATGATGATAATAGAACCCTAGATCAATAGAGCTTTCATTTTTAGGTGTTTAGAGGATTATCCGTTTTAACCGACCTTTTAGTTTATTTGACCTGGGTCCGGTCCCGTGAGAGTCAGTTGACAGAGGGTCAAACTGTACTGCTCCAATGACAACAAAATCTCAATTTTTCTAAGCAAATTGTTTAATTTGAAATGTTCACATGTGGGAATATATAATATACTGTATTTTAATATTATAATTTAGCCTTATTATAAAACTCTGTATACATGTTCTTCAGCTTATATTAAGTAATTTCAAATATTTAGGTAAACGTATCTATAACGTTCTCACTTTAAAGTCTTTAACAATTTTACTGTAATGTTCTTTAGACTTAAATAAGAATGTTGTGTATCGCAAACGTTTATTTTATAGATAGAAAAACAAATTAAACCCTACCAACAAAACATAGGCCTATAGGTTTGGCAAAGCTGAATCATACATCTAGCCTAAGTAAAAAAATATTTTATATGTTTATAGTCAATACCAAATTAAAGAGTTTAGTAAGAAGGGCGTGCCTGTAAGGTAATGTAATTTAATGTAGGTCTAATTGCTGGCATTTAAGTTGATATCCAATATGGTGGATCAAAGATGGCGGCCGAAAATTGTTATCCTGTCAAAACAAAGGATTAACCACCCAACAATGATAGGTGTTGGTCCCAAGTCAATATCTAAAAAATTGCCCATAAAAGATGTAGTGAAGTAACTTTTTTGTGTTGTGTTTTTTGTGTTTTTTGATTGTAGCTGCGTATTACTACATTGTTTTGGCAAATCTTTAGCAACGGTTTTGGATTAAATAGAAATCAAACATACCGTTTTAAAGGAAATTGTTCACCAAATAAAAATATCTATTACACTTTTTCCGCTACACGCAAAGCATTCCATGTTATTAAGCAAAATGTTAAAAAAAACTCAAAATAAAAACAAAACTTTCAATAAAATTACAAATATTGTTAGTATTATGAATCTAAACAATTACATGTAATACACCATTCGAAAGATCATTTTCTCCTGAGTAATAATCACTCATAATATAGGCCAGTAAAAATACATATTCGAGTTATATAGAGAAAAGTATAAGCGCGAGTCAGAAAACTTTGGCGGCCGTATTGATTACGTGATCAACGCCGCTACAGGGCCAGAAAAATTTGTCCCGGGATTTTTAGACTTGTCTACCCATGTACTATCTAAATTCAAAGGGTTAAAGTGGTAGCCAGATTTGAAGTTGTTTTTCAGCTTATTCACCCCACTAACAGGGTTTATTTTTTAATTTTCAGGCTGCAGCTGTTATGTCAGTGGGGCTCTCCACCGACCCCTCCAGACTTGTCACGACATTACTGAGGGCCGTGATCAGGGAAGACATTTTTCCTCTGTTTACATGGCGGGGACAACAACGAGCAGGGAATAAGAAGTTGGCTTTCTTCACAGTTAATTTCTGTCCAATGTCATTCGGTAAGAAGTTAGAATTATTTTTAAAATGTTAGTATGGATTTTGCAAGTAATTGACACTTTTTTACTCTTAGTTCTTTTATAGATATAATCTTTAATCTAAAAAAACCCTGTGTATAGTTAATTAATTATGTTCAACATCAAAATTGGTTTCTCTGTTTTTTTTTTTAATTCTTTTGAAATCTATATGTTGTCCTGATGTAAGAACTTTTTGTAAAATTGTTTCAAAAACATTTTGATATTATGAATAGGCCTACCATAGTAAAAAAAAATCATCAATAAAAAATGCCACATAAGTCTGTGCATAGTAAGGTCATGCCCCCTCTATATCAAAACTTATGTTCACCTGTTAGAACTCAGTGAAAGAATTACTAGTTAAACATAAAGCGTTTCGCTGTTCGCTGTTAACAACCTTTTGAACATTTTGGCATTACTTTTTGATTAACATGTATTATAAATATATAAATGAACAAATTGAGGCATTGAGCATTAAAGTAAATTTCAATATGATGGGTCACAACAATACCCTTAAATCGAAAAATTTGGATACAAAATGGCGGATCCATGATGGCAGCCAACAATTACTTCCCTGTTAAAAAGTAGTATTGACTATCCATCAATGCTTGGGGGTGGTCTGGGTTTATTTGAAAAAAATGTAAAAGGTTTGCCATAGGACACTTAGTATTTTCAATCAACTTGATGTTTCAGATGTCGTATTGAAAAGGTTCCCCTCCTCAGTCAAAAGAAAGGTGGATAACAGCATAAGTCGCTGGCTGGCTCAAACTCAGCTCAAAATGAAATAGAGAGTAGGCCTAAGGTAATTATTAATAAAGTTGGAATTTTTTTAATTTGACATGTTGAAAGTTCGTTGACAAAGCCAAACGAGTTTTATAAGAGCAGCTCATAAATAAGTAGCAACATATTATGGGTTGAAATTCACAAAAGTTTAAACGTAAATACTTATATTCAAACTAAAGAAGTTAATTATTAAAGATTGGAGTTTTTTTTGAATATTTACATTCGGTATTGTTTTATAAAAACAAAGTTAGTTTCATTACAAAAACTAATTTTGTAATATTTAAAAAAAACGGATGTAAATATATCGATCTGTTTCTCTGCCTATGGCAAATTTTGGTTTCCCTGCAAATTTTGAAACTACGGGTCCATTAAGGCATAATGTTAAATTATTCCAAGGGTTCACTACAAGTACGGTATATATCAACTAAGGTTCTCATTGTAAATAACTACGCATGAAACGATTGTAAATGTAAGGAATTTCAATGAATTGTTTTGTTAAAGTTTTTTATCTCTGCGTTCATTACAATACATCTACTTTACTATGAATAAATCTTGTAAGTATATATATTTAAACTCAAAGATGTGTTTAATGCAATAAACACACTGCAAATCTTCTTGTGTTTCTTTATCCAATATAGAGTATTAGGAGACCCGAGCTGAGCTTGGTAATAACACATTTTTATACCCTCTACAGATTTATGTTCTGTACAATTAAACTAAACTTAAAGGCAGGCAATAAAATTTTAAGCCATAACTATTTCACCTAGATTAAATTAAATTTTAATATCCTAATATCCTCGGAATAAACAATGTATTAGAAGGTAATAATTACATTTTTTCCAACTTTATACTAATACCAACAAAACAGTTAATTTTACCAATAACGTTCTGTGCAGTTTTTGGTAATTTCACAATTGTGTTAAAACCAACAATTCTCTGTTTCCAGCTTGGAGCATCAGGAAGATGTTCATGACGAGAATCATGAAGAGAACATCAACACTGAGAATCTGATCAACAACTAACTCTTGAACCTTTGTATATATATTATTACTTTGTGAATATAGATTTTTGCTTTTAATCAAGTTTTATTACTTAATTAACCTGTTTTAATACATTGTCACTATCACTTTATTATCTGTCAGTTGCAAGTGTTAAAAATGTGTTCTATACAATTTCTATACAAACTATTAATAGTAGTTTATGCAACGATTGCATTCTGAAGGCCATCAAGTGTCGAGTGAGATGGAAAATATAAAACTACATATGGTTTTAGGTTTTGTAATGTACCTTTTTGTAGTGTAATATTGTAATTGGTGTTTATTGCAATGGTCGTAGATAAAATTGTAAAAATATTTTTAACATTATACGATTGTTTTAACACGAGTTCAAATATCATTTTTAACGGTTATAAAATTGGTCAGTCAGCAAATGTTTTGAAAAGAAATATTTTTGTAACTTTTATTAACAATTAAATTTTTTTTTCTATAATTTTACTACTAAGGTATAGGCCTAAACAAATTTATAAATAATTTTTTAATTAATTTAAAATTTGTTAAAACTATTTATAAAGTAAAAACTCATTAATATATATATATATATATAATGATTTATAAAATTTATTTGAGGATTATTTTTAATATTTTAAAATAGTTTTAACATAAGTTTACACATTATTTTAAATGATTATAAAATTGGTCAGATAGGAAAATTCTATGAAAATAAATAGTTTTAAAACAATTTTTAACAATTTACAAAATGATTATAACATTACTTAAAATGTGGTGTAAAACAAAATATAAAATAAGTTTTTAAAAATTTGAACATTTTTTTAAATTATTTATAACTAGTTTTAAAGTTATTAAAAATTATATAAATTGATCTTTAATATTGATTTTAAAAAAATTTTTAACACTTTAAAATTATTTTAACATAATTTTAAAACTCATTTTGAATGGTATTAAAATTGGTCAGTTAGGAAATTTGTTTGAAAAGAAATCATTTTAAAAACATTTTTTCAACATTTTAAATTTAGATAAAACTTATTTTAAAACTATTTTAGCCAACACAAATGCTACTTGGGATATTACCACATTTTCCAAAACACTGAAATAAGGAGAAGTATTACCGTTGTCCAATTAACGATATTGAATGAGGTAACAATACGCACATAAAACATGTGTGGGAGCTGTCAATAACGGAGGATTTAGGATCTCTAGCGTTTCGAAAATGCTTAACACGAAAATACCTACACATTTGATCACTAAACGTTTAAAGCTCATAATATTTTTTATGATTTTGTAAGTTTATTTTGATTTCATTAATAGTGTCAACATAATCTTTAAGCATGACAATGATATAATAGACAAGATAAATATACTAGTTTATGGAACCGGTCTTCTACATCGGTGATTTAGTCTTTGTGAACCTTGTTTTTAGCTCAAACAAAACCTTTAAATATTGAAACAAATGTTATCTAAAAAAATTTTATTTCTTATAACTACAAAATTACTTTAGTATTTTTGAGTGTAATAAGATTAGACTTTGTTAAATTAAATTAGAGCGATTATATGCAAATCCTACTTAATCAACTTTGAAGCCACGAAGCCGCCAATATGAGGCTTGATATTCAGAGACAAAGTTACATTTGCTGAACTCTTGCGCCAACTGACTGTAATAATTAGTTTAACCTGTTAGCTTTACATTTCAACACCCAAATTTATGCAATATTATATAATAAATATGGGTATAAAAATTAACTTTGCTTAAACGTTTAACAGCAAAATTATCAATTTGTATTTTTATGTTCTAATTCTATAGTTTCTTATCTAAATTACAAGATAATTTTCATTTAAGTAATGGACTAATTTCGAATAACCAAACGTAACATTTTCAAATGAACGATCGCTTTTCAACTTAGCTGGGCATATTCAGAAACATCTCGAGTTATAAGGTGATCAGTCAAAATGTGAAGTCGAACAATAAATCAAGGGCAGCAGTGTATGGTGTGGTCCGTTTCTACTTTCAGGCTTCAAACAATATTTGATGGATCGTTACTGAGTGGTTCGTTGTAATTATTTCCAGATGTAATTTAAGATAAAACTTGGTTTTTACGAGTGTTGCGAGATCAATTACGATTTTATTCCATGAAAATAAGATGACATAATTTTAAAGCCCAATCTGATATTATCAACACCTGGAATTGTCTTGGAGGTGTAGTTTAAATGGCATAAAAATAATAGTAAGAATATTAAATAAGATACATGGCCAAAGCAATAATAACTATATCTTATTCATGTGTTTTAAATAATATGAAGGATCTACATTATAATATTTATATTATTTATAGTTTGTAATCACGCTCTTGGTCCGTTAAAAATCTAGATTATTCCTAGAAAAAATAAATCTGATATGGACCAATGTCTATCACATACATTTTTTCTCTTATTGGAAATTAAAAGAGGGCAGTATTCGATTAAAACTAAGGCAAGAAAGGTTTATTGAGCCGAAAAGGTTTTAAAAGGACGAAGACACAAAGCCTGCCCGGCCTCGGCGGGTTTTAATATTACATTTGCAAGTACAATCCATCCATCCGAGACAGGAATGTGGCCCACTCACAGAATATTGGGACAATTATTTTCACCCTAACATAGCGGCTTTGACAATTACATACAATTCTAAAACTGTAAACAATTCTATACAAATAATAATTTTATTCGGTTTGTCGGATTTGTAATAATTTAAGTTAGGTTTAATTATCTTCGTAACCTCTAATACAGTTAGGTAACTAACTGTTACTGAATATGACTAAATCGTTTTGGAATTTTCTATACTAATAATTTAGAACGAACATTGGTTATAAGGTAATAATTTAAATCAAACCAAAGACAATATCTTAAATTTACGTCGATTACTGCCTAAGGATAGGATTGACGCTCACCCCATTTACAATTTCACGTAATCAGCATCAATACATGCCTAGACTACTTGAAACCGTGATTCATGTTAAACAATAATATTTTGGACTATATCATAATTATTAGGAAAATAAAAATCAAATTCAAAAATAATTAAGTCACTGGCAGTTCTTTAATGTACCTACAAGTTTCTGGTTCTTACACATTTTTACATGCAATTACAGTTCCTAAATCCTCAGATAAAAAGTTAAATTAACCTACTGGTCCGATTATATCGACCAAACGCACTACTATAAGACGCACAAAAAGTTGATAGTTATTAAGCCAAATGTGATAGGTGTGGTACTATAATGGCATGTAGCGTAACCAAAGATATTTATAACTTCTCCACAAATTTAAATACACAGAGATTTGCTACAAAATGACAGAAGAAGATGGGCCCTATAATGCGTGAAAAGACAATATGAGTGCCAATCTGTCCAATGATAACAACAAATTTGTGATTGATAAATAAATAAATATCATGACTCTGCTCAAAGGGATCATAATTTAAACTATAGATTAATTTAATTTTCTTTCTCAACTCACAATTTCCATGAGGTTACAGTTCGTTAGAAGTCATGTAAAATTTCATATAAAAAGCGTGTTTAATGGATAGACATATTCTCTCCAAAACACCCTAGTATCACTATCTTTCAAATCAATTTACTTACGTAAATTTATAGCCATAAGGTGTCAATATTTTGTTCCTTCACGCTGGACGCGTTTCAGGCGAATGACCGCCTATCCTCAGCAGCAATGAAGTTCATTAAAATTAGTCCATTGTTACTCCAACGGTTGTCAAAACGCATAAAAGGTACATACACATAATCGATACACACGAACACATACGACACGAACGAAAAACATTAAATAGCGCCATTCCGATGCACCGCGGATCCGCACTAGTTAGCTGATGCAGGCCTACTGGTGGTCGGAGGAAGAGGTCAAGGCTAAGTCACAGGATCAGCTGATAATTAGTTGTTCTTGTTATCCAGTTGACTGAACAGCTGATATGTTATTTTGTCGGCGAACTCTTCTTTTTTATTTAGCAAACTGTCTTTACCATTGGCTATTACATTCTGATAAATAAATAGCTCCTCCCATACTTGGGCTTTATTTTTATTGCTGCAGTGTTTTAAAACTTTTAAGGATCTGTCAAAATCAATTTTATGGTCTTTATTTTCTTTCAAATGCTGAGCAACCTTAGAGGACGGATTATTTTGATTGACGGCATTATGTTCTTTAAATCTTTCACCAAACGATCTATTGGTGTAGCCTATATATTTTTTGCCACAGCTTTCACCGCCGTTACAATCAATTAAATAAACCCCTTTAGCATGCTTTTTATCGATGGGAGTGCTCGGCTTCCGAAAAATTGTTTTATTCACTTTGTATCCAGGGTGAAAACCATTTTTTTTTAAATATGTTTCCAACTATTTCAGAATGCTGATTTACATAATTTAGAGGCACGAATTTTTCATTTTTTGTATCTTTTTCATCTGGATTAGCTAGTTTAAATTTCGTTTTTCTGATTAAATTGTCAATGAGGCTGGGGTCGTATCCATTGTTGTAGGCGATCTGTTTTATAATACTCTTTTCTTTCTCATACTCTTTTGTGCATAGCCGGTAAGTTAATAAGCGGAAAACCATCGATCGGAAAGCTGATAATTTATATTGATAGGGATGATTTGAGTCAATTGGAATCACAAGATCAGTCTGGGTGGGCTTTCTGTGTATACCGAATTCGAAACCATCACAAATGTCCTCTTTACTCTAACGTCTAAAAAGGTTATTGAACTGTTGTCTTCAATTTCTATTTTGAATTTGATTGTATTGTGAACACTATTAAGGTAGCTGAGAAAAACGTTAGCTTGTCTTTTAGTTCCTTTAAAAATCATAAATGAGTCATCGACATGTCTTTGGTAAAACTGGATTTTACTGAAATGGGGATTTGCTGGATTCACAATTTTGCTATTTTCGAATTGTTGCAAATATATTTCAGATAGTAGGGCAGATAATGGTCCTCCCATAGGTTATGCGTTTTGGTTATGCGTTTGGTTATGCGTTTTGACAACCGTTGGAGTAACAATGGACTAATTTTAATGAACTTCATTGCTGCTGAGGATAGGCGGTCATTCGCCTGAAACGCGTCCAGCGTGAAGGAACAAAATATTGACACCTTATGGCTATAAATTTACGTAAGTAAATTGATTTGAAAGATAGTAATCACAGGTGTCAAGGCTGTATATTAGTTAACCCTAGTATCGTTTTTGACATTTATTAGATCCATATATTGCCGGTTTCAAGGTACCACAATAGACGAGTCTTTCCACGTTAAAGGAAAAATGATGCTATTGTAATCAAAATTACTTTTAATAGTTTATTGCACTTTCTTTAATTGCAATGTGTCCACTTAATATAAAAACTAAATTACCAAAAAATACGAACTGGTAAGAATATAAAAAAGAAGTATACTAATAGTAAGAACATCAACTAAATTACCTCACAGCAAGAAATTTACCCGATAAGAAAAACTTTGAGATAACTGATAACTGCTCTATCAAAATGTTGAAAATTGTACAATATGTTACCTCAGGCTGGTTTGTAACCAATCATTCTTCAAGCTTTGTTATTTATCAAGTCACAAAGAATGTATTGGTAAATGGTTAAAAAACCTCATACATTCTTAAACACCGAATAAAAGGAGGCTTTAGTTTTTTCCATTTTTTTTACTTCTAATTTAACATTTTCTACAGGTCTATTGTCTACATAATGGATTCCTTATAATTCCATAATGGAAAAGCCTTTCTACAAAGTTATTTATATCAACAATGAACCGTGAAGAGAAAGTTATATTTTGGTGGAAATGTTATTATAAATCGTTTGACAAAAGAGCTTTAAGCTTACCATTCATTACTTTTGTGACTCATCCAGGCGGATAATACTGTGGTGATTGATTTATGATCGTTTAGTGCTTTTAAATTCTCACTATTAAAAACCGTCTTCTGCGAATTCTACTGTCATAAATGTTTCCTTCATTAAGGTATGATAGTGTACGTGAACGAAATATTTTAAATAAACGGACCTATCCCGAGATGTAACAATGCCTCTCAATACACAAATGCTATAGTTTCCAAATAAAAAAAATACTTGGTTCCAAAAAGTGTTTGGTATTTTTCCCAGTTATATGGCCAATGAAGCAAAGATACCATTGAAATGCTTGAAGGACTTTATTTTGAGAGATCTCTGATATGCTCAGTGTTATGTTGCAAAGAAATCAGTTATTGAAAATACAACACAATATTATGATGCATTTTTTGTCCAAAAATAGCTTTTAGCTGCCAATCAGCTGTCTTCAGTCAATCAGCTTTTCATTTTTTCAATATTTTGATAAATCCAGAACATCACACCTTTTAGGATATATAAAAAATATTATGTTCGATTGAAACCTAGATATATGAGAAAATATGGCATTGCATTTTCATTATCAAAGGGAAAATATATTTCCATAAAAAACCATTCTTCGTATTCAAGATTATGATGTTGAGTATCTTTCTGGGTATTCAAGTGTGAAATAATATTTGTAATAGCTCACGCTCATTATTCTTGCACTGAAACTACGCATTAATTTGCTAAATTAACCTCCCTTGTGACTTTTATAGTTTACAAGATCCCAATGGTGTGCATTGAACTCACCCTGATAGATCAAAATATTTTTTGGTGGATATTAATGAACATTTGTTGATGAACGTCTGTTTGATCGATAAACTAAATTTCCGGAGTCGGCCGGCTGCTCTTACAAGCGCATTGTTATTGCTCGGCTCAGTGTTTGATTCATGTTGTCCGAACTCAAATATAACCTCAAAATTAGACTCTTTTTTATGAACGATTGTATCCTTGAGGTAAATCTTTGTAAGTACGTCATTACATGCAAAATGAATGATACTTTGTGTTGTACAGCGTGAACTATTATTTAGTGTACTATTTGGTGTATAAATAGCCTAAAGAACGTAATGTCAGTATTTTATACGTCGGAGTCATGGAAAACACTGTTTTGTTTCAACCTTTATATTAAATAAAAGGTATTGATGCAACATAAAAGTACAGTTTGATTTCTGAAAGTGATTCATAATATTTGTTTAAAAAATGTGTTTGAGAATGTTTTTAGAGTAATTGTTTTGTTTTTACTGGATTGAAATTTGGAATGGAACTGGGAACCAAAGCGTTGCATAGAATTGTAGAAAACTAAAATATTAAATGAAAAATACAGTAAATCAAAGTAAAATACATATGCCAGAAATCCAAACATGAGTGCTCAACGAAGATGTTACAGACATTTCCATATCTCAGCGTACAGCACAGTAGGAGATCCATTTCCTGTTCCGGTCATTCCTTTCCGTTTCCGTCTAGCTTTCCAGCCAGTTCAGAGGTTTAATATCACAATCACATCTGGATCTGAGCTGAGGTATGGACAGTACTTTTACGAACTAACTAGTTCGTAATCTTAATCTAGTTAGTTAATCTTAATATTGTAAAATTTAGAACCAATGTACATGCCTTTTTCAAAAACAATTTAAGGTTGTGTAGGCCAGTAGCAATCTTTCTGTTTCTGGTATTGTAACTTTGATTATCTCCTAAGAGCTGCATATCAGATAATCTTTTTTTCGCGGAGAACACAATCTTATAAATATACAAACCTTAAACGGTCATTATCCCATAATTAGAAAAAATATTTTTAAATAAGTCATTCCATCTTAATTTAAGTATTATTCGAATAGCTTTTTTATTTTCAGAATTGAATTAAAATTCTCCTTCGATGTTGCTCCACATATAAATAAGCTAAAAGCAATATTAGAATGAATATAAGAAAAGTATATAATTCTCAGAATCTCCTGTGAACAAAAAAATGGCAGACATCAGCCTGCAGACAAACAACAGCCACCAGTCGTCGGTTACTGGCTGGCTGGGGATAATTAGTAAGTTTAGTTTAGTTTTTATGCATACCTGAATTCAGTTTTGAAACTAAAAGGCTTACATGCTTGTTCCAAGATAGATTGCTGTCGATTGTCAGCCTTGAAAATTTAGATTCTTGGTCTTGTTTTATTTCAGTTTCATTTTAAAGTGTAGCTGGTGACATTTGATTATTTTCTGATGTATTTTAAACTCAATATAATTAGTTTTATTTTTATTTATACTCGTAATTAAATTATTATAAACAGAGAATTGGTTTTAAAAATCTATAATATAAATCTCTATTATTATAAATATGATACTGTTACCTTTATTATATATTTAGGTAAATGTAATGTAGAAAGTCATCAATTCAAACTATTTTGCATGTCAGTATGAGAAAAGAATGTGCCAAATCTCATTACTGTCCCTTGAATAATAGGATCTGGCGGGCATTCAAAACTGTAAGGTTCAGTCCCAAGTCCAGTTATATAGTTCTTAAAAATGCATAAGACTAGAAAGTAAAATCAAATTAAATGACGAATCAAACTATTCCTGAATACATTTAATCATATCCTAAGCAGACGAGACATCCACAAATTAGCCTAATTGACCTTATTGTCATGCTCATATAAGGGTGTGGTATATACTTCAGAACGAACTTCAACGAAAAATACTAATAAAACAAACTGTGATCTAATTACTAATCAGGCATCAAT
This sequence comes from Flexamia atlantica, assembly GCA_035578135.1. Taxonomy (NCBI): domain Eukaryota; kingdom Metazoa; phylum Arthropoda; class Insecta; order Hemiptera; family Cicadellidae; genus Flexamia; species Flexamia atlantica. Next base: position 34,445,218 of record JAQJVK010000004.1, on the reverse strand, counting down.
CTATCCCATCAAATGATATTAACTACGTTATCTCTTAAAATTTTTAGTTTGTTTATACAAACGTTTTTTTAAAGATGGAGAGAACGAAACACATTTCAAGTATACGGAGAATATAAAACAGCACCAACCATGTTTAGTCACGCGCTACAACATTGCGACGTCAGTGAAACGAAGACAAACTCTGACTGGCTGTTACTGATTGATAGCCGTTGATTGGATCTCTCTGACAATGAAAACGATTCCTAGACAGGAAAGTGGGTAAAAAAACCAATTAAACAGTACTAGTTCAAACTCATTGACCTCTTTGCTACAAAAAGTAGTCCTGCTGCTCTCAGTTATGCTATATTGATCTTTGCTTAAACTTTTAACTACTTCAAGTTATTTTAGGTGAGATTGGTTTATTTTATAGTTTCATTAATTTAATAGGTATTAAATACTTAATCGCTGTGTTTAAAACTGTGCGGGCTGGATTAAAAATATGAATCAGGGATTACATACATTATAATATATTTTTATGTAGTTACATTCTTTTTATGTAGTTATTGTGTATTCAATCGCCATTTTTAAGATATAAGTTAATTTAATGTTTACAAAAATTAGCTATAGCAAAATTTTATAGTATGTGATATAGTAATAAACTATTAGGACACTTGACTTATCCAGCCATTGCCTGGATAAAAACGCATTAACTCCATTCAACTACCACTGCCACTCAAATTAGATAGGCAACAGTAGTATGTCTTGATAATGTAAAGCAGTTTATTAATGAGATAAGGTATCGAGATTAAGTAAAAAATACAACATTTGTAACGAAGCGTTGTGAAAGTTAAAGGCTTGGCGCTGTTCATCAATAAATCTCGCTTTCAAAATTAATGTAATGGGGAATCGAATCCATTCTCCTTTTTGTTTCCTTTAGCGAAACTCGTTTAATATCCATATGAATAGTATTTAAATGCAATTTGGTCAGAAAATTCGTCAGTAAAGCTAAGAGCTTTAATATTCTGATATTATGGTTAAGGCTTGTAGAGACAGGTCTGACTGCAAACGTAATTAGCTGAGTAAATCACCTCTCTCAGGTGCTGGAGACATGTAAAATGTTGCGTCGCAGGTAGTAAATATATAACTGTAGCAATGAAGGGTGTTAACTGAAATACATTTTATAGGCAATAATCAGGCAAATCAAAACTTAATGCGTTTTTTGATGATGACTTCATGGTCTACCAATATACGCCTACGCATCTTTTATTTGGATGGTAAAATAAATGGTAAGAAATTAAATAATAAATTATACTATTAAATTCACACTAATTGTTTCTGTGGTGTGGTGTGTGGTGTGGTGAAATATGCATAATTTATAGATAGGGATGCCCAGTTAGGCTAAAGGTAAACAAATCTTCGAGAAAATACCTAAAGAAAAACACGAAAGAAAAAAATTGTTCAATAAATTAGCATTTTTGGCAAATGTGTGGTGTATTCTTCAGAGATTAATTTGTATGTTTTACTTAAACATGTTGAGATATTGTATGACTAATACAGTTAACTGACTAAGATGAAAAATTATAAATTGAACCCTTTGATGGTCTATACATGGATTTTCTTTTTTTCATGTCTTTGCAGCGCGTTCTTCATTCCCCAGGATGTTAAATTCCATGCTGGCAGCATCGCATCTGTTTATAAAAAAGCGGGCTCTTAAAAAAAATAAACAAGACTGAATATGATTCCAAATTGCTCTACCAATATGACGCTAAAGTTTCTTTTTAATTGAATGGTAAAATAGTTGGTAAAATTTAAATCATATTTGAACCTATCAAATTAACACCACTTTTTGCTGAGGTGTAGTAACAATATGCATAATTTATAAATGAGGGATACCCAGTTAGACTAAAAATATTGTCATAAGCCAGACTTGAATTTATAATATCATTCATATTTTATAATATCAAATTCTAATAGTTATTCCTAGCTTAAATGAAATGTCTAGTTCCGATATTGCCCAATCCATCTACGACAGAGACATTATCGGAGATTAAGGTGTTCGGACGGCATAGTAAATTATTAGTAGCAACGTATTGAGCATAATCAAGCTCTGGGCCCCAGTGTGACACTAATTACACTACACACATATGAACTATTCTTGATTCATGATAAGTTATTGTACCTATGCTATGTTATCCCTATAGCGAATTAATTCAACTATATAACTTGCTTATTCCACAGCATACCTTAATAAAACTTAGTAAGTGACTTCATCTCGTTGTCTTCTATTAGTCTGACCCCAAATTTTATACTGCCGTGCAGAGAAACCTGCATGAAAATTTTCCGTGTAATTCCTACGGATGAAAATTAAAAAGTCATTATACTGCTATATTAAATTGGAATATATTTTTAAGATTCGCTGAGTATGCAGGTCTACTGCAAAGAGGAAATTACATTTTTTAAATCTTCTAAATAATCTGTCGTAAAATTGTAAAATTTAACTATCGAAAAAGAGAGTAAGTGTGTTTTGGAAATGTAAAACTGTCTATTTATTAACGTTTTGTTGTTTGAAACACTGTGACCCTTATTTCATTAGAAACATTCCATAAAAAAACTGTGTTTGGCCAGGGATACATGCAATAACGTCGGGCCATTTCGTTATCCTGTGTTTGAATTCACTTAAAGTCCTTTAAATGTAAATGTGGCCCGGGCCTGCGGTCGAGCAGCATAACCTTAAACATTCTTCTGTTGGAGTAGTTATTCCCCCCTTATTTTTCCAGTTAGTAGAATAGATATTTAGAATAAATAATTTAACAGGAGAATAGTAACATTAGTATAGTTAATATCTTATTATTAAGTAAAACTACTTGATCAAAGTATAGGATACACCCAATTGCATTTTTCTAATATTAAAAAGGATTAAAAACATTTTAAGTTTTATAAAATCTTTCATTCAATACAGTATGTCCTCAACTGTCATACGTCACCAAAGTTTTAGCGCAATCTTATTTTATGGCGGTATAAAGACCTAGAAATCCTTCAATCTTTTTACATTCTCTATTTTGTTTTTAATCAGAAAACATCTTATAATCACCCAAACGCTTGGTTCAACTCTGAAGAATGGTCCTTTTAGGCATCAAACGGACCACCACTGTTTGCATTGACTTAACGCAGTCAAACGTTGACAAACAATGATCCATCTGAGAGTGAACGTAAGAAAGTTCGCAGTTCTGTTGTGTTGTTGTCCGCTAAATCCTTAATTTTGCAGATTTTCTTGTTCGTGTTCATTTTTATTTTTAAAATTTACCGAAATATCTAGTTTTTAGCGATGCAAATATTGTAAAATCGCTTTTACGTAAAAATCAATCCATCCATCCTAAACAAGAATGTCCAGTGACTAAGAAATAATAGTTTTACAGTACCATACATGAAATAGAAAGTTCAAAATCAAATCTCAAAAGAAATTGATTAAATTTGAAGTAGCCTAAGCAATTGAATGAGGTATTCGTACTTAAAAATGCATGATCGAAATAATTTCAAAGTGGGTCTGTATGATATGGAGTAATCAACTAAAATATTATTGATTTTTAAGTGTCATATAGCATTGATGACGAAATACAGTATAATAATTATGTCTTCAGAGACTGGATACCCACGGTGTGACGGTGTGTTTTACTTCAATCACTTTATAGTGTTTATACAGTATAAATTGCGTTTGTATAGTTTTAATTAGTTTTGAACATGGAAGAAGAAATTATAAATCCGATAAGTAATTATATATTTTATTTATTTTAAAACTTATAGGCTAAGCAAAATTTATTTGTCACCAGGGAATAGGTTTTTTATGGAAGAAACCATCGAATGTAAAAATCCTTAATAAATCATATTTTTATTTACATATATTTTAATGTCCTCTCATATTTAAGAAAAAGTTAGAATGATCAACTTATATTATTGGTTATATTATTGGTTGACCTATAAAACGTTAAAAAAAACTATAAATCAGAAATCAGTAAACAATATGTCCAGCGGCCTGCTGCAACCACTTCCACCAGAATAAATAATGACGGATCGCAATCGAGTGACACTCGTTATAACGAAAGTTTGAAACTATTCAAAAGTTACACCATATCAATTACTACAAAAACAGGCTAAAAACCTAATAATACTGAAATAGTTATTTAAGTATTAAGAGCGTAAAGTAGGTCTTTCTCGCTTGAGCTAAACAAATACCGTGCGACGCGTAGCGGAGCGCGGTATTTTTAGCGAAAGCGAGAAAGACACTTTACACGTGAAATGCATACTAAATTTTTCCTACAACTGCAGTTTTAATTTCTTAAACGATAAATACAATCACAGTTACTCACGTCCATTGTAGCTGAATGCGCCACTATGATTGCATAAATTCTTCATATTACTTTTCGTAAAGGTTTCTAGATTTACGAGGTAATAAGTTTCATGAAACTTCTTTCGCTGATTTACTAATATCAGGTGGAGTAAGTCCGAAGTCGTCATCACGTATTTTATTCATTGTAGCTGAATGCACCAGTTTTAGGTTATAAACAGGTCTAGCCCAGTCGGAAGAGGAAAGGAGCGCTGATGCGCGCCGAGTGACAATGCAAAATCAGCTGGCGAGCGTGAAAGTAATCACGTGGCGAGCGCAAAAGACTTTTGCGCTCGCTCCAAAGACTTTCAAAGACTTAATCGCTCGCTCCTCAGTAAACAGCTGATTTACGATTGGTTTTCGGTGCGTTAACTGACACTTTACGCGCGGTTGTAGGGGAAAAATTACTTGCTTTGATACATACTGCAATGTAAAAATAACTATTTTTGATTACAAAATCATGTTCATAAGTCTGACCATTACTTGATAATAAATCAAACATAAACACATTTAAGATTTAATATACATATACCATTTTTATATTTAAAGCATCTATTGTTATTTCATTTACGAAATTTATTTAACCCAGTTTTTTGTAACTACCTTAGATTAGCAATATTTCGATGACACCGATCTTCGGTAAGATATATTTTAAGGCAAGTGTGAGTGAAAGATGGATTATATGAAAGCTTTGTTACTGGCAAAGACAAGTTGATTAATCTATCGTAGAATATATAATTAAAATCTAACTATTAATTATTTTCATGATATACACTATATAAATTTTTAAAGTTGTAGAAAGTGGCGCGCCCTGAGGCGAAAAGTCGAAAATTTGGATTTAATGTCATGAGTCCAACACTAACAACTTATTAAAAAAAACTACCCGATCTTTTGCATACCACAAAGTATTGTTTTTCTGGACGAGTGTGTATCTTTTTGGACATGGAAAAACTATCTCTATATCAAATTAAATGCCACCCGGAAATACAAAATAGGTAAAAGATACGAATAGAACATGTTAGATGAGATGAGAAGTTCAGGGAAGGTAAAACAACACAGGTTATTAGTTTAAAATAAAATCTTAGCTATAAGACGAAGTAGAATTATATTTCTAGAAATCTACACAGCTTCTTACAGTTTGATGAGAGTGTATAAATAAAACACTATTGGAAACCTGACAAGAAGGATTTACCTTTCATAACCGCCTGCATTTGTAATAAACCTCACGTCGATGCTTTTATCAGGCTGCCGGCATAAAGAGAACCTCAAACCTTTTCGAATATGTTTTGTGTTCATAATAGTTCGTATTTTTTAGACTTAAGCTCACCTGCGTACTTATTGAGCTTACTAACAATTACTTTTTAGCAGCCTCTTGGCCACCCTTAGCTTCAGCCTTATGTAAAGCTTCCAAACACAGGGTAATGTATTTTTGTATAAAAATATATTTAAATATTTTTGGATATTTGTAAATGTAGAAAAAGAAGAAAAAGAATAGCAAAATCATTAAAGGAATTTTAATTTTTTCATCAGTGGTATTAAATTTGATCCATTGAACAATATTTCGTCAATAAATGAAATAAAATGATATGATAATCGCTTTGAAAATAGCATTGAAATGAAAATATTCCATGAATATTGGATGTTATGCGTTAATCATCAATACGATCATCAATACCAGACCCAATTACGGTCTTGCCAATATATAACTATGAAATCTGCGATTCCCAATATATAACTATCAAACTTGTTTGTTTAAAATTATTATTATGACATTCAGCGTACCCCACCTATAAAGAAACTGTTAGATTGCGTAAAAAACTAACAGACCTAAAAAGAATAAACAAAGTTATTCCCTAATAAGTCAATCCCAAAGCGTGGAGTACAAAACAGTTTTGGCTATCTAGACTTTTACTATCAAAATTTTTACGTAAAGCAGAACTTGATATTAGTATTCTGGGTATTAGTTTTCTATTTATTTATTGTTGTAAATTCTGTAATTCAATAGTAGCAGAAGCAAGCTTATAACTGCTTGATTCAAAATAGGTGATTAGCACTAAACATTGCTCCCAGTATTTCTGTATCGTAATATGTCAAGTTTTATTTTTATCGTAAGCGATGTTCAAACAGTTGGTATTCAAATTACGCTCCTCTAGCCTCGTTTTAGCGAATTTCCCCTATAGGGAAGAAGCTGTTACCGTAGGTCTCATGGTAAGACCTAAGCCTAAAACCATCATAACTTTTCTTTTTGAGGTCCTCAGATGCCAAAAACACCATTCCTTCACTTTTATAAATAAATAAATATATATATATATATATATATATATATATATATATATATATATATATATATGTGTGTGTGTGTGTCTTTAAGCACGATAACTTGCGCAAAAATGGTCCAATCGGAATGAAATTTGGCATAGACGTGTAAAGTAATAATTATTCGGACGAGTTCGTAAACCAGCCCGATCGGACCACCGGAAGGGGGGGTAAAGGGGGGTAAACCCCCCCAAAAATGGGTTTTTTGAGATTTTTACATAGAAAAATAAAATTTTTCAAATTTTTATTGGCACCATTGAATTCAGCCCAAAAAACAAACAATTTTGTATTTTGAATCATGGCTCTATGTCCATTGGTTGCCGAGATATTGAAAGTGGTAAACACAGTACGTTGTCCCAATGTTAACCTTATGGGAAATAAGTAAAATTCTATATATCGCCTATTTCTCAACATATCTTGATAAAATTTGGTAAATGGCTTCTTCTAGTTCAGATCTACTAAATATTGAATTAAAACCACCCAGTTTTAATATACCCATAGCAGCAAACCTGCATACTCATTCCCCATGTTATTCTTATGGGGCTTACAAAAACATGTCAAATTTCGCTATGTTGGATCGAAATATGTTGTTTTGCACTTGAAATTCGCTGAGTATGCAGGTCTGCTGCAACGGGGGTATTACATCATACCACAACACTATAACCTTCTATCATCTAGGGACAGCAGCTGTTTAGGAAGTTCAATAACCATAAACAGTCAAAGATAAATCACTCTATTGGTCTATTATTGTCGGTGATTGTGCTGTCCAGGGTCCTAAACTATTACGAGGGTACTCCTTACTTCACCGTATAGGACGAATTTTATCTCATAATAACAGATAAAACTTATAGAACGTAAACTATTGAGATTCATTGAACACATATTAGATTAAATAAAAAGTAAGCATTACTTTATGTGTCAACTGGAGGCAATCAAATCAAAACGACATTTAATAAGTTATTTTTCTTTTACTGAATAAAAGGCTACGATTTTGAGTTTTAAAGGCCTTTGATTAATTATTATTCAGCCAAAAAGTTGTTTTAAACTAACTTTTTTTTATTAACTAAACGTCACATTAAAATAAATTATTCTTTCAATGCTAAAAAATAGGTATCAGCAGGGTTTTCACATCTTAATTACATTTTAGATTTAAAAATATATTATAAATATGTTATGAAATATTTTTACTTTCATTTTTTACAAATAAAATAGTTTATTTAATTGTTCGGGGTTATAATTTATCTGAATATGGACTACAACAATTTGAGTCACCTCAAAACTACAGAAGGCAAAATGATTGAACTACTCTCTAAAAAATGTAAAAACATATGATTGAGAAAACAAATGCACCTCGAGATTACATGACAATCAAGATTTATCTTTTCATCAAGATTCATCAAAAATAATGTAAATGTTGCCATGAAAATTTAGCTTTTATGTTCGTTTTTACATTTTGTTAGTTTTAATATATTGAATAAGTTGTATTATTAGTTTACAGTACTTATAAGTAATTTTTATATCATAAATTGCTAGCTGAATAAGCCTACTTTGGTGTATAATTTGTATAAATAGCTTTCACAATAATTTGTTAATCAAGTTTTGAAAGCTACAAAATGGCTGTGAGGGCAGATTATATAGAATTAGAAGTGTCGGTAGGATGATTTATGTAGGCAATTACTCCTCCCCCACATGTACTACAAAAGGGAAGGAACATTGATTGTTAACATCACGTGCAATTGGTGTTATTATCACTCAGGTGTGATATTTTGTAGGTTTATTATTTGTATGTGTAATGCAAATGTGAATTAATATTAAGTGTTGTTTTAACTGTATATTAAAAAACAAGTTCCACTAAATATGTTTTACAATATTTTTCAATTATCAGCTTATTTATGTTGAGTGACTTTTTTTTATTTATTGAGGAAAAGGATTTGGGAAAATGAAAATTAGTTACTTTAGATATAGAAAACCCATATTAAAAGACATAAATAAACACTTTCACCTTAACACTGATCTCCCGTTATCTTTCAGAATCACAAAGAAACGTTGTAGTCATTTCGTATCTCAAGCCTTACAAAGCGTTTTCTGTTGTTTCCACATCTCCAAAATATCCGTGTATTTATGAGTCACTTTTCAAAAGCGCAAACTGTTTTTATGCTGCTGTACATTAATATTCAAAAAATATATATACTAAGAACATGAAATGATTAATCAAGATGAATCGACCTCGTTCTTAGCTAATTACTTAGGAATCAAAGTCAACAATTCTTACTACTTTATTCTTAAATCAAAAGTTAATTTAGGGCATAATATTTTGACAAAGTAAGTTGTAAATGCAGAAAATTTTCAAATACCAAGTTTTTATCATAATTAATGTAATTTACTGCAAATAAATGTAAACTTTACACCTTAAATAAGTGACATTTTACTTGAAAATATTGAACAGAATAAAAAGTCTTAGCTGCACCAACAATTTGTTGTCACTGAGCAAAAAACGTTTTGTCACATCCTCAGTAAAATGAATATATATATGTTGATTAAAACTAAGAATCATTCAACATATTTAATCCGGGTTGCTATTTTAACAAAACGATAACTATTCGTCCAATGTAAATGAAAAAATTCACCCAGCAAATTGAACAACCGATTTCAAATCTCTTCTTCGCTTGTGTTCAAAGGGCATTGGAGAGTGGGTATTCAAACTAGAACTATTGTCAGAGATTCTATTCTCTATACAACAATCTGAGCATCCACTGTTAAAACGCATACGTTAGACATGGGTTAATATTACAGAGGAACTGAACCTAGTCAATTGCAATTATCTCTACGTTATTTTAAGATGGTATATTTTTACCAATGTAGATAATAATAAACAAACTAACTTGGAGATTAACTAGTGACAAAAATAAGCAAATGAACTTTGTAGTCCAATTACTCCTAGGGTGACAGTTAAATAAAAGTTCCAATCAGAGAATTTAATTCGCCGTCTGAGTTTAGAATGACTCATTACTCTGTTGGTTCTACTTTTTATTACATTCGACAAGTTAATGGAAACCTTTAAAACACTGCATAATTGTCACATATTGTCTTAAGGGTTATAAGATTAGATTGAGATAAGACAGCAAAGAAAATCTTTAGCACGTTTGGCCAATCTATACATTGGTTTAAAAGGCTTTTATGAAGGGTAATATAATAATGTTAAATATGATCTATGTATGTTAGTGAGGATTTTAATTGTTAAAAGTGCTAAATAAAATATGGTAAACAATAAACAATTCACTGTAAAAGTTTCTCAATTTTATAACCGCTTAGCAATCACTAATTGATCTTGAAAATGAACTCTTATTAAAACAGAAGGCACCAAAACCCACTATCGTATTTAAATATTTATATTAAGAAAACTATTGTTTTGCATCGTACTAGCGTTAGAACGTACTTGTAACTAGATATCTACAAACGCAATCAAATTTTACCAACCTTTCGAAAAGACAAGCGGGTGCATGAGTTTTTTACCGACGAATATCATAATTAAAAATTTTGTAAACTATGTATTTAATACCTAACCTTTTAAAGACATCTTGTTCAACTCTGGCTGTGATAGTCAACTTGGCTAGTTCAGAAATGTGTATGTTAGCAGCACTGTTGTTCAGGAGTGTGTTAAATCAAGCTTCCTATTGGAACTTTGTGATACTTGACCAACCAATCATTACATAGATCAGGTACTTTGGACCTACTGATTGGTTCCTAGATAGGTTATGCTTATATTATCTACGCGCTCAAATAAAGAGCCTATAGTAGTAAGGATTGAAAGAGGAAACTAAGTAAGTAGTAGGATTCACATGAAGAAAGGGAAAAGAGCACCGATAAGGAGGTACTAGAGTAATTCCCCAGGATAAGTAAGAAGCCGAAAAATAATATATATATATATATATATATATATATATATATATAAGTTTTGAACAATTTGGAGAATTTTAAGATATTTAAGAAAATAAAAAGCCGATTTCTCAAGAAATTTTAACGGTAAATCATTATTTACACCAAAAAACAATAGCGAAGAGTATTCACGAATAATAACAATTAAAAAATGTTATATATTTTAGGCAAAAACGCGGTTTCATTTAAATCAAAGATGTTATATTTCTACATTTCATAAATAAAATACACTCAAGAAAAGACATAAGTTGTAGTAAAATTATTTAATAATTAAATGAATTTCTAATCCGACTTTCTTAGAAACAGTTATTTGAAGTTTATTTAAAAGCGTATTTCCTTCAGTAATTCGATCAAAAAGTTCCCTCAACGTTACAGCATCATCCTTGAGACAACATCCTTAGAAACGGCGCAGTGGGAAAATGAATTGTTTCCTTCAGCAGTCAGCCCAATAAAGGTTATCAAAGATAAATTAACTTGTACAGTCATTTGACGTATTTTTGAATTATTAATATGGCTCCACTGTAGCTATTTCCACAATCAAAATTAATTTTCCAACTATTCAAAGCATTCTTCAAAATCTCACACAAATTGTTTTTAAATTGAGCTATATGTAGAAAGTCAGCTGATTTAACCTTTTAACGTTTATCTTGTTGTTTTACCGAAGATTGCAAAAACTCCTGTATCTTGGAAAACTAATGTAAGTATGAACAAGACATTATTTATAGCAGAAATAATTACAAAGAGAATTCAAAGAAGTTAACACTATAAACAAAGATGAAAACATTTCAGAAAAAAAAAGATTTTTCATTCTAAGCCGCGATATTACTAAATTTCATCAATAAAATAGTCTCAATAAAGAGTTATAGGTTTTCAATAAAATTAAGTTTACATTAAATAAATTTCAAATCGGAGCTCCGCGGAGGTTCACAGAAACGTTATTTGAAGTTTTTTTAATAGCGTGTTTCTTAAAGTATTTCGATCAAAAAGTTCCTTCAACATTACAGCATCCTTCTTGAGATAACATCCTTAGAAAGGAAGCAGGCCCAGAAAATTAATTTTTTCTTTCAGCAGTCAGTCCAATAAAATTTATCAAAGTTACATTAAACTTGTTCAGTCATTTGACTTCTTTTTGAAATTATTAATGTAGTTCAACTGTAGCTATTTCCACAGTTAAAATTAATTTTCTAACTATTCAAAGCACTATCAAAATTCTTCCAAAAATAGTTCCCAACAAATAGTGGAATAAAGTAATAGTACATAAAGATTTTACTGCTTTATGATTTCATAAGAAATTCTTTGTACAGTTTCTGAATAGTCGAGAGTACCATGAGGGTTGTTGCTAACGTTTCTGCGATAGAACACAGGTGCTCTATGTTTTGATGTGTTTTCGATGTCTTGGTTAAATCTAAAAGTCGTTCCAAGGAGGTAATTTGAATCTGACTGTGCCAGGAACACCTGAAACTAATGTCACCATATACCAATTCTTTTACTAAGGCAATCATTTGCATGAATCGAAAGTAGTATTTAACTTTTTTCTTTTTTTTAAGTTATTAATTAAATACCTGGTGTCCACAAAAGGAGTCCAGTAAAAAAAAGAGAGCCTTAGCCAAACGGGGTGAGTAACTAAATAAGGGTTGACTTTTTAAAATTTTCAGCTCATCAAGTTTTAATGACAAAGTGTATGCGTTTTCATACACTGTCTACTTTTTTCTCTTTTATAATTTAATGGACTGTAATTCGACGCAATTAGTTCTCAAAGGGTTGGAACTCCTGCTTATTATTTGCACGGGATTTTTTTTACGTTCGGCTCGTTAATTGTTAAAGATAAATCAGCTGCTAGCTATTGAGCCAAAGCAAGCGAATGAGACACATTAGACCATGAGCCACCATTTCATTTCATTGAAAGTTTTCCTTGGTTGGTACCTGAGCATACGCCTTACCCGGCCCCAGCCAGGCTTGAGGCCATCGCCCCTGGCTGTCGGGATGGCTTAAGACCATCATGCTCATCAGCGGCAAAGCCGAGCCCGTCGAGGAAGGAGTTGCCCCCGAGCCTCTGACCAGGGCAAACTGACTTCTCATGACCACCAACTAGTGCTTAAAGGGACACAAGCCACGGATGACAAGCGCCCTTACCACACCATCTACGTGAGCATAACTACGTGAGCTTCGCACGAGGCCTATCTTACCTCTGACAGCATAGCTGCCTTTTTTGTGCCAGAACAGGACACACCGGACTCATGGTGGTGACAACATAAGCCCGGGGGGACATGCCCTGCCCATTTCGTAACCACACCAATATTAATACCCATGGGCCACCAATATGATACCTTCCCCCGCGGGGTTTTTCCGACACATATATTTATTTGTTGCTACTGACATAACTTTAAGGTTTTACTTGATCGCCTCTTTTAAATTGCAGCATAACCCAGGAAAAAAATAAAAATCGTTGATGTAGTGTACATAAATTAGCATTAGAAGATTACTAAAAAAAGCTTCTCCACTGCATTTTTAGATGCATTGTTATAGATAGATATTAACTCGGGACAAACGCATATCATTTTCTGAAGGTAAAGTCTTTCTTTTAATTTTGGACCGCCATCTTAGATTCGCTATATTGGACTTTTTTAAACGTAAATCCGGTGTTGTGACTTGTCATTATGAAACTAGATCTTTACACTGACTACAATGATGAAATCGGTTTTCAAAAATATTCATTTGTTAAAAAGATATGCTGGAATTAAAGGTGGTCATTTTACATTACTTGTGGACGTTAAGTTTTCTTTAAATATTTATTTCTTATGCCTCCAGTTATAGTTATGTATTTCGTTTTGGTCTTAAAATATTCGTTGAGATACCAGTTTTCATGTGAAGTATTGATTATTAAAATAGGATGAGTTTTAACGTATTACAAGATTGGAATCTTAATTTATGTGATGCAAATAATGAAAACTTTAAAAACAATAAAGTACAAAGCGAGGACAAACTTAAACCCCCTACTTCCCCAAGTGAACAGGTGTTTAGTTACAAGCTGGACGAGCTTTTATTGCCTTTCCGCTGTTTTAATAACTGTTGCAACAAGAATTTCCCTTGAATACATTTTCGCACAATACGAATTTATAAATATTAAAAGATGTAATTTTGAAATGTTTTTGTTGTACAATTACAGTTTACTTAATGTGATCTAAAACAATTTTATGATTTATACAAATTAATACCCCTCATTGCACAGACCTGTAAACTCAAATGTTTGGATAAATTCAAGTACTACGTATTTAGGAAAGAATAAAAAAATTTAATGAATTAACTTTGTTTAAACTAAACCTTTTATGATGTTAAATTTGTTTAACATAGTTCAAGATATTCTTTTGCGAAAAATGCTATCTTGTTTTTCCATAGTAGGCTGTATGAAAATAAAAATCTTGTAAGGAAAGTAACGTTAACTTTTGTATTGTGCAGGCAATAAACCACAGTCAAGCTCGCCTACTGACCAACATTCAACCAGAAAATATTTGAATTCACTTTTGACTCAATACTCCAATAAAACATGTGACTGCATTTGTTTATATTTTGTTGTCATTCCGTAACCAACGTGGCAACTCATAAATCCCAAGTCATGTAAAATAATTTCAAATACATTTTTGTATGGTACTCAAAACTATAGTAAATTGATTGTGTCCATCTGAAGAAAAGTATTTGTATAATGGTACGGTTAAATTGTTCCTATATTGCACATAGGCTGAGAAAAAAGGAGAAAATCAAGCTTGCCCATTTATATAGATATATTACTATGTAAAGCCCCAATAACAATACGACAGGCTGTGCTGCAAGCCCATTGGCTATCAATGTTAACAGAAGTATACAGTTGACAAAAGTAATTAATAAGACGAAACTACTATATATATGAAACTTTAATTTAAGAAGCCTAGCACTCGGACAGCTTGACGCTCTTTACAAATCAAAGAGTTTATATTCTAATTACCTACGAAGTACTCAATATTACCTTTACATCAGCAAAAAAACTTCTCACCAACATATTGTAGCACAAAAACTTCGCAGTGTAAATGAAGTTTAGAACATAAACAAGATTTGGACAATTAAATACCTCAATAGAAACATCAGTTTTGACACTCGGTTTGAGGAGGTTTAATTTTTGCCAAACGCCTATATGGCTGGCCAGAGATATTGTAACGGGCCAGCAAAAAAAGGGCTAGTATTTTAAATCTGTTTATAATATATGATATTTTAAGGGCAAATAGTAACTTTTGAAGCTTCAAGCACGTAATGTGGTATTGTATTGTATCGACAAGTTGGGTTGTTTGTCTGCGGTCGAGTTGTTCCATGCTTGTTTGCGGTTATGAAGCTATATATCTCGTTTCAGTTGTAGCCGCAAGTTAACTAAACAACTATCGCCGTTAGGCACATAACTATGCTACTGCTATTGTTGGTTCGAACTGCACTAAATCAATAATTACCAGTGGTTAGGAATGTCAAGCTCCGAGTAGTTGTGTATTTCTCTATTCACCACGCTTAATATGAAACTACGTTGTAATGTTAACTCTTGACGGGCATGACCTAAATGCGGTGGTGTTATGTTTACTTTTTTGGTGACTGCTTGTTATATTCTTAGCATAATACTTCATACGCCATGTTTTAAAAGAAAAAGACATAACATGAAAACGTCAGCAGCCAAGATATTATATAAAGAGGAAAAATGGAAAGAAAGGCTGATAAAAGAGGCGACATGGCTATAACCCCCCCCCCCCTCTCCACAATTATACATCCCTCTTGGTAAGGAGTAGCCACAAAAATATTAATACATCGGAAAAGATAAAAATATAATTGTGTCCTAGTTTTGTAATTGTACAAAAACACATTAAAATATTTTCATTTTTTCACCCGGTAGACATAATGTTATTGCATTGAAACTACGGTATTTTATCATTTTATATCGACATAACATCACCAACAATTTAATACATTTTTGAAACGTTAAATTATGTAAATAGTATGGCTATGTTGTAAAATAATCATAATGATAAACAGGCTTTTTATTTGAAGCATTAATTCGCTCTCAATATGTTTTCTTTATGTTTCTTGTTTACGTTTGATGCTGGGAAACCCTTTAACTTTACGTCTGGTTTAACAATTATCACTGATTCATTGCATTATATAAACTTACGGCTTACGGAATGGGATAAAATACCTACAAAGTAGATACTTATTTGCAGTTCCAATATTTTTTTCTATTAATTTGTAAATTTGGAAATATTTAGTTAGGCTCACAAGATGGTAATATTTACTAGAAAATGAAGTTTGGTTCACAATCTGTTTATCTCCCAAGAGATCAACATTGGTTAAAGACAGGCTTTCAAACCATTACTGCCTACTATGTCGTTAACGTCACCGAAATCAACTTATTCTAACAAAATAATTTTTATGGTAGAAATATTTTTTGTTTGAATTATGATCGTATATTCGAAGTAGGACGAGGTATTTCCCCAATGAATTTCCCCTCATTGACTAAATTATAGATTTGTTACTGCTCTTTGCTATTTTCTAATTGCATTTTTATCTTTAACATTGGTTTTGAGTATTTGACATTATTTACACATCTGGTATTACAATTACAATTTTAAAAAATAAAAAATATTGGCTTACGAATTTGATAATTAATGATCGGTGTCTGGTTGTCTTACTGGCTTATTTACAGCAACTAAGATTGTATAAAATTATATGTTTACAAGTTTGGTCATGTGGTTATTATGAATAAAAAATAATAAATCAACTGATAAGAAATATATAAGTTGCTTACTTAGTTATTTGTCAGTTGAACGCCTCTGATATAAATTAAGGAAATATTAGATTTTTTGAAATGAGACAAGTGTTCTTGATTCACCAACTTCAAAATTGGTGTGTGTAATGAGACTATTATTACTTTGATTCTTTGGAGCATCGAGGTTCTTCTTTGTACGAATCCAAAATGGCGTACAGTTTTTATTTCATGTAGTAGATTTCTCTTATTTGTATAATAGATGTTTTAAGGCTGGAAATTTGTTCTTAGTTTGTAGACAATGTTTCATAATATCTGTAGCTTTTGAGATATTATCTTGGAAAATAGTAATGGTTGCCATTTTGAGTGTATACAAAGTGGCAAGTGTACAAGTGTACATGAAACTACGCTTATAAATAGACACAAATATTAGTATTGCAGACAACGAGTTTGACGTTAGTTACTTATAGTGTAGTTTAAACGTTTTGTCAAAATATGTAAATAACACATACAGACCGACAGATGGTAAACTAAGCGATGTAAGCCTAAAAGGTTGTGAGTTTTCTTTTCTTGTATTGAACAAAATTATGACGAAGGACAGATGGATAAAAATACGAAGTAAGATAATTTACTAAATAAAATCTATCATATGCTCATTTTTCTGACTTTTTTTCAGAAGTTACCTGATAACTAAAATTTGCTCTGCTGTAAATAAACCTTTCACATAAATTTTCATGAAGGTATCTAAAGTGGCTTTCAACTACGCTAAGTTATGTAAAAAACTAAACACACCGACAAACAATGGTAAACGAAGCCAGATAAAAAATCTTGTGCTTATTTTTCCCTAAAGGATAAAACCATGAATTTTAATGGTGTCCTATAGACGAGGTACGTTCGGAAAGTAAGTTACGTTAGGATGTAAAAAGGTTCTCAATGCATTTACAACATTATTATTATACACATCTTAAAGAGCGTACCTTAAACTACTTTTCTACATAGTTCCCACAATATTTAGGCACTTGTCATATCTAGGGAGAAGCTGTACTAGAATAGAAGCTGTGTAGAATTTGTACTGAAAACAATTCTGCCACCTCTGCACGCAGCCACCCGCTGACGCCATCTTTAAGTTCATCGTCATTCACAAACCTACAAACGTTACAATGGTGTACAGAAGAATCCGTGAAATTTGTGGGAAGTACTCAGAAGGATCAGTAATTTTGAATTTCCTTTTTCCCCATCTGTACAGATGGTCGCACTAGTTTCCACGATAAAAAAAGAAGTGGCCGACCATCTGTCGTTACTAACAATCTCGTTGCCAAAATCAACGATACAATTCGGGAAAAAAGGAAATTTAAAATTAGTGATCTCTATGAGTGTTTCACACAAATTTCACGAACTCTTCTGTACATTATTGTAACCTTTGTAGGTTTGCGAATGATGATGAACTTAAAGATGGCGTCAGCGGGTGGCTGCGTG
This sequence comes from Flexamia atlantica, assembly GCA_035578135.1. NCBI lineage: Eukaryota > Metazoa > Arthropoda > Insecta > Hemiptera > Cicadellidae > Flexamia > Flexamia atlantica. The sequence goes on along the minus strand of JAQJVK010000004.1, from coordinate 34,427,360 downwards.
CACAGGCGGCATAATTCATTTCAGCACAAATAGAAGAGCTTCTCCGTAGGTATGACAAGTGACTAAATATTTGTTGGAACTACGTGGAAAAGTAGTTTAAGGTACGATTTTTAAGATGTATATAATAAAAATGCTGTAAATGCATTGAGAATTTTTCTACTCCCAAACGGAACTTAATTTCCGAACATACCTCGTATATTTTTATAATCCAACAATAAATACAATTAATTGAATAAGGTGACTCGAAAAACTATCTAATCTACAGTTAGAACAGGCAGTTGTGCACTCACCAAACATGATAGTTTAAATTAATTATAATGCAACAATAATTGTGAAGAATAAAGTTGTTTGATTTATTTACTGGTGGATTTTGTTGAATATGTAAAAGGTATGTAGCACTTAATTTACTGTTTATCAGGGCCAACCAAGGGCGATGGCCTATTGTCAATCTCAATTAATACGAGTCAATTTTGAAGTGAAGATGAAACTTTTTTTGACGCAAACTGTATCCTTTACCTGTATAATTTTGACCTTTAATAATTTACTCATGAAAAAGCTATCTTTGTAAATAATTTCTACTTGTAAATATTTTCATTTCATGTCCCTCATAATAATTTCCACTTAGTTTTTTACTGCAAAATAATTTTTTTACAGACTACGTAGTATAACCTTGAGGAACAATTAATTGCCTATGCAACCAAAAGAATTGTATTTAATTGTAAAAAAGTCATAATTAAAACGAACCTTAGGCTACTAAACTCAATAATACCTCAAGTATTCACATTGTACCAATAGAAAATGTAATAATTAAAAATAAATAAGTTTCTTAATTTAGTATGTTGACTTTAAGAACACAGAGTTAAAAAGGCTAAACATAATGATGTTATAGAAATTATGAATATTCTTTACTATATAATTATTGAATTTTGATCGAAAGGCATTGCACAATAAATGCCATCGGATAAATTTTTGTCTGCTGCTGTTGGACCGATTATTAAAACAACGGACGGGCAATAAAAGGTTAGCCAGCTTGTAACTAACCACCTGTTTACGAAGGGATTTAACTTGTCACCGCTGTAATTTTAGAGACCAACGATTTTGCTTTTTCTCTTATTACACAGAATATAAAAGTTAAATTAAGAATAATGTCGTATTAAATGATAAAACATGTGACCAGCCAACGGGTTAGCACTAAAATGTGTAATATGTTTAGACGATTTTTATTTACTCCTTGTAATGCGTGAATAAACTAATAATTGTATTCCCGGCGATAGACAAAGTAAACCCATAAGAATAACATTAAAATCAATAATTTAAAAATTAAATCGCCTTCAAATTTCCACGCACACATGCAAATATGTTGCAGCTCAACGAATGCAGGTGCTAACAGCTGATTTAGTGGCAGGAATAATCAAATAAGTATAGCATTAACAACAATCAGCAGTAAGAACGTCTAAGAATTAAGTAGAACGTACATTTAATTTTGCTAGTGTTAATAATTAATACGAATAACAATCATCTTATCGCTGGTACATAGATGGTTGCAGCTACCAAAAGCAAACAGTAAGCGCTAATAGCAGAACGATACAAAATGGTTATTTTTTATTACTTACAAGTTATAACTGGCACCAAATCTTAAGCCCCACGCCGTCCATAACCCAATGCTAAGATTAACATTAGTCTTATGGACGGCGTGGGCCTTAGGATTTGGCGCCAGTTGTAATAAAATAAATGTTTACGGTCTGTGTATTTATAATAATAAATATAAATAGCAGGTGAGGGAAAATGTGTGAATTTTGAGAGTAACATTGTTTCCTCGTGAAAATTGTCGCCCTTGGCAAGCTCGGGCGCCAACATTTTCACTCGTGAGACAATTTGACAAAATAGGGTAGTTTGGGGATAAGTCCAAATTTTCAAATAGAATCCCTTCCTTGTACACATCTTTTCAAAGGTCTTAAAAAGAATAATGGCGCAAACAAGATGCCCCCGGGTTTGTTTTAAATAATGTTATGGCGCCTAAAAGCTTGATTTTGCACACACTATTTTAATATTACTCACGACTTGGCATTAAATAAGCTTCAGTTATTCGGTAATATTCAGTTATTCAGTTGTTCGGTAATGTACGGCCGGCCGGTAACCCGTCTCTGCGTCTCTGTGATAATAAAAGTTTTAAAAGTATGTTTTTGAATGTTTTTCAGTGTAACATCAATGTTTGTGGACTGTTTTTAGTGTTGTGTCAATCTTCTTGATGGAGATATATTGTATTAAGGTTTGAAAATTATCTATGAATAGGTTGAAACTCGAGTAGCCAATTTTGGATTACAAAGGATCGTTGACGGCATTTGGAGAGTAACCTGTTATATTCATTAAATAAGCCCCAATAACCTTGATTGTGCCAGGACATAGCGATGAGCCACCAGAGGTCAATATCAATTCTGTCTTTGATATTAAATTATCTTGGATCTGCCATATTGAATAAAAATAATATTCAAATAAAATAATATAAAGGTGGTGTCACTTTCAACTGTTTTTTTATGCCAAATACAATCCTACAACCTTGAAATAGAAACTTGTTTCCGTTCTAAAGATAATAGTAATATTTGTAATATCGTGCTTGCATTTTCTTTGGAACGATTGAAACACAATACAGTTGCACTGATAGACCTTAACGATTGATTGATTATTGTAGCTAACCTTTAAGCAAATTTACCCTATAGTGAATCTGTTACCGTAGGTCTTATGGTAAGACTTAAGCCCGAAACCATAATAACATTTTGTTTTGAAGTCCCCAAAAAAGTAATTATTTGGACGAGTTCGAAAACCAGCCTGATCGGACCATTGGAAGGGGGAGTAGAGGGGGGTAAACCGCTCCAAAAATGTTTTTTTTTATAATTTTTACATAGAAAAATTAAAATTAAAAATTTTGGTTTGAACCATTGGACTTTAAAAAGCAAATAATTTAGTACTCTAAATTGTTGCTCTGTATCCATTGGTTACCGCGATTTTGCTAGTGATAAACACCGTACGTTGTCCCAATGTTAACCTTATGGGAAATAAATCAAATTCTATATCTCGCTTTATTCTCAACATAACTGAATGAAATTTGGTATATGGCTTTATATAGTTGATATTTACTGGATTATTGCAAAAATATTAAAATTTCACACTTCCATGGTAGCAAACCAGCATTCTTAATTCCTATATTATTCCAATGGAGAACATGGGATCCTCATTTCCCCATGTTATTCCAATTGTAGTATGCTCATTTTAGGATTTGAGTTGATTTTACTTCATCTGAGGCTCTGCCTTAATGATTTGAGTATTTGTAATTCGCTAAATATCGAGGTCTGCTGCAATGTGGTATTTTTGGTAAATTAATATTTTAACTTTTGATGGCGAAGGTTCTGTAAGAAAGTCTACAAGTCTTACATAAAAACAGGTAAAAATACCAGGTTATGTTATTATCATTTGAAGCTATCCTGTTAAAAACCAAAAGGCGCTAATCGGACGTAACAACTTGAACTGATAATTTTACAAATCAATTAAAAAAATTAACGAATGGTTTATTGATTGTAGAAAAAGAGGTCGAAGGAATTGTGGCTGTGCAATTGCTAGTCGACTATCTGGAAAGTCATTAAACTTAAGTAATTAATAAAGAAAGCGGAAATGTCAGAACAGTTTGTTCACGTTGATCGTTAGAGGATCCGGAACTAAAGTTTAAATTTTTCAGTCTTTTGGGAGATAAAGGCCAGAGTATAATTAATATAATTTATATATACCTTGATTTAATACTAAAAACCTATGTAAATGAAACTAAACTAGCGATTGTATAACGTAAACAATCTGAGCCAACAGTCTCGCATAAAAATTAGATTTAAGTGTTAATAAAACCACCATTCCATTCCATTCTGTTTCGTAAAATTTTGCTTACTCTTTCAGCGTTGCGTTTGGCATTAATTGTGTTGAAATATTGAAAACAATAATAATTTTAAGTAGCCTTCTCCACAGATCTTACCTCTCTTCTGTAAAGCCCTGCCTTAGATTATTCACTGACATTTACTCCAAGATAAAGCGATAATGTAAGAATAAACTCGCCTTCGGATCACCCTAGGGCCCATTTTGATTCTTGAGCAATTAATATATAATTTTTGTATATTATTAATTAGCTCACATGTGAAAAATTACAAACTAGTTATTTGATTTTAAATTGCTTATCTTCTTGCGCCAATGAAATTTTTAAATCAGATAATCAAGGGATGGCAAAATCTTAAAAGTAATTGCTTACACGAATTTTTGGTAGCTTGGCCATCCGCTTTGATTTGTTATGATAGAAGTTTGTAATTAAGGATTGAAGTTAAATTTTTCCCTCAAGATGCTTTGAATTTTTTTTTCATCGTTTGCCTTGCTTATTAGAGAAAATCTTTTTCGTAGAGTGAACAACAAACACAAAATAATAAACCGTAAATATATATTATTGGTATTTAAAACCAAAATATAGAAATAAATATTTATGTTTGACTTCAAAGTAAGAATTATATATATGATTATTTTAAACGAATGATCCGGTTTGTAGTTCTATAAATCGAAAACCATAGTACCTATCATCATGATGTAAGTATCAATGAAAAGGAGCGATTATCCAGTTTTTTACACCACACTTTTGATTGATTCTTATCTCATGATGTTAGGTCGTATAATTTTAGAATTTCAGACCTACAAATTTCAGACCTATAGTAACCCTTTATAGTTATAAATTTTTGTTCAACAGAAAGAAATGAAATCATGTACACAGACTTAAAAACGTTTCAAAAAATAATATCTATATTTAATGAAATAATAAACAAAGAGAGCGTTTTAATAAACATTTGATTTAAAGATAAAAATTGAACGTTCAAAGTTTAATATAATCTGTCCAACCTCCTTACCTTTCTAGAGTTCTTTTTTTCCTTTAAAATTCCAGTATTCTGAATACAAAATGAAGCTTGCTACGCTTAGTTGAGGAGGATTCGTTGTTAAAAGCAGCTTTGTTGTTATCTTTAAAGCTGTAATGTAAACAAACTAGACCATCTACTATAATAAGCTACTTTACAGGCCTTAAACTTGTCTATAATTATTAGTTTACATTTAATTTGAAGCGTTTTTATCGTCTTATCAGGAAAATAAGTAACACTAGGAGTATTTTCTTAAGGAACTTTCTTTAGCCGTCGAATTAATTATTCTCTGTTAGAGGTTTCAGAGAAAATTAGGAAAATAAATTTAAAAAAATGGAGGACCACATGGGAAGTTAACCAGGAATCAAACCTTCGATACTAAAGGTAGTTATTATAAATTAAATGTTATTAAATTTAAGAAACTATTGATATTTTACACATTTTACGTGAGTTTAAAATGTAAATGTCCATCTTAGTAACTTTACCCAGCCAACAACTTTAGTATTCCACGAGTAAGTTATAGTTAATTCAAGAATAATAAGTTCCATAGTCCAAGAATGCAATATTCAGTTATTTTTCATGCAAAATTCCTTTACAATTCATTTTTTCCCTCATTAAAGGGATGCAATTTCTTTCAAATTCTACCTAAGATGCGTACCATCTTAGGTAGAATTTGATTAAAATGATTAAAAGTTATCGACTGACTGTTATTTTCCAGAAGATAAAATATAAACATAAACATTTGTAATAACGAAATAACATGTGTTCAGAAAGAAATAAGGAAATAATTTGAATCATGATTAGTTAACGGTGAAAAATAAACAAGAAAAAAGAAAGAGTCTGATAACTACTGAAATTGGAGGATGAAATATATATTTTGGGGGAAATAAAAAAGGGAGAGACAGAAAGTAAAATAACTGAATCATGCCCTTCCTCGAATAAAGTCAGCACTTCTCTCAGATCAAAAAACTTCAAGAGCATAGCGTCACGGTTCTCTCCAAACAAAGGGCAAAAAATTATCAGGTGATCTTATAAGGGCGTAAGATACTATGTAAAGTCTTTCAAGGTGTTACTGACTTATTATTAAACCAAACAAGTTCTTGGATTCATATAAAAGACAGAATTTAGTTAAATCCCAACGTAGCCGTTAGTAAATAACTAATTATCCCAAACGGCCACGGATATAGTTCGTAACGTTAATTGGGATAGGCATTTTGATGATGATAATAATAATAATCAATTGTCCAAACATTCTTACAAAGCTAGCAAGGCTAGCACAGAACACACACATTGTCAAGAGATGATGACCTCTAACAAAGTTTTGTAACTTTAACAACAACATAACTGTGTATAAATTCTTATTAAAATGTTTACAAAACCCGAAACACGACATGTTTAGTAAACATCAGGCTTTACACACTGATGCCGACATGTTAATAGTCGTACTAAAGAATTTAAAAATATCTAATACCCATCCACCCACTCAACGTGTCAAGTGAGTCCATGTGTGGCTTTCCAAGAATTACTCCTAAGCCGATATACTGAGGTGGAGGAGATAAACAGCTCTCTCAACAATAAGCTATTTCTGTAGTTGCCCTTTGAAATTACTTTAGGAGTGTGGGTGTAATATAGTGTAATTGGTGAAGTCATTACAAACGTTTGGGTTCCTCAACGGGATTTCTTAGTAAATAATCAAAGTTTACTGCAGAGCCTTTGGAAATACATATCACATATTGTGGGTGTACAATGTATATTTAGCAACAACGTTGGAAACTGAGGTTTTGCAGGTTCGAGTCGTGTTTCAAATTCGAGACAAAGATGAGAATTTGAAACACGATCTCGAGCCTGCAAAAACCTTTCGGCCGAGTTGCGAACGCTATTTTCAACAACACTACACAATGAAATATACCCTGCATAGCATTAAAAATCTGATTATTCATTTGGTACACTTGAAAATAAAGCTTTGAGGTTATGGGCGATGATACAAATTCTTTCGGGAGACGCTCTAGATTCCCCCTAGATTTTAATTTTGATTGTACAGGGTATACTACTCTAGCTGTATAAGCAATCAGAGCTATGAAAATCCTATGATCGCAGCTATCCTGTCTTCGGAACCTATTTGATGTCGTATTCACGTTCTCACGTTGTTTCAAACAAACAATCAGCTGACTTTTGGCCCTAGGGCCGGAAGAGCTGGTTTCGGCCAACCAATGACGTTTGAAAAGCAGGTGATTACGTGGTAGTGTGGTAAAATCTAAATTCATACCTTTTTTAAAGTATTTTACAGCTGTTGTGAAAGCAATATATAGATTCATTGCGTCATCTATGTATTTATTTTGATATAAACTGTAGATGTGAGAAAAAATAAATAAGCAGTAAATTCAGAGTGATTTGAAATCCCCCCCCAACCTTTTTCTAGATTTTTCCAAATATCGATCCCAGAAAACCTCAAATACCGATGTTTTCATCGTTGGTTAGGAGGTAATTGACCCATATTGATGAGTGGGTTATCATTTTCAGCAGCTATCCTAGATACGCCATATTGGATACAAAATATTTTTACAAGTGTAAAAGTGTTATTGTGACGCATAATTTTAAACTAGATTTTTTCACTGGTTACCGCAATCATTTTCTAAGAATATTTAATTACTTTTCAGATATTAGGTCTTTTTTAAATGCATTTTTCAACTCAACATTCTTCAACTTCAACATTATGCATTGTAAAAACAATTCAGTAGTCATATAATAAAAGTCCGTATTGACAAGTAATCACCATCATTGAAGTGGAGTCATTTTCACGTGATTTTGACATATTCAGATTTTTCCACCGCCATCTTGGACCCGACGTTTTGAAATAAGTTACAGTCCCATAGTTAAAAAAAAAAACTAATTTTCATGCCTAATTTAATTTAATAAACTATTTTCAATCATAATTTTTTGTTTTTAACAAATCATCAATTTTCTAAATAGTAAAAAAATCCCATATAGGCCCTTCGTCAAATAAAAATTTCAAAGCAGGCAAATGCAAAGGAAATTGACTCCAAAACTAATAAAGATGGTTATTTTTCACTATCTAGCTTTCTTTTGTGGTAATGGGTTTATTTTAACAATGCTTAATACAATTTTATCTCGATCTATATCTTAACGTTACGATACGATTTTAAAAGTATTGCGGCATTGTAATTAGTGTTCAAATCTGGTTTGAAATGATTTGTCACAACAACCCCTTTACGTTTGAAAAACAATATTTTTACCTATAATAGCGGATCCAAGATGGAAGACAAAAATGGTCATCCACTCAAAATTCACCAATGTTTGAGGGTAGAATGGAATAATTATAAGAAAATAGTGTGGAAAAGGTTGGTGTGTGGGGTCATCTAAAACTCACCCTGTACTTTTAACGATCCATTCCGTATTTACATAAAATATTTAGAACTTTCAGACATATCTCCGACCCACTTTTTTACAAATTCATTTGAAGAAGAGATCTCCAGTTAGAACCCCTTGACGTTAAATAATGTCTTCAAATAACTAATTTAAGAACGCATGGAAGATTGGATTTGAATTACAAAAATGTTAAGCAAAAATCAATTACTAGAAGAGCCAGTCTAAGCATGATGTAATCAGTTAACGGTGTTTGCACATAAAGCTTCCCGTTTGATGAAAGTATTTTCTATCGGTGTCGATGTTGACATAATTGGTATATTGTCAAGTATTGCGTGCTCTTTCTCATCTAAAGCTGCAGATATTGGTTTTAAAACCTGTTTTTACACTAAGCTTTCCCCAAAGCATCCCTAAATCCTATACACAGTTGATTATGGTGAACGAGTTACTTTTGAATTTAATAATAATTTAAAACAAATGCAATTTCACTAATACGAATAGTGCAATAAAACGACGTATAACATTTGAAATGTGAGGAGTTGTCAACAAGCACGTTACAATGCTGACTCGACTGCGGTGTGATCAGCATGGATGTGATACGGCGAGGTCGCACCAGCGGAATCAGCATATTATTGTGTCCCTTAGTTTCCAGTTTATTATAATTTACTGACCACAATTATAATTTATTAGTCTATGTTTTAATATTTGATCATATGTTTATTATGATTTATAGACCTGGGGTGAGCAGGTGGAGGATTTGGAGGGGTCGCTTGATCGGAGGCTCTTCATCCGTCGTCGGATGAGGACCTATGGCAGCGTCCCTCTATCCAAGCGTGTTTAACATAGTCTGTTTAGACAGCACATTTCTTAAAAAAATATTCTGTGGAGTTCAATCAAGGGAATTATCAATGATTATAAAAAGACAGATAGTCCATGCAATGTTAAATTTTGGAGCCGAAAAATTTGATCATGTGTTACTAAAATTAGCACATTCAGGTCAAGATTTTTCAGGGATACGAATCTTTCACATTAAACATTACAGCTGGCGCAATATCTAGTGACGAATGAGTACTAATTTCACGTGGAAATTTCTAGCTTCAAAACACGTGTAAGCATGAGCAGTCTCCTTTTAGGCATAAAGTCAATGGCATTATGGCATTCATTCAGCTTGCCCTCCTGACAGTTTCTTATCTCTTCAAGTATGAATCTAATGTGCATATTAAATCACAGAATATAGAACTAGTGTTTAACAGCCACATATACAACTCAAGAAAAAAATGCATAAGCTCAAAAGCATAGACTTAAACTTTTTAACACAAGCCTCATTATTCATGCCTGAAATTATTTCAGACGTTGCCCCAAGATCTTCAATCAATTCAGGAAAATTCTAAATTTGAAATCTTTTCTGAAATTGAAGTCGAATCTGTTTTGATTAGAACGGGTTCAACAAATTTCAACAAAGTTCCTTAGGTCTAATCTTTTAATTTTAGAGTAGTTATTCTTCCTTCCTTATTTATTCATAGCCTTGACCTGTCCAACTCCTCCCACAGGACTACGGACGGAACGCTCAAGTATTCAAGTAATTAAGTAAAAATTACCAAACGTGTTGATAAAGCTTTAGTTCAATGAAGATAAGCTACGTATAGTTAATATCTATCCCAAACGTATCCCATAACAAAATTTTATGTTTAAAATATATATAAAATATATTTTAAATATATATCTTTATATTTTACATTATATATTTTCAGTATATTTTAAATACACGACTTATGGGACAAATACATATATTCCAATATATAATTTAAATGTTAAATATATAAATTCTATATATTTGAAATATATATTTAAAATATATTGTTAATATAAACAATCATTGTACATTTTAAATGTATAAATTAAGTAATAATTTTAAATATAATTTATACAAATTGTATAAATTAAATATATTTGGAATGTATTTTTGTTATATTTAAAATGAAATTTTAATATAAAATGTTTATAAGATTTTATATTCTATTTTTATTTCAACAGGATTTTATATTTCAATATATAATGAAATGTTAATATATAAATTTTATATATTTGAAATATGTATTTAAAATATATTGTTAATATAAACAATCATTGTACATTTGAAATATATAAACTAAGTAATAATTTTAATTATAATTTATACAAATTAAATAAATTTCCAAGGTATTTTTGTTATATTTAAAATGCAATTTTAATATATAATGTTTATAAGATTTTATATTCTATTTGTATTTAGTAAACTATATTTAACAAATAAAAATTGTATACATAAAATATAAAATATATTTTTAGTATAAATTTGTGTTTTTTGTGTTATATATTTATAGTATATTTTAAATACACATATTATGGGACAAGCTCTTAAATTTAAATGTTTTAAATAAATGTTAAAAATATAAAGTTTATATATTTGAAATATATATTTCAAATATATTGTTAAATATAGCACAATTAAAATGGGCACGATGCATTTTTCAAATAGAAAAAACGAACTTTCGACGGCTCAGAGCTCCTCAACCCTTGCCCCCTATACACTAACTATTGTGATTAAAATATAAGTAAAATATAAATAACTTTGCTTAATATAAATAAAACCATTGTTATAATAATTGGTGTTGATTTAAACATTTCCCATTTTAAAAAGGTATAGTGATATTTCACAATTATTTTATTATATACAGGCATATGTGTAATGTTTTAAAGGAAAAACGGCTCGCAAAGGTGAATAAAATTAATTATGACGGGGTTAGGAGGGGCGAAAGGGAGCCGTTAATTCTAATTAACCAAGAACCTTCGAGGTCAACTGATGAAGAATCTGAATTTTTTCCTAATAATATGATGATTTTATTATGATTTTCCCTGTTTTAATTTAAAGAGTAACGATGCTTTAGTAATTTCTTTTGTTTTGAACAGCCTGGGATAAGAGAGACGCACTCTTAGGGACCACTGGATAGATGAAGCCGGTTCAAATTATTACTCTTTTGATTTCTCTGTAAGTTATTTTAACAAGTTCATTGTAATCGATTCAGCACCATTTCGTGGAAACAAATTGGATTTAGTAGAAATTGGAAAAAGGTTAATTAATTTATAGGGGAAATTGTATAATAAGTAGTATTTATAGTACGAATTCACAACACAAATAAAAGGATGATAATGATTGATTTGGGAGGGATTAAGTTTCGCCTTGGCCCTTTTTAAGTGTTAAACCGTAGTAGCTCTGAGTGTTATCATTAAACATTTATTTTAGAAGTGTTGGCTATATTTTAATAACAACTTCTTCCCAAAACTACATACTCGCGTCATAGTCCTAAAAACCAAGGTATAGTGAGGAAAATGGTGACAACATCTCGTAATGAAATAACTTAATTAAAGTTATGAATAAGGCAGCCTAGTTGACACTTTAGAGCAGGTAATATATTCTCAATGAGCGTATAATGCAACAGTGATGTTGTTTAGGTGACTGTGTGCCACTCAAACAATTTAGAAATTTAAAAAATAAAAATTAGAACCTCAAAAAAGATTTTAAAACTTTGAACTCCTTAGATAACTTTCCTACTGATATGCAGGATTTATTTCAAAATAAATAAATTAACATACAAAAACTGTTTTTATTTAGAGTGGGTAATGTCTTGTTTTTTGCCTTTTTTATGAAATAATTCTTACATCCTAGAGATGAACATTTAGCTTTTAGTTAATCCTTACAGGCATTGAAAAAGGTTATGATACAAAAAATATTTTTCTTGCTAAACAATAATACCTTTTGTTTTGTAGCACCTTAAAATAATCATTATGAAGTATGTTTAAAATGTTTTATAACGTGGAATTTTGAGAAATCTTACTATTTCTAGAAATAATTATTCGATTATTTTTGCGAAATGACAATCAAATATGTTTTTACAAAATTGGGATGATTTTAATAAAGAAATGCTGCTTAATTAAGATTACGACGTTGCACAAGTTTAAGGAGACTTAATTTTAAGTAAATAGTTGAAGTCCACGTAAACTATGGGATTATTTTTACCTCAATTGTATAGATATTGGACTCACAGTCTTTCATGAGGTCATAAAAATGTTTCACCTAAATGTTAGTAAAGCAAGATGCAGATGAGATTCTGATATTAAACCTCTGCACTAGCTGCATAGCAAGGCGGAAATGGGAAGGATGACCGGAACAGGAAATGGATCGCCTACTGTGCAGTACGCTGAGATATGGAAATGTCCATAACATCTTCGTCGCTAGAACAACTGCACTTATGTTTAAAATCTCACAATCCATTGTTAAAATGCTTTGCAAAAATGAATCCATTATTTGATTTTTTCTTCTTTTATTAATTTTGTAATTAGATAAGGAAAAAAATTAAAGCTAAAAAAGATCATTAGTTGTTTATAAGCTGTTCATACAATAGTGCATTTTAAGAACATCATTTATTGTTATATAATATTGAAGTAAAATATTCTCCAGCCACCATCTTGGAAAAAAATTCAAACTGTGCTTCATACATTTATTTCAAACAACAGAAAACCACAAGACCCGAAAAGGTGTAAGTATTGATTTTGTAGAGGATGAAATTTCCAACAAAATGAGTAGAATCATGTAAGAGAACTTAGAAAAAACTGCTGATATCATTAACTTCCAAAAATTTTGTATTTCGGATACCCCTGCTACAAGGGATGTATATGAAGTTTGAACATACATTCCCTAAGGGGCGAAGCCCTTTTTGATTTTAATGAATAATAAATAGTTATATTCTCAGAGTCTTAATGAAAATTTTTTTTATTTGACACCTCAGTCATCAAAATCGGTGTTAAATAAAATTATGATGAAAAATATAAAAAGGTGATGATTTTGTTTAATAACGCTTTCAATTTTTATTACTAAATGAAAGAATTGGTACCATATACAAACATTCTATTCTTTGAAAAAATATAAGGACCTTTTACAAGTAAAACTGATATATATTCAAAAGATTAAACCAATTAAACTCAGAACAAGTTTGAGCTTGAGTTAAAGCAGACAGGGCAGCTAAAATACACACTCCCGAATCATCAGGGACGGTATTGCAGCTGCTAGTTCCCTTGATTATTGCATTGGTCTTTGTGTGGGTAAAACCACAGATATAAGGGGCAAATCTTCGTTTGAATAACTTACCTGTTTATGGCACAACTTTGTTTTTCTTAAATATATATCGTTCATAGTTAACAAATATTTTTAATCAAAGAGTCTAGTCTTGACTTGGTATTCAGTTTTGTGACAAATCTTATTAACTTGGCGGCCCTACAGCATTTTGTGTTTTTGGTTATTGTACACTAAACTGTGCGTATCTTGTTATTTGCTAGACCAATATAAACGCATTCTATAATTATATTTTATGATGGCTTTCATTTTATTTAATTTTTAATCCTATTACAGAAAACAGTAAGTTGGTAGTTTTTGAGATATTTATGTAAGCTTAAAAATAACACCTACAATTATAAATAGAGACCGATTGCCCGGCCGTTGAGGTTTTAAAACCCTTATAAATACATTATCAAGGAATTTCCAGAACTTAAGACTTTATTGTTCACGCAAATGATTATATAGGATTTCTAGGCTATTAGAGTAATTTTCTTGAAACTAGACTCCTTTTATATAATATATAATATATAATAATTTTATATAATATATATAATAATTTTTATATATTATACAATTATATATATAATATATAATTGTATACATATTAACATATATTATATGTTAATATATATACAATTCATTTGACATAAACATAGTACGTCATTTAAACATTTATCAAAGCATATTAAATTAACGTTTTTTTTTAAACAAACACACACAAAATAAATAAAAATCATGTAGCAGCTAACTAACATTACAGTTTGGTTTTTGTAAAACTTATGTGTATAGCAAAAAGTTAAAAAGTCTGTCTAGGAACATAATAAATTTTGTAAAATTATGATTTGTCATGGAATATTTATTTGCAGGCGATTCACATAATTAGGTATTAAGTTAAACCAATTATTACAGTTGGTTAAAGCGCGGGTTCAGCCAATTTAACCTTTTTGTCTCTAAATAACGAAGCCACACATTCGTGGCTTTGTGGCTTAGAAGTTGATTATGTACAATTTGCATACAGAGAAATCTCACAACCGTAATTCATTATTAAACATTTATCTATGATAAATGTTTAAAACTGTCTTTCGTTATGTGAAAAATACTAACACTGCAGGTCATTATGGGTTATCCACTGAATGGAATTCTTTTTTTTTCAGAGCACCATCAGTTCTACAACTAATAGCATAATAACAGTTTATTAAATTTGACAATTAGTTAATAATTAAATGTAAATAACAAAGAGTATTTCTTAATGTTTTTAAATTACAAAAATTTGAATTGAAGCCATAAAGACGTCTTTGGTTGATGTAATATTTATCGTAAATAATAACTATTTACAGATTAACTATAGGCAGGCAACTTTGTCTAGAGCGGTTCTACTTTATTATTTGCTCTTCATGTCATGTTACCGACTTGATGAAGATTTTCATGACCATGATAACGCATCTGAATTACATTAGCTTAGAGGAATTAGAGTCTTGTGAAAGATTCATTAGATTTTATCTGCATTTTCTTCAGAAATTGACTGTTATAATTAATTTTAATTTTAGTCTTAAGCTTTGTTTTCTTTTAAGTAATCATACCTTGCTAGGTGCTCGCATTAATCCTCATTTAATGGGGATGAGAAATAAATAAGACTTATGGCGAATAAGTACTTTAAACAGGTAAAAAAGACTACTGTGTTTGCAGAATGGTTTTTGATTCCCGAGCCAGTAGCTTAAATAGTAGTTGTTGATTTCGAACAACGCAGCAGCACAAAGGAGGACTTGAAATTATTCGGCTTATATTTTATTTAATACAAATATATTTTTATGTGGTTGAAATATATTTTGGGGGCTTATATAACCTATGAAAGACCCGAAAACTTCAAGTTTTGGAATTGTACCCCCTAAAATTGGGGTTAGGGGTGCACATTTTTTTGGCCTTATTAACGTCATATATATCATAGTATAGAATGACCCTACAAAGGTTTTGGAAATTAGGACGAATATTATGTAGATGTAGATTGTCAGAATACATATAAATAGAACGGATTGTGGTTTTAGCTTCTGGGGACTCCGGAACGAAAAGTTATCATGGTCTCATGCCTGACAGCCACCGAGTGGAATATGCCAGTTGCTTACAATTCCATTGCGAATTTGCTAAACTATGGTGCATTTTTTCAGAGGGTGATTTATGTATTACATTTAAACTAAACGTTTATCGTCTATTCCTTCTCGTATGGTATTGGGGGGAGGGTGTGTGTGAACGTAATTACAGCACATATCATCCACTGGCTGTATTCTGCCACAACTGTTGCGCCAGGACAAACACATCTATTGTAGATAATTGAAAATAGCTTTTTACATACTATTTCATGTTTACGTATTAGGACTTGTATCACATATATTTTTAAACGTTACTTTTATTGGCTTAGTAACTCTGTAACTTAAGAACAGTTTCGTGTTATGTCATTTTAAAATCGGTAAATTTCACATAGACAATAAAATTTAATTCTGGGGCTCTAAATTGAACTGTTTGAAAATTATTAAGGCCGCTAATAGACATAAACGAAAACAAACATAATAGACACCAGAGAATAGAATGGCCCTACAACGTTTGAAGAAATTAGAACGAAAATTTTCCCGGGTGCTGTTTATTTTATTCGGTACGAATGTTATTTTACATACAAATTCATATAAATAATAAATAATTTCGCAGCAAGGAATAATCAGGAACCACAAAGACGGAATCGTAATGTAATAATTTAGTTCAATCTGCCTCAATTTCTTAATCTTTGTTCAACACTGGATTTGGCCACGTAAAGGAAAAATATAGTGTTTCGAGTGTCTGGAAAGTTAGTCCTGGATGCGGCATAAATAATAAAATCCAATTAGGAAAATTAGAAAAATAACCAAGCATTTCGGGAAACAGTACAAAATGATATATATCCCTATTATTTTCTTGTTGAGAGAAAGTTAGGTAGGAATGGGTGAGTGGCAACAATAGCTCACCTCTCTCTGTAAAGATAAACAACAGCAAACAAAGGACGGACCGCAGTACATCTGACAGGGCTTGTACAGTATCAAGTATTAAATCAGCGCTCCTGAATCCAATGAGAACCATTCATCAATCAATACACTGTTGTACTGGTTACTTACTGTTGTGTTGGTTATATTGGTCACGTCTCTGTATTTCATTCTGTACCTCTCGTACCTTATAACTCATATGTTCTCCCGTTGACCCACTTCACAGTCTATAGAACGAGTCAATAAGTTTAAGTTGTTTGAGTTTCTTGATGAGGGAAGCCATGTCAAGGATTGAAATGAAAGATGAAAGGAGAAGAAGTAGTCATAAGAAAGAAATTTAAGGAATCTCATAATACCTTTTATGAAAGAAATGTTTTCTTTCAAGAAAAAAGTTTTGTAGGATTGTTCTTCATTCGCTTATAATGTTTTTAAAAATGAATGAAAATTATTAGTACTAGGTATTTAGGGCTCTGTTTGTATTACTTCAGACAATGCTGAGCAAGAGGATTGAGATGAAGATTAAGATATTTAAAACTATATCTCATGATCAAAGAACGTACTTTTAAAATGCCAATTCATTTGAAATGTAGCATGCCTTAAAAGTAAATATTTTGTCCTAAAGATGTCATAATCAGGCTCTCATTTTAAATCGGTTCATGATTGTTATATGAGTTGAAAATTGCTCCAAACTAAAGGAGACAGAATTCTTGACTGTTAAAGCACAATGCGTCTCCGTTCCGTGGAAATAAAATAAAATTGGGTTTTCTGGGATTTATTTATAATCAAAAACAGAATTGCAAAAAATTATCAACAAAGTAAATGTGCATAAGAGAAATGTTTAAAACGAATAAAAGTGGGGTGGAATCGCTTATTATATTTGATTATTAGAGAATATTACATTTGGCGATTAAAAAAATCATATTCTGTTCAGGAAAGAGTGGTTGCTCCACAGCTGGTAGCTTTCAAACTTTAATTCTTAAAATGATTGACTCAGCAATACGAATCACTGCAGAAATGTTCCGTTTCCGGTACCGGTGAGCCATTTCCACTTCCGCTTGGTTTACTACTCATTTTCGGAATCGCATTACCCCACTTTAAATTGTGCAATAATTGATTTTTAAAAACATATGGGACTTGTTGTGTTGGGTTGAAACATGTATTACCATTGACAACCCATGTAAAATTGGTCCGATTTAGACTACTCATTGTAATATTAAATCTTGATAGAGCTTAAACATAATACATAAATTATGAAATTACATGAAATGTCCTCTAATGGAACAATACTTCTAAAATAACTATGAAAGAATACAAAGTATTTGGTACATGTAATTCAAATTGCAGTAACGTACCGCAGGATTACTGTAGGGCACTTTAGAATCTTTAATATCTTGATGACTATTCTAGTGGGGGAGCTAGGCAAAGAAAACTATAAGAAAACTGCAAATTGTGATAAGAATGTGCCCTTTTGGTGAGAATGCAGTTGAAGGTTAGGCAATGAAAATAAGAAGGGGAGGCAACGCCTAGAGTTGTTATAATCCAAAATGGCGGCTATTTATCAAAATGGCTACCCGTATTTTGTTTTCACTTAATGATTTACTGATAAAAGCATAAAATTGTAATTAACACTATTAATAATGGGTATCATATTAATCTAGAGATTCTGGCCTTTAATTCAAGAATATATTTATAATATTTTACAAATATTTAATCTCTGTAATATAAGTTTGAAAATAACGAGGGTTTTAAAAGTCTGGAAACGGCTTCATATCTTTTCCTCTAAATTTGTTAGAAAATTCAAACCTTGCATATCAACTTATCTGTATAAAAACAACTTTTAGCAAACATTGTCATTTCTTGACCTCCACCAGGGGACGGCCCATGAGGAGTAGGTACATAATCTTTAATGTAAGCATAGGTTAAATAGCACATCATTTTAAAGGGCTATTTAAGTGGAGTTCAATGCCGGAAACCGCGTCTCAAAAGGTCCACCCATTACAAATTGGCGGCCATTTAAAGTTTCTTTTGATATATTTTGAACACCCTGTAACTCGTAAACTGTTCAATATTTATTAGAACAGTTTTGTATTTTAAAATCTCCTTAATCTCACCTTTACTGTGATATGTAACATGTAAATATATTCAAAATTTGATTTTTTTCCAAAACTACGGTTTAGGTTGGTACTGCTGTTTGGCGAGAATGTAGTTAAGGTTAGGCAATGAAAATTAAATGAGGAGGCAACTCCTAAAGTTGTTATAAATACCCCCGTTGCAGCAAACCTGCATACTCAGCGAATTTCAAATGCAAAACAACATATTTCAATCCAACATAGCTAGATTTGACATGTTTTTGTAAGCTCCATAAGAATAATATGGGGAATGAGTATGCAGGTTTGCTGCTACAGGTATGTTTAAACTGGTTGGTTTTAATTCAATAATTAGTAGATCTGAACTAGAAGAAGCCATTTACCAAGTTTTATCAAGATATGTTGAGAAATAAGCGAAATATAGAATTTTACTTATTTCCCATAAGGTTAACATTGAGACAACGTACTGTGTTTACCACTTTCAATATCTCGGTAACCAATGGACATAGAGCAGTGATTCAAATTACAAAATTGTTTGTTTTTCTGAGCTGAATTCAATGGCGCCAACAAAAATTTGATAAATTTTATTTTTCGATGTGAAAAACTCAAAAAACCCATTTTTGGGGGGGTTTATCCCCCTTTACCCCCCCTTCCGGTGGTCCGATCGGGCTGGTTTTCAAACTCATCCGAATAATTACTACTTTACACGCCTATGCCAAATTTCATTCCGATCGGACCATTTTTGCGAGCGCTATCGTGCTTACAGACACACACATACACACACACACACAAATATATATATATATATATATATATATAGAATTCTCTTTAAAAAGGGTTACTAATATACATATAATAAGAATAATTTTAACTCAGTACCCTTAGTTTCATTTTTTATTTTAAAAACCCAACATGTTTCGTACGTTTAGGCCATTGTCAAGGGTAAAATTAAATTAAACTTAACCTCACTATGTATAGAAATAAAATTTGTTGAAATGTAAATAATTAAAATTGCAGATGTAAGTATCATATGTTTTTCTTTTTTCTTTCTTTTTAGTTGTCAATGTCTTCGGTATGTATTTTTAAGATTTAATATTTTGTCATATATAGGATTGTGTTTATTTACTTGCATGGTATTCAGTATGTTGATTGGATCTTTTTTATATTTTGAATGAATATGATAATCTTCTTTTGCGTCGAGTTTTGCTCCTTTTATACCATAATCCAAAATTTGTAGATCAGATTCAATATTTTCAAACTTATGATTTTCTTTGAGCATATGTTCGGCTACATTACTTTTCATAGTGGTTTTATTTTTAGAATTGTATGCTTGTACATGTTCTTTATATCGGCAGTTGAATGATCTGCCTGTTTGGCCTATATAGTATTTTTGGCAATCTTTACAATTTATTTGATATATACCTGAGTTTTCAAAATTTGATTTGGTTTGGTGCTTTTCTCCTTTGATTTTCTTGTTAATCACTTGCAATGCGTTGTTTTTGGTTCTATAACTTATGTTAAATTTTGAATTTTTAAATGTTTTCCTGATAGCTCTATTAAATTTATTATTATATGGGACGCATATAAAGTCGTTTTTTGTTTTTCTGTTTAAAAACTTAAAAATTTAACATAAGTTATAGAACCAAAAACAACGCATAGCAAGTGATTAACAAGAAAATCAAAGGAGAAAAGCACCAAACCAAATCAAATTTTGAAAACTCAGGTATATATCAAATAAATTGTAAAGATTGCCAAAAATACTATATAGGCCAAACAGGCAGATCATTCAACTGCCGATATAAAGAACATGTACAAGCGTACAATTCTAAAAATAAAACCACTATGAAAAGTAATGTAGCCGAACATATGCTCAAAGAAAATCATAAGTTTGAAAATATTGAATCTGATCTACAAATTTTGGATTATGGTATAAAAGGAGCAAAACTCGACGCAAAAGAAGATTATCATATTTATTCAAAATATAAAAAAGATCCAATCAACATACTGAATACCATGCAAGTAAATAAACACAATCCTATATATGACAAAATATTAAATCTTAAAAATACATACCGAAGACATTGACAACTAAAAAGAAAGAAAAAAGAAAAACATATGATACTTACATCTGCAATTTTAATTATTTACATTTCAACAAATTTTATTTCTATACATAATGAGGTTAAGTTTAATTTAATTTTACCCTTGACAATGGCCTAAACGTACGAAACATGTTGGGTTTTTAAAATAAAAAATGAAACTAAGGGTACTGAGTTAAAATGATTCTTATTATATATAGATATATATATAGAAATTTGAACGAATGGTGTTTTTGGTATCTGGGGGCACCAAAACGAAAAGTTATGATGGTCCCGCGCTTAGGTCTTACCATGAGACCTACGGTAATAGCTTCTTCCCTATAGGGGAAATTCGCTAAAACGGTGGCTATTTTTAAAAATGGCTACCCGTATTTTGGATTTTTAAAATTCTTTGATATACATCATGCAAAATAGTGTTTTACAGCAATTTACAATGATGGTACACATATTGTGCGTTTAACGTTTAACCCCCAAAACTGTTATTTCACGCACTAGCAACCCCAACATTAATTGTCTCTTAAGAATTTCCTTAATTTCTCCAAGCTCGGTCCTCAAAAACAAAAGGATGATCTGCCTGTTTGGCCTATATAGTATTTTTGGCAATCTTTACAATTTAAAGATCTTTAATTAACAGTGCACCTCCAACAAAATAGAATTGACATTCCCTCTCACTAAGCTTGGTCCCCAACTGCAGGATTCCTTTATTTTTACATTCCCTTTTTCAAGCTCCCTCCCTATATTGGAAATGTTACCTTCTATTCTATTCTGTGAGCAGTACACGGCCCCTAATACAGGCAATTCAAATGTAGACCTATTTTCATTAATATTAAGCTTGGTTCCCAATCTGCAGAAAAATGTAAGGGTTACCTTCCTTTACTCGAGCTCGGTTCCCTACCATTTGAAAGTTAACCCCCTCCCCTCTCTCTTGGCGTGACGTAATAGTTATTCTATGATAACGTATAGTAGATTATGTCGAAAAAAAAAATTTGGATGTAATATTTTGCATTGTCAATGGTTAAAACAATTTTTATTTTATTCCTTAAATGTATGTGTTGACGATGATATCCGGATCCAGTATCGTTGGAAATCGGAAAACGTGGTGATGTGGGGAAGCAGAATGATATCTGTGGTGAATCAGTTAAAAACTGAATTAATCAATATTATTAAAACAGGTTTGCATATTTTTAGAAGATATTTTTAATATGAACTTTTATTATTTTCATGTTGTAAGTAGCCTGATCTAAAGCCCATTTTCTGTATGTTGGATAGCCCGCCGTAACTTATATAATTGTAAGTGACCTTTTTTGTTATATTTAGTGATTAACACTTAACACTTTGTGTAAATAAAAATTAAATTTAATAAATGAACCTATTAATTATCTTAGACCTAAAATCCTTATAAATTGCTGTAAATTAAACACTATTTTGCATGACACATATCTAAGAAAATATATAAAAACCAAAATACGGGTAGCCATTTTTAAAAATACCTGCCATTTTGTATTATAACAACTTTAGGTGTTGCAACAGTAGTACCAACATAAAACGAAGTTTTGGAAAAAAATCAAATTTTGAATATATTTATGTGTTACATATCACAGTAAAGATGAGATTAAGGAAATTTTAAAATACAAAACTGTTCTAAAAATATCGAATAGTTTACGAGTTACAGGGTGTTCAAGATATATCAAAAGAAACATTAAATGGCCGCCATTTTGTAGCGGGTGGACCTTTTGAGACGCGGTTTCCGGCATTGAACTCCACTTAAATAGCCCTTTAAAATGATGTGCATATCAACCTATTCTTACATTTATTTATTTATTTATTTATTTATTCCTTCCAACGGCAAAGCCACTTTACAATACTTTAAATACAAAGATGGTGGATACATGCAATAACTTATGCTACAGATATACAGAAATACAAGTGCACATGCTCAATACTAAGAGTACAAAAATACAAATACAAACATAACATAAATATAAATACAAACAAATACAATACATAGATATAAATATAAAATAAATATAAATATAGAAAAGCAATCCACTAAGTGATACAAAATAAAAGCAAACGACTAGATAACATGCGCTTATAAGAAAGTATAAATAATGAATATAGATAAATACATGCGAAACAAACTAGTATAGAAGCTAACAAATGCAATAAATCTAATTCACAGCACATCAGGTAACAAAACAGCAAACAAGCACCAATGACTTATGAACAAACAAGTAATAAACAATAGAACACTAGGAACTAGTTACATGTCATGCGTTGAAAGTTAGTTGAGAATGCTGAATGCACGATTCCTGATTTGCGGGATTGAGTCGCAGAATAGATCGCATTCATCGGCCACTCTGTTACCAAGTCGAACCAGATGGGCCATTGGACTGTTGAAGTCGAAGTTGGTGGAGTGGTGTCTGCGGCCGAGGAGTTCCTTATGTCTGGTTCGAGAAGGAACTTTCAAGTCGATTGCGGCTAGCATGTCAGGGCAGTTCAGCTGGCCCTTCAGAATTTTCAACATGAGGACAACGTCGGCCACGTCCCTGCGGAGAGAAAGCGAGGCAAGGTGCAGATCGGAAGACAAGATTTCCACTGGGACATCCATGTAGCCAAAGCCGTTTCGGACACCAACTAGACGGATGAAGCGACGTTGTATTGCCTCCAGTCTGTCCTTGGCAACCATTGTATATGGAGACCAAATGGGGCTGGCATATTCTACGAGTGGTCTTACCAGTGTGCAGTATAGAGTTCTCAGCGCCACTGGACTGTTGATTCCACGACTTATCCGAGCTATGAAACCGAGCATCTTGTTGGCTTGATTACAAATCTTATTTATATGGTCGGAGAAGGATAAGTTGTGACAGAAGACAACTCCTAGGTCCTTTATGGATTCAGTCCTTGGTATCTCGGAATCAAACATATAGTAGGTTGTTGGCAAAGGGGTCTTCTTCCTATGAAATGTGACAACAGAGCATTTAAGAGGATTAACCTGCATACCATTTCTTGCACACCACTGTAGTATTTTATAGATACTGTTTTGGATGGTGAAGCTGTCCTCAAATGTGGTGATTTCAGAGAAGATCTTCAGGTCATCCGCGAAGAGCAGAGTGTTAGCTTCCACCTCATCCACTAGGTCGTTAATGAAAACGTTAAAGAGGCATGGGCCTAAAATAGACCCCTGAGGAACTCCAGAAGATTGAGTGAACTGCCTCGACAACCAGGAACCAATTTTCACTACAAGAGGGCGGTTAGAAAGGTAGTCTTCCAGCCACGAGAGCAGAGGGTTCGCCAGCCCATACCCCTCCAACTTCGAGATAAGAATGCGATGGTCCACCTTATCGAAGGCCTTGGCTATATCGATATAGGCGGAGTCAACTTGAGTGTTTCTTCGGGAGACAGAGAGGATGAACTCCTGGAACTGTAGAAGGTTGGAGACAGTGGACTTGCCCTGTACGAATCCGTGCTGTGCCGGGTGAATAAGGTTGGCAAGATAGTACCTCAGCTGATCTGCCACCACACTCTCAAACAACTTACCAATTGCGGAAAGTATCACGATAGGGCGGTGGTTTCTGACATCTGCTGGGTCACCTTTCTTAGGAATAGGAATGATGTATCCTCTTTTTAAGGATGCAGGGAAGATGCCTTTATTGAGCGATTCATTGAAGAGGATTTTGAGGGGTTCTCGGAGTAAATACCTGCAATAGCGCATGACAGATGGTGGAATGTTGTCAAGACCAGCACCTTTGTTAGCATCCAGATGCTCTAAAAAACACACTTCTTAAAACAAAGTTGCTCTTAAAAGTACACAAATAGAAACATGCATTGTTATATGTTAAAACAGCAGACATATAGATCATATTAGATTGTTATCAATATTGACATAGTATTTTACATAGTATAATAATATGTACATTCTATAATAATATATATTATAATAGTATCAATGAATCAATGACTTAGGATTTATTAAGTCCTCAAAATGTTTCTTTGTGTTTACGTAAAATGATGGACTCTAGACTCTAGACAATTAATTATAACGACTCTAATATCACAGCTATGTTCTTGAGATCATTGTCGAAGGACTAAAAGACGTCAGGCAAATTAATTATTTTGGTAATGAATCCAATTTAACTTTTCAATATTAATCCAACTTGACTCGGAGCTATCGTGTTTATAAAAATACATGTATACCTCTAAAAGGTCTAATAACATAGTTTCTGTGTTGCAATAGTTGCTCAGTGTTTTTTTATCATAACATGGGGGGACGAAAATAGTTAATAAGTGGACGTTTACTGTATGGTTCTTACAGAGTGTAGAACTTATCTGAAGACTATTAAAATATATAAAGTAAACTGAACTTAAAATATTTTGTTTTATGGCATTGTTGCATTGCTATTATTTTTGCTATGTATTTGATGCATTGTCATTGCCATTTATTTTTGTTGCTTTGTGAAAATAATAAATATTTAAATTCATTATTACAAAAGTAAGTTTGTTTACTCTTTGGTTTAAATCCTCAACTGATTGAATCAATTACCAAGAATGATTTCCGGAGCTTCAACAACCAACGTTTTGGTTCTATAGTTACTGTAGTTATAGAAGGCCCAAGCCTTATTTGATAGAATTGAAATAATAAATCAATTACATATATATAATCAATTATATATATATAATCAGAACTTAAAATGTATACGAATAAATGAAAACATATATCATCCCATAAAAAATAAGCCTTATACAGAAACAATATAGCCAAAAGCTTAGATTTGACATAGATTAGAAATAATATAACCTGGCGAAAATAAAATAAAACTGTATTCTTTGTATTATTATTTGGTATTTAGAATTAGCAGACTTCGTCTGCTGCCTGTGCGTCCACTATTGAGTTTCGTTACAAAAAATATCATTAATATTATAGAAAATGAATACCAAGTTGTAATATACTCTATGGTAATACGACTATGTAAAAAAAATCATGAACTGCTAAATTTATTATCTCCTCGTATCCCTACTGCAGCCAGCCACTGATTATGTTTGGCCAGATGCAGCAAACTGGACGCTAATATTTTATTTAAAAGTTACAATACATAACTGATACTTAGTTTTTTTAGTACACTGTTATGATAAAAAATAAAGTACAACTTCTCGATTAACATGAAACATGTTATTCTCCATACTATACATACTATATAAATAAAAAAAGTCTGACGACACGTATACAGTAATGCAATAATGCTTGAACTCTATTCACATACAAAATGATAGATAAATATGAAAGAAGGAAAATGGGCAAAACATATTTTAAAAATGGTCACTCAATAGAAAAATTAAAGAAACACCAATATATTTAGAATTGGTCACGAGAAAAGGAACAATAAGAATGCTTGGGAATTATTACTTAGAAAAAATGTAAAGAAAGATTCAAATTGTTGAAAGAGAAAGTTCGACTCATACGGAACTTACAGAACCTGTTTTTAAAAGAACCTCCGGCGACCAATATTATATAAGGAAGGCCGCCATCTTGATCCTACCAGTCTCTAATTGGGCTTAACAGCGATTTGTTGACCAATCGATATATTTAGATTTTTCAACTTTGCATTAAATTTTAGAAACTGTGTATTCCGATACCGTATGTGAAGGCAGTATGAGGTTAATGATATAATAAGTGTTGTAAAATATTTTTACTCATACATAAATATAAAGAAACTGAGTAATTGTCATCAGAAAATGTATTAAAATAGTACATCACTCAGTGGTCGAAAATTCTACTAAACGAATTTTGAACATAGAAATAGGGTCAATCAATGTTTAAAAGTAAGTATTGCTGTTGTACTCACCAGTGTGTTTTTGTAACAATTTTCTCACAGAACACATATTCGATTCAAATAGTTTTGTTATGAGCCATATACAAACAGAAACCGAAAGCCAAGAAAAAAATCCTTGATAACGTGCAGAGTAAAATATGAGAATCAATGTGAATATTACTGTAACCATTCTCAACATTATACTCACTATTTTCACCTCACCTAAGAGCTAAATTGACTACACAATGCAGACTTTGGTTAATATGGCAATTAGTTTAAGAGTGAACCTATTTGGATGAGGATTTATATAGTCTTTGCTAAGTGAAATTCAGTTAGTCCCTCATTTCATTCTATCCTTCCATCCCTATAAATATCCCACACTTCTTTCCTACCACCTCTCCTTTCTTTGTTTTCTTCCTCCTTCATTACTGTCCTACCATCTTCTACCTCTTACTTCCCTCGCTTCTTTCTTTTTTTTCCATCTACTCATCTTCCCCTCATTAAAAAAAATTGTATCTTAAACAACTAAAATCTTACCATATCAACAAATAAAACAGTGCTTTCATTTAAATAAAATAATCGATCAAGTAAGAGTCTTATCACATATAAACTCTTGAAAGCTGTAGTATACCTTGTCGATTAGTACTCTTACAATTTTTTCTGATTATTCTATAATTTGTTTCATCTTCGGAAGGTCTGGGAGCCTGATAAACATTTCAACGGCATACTAAAAGAGATTATTTTCAAAAAATGTTGAAGGGGAAATTAAGGATTTACTTTGGTTCAATCCTTCAGTTGTCCTTCAACATTTGGTTTCAATCCTTCATATATGTACTGGTAGAAGGTCTTTGAGGAAAGCGAAGTTCTGTCGGAGAAAAGAAAGTGTTTCCAAGATGTAAATGGAAGTAAATGTTAACAATTATTGGACTTTTAAATATATTTACATGATTATTTACATAATAAGTCCTCTTAACATACGAAACTAATAATAATTGAAATTAGATTATTCAGATTAGCCGCAATTTCTGCAGCTAAGATATAAAAAGATGTAAGGATATAAAAATTTACACTTTACACTCTAAATTTCTCCGTTGTCCAAGGAATGTTCAAGATCTGGTCGTAAATCCAAATAATCCCCTTGCAAAGTAGCTAAGGGATTCTGGCCAACAGAATAAAGGATTTGCCACTAGGGAGGATTTATGGTTCTTAAGAAATTCATGAAAACTTTCTTTACAATTCTGAATCATTCTTAAACTATGGACATCCCATTATAAATGCAACATGTTTAAAGATTAGATACAAGGTACATTTAAATGTTTTATTAATCACTGCGCTCATTGTATTTTTAGTTTACCTTGCATCTTTGTTACGTGAAGTAGTAGTTGAACGGACAAAAAACTAAACATTAAAAACTTGGCCAAGTTCCTATGTCCGGACACGTGAAATTGATGCACCGGTAGGTTAAAGATAATTATTTAAAATCATAAATTCTACACTTGCATTTTTATATACTCATTAGTAACAATTGAGTTTGTAAATGTTTTTTACTTACTTACTTACTTCTTACTTATTACTTCCATAAGTCAAAAAAGTAAAAAAAAAAATTACTCACAAAGATCATATACAACAAAAGCGAATCATTTCTAGATATAAGTAAAGTAATTTGATTCATTGATATAAATACCTAAAAAATATAAATTCTTCAATTTATTTCACGATAGTAGGTCGACAAAAGAGAAAATCAACCTCTGATGTGTCATGTCTAATCCTCCAGCTTCAGACATTTAAATGTTCCCATTACTTTTACAATGACACATCAATATTTACTAGAAAAATGTTTAGTTTTATCTTTGAAGCAACTGGACATATCTTAAACTATGTACTAAGCTAAAACATTTGAACACTAAAACAATTGCAAAAAACTATTTTGAACAAAATTGAACTTTGGGTCGTATAAGGCGTCATTACAGTCTACTTTAATTCCAATTATTTCAGAGAATCAAAACTTAGGTTACGAAGCTTAAACGTGACCAAAAAAATGTACAACGTTGGCTGAAGCACCTGATGACCTGGTGTCCATTCATCAGCTGAGATACAACTACACTACACATTAATGAACGTAAGTCATTTTTTGATAAAATATAAATACTTAACATTAAAAGGTTTTGTTTAGCTACTTATCCATTGAAGACATGATTTTAATCACGACAGCGTCCACGCTTTTAACATATTTTTTTATTAAATCCAATAAACAACAAACAATAAATCGACTACATCCGTACATAAAAATCTAAAACTGTACGAATTTAGCTACACGAGGTTTTTATTTGGGTATGAGACATTATATTATATTATATAAAAATAGATGAAATACTTCTATTCCTATATTTGTCACGTGATGTTTGTAAATTTATATTCACTGATTTTATAGTATTTAACATAAAGCAATTAAGATTTTCAGGTGGGAAAACGGCAAAAACAAATACAGCCTTCTGCTTTAAATTGAAAATCGTGTGAATAATGATATAGTGGACACACTATTTTTTGTCCCTTTGAACGAAATACATAGTTCAATATCAGGTCTCAAGATTATTAGTGTACAACCGCCATCGCCACAAGGTTATGTATCAAGTAAACATTCTGCTGTTTGATGATTATACCATCAAAGGGCTGCTTATGCGGATAATGTATACCTACAAACATTAATCTCCATTAGCAAACTTAACCCTAGCCTACCATAGGACAGCTCAGCTCAGGTAAGGTAAGTACGAAAGCGCTATTTAAATATTTAAAAAAATCAAGCATGTCTTAAAACGACACCAAACAGTTTAAAGTTTACATTATGCTTCGCAGTTCTAATATATAATAGCAACTGGTTTTAAAAGTCTGCATAATCGCACTGTAGAGTTAAACAAATGTAATTGGTAGTTAGGCCTACACAGTAAGCAACAATATTTTTTTGTAACTGTATAATTGTTGAAATACTTAAAGGTTTTCGCTTTAATAATTTGGCTTAGAGCGTTTAACAATTAATGTCTGACACAAAAATTGGGGTGCACAATCAATGAATATTTTTTAGTAACATTTATAGTTTAAATACATAGCAAACATTGAAAATAATGTTTTTACTCCAGCAAAAATAATGACAGAGAAAGTTAGGTTAGGATAACCATTTCATATTTAGTACATTAAAATAAGGCCAAAAACACCCTTTGGATCGGCAACTGATGTACATTCATGAAAATTTGATCAGAGATTCGTT
The DNA here is from genome assembly GCA_035578135.1 of Flexamia atlantica. Lineage (NCBI taxonomy): Eukaryota > Metazoa > Arthropoda > Insecta > Hemiptera > Cicadellidae > Flexamia > Flexamia atlantica. The sequence continues at coordinate 34,397,630 of JAQJVK010000004.1, read as the reverse complement.
TGAACACTATAATTAAGGGCCTGTTTGCACGACGCCCAGTACAGTGGACAGTAACACCTTTAAACAAAAGAGAACAAAAGAATTTTTTTCTACTGTCCTACTGTCTGGTCGTCGTGCAAACAAGGCCTAAAGATCCGATGAGTCCTAAAATAAAGTTGATTTACACCTTTAAAAACACGTTTCAAAATGGCGGTTTTTTTGTAATGAGATAAATTTTGAGAAAAATCTTCCCCTTTTCATATGTTACCTCCATTTATCAACATAATGTCGTGGGACCATCATCAATACTTTTTGGGTAGTAAATACTTCATTTTCAACTAATATTTATTTTTGGCCGCCATATTGGATAAAAGTTATTTTTTTCTTAGGTAAAGATAGTGCTGTGACATATCATTAAAAGTAAATTTTTACGCTGATTACAATGCCGCAACCCTATTTTGAAAAATCTTGATTCGTTTTAAAGATAAACTAAAATTAAAGTTCATCCCTATTCACTTATTATGGACGTTTCGCACTTTGAATGTATTTTTTATAATCTTTCTTATATACCATGTTCTAATTGAGGAATGCAGTTCAATTTGGTCTTAAAATACTCAGTATTATATGGGCTTTAATTTGAGCTATTTTTCAATACATTCGGACTAATCAGAGACGAGTTATACTGTTCAACTCAACGTAAAGTCAAATTTGTAATGATTTTATTTTAGTTAAAAATTTATACGTCAAGTTGCAAACCCAACGTTAATTTTTGTCTTAATTCACTCTTTGGATCATTAGCTATCTTTGAAGGCATTGATTGTTGTGAGTTTAGAGAAATATTTATAAAGGATAAAAATTACAATTAATATTGAATGTATTTTTTTCTCTAAAGTGTATCTTCCTATATGTTGTCATTGCCTACCCCTTGTGAGACGACTTCTTCCATTAGTTACTCACCCTATATTTAGCCCCAGCCAGTCAGGGGGAGGCAGTTCCACTTTATCGTGCACATTTTATTGTTGCTTTCACCATTCCATTAGCTTCCTTTCAAATTATCCATTTCGGATCCACCTTTCAAGTCTACTTTCTTAAAATAGCGTTAAATTTTTATGTGTTTAAACTGTTCTATCTAGCTTTAATCGGTTATCTCATCTTTATAAGAAATACCAGAAAAACCTTGCCTGAAACAAGTTCCTGTAATGGTTAATGGTGCTTTGTTTAGCAAAAATCTTTAGAATTACGACACCATAGAAAATTATGTAATGCAGATTATCACCTTAAATCACTTTTCCTGGAACTTTGACACCAGTAAAATAAGTGAAAATGTATAAGCAATTTCAAGTTTATAACGAACTGGTGCATAATTCGAAAGATATAAATTGGACCAATTATCATTTTCTTCAAAAAGTACTGATGTTAGATTAGGGGTGGCTTTGAATAAAAATAATATTCCTTAGAATTAAAACGCCAGAGAAAATTATGTAATGCAATTTAGCGCATGAAATCACTTTTCCTGGAATTTTAATACAAATGTAATGAGTGAAAAATGTATACGCAATTTCAAGTTTATAACGATCTGGTGCATTATTCGGAATATATAACTTGGCCATTTTTTCTTCTTCAAAAAGTACAGATCTTAAATCACTCTTTGATTAAATTAGGGTTGGCTCTGAAAATGAGTAATGTATACATCCATACTGTATGCATTCATACGTTATGCATTAATATATGAGTACTGGACAAAGTTCGTGTTGAATCATTGGAATGATGACTGAAAAGTAAATGGTGTCCTTAGTTTGGTTAACCGGGAGTCAAACTCATAAAGCTTCGAGGAGCTGTTGGTTTTGACGGCGCCCTTCGATGAAGATGGATTAAGCCGCTGACACCCCTGATATTAGCGACAAAATCTTAAACTTGGGAACCATTCGGGTTTTATAATTTACTAATAATACTACCTAAGGATAAATAACATGAAGCATATTAACTGTCTGATTAATGGGAATGTTAGTGTGCTCAGTAATAAATTGTATTAAACTAATTAAGGGTTGTTTTAAGTTGTATTTTCATTGTAAGCTAAGAATTATGCAGAAAAAATGTTAATGGAGTTTTTTAATATACTAAAATCATTCAAAGGCTCTTTGAAAATTCCCAGCAAATTCCAAATTATCTTACATCACCGTCTAGTTTTCCCTTATTTATAAAACCAAATTCGTCTTCAAGACCAGTGTTTAAATTAAACCGTTCCTTTTTAATGCTCCAGAGGCTTTTATGTTCAAGCCTATTTCTTTAGACATTTCTTGTTATTTCGTTATTACTCTTGGGAAAAAAACCCTCTTAACAGACCCCGGCTCCCTATTAAAAACTGTACATTAAACTAATATTGTATTACTCTGACTCTTTCCAAAACCTAAAGCCTTAAAAATTAAACTAGGGTAATCTAATGTTTTAAACTAATATTATTAGCATGTGATGAACTACTATGCTAACATACTATTTTAGCTAAGCTAACATACACTTTAGTTAAGCCAGCTAAGACAGCCTCATAAGTTTGATTCATTATTGCTTATTAAGTATATCAGGATAGATTTTGTCTTCTTTCGAACTAACCCGAGGAAAACACCAAGCAATTCCATAAGTTTGAGCTATTTTATTTAATTTTAGAAATAAAAGCTAACTATGGATATAACGTTATTCAATTTTGAAAATAAAAGCTAATTACGAATATGACGTAGTGTAACTAACGCAAGGACCAACATGTCTTCGTTTGGTTATGAATAACCGATTTTCTTAATAATAATACTAAAGAAGGTAATTAGAGAATTTCATGTAATCCTTAAAAAAATTCATTGGAAATAATATAAAGAATAACAATGCAATCCAATTAGAGTATACACTACTTGAAATGACGACCTAAAAAAGTACGTATTTTTAGGCAAACATGATTGAGAGATGATTGTAGGATTATTGTGGCGCGATCTTGTAATCATGTTACTAAAGCCGGCATTTGTCTTAGACAGGACTGTTAATTAATAGCCAAACAGCTAATGACAACTAGGGGCCTACAGCTTAACGAGGGGTCAGAACCACATTTCACCGACTTTAACTACGATCTGGTCTAATTACGAGGATGGTCCGTCTCTTATGTATTCACTAAAGTGGACGTTAATCCCCACTAAGGAACACTGCATTCACTCGTAAGTATCCACAATCCGTGACCTCCAAGTAGTTGCATTACAAGAACACGTTACCGTCCCTAATTTTAAGTGTGTATTATTATTTTTTTATATATTTTTAAACATAAAAATATTGTCACTTATATATTGTAATATTGTAAATAGTGTAAAGGCCAACTCAAATCAAATCAAATCAAAAATCCTTTATTGAACCACAGTAAACTGTACAATAGTGTCATTTTTTCTAACTAAAATAACAATAATCCCTTGTTATAAAATATAAGATTTCTTAGCTACAGCTCATAAAAATCCCTAACACTGTAAACAGCCTGCTCACTCAACAAACGTTTTACCTTTCGGCCAAATCGTCCCGCGTCTTGCTCAGCCCTGATAGTCTCTGGGAGTGCATTAAAAAGCTTGATGCCGTTAAAATGCACGTGTTTCTCAAAGAACACCGTTTTGTGTTGAGGAATCCTGATAAAGTTACTATTTCTAAGATTGTACTGTGTTTGGTGAAAAGGTGGTGTTAAAAGATTTTTGTTTTGGTGGAAAAAAGTCAAGCAACTGTAGATGTAAATTGATGGAAAAGTTAAAATTCTGTTTTCTTTGAAAATAGGCTTACAAGATGATCGGTGCGGTATTTTAAAGACGGCTCTCGAAGCCTTCTTCTGTAGTCTGAATTCGAACTTGGTACGGACACTCTCGCATCCCCAGATAGCAACTACATATGAAAGGTATGGATAGATGAGTCCATAATAGGCGGCCAGAGTCACTTGGGTGTCAGCAATTTTAGAAAGGCTACTAATGGCAAAAATTCCACAACTTAGCTTTTTACAGACGTGATCTATGTGATCATGAAATTTGAGTTGGCTGTCTAAAATCAGGCCCAGGAATTTTGTGTTGTCACAGGAAGAAAGCGCCTCGTCACCTAGCCATACAGTCAGTGGAGAAACATGATCGGAATTGTTTATCTGAAATTGAACAATGTTCGATTTTGCAGTGTTTAAAATGAGGTACTTAGATTTTTAAATGAGGCAACTTAAAGCGAACTTAAAAGTTTGTAGTAAGCAGAGCATTCGTGAAAGTTTAACCTAAAACAAGGAACTCTTCTCGAAGAAGAAAAGCACATGGGAATTTCTACTTCAGGGTTACATTTATTTATACTAGGCCTACCGTTTACTAAAAAACGGTTAAGGTTATATGTATTAAAAACAAGGATAATCTTCAGTTACATCTGTTGGATCCAAAGTTAGTATTTTCCATATTTAAACAAAATACCACGAAATGCAGAAAGTACTAAACAAATTAACAATTGATTGATGAATATTAACAAAATGATTAATTATTAAATTCTAACAGTGCAAAAATTCAGAAAGTTTGAATCTTAAGACTAGAGTTCTAATTTCGGGATTACAGAACTGCGAAAAAGTCGGAAAGGAATAGGAAAAAGTGCTTAAATAAGGCTTGAACTGCTTAGAGATATTACATAAATGAATATAAATTATAACAAATAATATTCATCTGTTATTCTCGATCGACTATTAGAGTAAAGGTTTGGCAATACATAAATATAAATTAATTATGCTTTTCTATAAAAAAGCTCGATATAAAAACTGTAACCTTAGAGCTTTCATATAAAAATCTAATATCAGCAAAAAAATATTTTAAATTAACATCCGAGCTGACGTAATTTAGGATGTTTGTTTTAAAATGGGTTCAGTAAACGTTTGTCAAATTTCACTAACAACCATTTTTTACATTTAGGTTATTGGTAGTTATTGAATATTGAGCATTGAGGAAAACGAGATAATTAATTACTCAAATAATATGAAGAATAAAAAATATGAATCGTCACTTTGGAACACGCTACAACAGTGTAACGACAGTGAGTTCCGAGTTCCAGGCACTGATTGGACGCTGCAGAATGATTGTTGGTGATTGAACCCCTCTGACAATGAAAACGATTCCGAGTCAGGACGGAAGGTCCAAAACAATTCAACAGTTGTTAGTGGAAACACTCCAGCCACATATTTTCAACAGCAATGATATATAACAATATTCATCTTAATTTATTAGAAATATTAGGGATGTAACTGTCTTGCGGAAACCTGGAATTTGTGTGTGGGGGGGGAGGAGAGAAATAAATTGTGTTTATTCCTTATCAAGAGGATTCTCCTTACAATAATATATAGGTAGACTTTTTATGTCAGTAGTACATGTTGAAATAATAACATTATTTAACTAAAAATATAGCAAAACAAAAATTTTGAGTTTACATAAAATAAACATAAAAAAATTAATTATAAATAAATATATTTATTTATTAAATAAAATAAATAACTATGTCTTTAAGTACGATGATTCGCATAAAAAAGGTCCGATCTGAATGAGACTTGGCACAAAAATGTAATGTAGAAATTATTTGAATGAGTTAGAAGGGTCTCAAAATAACGGTGGATAAACTTAACCAAAAATGGGATTTTGGGATTTTTACATGTAAGAAAATAAATAGTTTTGGTTTAAACCAATAAATGTTGCTAAAAAAATACATTATATAGTATTTTGAATTATTCCTAAATGTCCACTGCTTACCGAGACATCGCTAGTAATTAACACAGTACGTTGCCCCGATGTTAACCTTATGGAAAATAAATAAAATTCATTATCTTGATTATTTCTCAAGATATCTGAATAAAACTTGGTATTCATAATGTGGCTTCGGAACAGAATGGCTTTACTACATTACAAAACAATTCTCGGTCCATTAAGTACTCATTTCTAAATAGGTAAGCGTTACAAATTTCATACAAGTTTTCAGACAGCTGAAATACTCCCTCGAAAGAAACCTGTGATGAATAAACTAATATCTTTCCAGCAAATTGCAAGTGTTTTTCTTAACAACTAACTTAAAAAATATTCACATGCTGAAAGAAGTCATATTCTGACCTATATATTTTTTTATTTAATGCTGTGATAGCCTAAGTAAGTAAAAAGTTCGTGTTGGCGAATTGTGTACTGCAAATGTAATTAGGTGAATAAATCACCTCTTCCAGGTTCTGGAGACATGAATACCGTCAGAGGCTGTAAGTATGTAGCTGTAGCTTAAGATGATACTGTTAATATATTGACTTCGAGGTAGCAGTTTATAAATAAATATGAGTTCTGGTTCGATTTTCTACTTCTAACTGTAATAATATGCAATTAAATGTGCAATAACATTTAAACCAGATATCAAGGGAAGTATTAGAGATAACAATAAACACAGAAGCCAAATTTTGGCTGATATGAATTTCTTTTTAAAATATATCTGTGTATAAACATTGTGGAGAGACATATTGGGAGAATCCTATGTATAGTGGGTAAAGTTTATCTTAAACTACTAAAACAAGTAATCACATTTATATTGATAAGTAAACGTGAAACTCATTAAACACCTCACGGTGAAATTAAAGTCCATAGCTGTAACCATTGAATATTTACCTCTATAACCTTTTAATTAGTGATTGCAAAGCATATTACCTAATTTAAAATGTAATAATGTAAACAAATTGAAAGTATCTTCACTTAAACAGTTGTTTTATAAAGAAGACGTAAAATTATATTTCATTTCCGTTAACTCAGAGATCCAAGAGAACTTATTTCGCTTATAAAATAAAGAAAAGCCTAGAATTTGTGAGGGAGGCTTATCCTATGCATTTTTATGCTTATTATATTGGAAGTTCACCCAAGACAAACAGCAGCCCTAGAGAGCCAAACTGCCTTACTTTACCTACAAGCGCAAAGCGCACATGATTCTATCAAACCTCTTTCTCCTTTTCTGCTCTCTACTGAAGCAAGTTTGTTTTGATTCACGTAGGGCAATACAAACAAAACTTAACAAAACAAAAATTACTACATGAGCTTGAAAAATTAAAAAAAAAACATATTTCTAGACGGATTAAAATTTTACCTTGATATTCCCATAAATAATTTATTTCTAATGTGTCTATCATTAAATTATTAAAATAAATTTGGTTGCGAAATATATTACCTGTTTGCAAGCGAAAATGAAATGTCTGGTCCCGATATTGCGTAATTCATCTCCGTCAGAGACATTATCTGTAGACGAAGTGTGAGGTTAAATGCTTGAGAGGTATTGTGAATTAGTGGTAATTTATCAAACATAGCCAAGCTCTTTGCTTAATTGTGTTATGTAATATACTAGGAGTAATTTGCATTTCTCTGCAAATGACACTTGCGAGAACATTGAACACTCTAAGTAAATCCATTTTATTGGCACTTAATCATTTCATTTTTCAAAAACTATGTTTTTAATGTTGTATGTTTGTAACTATGTTTTGAATGCATGTAATGCCTCTTGCCCAATCATCTTAAGGATGAGTTCAGTAAATGTTTGAAATAACTCATTTATGGCTCATTTATTCACGCATAAAAGTAACTTCTATGCGTGTCAAATGTCCAGCAAAAATGTAACTAAACGAAAAAACTTGAAAGTGAAGACTCTTGACTTAATAGTAACAAAATAAACAAAATTTAGAGAAGAATAAAATAATTGTTAACACGTCAGATGCCTTCGATGTTTAATTAGGTTACCATGTTTGAGCGAAGATTGCACTTGAAGAAATCTGATAATTAAAGTTATTACCGATTAAACTTGATCCACTTTAATATATATCCCGCACAATTAATTGTAGAATGATCAGAGAGCCCTAACTGAAGTAGTTTGCAAGAGGCTAATCGGATATTGCAACCACTTAAAATCTCGTCACACAGAGTATGAAATAGAGCGTATATATACGGATCATTGTGCAATTATATATTGCGAATCATCCAGTGAAGCATGCGCATCACCAGATTCTACCTTTCGAGTTTATAATACTGTATAACATTACTAAAAACTTACTAAAACACGTTTTAGTAGTAAAACACGGGTTTACAGCAAAACGGAATTATCGTTTTTCTTGTTTTTTACAGTTAAATAGAAAAAGGTTTCGACTTTTTAGCTCCCACTTTGTGTTGAATTCGATTTTTTATGTACATTTCATTTAGCTTCCAAAATAAAAAAACTCATTTAGGACATATTTTTAGGACTTTTTTAGGACTATTTTCGAGGACTTTTATAACAATGATAAATGATGACAGTGATAACTGAGCATTTTGGTGAATGAGAAAATTAATATTACACATTATATTTCTACACTCACTTCTGGCTCTAAGTAATGCTATATATTTAAAGCATTTTGGAAATTCCTGCTGCTTTTTATAAAAACCTTAAACGGTAAACAGACTTTTTAACGAGGATCAAAAAGAAGTTGAAAAATGTTGGACGGTCGTCCTGATTCTAGTTAGTTCGATCACACCTAAATAAGTCAATTTTTACATGGATAAATCGTAATATTGTGTCTTTTATATATGTAAGAGTGTCAATACAATCTCTGTATTTCAAACCCTTCCAATAAATATTTTCCTACACCTGCTTCACGTAAAATTTTGTTTGTTGTTTTTATAATTGGGACATGCCTGGTCACCCACAAGGAATTACGACTTCTATAATAGGTATTAGTTCGCAAACCTTAAATTAAATTGTTTTCTGTTTTTTTTATTGTTAATTGCTAAGCCATTAATACAGAACAAGATTAATAATGTTAAATATTTCAATTCAACAACTAAGACCAACGAACTGTAACGGGTCAAATTTGTAGGGGGGTATAAATTTACTGATTAATAGCTAGAGGAGGTGATTTGCTATGGCTAGTTGCTTAGGCCTAGCTATAAAAAGGGTAAAGTTACCTGGTGTAGTTTTAACTAGGTTGAACCCTAGCCTAGGCCTTTGTTTGTCATAAGCCTAGCCCATCCTTTGGTTGGTTGACATAGTTGGGCAGCTCATGAATAATGGTTATTGCAGTGAAATATAACCTAAATCACACTAGGTGCACTGCTAACCTTTGCTGAAAGCCCATAAACCAAACACAGGGCTAACCTCTCTCGCCGGTGTCACAGCCCATAGTGTTGACATGAAGTTGATTTCATAAACTTCATAGTTAAAACACTTGTGACACTTGTTGTTGTGAATAATTGCCCCCACACTTGTATGATTAAATATTAAAACCCCTTGACGGCCATAATAAACATCGTTGGTGTTGAGCAACATAACCTCAATTGGCTTTGTTGAGGTGACAGACGACAGACGATGTCAGATGGATTGACAGCTGACGATCAGCCAGTGGCAGTGGTCCTACGTCACACAATCACAGCCACTGGTGATCAGCTGTTTATCCCCTCCCTGCCCCTTCCTTGGAGGGGAAGTTTTGGAGGGATGAACCCGGAGGATTAGCGGGTGGTTTATTCGGTTCCTAGTTCTTGAACTGTACGGTCGTTTCTACTAGACCTCGTCTGGTGCGAATCCATCGCGACGAACCTAGTCAGTGTTAGCCGGCAGCTCAGAACTCTGTGATCGGCGTTTTACTCGTTTGAGTTTTATTTCGATTCGTAGCGTTTCCTACGAATCATCGGTGCCGTTTCGCACGTCGAATTTAATTAACCCCGTCGCGTTTGTCACGGGGTGATTCGACTCCTTTTGCCACTTAGACGCGGGTGGGGAACCTGCGTGTTAGAACAGGACCTATGTGTGCAGATGACCTGTGGCGTTGGTTCCCGAGTAACCGTGGTTGGTAAAACTGTGGTGTAGGGGAGATCCGTGGTGTCCAGTAACGTGAGTACGTTGTTTGGTATAGATACCTAAGTTGTTTGCTAAACCATTTTGTGCAAATTAAACTTGTCAGTTTCCAATTGGCTTTACCATCAGGTGTGAACGATGATGATGGTACAGTAGCGTTGCGTTTGCGGGCTCTGAGTTCACACCTGAATAATTTAAGTGATTTCTTGTTGGGTAGAAATCTGTACCTTTTCAAAATTCATTCAAAGAACCCTGGAATAGACCCAGCTGCCAGACTTGAGCGATTCCGCTGGCATAGGTCTGAGGCGACTTCTCTTATCATTAGGAAAATTAATTTTATTCCTTTTATGAGAAATTCGTCACAATAACATGGCGCCCGAACAGGGACTAAGTTTTTGAATTTTTTTTAAATTGGCATTAAACGATTGAATTTTTAAAATTCAGTTGTGACTTATCGCCATCCTGACTATTTAACCGTAAAGCGCTGTTTAGCGTAGGTGAGTTGGGAGTGCCGATTGTTTTTAAAATTTATTTTCAAAATTTAATTAAAATCTTTTAAACCTGCTCTTTAACAAGAGGGGTGATTGGTTAAAAATTTTATTTTTATATTGTTATAGATTTTAACCGACCCTTGTGATAGGGTGGTGAATTAGACAATAGTTACCGTGTTTTGGATTGATTTTTTGTAAACCGACCTTTATTTAAAGGTGGTGACTGTTATCCAGGGTGAAATAGCCTATTTTGCACAGTGATTACTGTAATTTGATTTAAACCGACCTTTGGGTGTAGGCGGTGACTTTGAAATTCCAGGGTGGATTTATTCTAAATTTATTGTTGTCTTGGCATTATTTATTTATATTTTGGTAAATAATCATGCCTAAGACCACTGAAGATTCAGTGACAGGTGCACAAACCTTTGTCACTGGTCCTATAGTTGTGACCACGAGTGCGGCTGTGTTTACAGTTTCGACTCGTCATACTAACCTCTCCCAAAATCAGGCCTATACAACAACTGCGGGTACAGTTGAGTTGTCAAGGGTCATGACTGAAGGTGAGGTGATGGACACCTTGTCTCAAGGCGCGTCCCATGGTGGTAACCTCTCTGATTTGATGCAACCCAGTAACATGGGTGGTCAAAAGGTGATGCAACCGGACTTAGATGATGAGTTACTGGTTTTGCGGGAAATGCGCCAGATCTTAGGCCTATCACCCGATGCTGACATTCAGCTGGTTGAGCAGGCAATAGTCGAGATGGTGGAAACCTCTAGGCAGCAAAGAGAATCTGTGATGTACAGCGAGAGATGTCCGAAATCTTCGATTGGTGGATATTCTGAACCCCCGCCACCACTTCCCTGTGCGAACCCTACTACTGCAGGGTGGGGACTACGGGGTAGCAGTGGTGGTCTACCAACATCAGTGACCCTGCCTCTCGCTGAGTCTCACTCCTTGGGCCTTTGTAACCCACAACATGATGTGCGGGTGAGCCTGGGTAACAACCCGGTTTTGGGGAGTGATGCTGGATGTAGGCAACCCTCAGCCATGGTGACTTCACACGCGGCTAACGATCCTAGCTGGCAACTGGGTGGGATGTCTCTCAACCCAGGTTGTTCAACCGAAGCTAGTGAGCCCAGTCGTGTGAGGCCAAACCTAAACCCACTGGGGGAACGGGTGCCTAGCTCACGCTACCAAACGGCTGAAGGGTGGTACCCAGGGACTGCAAGGTCTGTTTGGGACCAAACGCAGGATCCTAGTCGGGTGATGACTAGAGTTCCAGGCCGCGACTTTGCATCGGTCTGCAATGCGGTGCGAAAGTGGAACCTGAGATTCGATGGGAGGAAGGATCCTGTCTCCTTCCTTGAGAGATTCTCGGAACTCATCGAGACATATTCTTTGTCTGATGAGGACGTATTGAGGGCCCTGCCCGAACTCCTTCAAGGTGAGGCCATTTCATGGTACAGAAACCTGAAAGGTTCGTGGCGGAACTTTGCGGACTTCCGGGTGGATTTCAAAACCCAGTTCTTTCCGGGTGGTTACAAGCGGAACCTGGACGAGGAAATAAGGAAGCGGACGCAAGGTGAACATGAACCTTTCCGCAGCTATTTAACCGCTGTCTCCACGCTCATAAGGAGAAGCGGTGAATTTTCCCCGCAAAAGGCATTGGACCTCGTATATAAAAATATGAGGCCTGAATATAAACTTATGGTGCATCGTAGCAAGTTTACTACGATCCCTGAGTTGATAAGGCTGGCCGAAAAGTATGAGGTCTACCTGCAGGACCGCCAAAGCTTTCGGCCCCCGCCTCCTCCTGCTCAGGCACTAGTCCCTGAGACGGCTTACAATTGTAAGCAAAGGCAGGACCGAGGCTTTGACCTTGCGGCTGTTGAACCGTTCACTGGTAACGGTGATGTCGCAGCCGGTGTGGAACCGGCCACCTTGAGCTTGCCCATGCAGTCCCGTTTAGGACCAGGCATGGAAGAGCAGTCATCGAGGTGTGATAATACGCCTCCACAGCAGCCAAACAACCCTAGTTGGGGTGACTTGATTTGCTGGAACTGCGATGAGTGTGGCCACCGTTATCGTCGTTGCCCTCAGCCCAAAAGGTTGCGGTGCTTCAACTGCAAGAGAGGTGGTGTGGCTACATCTCATTGTGAATGTCGTGCAGCGAGAAGTCGCGTTGGGACTCAGCATTCAGGAGACCGGCTGAGTATAGTGCCGCAGCACAACAAGAGACCTCTGGCTAATGGCTCTGATAGCTTGACCGGGTATTTTACCGGAGCTATATCAGGAACCCCAGGGGGTGATGTGAGACCCTTCGTTGAGGTGAACCTGGGTGGCAAAACCTTCATGGCTCTTGCTGATTCTGGAGCTAGTGTGAACTTGTTGGGCTCCAAAGTTCAGAAACTCCTGACTGAGCAAGGTGTGGAACCCGAGCCAGTCAGGGTGGCAATGAGGATGGCAGATGGAACCAATAGCGAGTCTGGGTCCTTGTATCGACTTTCGGGTGACGTGGGTGGCACAACTCACTCCTGGGAAGCTTATTACATACCAAATCTGTCTTATGACATGATTCTGGGTATGCATTGCTTGGAGGGGATGAACCTGGTCCGATTCGACCGTAGGGTGATTTTACCTCCTGATTCCACCAGCAGACCTGAACCCGAAGTGAATGCGATGGAGACCCTAACATTGGAGAAAAGGCCCCAGTTGCCCAAACTCTTGGGCGGAGGTCTTCTGTTGTTCCATGACCCGTGTTTTGTTACTGAGACAGACTCCAGAATCTAGGTGTGAACCGTCTGGCTCTCGAGGTGCGAACCTCAATGAGGTTAAAGAGGTGAGGCATGCAAGCTGTGATTACAGCTTACGTCAGCAACCTCAAGCCTCATTGATGAAGACTTGTCGTTTGTGAAGATTGACCGAGAGTGCCTGAAACCCCCTAAGGTGACTGAAACCTAGGATTAAGGTGCACAGGCGATTGGGGATTGATACGTTTGTTCGGGGTGTGTTGTGAGTGGCGATTACCACTTGGTTTCACTTTGTTTGAACCCCGAAGCGTTCACTCTTTTTTATTTGTTTTTTTTTGTTGGCCGAAGTAAGAAGGGGGTGTAACGGGTCAAATTTGTAGGGGGGTATAAATTTACTGATTAATAGCTAGAGGAGGTGATTTGCTATGGCTAGTTGCTTAGGCCTAGCTATAAAAAGGGTAAAGTTACCTGGTGTAGTTTTAACTAGGTTGAACCCTAGCCTAGGCCTTTGTTTGTCATAAGCCTAGCCCATCCTTTGGTTGGTTGACATAGTTGGGCAGCTCATGAATAATGGTTATTGCAGTGAAATATAACCTAAATCACACTAGGTGCACTGCTAACCTTTGCTGAAAGCCCATAAACCAAACACAGGGCTAACCTCTCTCGCCGGTGTCACAGCCCATAGTGTTGACATGAAGTTGATTTCATAAACTTCATAGTTAAAACACTTGTGACACTTGTTGTTGTGAATAATTGCCCCCACACTTGTATGATTAAATATTAAAACCCCTTGACGGCCATAATAAACATCGTTGGTGTTGAGCAACATAACCTCAATTGGCTTTGTTGAGGTGACAGACGACAGACGATGTCAGATGGATTGACAGCTGACGATCAGCCAGTGGCAGTGGTCCTACGTCACACAATCACAGCCACTGGTGATCAGCTGTTTATCCCCTCCCTGCCCCTTCCTTGGAGGGGAAGTTTTGGAGGGATGAACCCGGAGGATTAGCGGGTGGTTTATTCGGTTCCTAGTTCTTGAACTGTACGGTCGTTTCTACTAGACCTCGTCTGGTGCGAATCCATCGCGACGAACCTAGTCAGTGTTAGCCGGCAGCTCAGAACTCTGTGATCGGCGTTTTACTCGTTTGAGTTTTATTTCGATTCGTAGCGTTTCCTACGAATCATCGGTGCCGTTTCGCACGTCGAATTTAATTAACCCCGTCGCGTTTGTCACGGGGTGATTCGACTCCTTTTGCCACTTAGACGCGGGTGGGGAACCTGCGTGTCAGAACAGGACCTATGTGTGCAGATGACCTGTGGCGTTGGTTCCCGAGTAACCGTGGTTGGTAAAACTGTGGTGTAGGGGAGATCCGTGGTGTCCAGTAACGTGAGTACGTTGTTTGGTATAGATACCTAAGTTGTTTGCTAAACCATTTTGTGCAAATTAAACTTGTCAGTTTCCAATTGGCTTTACCATCAGGTGTGAACGATGATGATGGTACAGTAGCGTTGCGTTTGCGGGCTCTGAGTTCACACCTGAATAATTTAAGTGATTTCTTGTTGGGTAGAAATCTGTACCTTTTCAAAATTCATTCAAAGAACCCTGGAATAGACCCAGCTGCCAGACTTGAGCGATTCCGCTGGCATAGGTCTGAGGCGACTTCTCTTATCATTAGGAAAATTAATTTTATTCCTTTTATGAGAAATTCGTCACAGAACTTTCATAAATCACTAACAACATTTAGTTTAACTTACGGAATTTCACAAGTTAAGCCAAACTAAGAAATGACTTTCCCAAGTAATGGCTGTAAAGTTCCTCAGTGCACTCATATGATATAGGCTAAATAATATCTGAATTATGCTATTAACATACATCAATTATGCTGACATATCCGATACTATTATACAAGCAATGTTACCTTGCTTGCACTATCACTTCAAAAACGGCTTCGAGCATTTCCTTGAAAGTCTGTAAATAGCTAATTTCTGACCCAAGAACAAGTTTAAAAACGTAATAAAATGAATTTCAATGTCGAAAACATTAAAATTGAGCCTTATGAGTTGCCATGCTAGCAACGAAATAAGCAATAAAATGCAAACAAATAAAGTAATCTTAAGAGCCGTTTACATTTTACAGTCATCTAGGACAAAAGTGCAACGTGTGGGAAAAAGATTGCAAAAAGAAATCAAAAAGTGAATTAATTTAAATTATGACACTGTAATGTTTAGTAGTAATTGGATGAACTAATAAACATTAAATAATACAGAGCACAGCTCGGCCTACCAGGTACTACCATTGACTTTGAATCTCTTCAGAGATTCAAAGTCAATGGTACTACTTAATAGGATATTTTCAAACAAACATAGTTACTAATTCGTTAACTTTTGAGCGACTCAAGTTTAGAAATTAACTTCGGGTATTTCTTTTTATGGGGGGGGGGTATTAATCACCAAGGTTTTTTAAGATTACTATTAATAACTTAAAGGTGTTGAAAATAGTGTTTTACCTCAAACCAAATTTTATCAAAACTGGATATATAAAAAAATTATTGAACAGAAACAAAAATTATCTGCAATCAGTTTACGTAACTACATAGGTATGAAAACAAACATTTACATAAATACTACCGACTACTTCAAATTGAAAATTTAGTACGTAGACCTGGTGAATGAATTCACAGAGATATGGTATGTATGAGAAATTTAAAAGCACGCTATGACAACAATGGGTACTCAAAGCCTGTAAACAAAACTTTGTAATGAGCTGTTTAAGATGGTATGTGTTTCATTGGTTTGCGATCATGAAAAAAAGCTTGCATTTCTCGTCTATATTGTTTGCCCTGGCAATCTGGATATTAAAACAATGCTCTCATATACTCGCATTCCTGTCACACCTCTTGGACTCAATGCTGAAACAAACTAGCGAATTCGAAAATAATTTTTGTGACCAAAAACCTGTAAATGTACCTGTAACTCAAAGACATTTACATAATTTGGACTGCATAAAGTATTTTCAGTACCTAAAAGTTTAAATGTGCTTGGCTAACTGAACTATGAAATATATATGTATTCAGTATAATCTTTCCAAAATCACACTGTAAGCATATACATGGTGAATAAATATCTTTGGAAGTTGTCTAAATCTAGGAACCTCCAAATGTATCTATTTATATAAATAATTATGTTGCCAGTGCTTCACATAGTTTCTAATATTCAGCCCACAACACCAGTTATTGCCGACAACTAATGAGTGTTAGCAATTGTTGCAACTCTTTTTGCAAATCATAAAAAGATAATCTGATTTCGAACAACATATGAAAACATTTAATTTGAATAATAAATCATGGTAACAATAGACAATATGTCCATCGCACAGTGTCTGTCACTGCTCCAGCCTCAATAAATAGGTGATGGATCGACCTCGCATGACGTAACAAAGTTTTCAATTTGATTACAAATCACATGAACTTAATCTTACTTAATGCTTTCGAATTACGTTAGAATTCCTCACGCACTATAGTAAACTCTACAAGATAAGTAGGTACCGTGTATCCCAAAAATAATGTCGTAATTTAAAACAGCTGCGTTTACGAAACTAAATACAATACGTAAAGAGGGTCACATAGGATTGGAAAGCACGACATTTTATGTTGTATAAGAGTATCTGAGTTCAACAGATGTCCTGCAAAAAGGTCAAAAAGGTCAATTGGTCGCCCTGCAGAGGTCCAAATGAAATTTCACCTCCTCAAAAACTTTGTGCAAAACTTCTGGTTTAAATGGATCGATTGCAGCTCTGAACCGTTGTTTCATTTTATTAATATATCGAATCGGAATTTATAACCGGTGAACTTAATTATTCAAAACATGGTGAATTATTGTGGACTTATAAATATGTAGTACTTTACGGCCACATTGATAGACAGGTTATATATTGGGCTTCCTGTAAAATTGTTGGAAATGTTTTCGACTTTGAAATTACTATTTTTTGCCTTCATGTTTGATTTTTTTGTCATACACGGTCGATAAACGTATTCACGGTGAGGAGGATTTACAAAATAAGCAATCCGGCGATCCTCACGTTGTATCAATGACAAACTCCAACTTCAGAAACCACAGTACACACCGAATCTTTATATTCAAAGATGCTGTAGTAACTCGTTTGATAAAAAAAAACGTTATCAGTAGAAAGGACAGCACTTGAGTTCTAACATGGGCTCTTATGGGGAATAGATTTAACATGGGCTCTTATGGAGAATAGATTTAACATGGGCTCTTATGGAGAGTATATTTAACATTGAGTCTTATGGAGTAATAAATTACTTGAAATTGTAACAGTATTGTTAGGTATATAGTGTAATAAATGTGTTTTTATCTTATAATCAATTGTAAATGTTGAGTTGTTGTGTCTAGTGAGGTACTTAACAGCAAACTACTGGGTTTAAAACCCCTAGTGAGGGAACATTCAAATGATCCTTGTACAAAATACCTTCATAGCAATCTCAATTTACCTTTAACCTTCATACCTACCTTCAATTAAGTATCAGCATCTCATGTTTTATGTAAAGAAAGCAGACCTTTCATAGATCCCAATGCTTTTTAAATGGTAGATATTTTACATTATTTACTTGTTTTCCGGTGAATTGCAAGCAATTTCAGTATTTTTTCCGCTATCATGGAATTGAGACTTTTAATTTGAGCTCTCTCCCATCTTTCTATGACTTGCCAGATGTCTGCAATTTGGATGCAAACAATTGCCTTACAAAATTAAATATATGATTATTACTACTTGAGGTAAAATTTTCCTGGTTATTGCCTGTATATTTTAAAACCACTAAATTATTTTTGTTATTTGTTTTATAGTAAAGTAGATTGATTATAATGAGTGATATATTTTTGTTATTGGATCCAACAAGTGCTAATGAGAACAAGTAGGGTAGGCAGCGACTTGGCAGAAATTTGACCTTGAAAATCAGCTGTTTAAAAAAAAAAGCGCGCCAAAACGGAAAAAAAGCGCGGGAAAAACGGAAAAAAGCCCGCCAAACAGTGTTGCCAACAGCATAGAGTAAAATGCATATACTATAACAGGTATATAGTCCATATAACATACTACGTCACGCTACCCCTATTACATACGTTTTTACATACATACATACTACGTCACGCTACCATATATTATACATTTATATATGTATAACGGTATATTATAATGGTTTATGGGTGGACATAACCTCACTTTCGGTTCCCGCTAAAATACATAACCTTACTTTTGTTTCCCGCCAAAATACATAACCTATACCCATAGAGTATAACCTCCTCACAGTACATAGAGTGCTATAACATTACGTCACGCTACCTCTATTACATACGTATTTGCATACGTACTTCCTATGTCATGCTACCGTGGCGGTGGTGGTGGCGAGAACAAGCGAGCGAACAACACTGCACTAAACACCACATTGCGTTTAAGACTGACTCACTAGTTATCGACAGGAAGTATGGTATCCTGTTTGGTGGTTTATGGTTGACCGATAAGCTATTTGTTCTTGAAAAGACATACGGGAAGTATGTCGTCATTGTCCCCCGTCCCCCGCCCCCCTGTACCAGTGTTGGCAACTGTAGACAGTGAAAACATTAATATTTATAACACTATATGTTATGTCACATTATTCCCCTAAAGTGTAGTTAATCACATAGAGTATTAAAAGACATGTGTATACTATATGATATGCTGGGTATGTTACATTAGTCCTTTGTAATATTATATGAAATTCTACTTAAAATTAAATAACTCTGGAATGGGTGTAGCAAAAATGCGGTATTTAGGTACTTCTTCTACCTTTTCCAAAAACTTACACCCCCCTCTTACTCCACCCACCCCTCTTTTTCTTCTTTTTCTTCTCAAATATGGCTAAAAATACCTAAAATCGTCGATATCTCGAAAACGGTTGGTCCTACGTCATTTTTGAGGCCAAAAATCACCTACTACGTAGTGTAGGTGCCCCCCAGGCGGTACTGACACATATGACAGGTCTTAACTAGGATGTTGCGGGTTGCATCTTGAAAAATGAAGGGGCAATTATCATGTAAAAACTTAAAATTTAATAACTCAGGAACTACTTGACCGAATTTAATGAAACTTGGTATGTGGATACTTGTTAACTTCTGCTACAATTTAAATCATACTTAAACCCTATAGTGCGGGTGAGTATCTAGAGAATTGAAGGCGCTATGTTTAAAAATTTAATATCTTAAGAAGTAGGTGATGGATATTAATGTAACTTGATGTATAGGTACATGTCAACTTTTGCTAAGGCTTAAACTGGGTGATGCGGGTTGCATCACAGAAATTGAAGGGGCAAAAAATAAAACACTATATCTCAGAAACTAATTATTGAATTTTATTTAAAACTTGTATATGGGTATATTTGAGTCTTTGCTACCTTAGTCTGTACCTTTTTTATCATATATTGAGGTATTAAGACATCAATTTAAATATTCATGGGAAAATTAACATTATAATGACCATAAAGGGAAATGGATATTTAATAATTAACTTTGCTCTTGTAGCTTTTAAATGGTTGTCCTTTTGATTTGTGTAGTCAGTTTACTAGCATTGACATGTATAGTTGTTCCTCTGATTTAAGTAGTTAACTTATTAACATGTATAGTTGTTCTTTTGGATTGGGTAGTTAGCCTCCTTGTATTAACATGTACAGTTGTTCTTTTGATTTGTGTAGTTACCGATTTCTGTACGGTACGTACTACCTCATATACCTGTTACCATTAGCTCAGTTTGTCATTCTGCTCTAGACTTCTGTTCAGTGTAGACATTGTGTGCTCTGCTCTTGATATTGAGATAACATACTTACTTTTGAGTTGCATAAATTTAAGTATATTTTTAAATTTGACTTTTTATAATCTAAGGTTGGTGTATTTGCCTGATTTTATTAATAGCTGTATTTGTTTTTATTATCTTTAAATAATGCAGTCTGTTTCTAAGAAGAGTTCTCCAACTAAGGAACCAATTGTTTTTATTGGCGAAGAACAAACTTATAATCGAAAATTTAGACTGTATGGTCTTAGTACTACTTTTAAGTTTACTAAGCCTCCTAAAGGCGTGAGTGAGTTTGACTGGATACGTAAAGGGCTTGATAAAATAGTTGAAAGGGAAAAATCTAAAGCTTCTCCTACAGACTATCTTGGCTTTAAACTAATGTCTATCAATTTGAAAAGTAAGGAACCGGGGTATACTAACATGCGGCTAGCTTCTGAAGTAACTAGTAATGACATTTGGCAGATTTTTGGGGGAATACTTCAAAGTAACTCTGGAAACATTACTTCATCTGATACTTTTAGAGTAGATGTTTCAAGGGTAAATGTTCCTGTTGGTAGTGGTAGAGTAAGACCTGGTCTCTTTAATACTTTTAAGGAAGAGTGTAAGGCAAGGCGTGGTATAGTTGTCATTAATAACAGAGATAACTTATGTCTCCCTAGAGCTTTAGTGGTAGGCAAGGCTTATGCTAAAAATGATCCCCAAATCTATGCTATTCGCTTAGACAAAGGATTGAGGCAGACTTTAAGAGCTAAGAAACTTATGGCTAAGTCTCAAGTTGAAATACCAGAGGGAGGAGCTGGCATCCCTGAATTAGAGAAATTCCAGGCCCATCTTAAAAAGTATAGAATAATAGTTTATAATTATGATAGTAAAGGTAGAGAAGTATATTTTGCCGGTGGAAATGATGATGCAAAATTTAAAATTAACCTATTGTTTCATGATGGTCACTACAATGTCATTACTAATTTAACTGCTGCATTCGTATGTAACTATTTTTGTGAAGCTTGTCATTTTCCCTATGACCATAAGGGTGCGCATAGGTGTACAAATTGTTGTTCTTCCTGTCATTCTATTTCCCCACCTTGTAAGCTTGAACATGGAGGCATAACATGCCGGTTTTGCAAACGCTTTTTTAAGAATGAACGGTGTTTTATAGCTCACCAAGGGCAGATTTGTAAGACTATACAGCTTTGCCAACATTGTAAAAAGCTAGTTTTCCCGACTAAACGTAAAGATGTTCATGTTTGTGGAGAGGTTTATTGTAAGCCATGTGGTGCTTTTAAAGACCCAAAACATCAGTGTTATATACAAGTTGACCGGAGAAGTCCAAAGAACCGAGACTTTCTCTTTATTTTCTTTGATTTGGAAACAAGACAGGATGAGACTTTAGCCTCAGATCCTAGTAAAAATGTCCACAAGGTTAACTTATGTGTGTCTCAACAGTATTGTTTTAAGTGTATCAATGGAGGAGAGTGTGATATTTGCTCAGAGAGACAAAAAGTATTTGAAAAAGACCCTGTTAAGGAGTTTATGAACTATGTAATGACAGTGAGGAAACAGTTTAAACATGTTTGTGTGATTGCTCACAACGGTCAGGGATTTGATTTTCAGTTTATTTTAAAGTATATCATAGAAGAAACCAAGTTTACACCAAACATCACTCCCCGGGGAACAAAATTGATACTAATTGAAGTAGATAACGTAAGGTTTGTTGATTCATTGAGCTACTTTCCTATGTCTCTTTCTGCTCTCCCTAAAGCTTTTGACCTACCTCCCGAGAAAAAGAAGGGCTACTTCCCACACTTGTTCAACACATTGGCAAATCAAAATTATGTGGGTCCTATGCCTGACAAAAAGTACTATTGCCCTGAAACTATGTTTGAGAAAAATCACAATGACTTTGAGAAATGGTATGATGAAAGAGTAGCAGAAAATTATGTGTTTGATTTTAAAAAGGAAATCTTGGAGTATTGTATCTCAGATGTTGAAATCCTGGCTCAAGCCTGTATTAAATTTAGAGCCTTACTTCTTGAACAGTGTAATGTAGACCCATTTCTAGAATCAATCACTATAGCAAGTGCATGTAACTTGGTTTTTCGCCGAAACTTTCTAAAACCAAACACAATTGGCTTGATCCCTAAAAATGGTTATAGACTAACTGACAATCAATCAGCATTGGCTTTACAGTGGCTGACTTGGGAAGAGGAAAAGCGTGGGGTAAAAATTCAACATGCAGGCAGAGGGAGAGAAGTCAAAATTAAGGGGTTGAAAGTCGACGGGTTTGATGGGAAGAATATTTATGAATTTCACGGGTGCTATTGGCATGGGTGTCCAAAATGTTATCCCTACAACAGAGAGGCTCCTTTGAAGGAGGATCCCTCTGATACTTTACATTTGCGTTATGAGAAAACCAAATCTAAAATTGAAAAGCTTGGGGAAGTTGTAGAGATGTGGGAGTGTGACTTTAACAATTTAAAGAAAGAACACAAACTAAATCATTTGGATAAACTTTCTATTCTAAACACTTTACCATTAAATGCTAGAGATGCATTCTTTGGGGGTAGGACAGACAATATAAAATCATATTACAAGTGTAAAGAGGGAGAGACAATCCAGTATGTAGATGTTTGCTCTTTGTACCCATATGTAAATAAATATTGTAAATATCCTGTAGGCCATCCAAAGATTTACATTGGAAATAAAGAATGCTTAGAAAGAGGTCTTGAAGTGGATGGTTTAATGAAATGTAAGATCTTACCTCCTTTCAATCTTTATCATCCTGTACTCCCGGCTAAAATGAATGACAAGTTAATGTTTGTACTATGTAGGACTTGTGAGGAAACTTCAAATCAAGGTGATTGTGTTCATGAGTGTGAGGAGAGAGCTTTAGTGGGTACCTGGACTATGGATGAAATTAGAAAAGCAGTAGAAAAAGGCTATGTAATATTAGACATGTATGAACTGTGGGAGTATCAGATGGTGACTTTTGAGGAAGCAGGGTTGTTTACTGACTTTATAAATAAATTTCTAAAGTTAAAACAAGAGGCATCAGGGTTTCCAGAATGGTGTAAAACTGAAGAAGACAAAGACTTGTATGTTTCCAAGTTCTTAGAGCATGAAGGGATTCAATTGGAAAAGGACAAAATTGCTAAGAATGGGGGCTTGAGATCACTTGCGAAGCTTATGCTGAACAGTTTTTGGGGAAAATTTGGACAAAGAGAGAACATGGAAAAAACTTCACTTGTTAGAAACTCTAAAGATTTATTTGCATTGTGTACTCAGCTTGGAAGTGTAGTTAGATTTATTGAAGCTATTAATGAAGAAGTAGTATTAGTCAACTGGAAAAACTTAGATGAGGCTAGGGAGACATTGAAAACTGTTAATGTTGTAATTGCAGCCTACACTACAGCTCATGCCAGATTGAAATTATATGAATATTTAGAAGCTTTAGGAGACCAGGTCTTATACTATGATACCGACAGTTGTATTTATTACTTCCGGGAAGGTTTGTACAGAGTTCCTACAGGAGATTACTTAGGTGAAATGACTGATGAACTTGTAGAGTATGGCCAAGGTTCATATATAACTGAGTTTGTCTCTGGGGGACCTAAAACCTATGCCTATCTTGTATGGTCTACAAATCAAAATAAGTTAGTGTCTGTTTGTAAAATAAAGGGTTTAACATTGAATTTAAAAACATCTAAATTACTAAACTTTAAGACATTGAAAGATATGGTTCTTAGTGAAGTTCCTCAAATTATAGAAATTCATGAGAGTAGAATCAGGAGAACTAAAGACAAAAATGTTGTAACTACCAATGAAACAAAAATGTTTAAAATTACTGGTTCAAAAAGGAAATTAGTTGATGGATATGATACAGTGCCTTATGGATATAAAAAACAAAGAATACAGTAACATAAACCAGGCATGTACACCACCAAACATAGAGCTCATATACCTCTTAACACATGCTCCAAAATGTTAGTCTGTTTTTAGCTGTGGTACTGAGCGGATGTACTAGAGCTGCTCTGTTGCTATAATAATATACTTGTATTTGCCATGGCAGTCTTTTTGAAATTTTTGTCCAAGACAAAGCTAAAGGAAAACTCTAAATTTTGTTTGACCTGTACAGAATATAAGTTTCAGTTAACAGGTTCAATAGATGTTTTTGAATGGCCTTTGACATTTTCAGAGCAAATAGTATGTCATATAACACAGAATTTGACATCTAAAGCTTTTATACAAATAAAAATCAACCATGGTGATACCTCAGGAAATATTCCATTTTTACAGCTAAACAAACTAACACCGGCAGTTTTTGATTATCATTTTGAAAAAATATTTTCTCAAGTTAAGACGCTATCAGATATTATAACTTTGGAAGTAACTGTTGTTACTGTTCCTAGCTGCTATCTTAGATGAGTGCGGTAACCCTTAAATGTAATGTATAAACATCTTGTTCTCAATACTGAGGTCATTCTGTCTTGGACAGTGCTCCTGAGCAGACGCGTTGACAAGGTATTAACAGTTTAAGTGTCTCCTTAATTGTTTTATAATGTCTGCTAAATATTGTAATCTTAATGAACATTTAGTCTTGGTATTGTTTGATAGTGAAGGTAACCCTTGGTTTAAAGCTATGGATATAGCTAAAGCCTTGGGGCATCTTGAGGTTATACGGGGGATTAAATCTTCTTTAAATGGTAACAGTATAAAGATTTTTAAAGAATTTCCAGAGACCCAAAAACAAGGTATCAAAAAACATGATGGTAGAACCTATTTTGTTGATGAATCTGGATTACTAACTTTGATTTTACGTTCTCCTAATCCTGAAGCAAGAGAGCTGGTAAAAAGACTGTTTCCAAAGAAGTTTTATCTTCCATTTATTGATATTAAAGATTCAAAGTTACCTTAAACAAATCTAATGTATCCCACTGTGTGTGTGTGTGTGTGTGTGTGTGAAGTTAGTAAGGCTTAGTCTTGAAAACTTCTGTTCTGTGGACAGACACCCACATTTTGGCAGGGCTAACCCCTGGTAAGTCCATATGTGGATGGCGGGTTGGCTTAATTGCCGTAGAAAATGATTTCCCGCGTCTGCCACAGACAAGGACTTGATGTCCGGTGTGAATGAAGGTCCCTGGCGTGGTGTAAAAGCCCGTAAACCTGAATGACGTGTGAATGTAGGGCAAAGTTAATAGTTTGGCTCAGAACTTGGCTGGGTCATTCAATTAATATGCCCGGTGGGATATTGTTAGATTTCAAAGATAATGAGTAGCTCTCTTTCTAAGCTTTATTGGGTTTGTAGAATGTAAAATCAATTGTTTGAGTCAAAAAATATAAAAATCCTCTGTTTGTCTAAGTAAATGGAGGGGTTATTAGCCAAAATGAAAGGACATAGTCCAAGTAAATGGCTAAATACCTCATACATAATGAACAGACCAACAGAGGACCAAAAAAAATCTATTAGTGTGAGAGATAGAGCTTATAATTCTATCCTCACCCCAAAGGTTAGACCTACAGGGGATGCTCTGGGTTAACAAAAAGAGTGCGCCGAGGCCCCTACGGCATAGCCATAAAGGCTTACCGTGGTGTGGAAACGTGGGCCCTAAAAATTTGTTGACTTAGAAGTGTTGAGCTAAAGTTATTGTGGGATGGCTTTAGATATTGCTTTTCTGAAAAGAGCACTGAAACGGTGCTCTCTTCAGTGAGCGTTTGCATATGCGTTTGCGTTTGCATGTTTGTTTGCGTTCGCATATGTGTTTGTATGTGTGTTTACGTTTGCGTGATGCGTTTGCTTTGTGTATGCTTTATGTTTTTATTGTGTTTGCTTTACGTATGGTTTATGTATGATTTGTGTATGCTTTATGTATGCTTTGTGTTTGCATTGCGTTTGTATGTGCGTTTGCGTTTGCGTGATGCGTTTGTGTTTGCTTTACGTATGCTTTGCGTGATGCGTTTGTGTATGCTTTATGTTTATTTTTACCTAACTTGACCATGAAAACCTTGTGTATCAGACGGGGTTGAGAGATAATGAAAAATTGTCTATTGTCAGTTTATGATCATGTAAAGGAGAAAAATATCATTCCCCTTTGAACTATCAAATATATTTATTTATTAATGAACCTTACTTGTGTTGTCACTTAATGTTTTCATCTATCCCCAGATGAGTTCGTTTCTGACTCGAACTGAACCAATAGGGTTGCAGTTTTCCGACTTGTTGACTCGTTAGGATCCGAGTTCGTGTAAGTTCGGTAATCTCCGTATGAGTTCGTGTCT
This sequence comes from Flexamia atlantica, assembly GCA_035578135.1. Lineage (NCBI taxonomy): Eukaryota > Metazoa > Arthropoda > Insecta > Hemiptera > Cicadellidae > Flexamia > Flexamia atlantica. The sequence goes on along the minus strand of JAQJVK010000004.1, from coordinate 34,371,449 downwards.
AACTCGGATTATGTCACGACGGCCAACCGGTAGTCATCGTGTTTCATATGGACCGGAAGTAGAGAGCACCGAATCGGTGCTCTCTTTGATTATCGTATATTTTACAGTGTTTGACTGAAATGTTCCCATATATCAATTTTAATTAAAATTCAATAGTCAGCTCAAGTTAGGACTAGACATTTTCAAGTATAAAAGTTAGGTTATGCAATATCAAAGAGCAAAGTAACGCAGGGACGTCTTACCGGCACGAGTAGTAATGCCGCCACTTGAGTTTTAACATGGGCTCTTATGGGGAATAGATTTAACATGGGCTCTTATGGAGATTATATTTAACATTGAGTTTTATGGAGTAATAAATTACTTGAAATGTAACAGTATTGTTAGGTATATAGTGTAATAAATGTGTTTTTATCTTATAATTAATTGTAAATGTTGTGTCTTAAATGATCCTTTATTATAGTACAAAATACCGTCATAGCAATCTCAATTTACCTTTAACCTTCCTACCTACCTTTAATCAAATACCAGCATCTCCGGTGCTCTCTTTGAATATCTAATCTCATACAGTACTTGCTAAAGAACCTGGCTCATATGAGTCTATCTACCAATGGAGTTTTGCCTCTAAGTAGTATAGTATAAAAGAATTTATCTATAATAAATAAATGTTTTAAATAAAATCCAATAGTCAGGTTGAGTTAGGTTAAAAGAGGTCAGGTTGAGTTAGGTTTAAAATAGGTCAGGTTAAGTTAGGTTTGACTGAGACTTGGCACAAAAGGCCTTACAAATGCATGTTAGTGATCGTTATAAGAAAAATCTAGCTAATATAGGTGGGACCCAAATTGGGGCCCACCCCTTATTGCATAATAAAGGCTTAGGTTAGGTTAGGTTAGGTTAGGTTAGGTTAGGTTAGTTTAAAAGAGGTCAGGTTGAGTTAGGTTTAAAATAGGTCAGGTTAAGTTAGGTTTAAAATAGGTCAGGTTAAGTTAGGTTTGACCGAGACTTGGCATTGAAGCCACCAATGAAATATTAATTAGTATTGCTGTTATTGCTGATGCCAAGTCTCGGTCAAACCTAACTTAACCTGACCTATTTTAAACCTAACTTAACCTGACCTATTTTAAACCTAACTCAACCTGACCTCTTTTAAACTAACCTAACCTAACCTAACCTAACCTAACCTAACCTAAGCCTTTATTATGCAATAAGGGGTGGGCCCCAATTTGGGTCCCACCTATATTAGCTAGATTTTTCTTATAACGATCACTAACATGCATTTGTAAGGCCTTTTGTGCCAAGTCTCAGTCAAACCTAACTTAACCTGACCTATTTTAAACCTAACTCAACCTGACCTCTTTTAACCTAACTCAACCTGACTATTGGATTTTATTTAAAACATTTATTTATTATAGATAAATTCTTTTATACTATACTACTTAGAGGCAAAACTCCATTGGTAGATAGACTCATATGAGCCAGGTTCTTTAGCAAGTACTGTATGAGATTAGATATTCAAAGAGAGCACCGGAGATGCTGGTATTTGATTAAAGGTAGGTAGGAAGGTTAAAGGTAAATTGAGATTGCTATGACGGTATTTTGTACTATAATAAAGGATCATTTAAGACACAACATTTACAATTAATTATAAGATAAAAACACATTTATTACACTATATACCTAACAATACTGTTACATTTCAAGTAATTTATTACTCCATAAGACTCAATGTTAAATATAATCTCCATAAGAGCCCATGTTAAATCTATTCCCCATAAGAGCCCATGTTAAAACTCAAGTGGCGGCATTACTACTCGTGCCGGTAAGACGTCCCTGCGTTACTTTGCTCTTTGATATTGCATAACCTAACTTTTATACTTGAAAATGTCTAGTCCTAACTTGAGCTGACTATTGAATTTTAATTAAAATTGATATATGGGAACATTTCAGTCAAACACTGTAAAATATACGATAATCAAAGAGAGCACCGATTCGGTGCTCTCTACTTCCGGTCCATATGAAACACGATGACTACCGGTTGGCCGTCGTGACATAATCCGAGTTAGACACGAACTCATACGGAGATTACCGAACTTACACGAACTCGGATCCTAACGAGTCAACAAGTCGGAAAACTGCAACCCTATTGGTTCAGTTCGAGTCAGAAACGAACTCATCTGGGGATAGATGAAAACATTAAGTGACAACACAAGTAAGGTTCATTAATAAATAAATATATTTGATAGTTCAAAGGGGAATGATATTTTTCTCCTTTACATGATCATAAACTGACAATAGACAATTTTTCATTATCTCTCAACCCCGTCTGATACACAAGGTTTTCATGGTCAAGTTAGGTAAAAATAAACATAAAGCATACACAAACGCATCACGCAAAGCATACGTAAAGCAAACACAAACGCATCACGCAAACGCAAACGCACATACAAACGCAATGCAAACACAAAGCATACATAAAGCATACACAAATCATACATAAACCATACGTAAAGCAAACACAATAAAAACATAAAGCATACACAAAGCAAACGCATCACGCAAACGTAAACACACATACAAACACATATGCGAACGCAAACAAACATGCAAACGCAAACGCATATGCAAACGCTCACTGAAGAGAGCACCGTTTCAGTGCTCTTTTCAGAAAAGCAATATCTAAAGCCATCCCACAATAACTTTAGCTCAACACTTCTAAGTCAACAAATTTTTAGGGCCCACGTTTCCACACCACGGTAAGCCTTTATGGCTATGCCGTAGGGGCCTCGGCGCACTCTTTTTGTTAACCCAGAGCATCCCCTGTAGGTCTAACCTCTGGGGTGAGGATAGAATTATAAGCTCTACCTCTCACACTAATAGATTTTTTTTTGGTCCTCTGTTGGTCTGTTCATTATGTATGAGGTATTTAGCCATTTACTTGGACTATGTCCTTTCATTTTGGCTAATAACCCCTCCATTTACTTAGACAAACAGAGGATTTTTATATTTTTTGACTCAAACAATTGATTTTACATTCTACAAACCCAATAAAGCTTAGAAAGAGAGCTACTCATTATCTTTGAAATCTAACAATATCCCACCGGGCATATTAATTGAATGACCCAGCCAAGTTCTGAGCCAAACTATTAACTTTGCCCTACATTCACACGTCATTCAGGTTTACGGGCTTTTACACCACGCCAGGGACCTTCATTCACACCGGACATCAAGTCCTTGTCTGTGGCAGACGCGGGAAATCATTTTCTACGGCAATTAAGCCAACCCGCCATCCACATATGGACTTACCAGGGGTTAGCCCTGCCAAAATGTGGGTGTCTGTCCACAGAACAGAAGTTTTCAAGACTAAGCCTTACTAACTTCACACACACACACACACACACACACACAGTGGGATACATTAGATTTGTTTAAGGTAACTTTGAATCTTTAATATCAATAAATGGAAGATAAAACTTCTTTGGAAACAGTCTTTTTACCAGCTCTCTTGCTTCAGGATTAGGAGAACGTAAAATCAAAGTTAGTAATCCAGATTCATCAACAAAATAGGTTCTACCATCATGTTTTTTGATACCTTGTTTTTGGGTCTCTGGAAATTCTTTAAAAATCTTTATACTGTTACCATTTAAAGAAGATTTAATCCCCCGTCTAACCTCAAGATGCCCCAAGGCTTTAGCTATATCCATAGCTTTAAACCAAGGGTTACCTTCACTATCAAACAATACCAAGACTAAATGTTCATTAAGATTACAATATTTAGCAGACATTATAAAACAATTAAGGAGACACTTAAACTGTTAATACCTTGTCAACGCGTCTGCTCAGGAGCACTGTCCAAGACAGAATGACCTCAGTATTGAGAACAAGATGTTTATACATTACATTTAAGGGTTACCGCACTCATCTAAGATAGCAGCTAGGAACAGTAACAACAGTTACTTCCAAAGTTATAATATCTGATAGCGTCTTAACTTGAGAAAATATTTTTTCAAAATGATAATCAAAAACTGCCGGTGTTAGTTTGTTTAGCTGTAAAAATGGAATATTTCCTGAGGTATCACCATGGTTGATTTTTATTTGTATAAAAGCTTTAGATGTCAAATTCTGTGTTATATGACATACTATTTGCTCTGAAAATGTCAAAGGCCATTCAAAAACATCTATTGAACCTGTTAACTGAAACTTATATTCTGTACAGGTCAAACAAAATTTAGAGTTTTCCTTTAGCTTTGTCTTGGACAAAAATTTCAAAAAGACTGCCATGGCAAATACAAGTATATTATTATAGCAACAGAGCAGCTCTAGTACATCCGCTCAGTACCACAGCTAAAAACAGACTAACATTTTGGAGCATGTGTTAAGAGGTATATGAGCTCTATGTTTGGTGGTGTACATGCCTGGTTTATGTTACTGTATTCTTTGTTTTTTATATCCATAAGGCACTGTATCATATCCATCAACTAATTTCCTTTTTGAACCAGTAATTTTAAACATTTTTGTTTCATTGGTAGTTACAACATTTTTGTCTTTAGTTCTCCTGATTCTACTCTCATGAATTTCTATAATTTGAGGAACTTCACTAAGAACCATATCTTTCAATGTCTTAAAGTTTAGTAATTTAGATGTTTTTAAATTCAATGTTAAACCCTTTATTTTACAAACAGACACTAACTTATTTTGATTTGTAGACCATACAAGATAGGCATAGGTTTTAGGTCCCCCAGAGACAAACTCAGTTATATATGAACCTTGGCCATACTCTACAAGTTCATCAGTCATTTCACCTAAGTAATCTCCTGTAGGAACTCTGTACAAACCTTCCCGGAAGTAATAAATACAACTGTCGGTATCATAGTATAAGACCTGGTCTCCTAAAGCTTCTAAATATTCATATAATTTCAATCTGGCATGAGCTGTAGTGTAGGCTGCAATTACAACATTAACAGTTTTCAATGTCTCCCTAGCCTCATCTAAGTTTTTCCAGTTGACTAATACTACTTCTTCATTAATAGCTTCAATAAATCTAACTACACTTCCAAGCTGAGTACACAATGCAAATAAATCTTTAAAGTTTCTAACAAGTGAAGTTTTTTCCATGTTCTCTCTTTGTCCAAATTTTCCCCAAAAACTGTTCAGCATAAGCTTCGCAAGTGATCTCAAGCCCCCATTCTTAGCAATTTTGTCCTTTTCCAATTGAATCCCTTCATGCTCTAAGAACTTGGAAACATACAAGTCTTTGTCTTCTTCAGTTTTACACCATTCTGGAAACCCTGATGCCTCTTGTTTTAACTTTAGAAATTTATTTATAAAGTCAGTAAACAACCCTGCTTCCTCAAAAGTCACCATCTGATACTCCCACAGTTCATACATGTCTAATATTACATAGCCTTTTTCTACTGCTTTTCTAATTTCATCCATAGTCCAGGTACCCACTAAAGCTCTCTCCTCACACTCATGAACACAATCACCTTGATTTGAAGTTTCCTCACAAGTCCTACATAGTACAAACATTAACTTGTCATTCATTTTAGCCGGGAGTACAGGATGATAAAGATTGAAAGGAGGTAAGATCTTACATTTCATTAAACCATCCACTTCAAGACCTCTTTCTAAGCATTCTTTATTTCCAATGTAAATCTTTGGATGGCCTACAGGATATTTACAATATTTATTTACATATGGGTACAAAGAGCAAACATCTACATACTGGATTGTCTCTCCCTCTTTACACTTGTAATATGATTTTATATTGTCTGTCCTACCCCCAAAGAATGCATCTCTAGCATTTAATGGTAAAGTGTTTAGAATAGAAAGTTTATCCAAATGATTTAGTTTGTGTTCTTTCTTTAAATTGTTAAAGTCACACTCCCACATCTCTACAACTTCCCCAAGCTTTTCAATTTTAGATTTGGTTTTCTCATAACGCAAATGTAAAGTATCAGAGGGATCCTCCTTCAAAGGAGCCTCTCTGTTGTAGGGATAACATTTTGGACACCCATGCCAATAGCACCCGTGAAATTCATAAATATTCTTCCCATCAAACCCGTCGACTTTCAACCCCTTAATTTTGACTTCTCTCCCTCTGCCTGCATGTTGAATTTTTACCCCACGCTTTTCCTCTTCCCAAGTCAGCCACTGTAAAGCCAATGCTGATTGATTGTCAGTTAGTCTATAACCATTTTTAGGGATCAAGCCAATTGTGTTTGGTTTTAGAAAGTTTCGGCGAAAAACCAAGTTACATGCACTTGCTATAGTGATTGATTCTAGAAATGGGTCTACATTACACTGTTCAAGAAGTAAGGCTCTAAATTTAATACAGGCTTGAGCCAGGATTTCAACATCTGAGATACAATACTCCAAGATTTCCTTTTTAAAATCAAACACATAATTTTCTGCTACTCTTTCATCATACCATTTCTCAAAGTCATTGTGATTTTTCTCAAACATAGTTTCAGGGCAATAGTACTTTTTGTCAGGCATAGGACCCACATAATTTTGATTTGCCAATGTGTTGAACAAGTGTGGGAAGTAGCCCTTCTTTTTCTCGGGAGGTAGGTCAAAAGCTTTAGGGAGAGCAGAAAGAGACATAGGAAAGTAGCTCAATGAATCAACAAACCTTACGTTATCTACTTCAATTAGTATCAATTTTGTTCCCCGGGGAGTGATGTTTGGTGTAAACTTGGTTTCTTCTATGATATACTTTAAAATAAACTGAAAATCAAATCCCTGACCGTTGTGAGCAATCACACAAACATGTTTAAACTGTTTCCTCACTGTCATTACATAGTTCATAAACTCCTTAACAGGGTCTTTTTCAAATACTTTTTGTCTCTCTGAGCAAATTTCACACTCTCCTCCATTGATACACTTAAAACAATACTGTTGAGACACACATAAGTTAACCTTGTGGACATTTTTACTAGGATCTGAGGCTAAAGTCTCATCCTGTCTTGTTTCCAAATCAAAGAAAATAAAGAGAAAGTCTCGGTTCTTTGGACTTCTCCGGTCAACTTGTATATAACACTGATGTTTTGGGTCTTTAAAAGCACCACATGGCTTACAATAAACCTCTCCACAAACATGAACATCTTTACGTTTAGTCGGGAAAACTAGCTTTTTACAATGTTGGCAAAGCTGTATAGTCTTACAAATCTGCCCTTGGTGAGCTATAAAACACCGTTCATTCTTAAAAAAGCGTTTGCAAAACCGGCATGTTATGCCTCCATGTTCAAGCTTACAAGGTGGGGAAATAGAATGACAGGAAGAACAACAATTTGTACACCTATGCGCACCCTTATGGTCATAGGGAAAATGACAAGCTTCACAAAAATAGTTACATACGAATGCAGCAGTTAAATTAGTAATGACATTGTAGTGACCATCATGAAACAATAGGTTAATTTTAAATTTTGCATCATCATTTCCACCGGCAAAATATACTTCTCTACCTTTACTATCATAATTATAAACTATTATTCTATACTTTTTAAGATGGGCCTGGAATTTCTCTAATTCAGGGATGCCAGCTCCTCCCTCTGGTATTTCAACTTGAGACTTAGCCATAAGTTTCTTAGCTCTTAAAGTCTGCCTCAATCCTTTGTCTAAGCGAATAGCATAGATTTGGGGATCATTTTTAGCATAAGCCTTGCCTACCACTAAAGCTCTAGGGAGACATAAGTTATCTCTGTTATTAATGACAACTATACCACGCCTTGCCTTACACTCTTCCTTAAAAGTATTAAAGAGACCAGGTCTTACTCTACCACTACCAACAGGAACATTTACCCTTGAAACATCTACTCTAAAAGTATCAGATGAAGTAATGTTTCCAGAGTTACTTTGAAGTATTCCCCCAAAAATCTGCCAAATGTCATTACTAGTTACTTCAGAAGCTAGCCGCATGTTAGTATACCCCGGTTCCTTACTTTTCAAATTGATAGACATTAGTTTAAAGCCAAGATAGTCTGTAGGAGAAGCTTTAGATTTTTCCCTTTCAACTATTTTATCAAGCCCTTTACGTATCCAGTCAAACTCACTCACGCCTTTAGGAGGCTTAGTAAACTTAAAAGTAGTACTAAGACCATACAGTCTAAATTTTCGATTATAAGTTTGTTCTTCGCCAATAAAAACAATTGGTTCCTTAGTTGGAGAACTCTTCTTAGAAACAGACTGCATTATTTAAAGATAATAAAAACAAATACAGCTATTAATAAAATCAGGCAAATACACCAACCTTAGATTATAAAAAGTCAAATTTAAAAATATACTTAAATTTATGCAACTCAAAAGTAAGTATGTTATCTCAATATCAAGAGCAGAGCACACAATGTCTACACTGAACAGAAGTCTAGAGCAGAATGACAAACTGAGCTAATGGTAACAGGTATATGAGGTAGTACGTACCGTACAGAAATCGGTAACTACACAAATCAAAAGAACAACTGTACATGTTAATACAAGGAGGCTAACTACCCAATCCAAAAGAACAACTATACATGTTAATAAGTTAACTACTTAAATCAGAGGAACAACTATACATGTCAATGCTAGTAAACTGACTACACAAATCAAAAGGACAACCATTTAAAAGCTACAAGAGCAAAGTTAATTATTAAATATCCATTTCCCTTTATGGTCATTATAATGTTAATTTTCCCATGAATATTTAAATTGATGTCTTAATACCTCAATATATGATAAAAAAGGTACAGACTAAGGTAGCAAAGACTCAAATATACCCATATACAAGTTTTAAATAAAATTCAATAATTAGTTTCTGAGATATAGTGTTTTATTTTTTGCCCCTTCAATTTCTGTGATGCAACCCGCATCACCCAGTTTAAGCCTTAGCAAAAGTTGACATGTACCTATACATCAAGTTACATTAATATCCATCACCTACTTCTTAAGATATTAAATTTTTAAACATAGCGCCTTCAATTCTCTAGATACTCACCCGCACTATAGGGTTTAAGTATGATTTAAATTGTAGCAGAAGTTAACAAGTATCCACATACCAAGTTTCATTAAATTCGGTCAAGTAGTTCCTGAGTTATTAAATTTTAAGTTTTTACATGATAATTGCCCCTTCATTTTTCAAGATGCAACCCGCAACATCCTAGTTAAGACCTGTCATATGTGTCAGTACCGCCTGGGGGGCACCTACACTACGTAGTAGGTGATTTTTGGCCTCAAAAATGACGTAGGACCAACCGTTTTCGAGATATCGACGATTTTAGGTATTTTTAGCCATATTTGAGAAGAAAAAGAAGAAAAAGAGGGGTGGGTGGAGTAAGAGGGGGGTGTAAGTTTTTGGAAAAGGTAGAAGAAGTACCTAAATACCGCATTTTAGCTACACCCATTCCAGAGTTATTTAATTTTAAGTAGAATTTCATATAATATTACAAAGGACTAATGTAACATACCCAGCATATCATATAGTATACACATGTCTTTTAATACTCTATGTGATTAACTACACTTTAGGGGAATAATGTGACATAACATATAGTGTTATAAATATTAATGTTTTCACTGTCTACAGTTGCCAACACTGGTACAGGGGGGCGGGGGACGGGGGACAATGACGACATACTTCCCGTATGTCTTTTCAAGAACAAATAGCTTATCGGTCAACCATAAACCACCAAACAGGATACCATACTTCCTGTCGATAACTAGTGAGTCAGTCTTAAACGCAATGTGGTGTTTAGTGCAGTGTTGTTCGCTCGCTTGTTCTCGCCACCACCACCGCCACGGTAGCATGACATAGGAAGTACGTATGCAAATACGTATGTAATAGAGGTAGCGTGACGTAATGTTATAGCACTCTATGTACTGTGAGGAGGTTATACTCTATGGGTATAGGTTATGTATTTTGGCGGGAAACAAAAGTAAGGTTATGTATTTTAGCGGGAACCGAAAGTGAGGTTATGTCCACCCATAAACCATTATAATATACCGTTATACATATATAAATGTATAATATATGGTAGCGTGACGTAGTATGTATGTATGTAAAAACGTATGTAATAGGGGTAGCGTGACGTAGTATGTTATATGGACTATATACCTGTTATAGTATATGCATTTTACTCTATGCTGTTGGCAACACTGTTTGGCGGGCTTTTTTCCGTTTTTCCCGCGCTTTTTTTCCGTTTTGGCGCGCTTTTTTTTTTAAACAGCTGATTTTCAAGGTCAAATTTCTGCCAAGTCGCTGCCTACCCTACTTGTTCTCATTAGCACTTGTTGGATCCAATAACAAAAATATATCACTCATTATAATCAATCTACTTTACTATAAAACAAATAACAAAAATAATTTAGTGGTTTTAAAATATACAGGCAATAACCAGGAAAATTTTACCTCAAGTAGTAATAATCATATATTTAATTTTGTAAGGCAATTGTTTGCATCCAAATTGCAGACATCTGGCAAGTCATAGAAAGATGGGAGAGAGCTCAAATTAAAAGTCTCAATTCCATGATAGCGGAAAAAATACTGAAATTGCTTGCAATTCACCGGAAAACAAGTAAATAATGTAAAATATCTACCATTTAAAAAGCATTGGGATCTATGAAAGGTCTGCTTTCTTTACATAAAACATGAGATGCTGATACTTAATTGAAGGTAGGTATGAAGGTTAAAGGTAAATTGAGATTGCTATGAAGGTATTTTGTACAAGGATCATTTGAATGTTCCCTCACTAGGGGTTTTAAACCCAGTAGTTTGCTGTTAAGTACCTCACTAGACACAACAACTCAACATTTACAATTGATTATAAGATAAAAACACATTTATTACACTATATACCTAACAATACTGTTACAATTTCAAGTAATTTATTACTCCATAAGACTCAATGTTAAATATACTCTCCATAAGAGCCCATGTTAAATCTATTCTCCATAAGAGCCCATGTTAAATCTATTCCCCATAAGAGCCCATGTTAGAACTCAAGTGCTGTCCTTTCTACTGTTATCAGCACGCTAAGTAATGACAACAATGGGTACTTAGTGCCTGTAAACAAAACTTTGTAATGAGCTGCTTCATATGGTATGTGTTTCATTGGTTTGTGATCATCAATAGAGTAACACTGGAACCAAAAGTGTAACATTATTTTTGGGACACTGTATTAGCTTTTTCAAAAATTATTAATGATATGACCGTACGAAAAAGCATAAACTACTATGAAAAAGCATAAAATGATCTTATGACGGAGCATTTAACTACCGGAGTATTTCAATCGCTTTCTCAAGATGTGAAAATTTGTTTGATTAATTTTGATAGTAAAAACTATTGTTTGATCATGTAAAAATGTAAATAAGCGATTTATGTAATGAAAGGAAAATACTACTATACATAAAAAAGAAAAATGTTAAGCATGATGCAATCACAGTATGAGGGTTGATTATATCCCAATGGACCTAATGACGGGACTCTGAACCCAACAATTATTCGGTTTAGTTTTTCCCAACATAACATCGGTTAGATTGTGCTATGACATTTCACCCTTTGAATTGATTCAAACAATAAAAAATTGATTTGATCCAAAGTTTTATTTGCTTAGCTGATTTAGGGAACCACATTTGAATAAAAACAGTAAAACGAACCACATGATTAACAATAATGGACTTACCGAAAAAAAATTACAATTTAATCTTCTCACTATTTTCAATGAAATGAATCAATTACGAGTATCATGCATGCTCTTACATGATTACAGTATATAAACATGCACACGTTTTTCAAATAGATTCTAAATGCAATGCAATTCAGTTTCATTAAAAAGTATTACTCATTCTTTAGAAACTGTTAAAATAACAAGTTTAAAAAAAACAAATTATTTGAAATATCCTAAAATATATTTAATCATTTTCTAGTAAGTATTCAATGGTTATTCATGTTTCTACATCAAGGGATTAAGGTTTCTATAGGGAGGGTTATGAAAGAATAATAAATTATATGTCAAAGAAGATCTCGCTGTTTTACATCAGTCATAACCACGATTTATTGTACTGTCATATGTACAGTTTGATTGATTTGTATCAGTTGATTCAGTTACAAATAGTTCGAAAATTAACAAATTATATTTCTAAGGCTTTTAATTAGTTTGGTTAACGTATTAGGTAAGGTTTTTATACTTTTAAAATATCAAGCAAAGCCAAACCAGGATTAGTAATTTTATTTGATTTAAATTACTATTATTTCTATATCTAATATGCTGTTTATAAAGTCCTAACATTCAGCAGTCAAAAAAGATTAATCCAAGTCCTAATTACACTAAAAGAAACCAAATTTTATGTGAAAGCAATAAGTGATAATAATGGTATAGTCTATCTAACAAATCAAGTTAAAAACATTATTTCCAATTAAATTTATAACAGAGAACATTTTAAGGCCTGCACAATAAGTGATGTAATTTTAAAGGTTACTGAAGATATTTTGTCAATATAACAATTGTCCAGTAATTCAGAATGATATGAATACAAGTCATAAGAGAGTGACTCAATAATGATGCAACAAAAACGTGGAACAATAGTTGAGTGTGTATTACACAGTAAAGTGCAAGGGTCTAAGAAAAAAGAAAAATGTCCTGGAGACAGTTAACTTTACTACCGTAACATACAACAAAATTTACCCCAACCCTGGCGAATAAATATGTAACATGTACAATCATTACTATACTAAATCAACACGAAAAACACTATTGTAGCAAGCAAAAGTTTATAGTATTGTATTTGTCAAAACCTCAAAATCTTAACTTTCGCGAAGCATCAGCTGATCCGGTTATGCTATTGTTTCCTGCCTGCTACCAATAAGCCATTAGCATCTGTAATCCATTGAGCAACAGCATATTTCTATGACAGCGTTAAAATTCGAAGGCACTTGATTTTGAATTATATATTTCAATTTTCTTACTTTTATTATATCTCGTTGACAGAAAAAGTAACCACTTAACACCCCTTGGGAGACAAAGAATTATTTTACTGAGTAAGGTTCAAGGAGTAAAATGTGTCTAAACACATTTCAGGCGCGGGAAAAACTGTTTTCTTCGTTTGTTTGTTAATGAGCTGTTAAGTACAGTTTTGGAAAAAATCTCATGTGGAGCGGTTGAGATAGAATGTAGGCTGGTGAGATGATAAATGATAGCAATTACACCTCCCTTACTCATGGTGCACATTAAGGAGGGGAGGAGGGGTCTTTGTGTGTAATCAACATCACTTGTAACTGTTGCAATTCAACGCTGAGGTGGGATAATTAGTCCGTAAATTCGTATATTTACTTTTATAAAATGTCCCCGTTACAGAAAAACTGCATATGTCGAAAAATATCTGTTTCGTTTTGGTAATCCTTGTGTTCTAGACGTAGTTTCACCTTCTTTTATGAAGACATATTCGGTTGACAGCCAATGATATATTGATTTATCTTCATTGAAGAACGTCATGATCCATACAAACATATAAAGTATATTCAAAATTATTTCCAACATTTTTCATGCCATCCTTGATTGTCTCTCGGTGATGCTTTCATAAAAGAAGGCAAACGTTGCGTCTGCAGCACAAGAATTGCCAAAGAAACAGGCATTGACACAGTTTTATATTACTGCACATAATTAAGAGGCTGAAAAATATTAGTTTATTAAAATTATGGTTTTTTTTAACATCCTCAGTAAAGTCACGGAGTTTCCCTAAATTCCCATTTCACTCTCCTACGAATAAAATAATTTGAATCTTTAAGATTCTTGGCAAAGTTATTTAAAGGTTATTTCATAGCGTGATTCTTACAGCAGTTTGTTAGAAATTTACACAATATTACATTTAAATGAAATAACATGCTTAGGAAGGAACGCCAGCGTGGCGGCAAAATTAATTGTTTCCTAAAACATTTAGCCTAAAAACAACCTTTCACCACACTGGGACGAAATCACCTATTTTACAAACGTCAAACGCGGACCGAAACACACTGTTTGCCGCCATTAGACCGAAAACGTTTGGGGTCCTAGCGCTGAAAGTCAGCTGATCGTTTATTTGCTTGAAACAACGTCAGGACATCACGTACTTATACGCATTCAAGTCAGGATACTTGGGATCATATGATTTTTATAGCTGTGTTTTGTTTTCAAGTGAGTCAAATAATAATAAGTTTTTTAATATTATTTAGGGTATCTTTTGTTGTGTAGTGTGGTGAAAAATAGCGTTCGCACCTCGGCCGAAAGGGTTTTGCAGCTCTCGATCGTTTCAAATTCTCGACTTCGTCTCGAATTTTAAAAACGATCTCGAGCCTGCAAAACCTCATTTTCGGCCCTTGTAGCGAAATATACTATTTCAAAGTGGGAGTTAGTTTACCCGGTTATTTAACTCCTATATAAATTAATTCGGATACATTACTATAAGATATTAAGAAAATATTTCTTTCTGGTGTATTGAAATTTCTAGCTCTGAGGACAAGAAAATGAAAAAATAACAGATTTCAGGTCGAAAATTCTATTTATTATTAATATAGTATATGTTTAATATAAGTTTCTGTATAATATTAATGTCATTATACGTGTTCAAATGTAGTTGTGATGTAATTTGTATAATGTTTCTTAAAGGTATACATTTTGTATTTAAATAACTGCGCCCATATATTTTTTAATTCTATAATATAATTGGCAAAAAACCTTGTTGTACAAATTGTGTAGGAAATTCATCTTTAATTCTTTATTATTCTTTGGTTTATTTTTTTGTTTATCTTGTTCATCTCCCTACAACCACTGCAGTATTTAATGAATCCAAAAGAGGTAAAAAATTTCTTATTAGGTATGTAAAAAAATCTGTATAACTATTTTTATTTGTACTTGTTATGAGTTAACACTTATAACGCATACATCCTTCATTCATTGCGTTTCACTTAGTAAAATAAAGTGTTTTTATTGTTTTATCGTTTCATTTGTTACTAATACTAATACGATTGAAGACTAATAATATCATTAGAATTTCTTTAACCCGTAAAAAACCTTTGTAGAAAAGGGGTTTCTGTAAATTATTAAGGTTCTTGATTGAAGGTCCGCAGTGCCTCGCCTCGCAAGACGCTGCGGCCAGCTGTTATCGCGTGATTCTGGACCATGTTTCATCCGCAACGCAGAAGGGGGGAGTAATGCTATTTTGGTGAATTTTAAATTATACATATACCTATAACTCTAAATTTTGGGGTAGAATAGATAAAAAAAACTAATAAACTATGTAAAAGTTTTACAAATCATCATCTTTTTCTAATTAATAAAAACTCATCGTATAATGCAATCCAATTTTATCTGAGCATTAGATAGTAAGTTTTTCATTGATTATACTATAGCAAATCCTGGTAGCCAATAAAAACAATAAATCTTTTTCTATTCATTCTCTAAATCTTAACATCTAAGTGGCTAACATCAATCACCAATAAACATATACAATAATAATATTTAGCCTATCTTGGATTACATTAAAATCGGTTTTAGCACATGGTTACCTTTTGTTAATTAATAACAATAATCAAGTTTAAGAGTGATTTGATGTTGCAGTATAATACTATTCACAGATGACCCCATCTCTCATAACGGAGCATGCCCGGGTTGAAGATTTGCATGTAAACCGTCTAAACTCAGTAAGTGAAATGTCAATCTTCTGTTTACATAATCCAGAGTAGAGTACACACCTCGCTCTCACTGATACGGGCTACTGTCTCATGAAATGACTTGTGCACAGAAATGTTTGTGAATAATAATGCAAATAAGAGAGTGGTTGCTAAATTTAATCTTTAACGTCTTAAAGCCAATCAGAATCATAATTAGCTACGTATTTTTGTGTCAATTTTTATGTCAATTTTCTGTTTTACATAAAACAGAAAATTACATGCTTTTATCATCGTGACTTACTTACTTTTGCTGCATCGTGAAATTATAGGTAAATATATAGACTTATAAATTTCAGAATCTTTTTTGATACTACTATGCTATTGCTTATTTTCACACCAAGGTCGTGAACTCAACATATAACTGCACTCAATCAAAAGTGCCAATTTTTACCATATGTTGAAATATACCATTATTACCGAAATTTAATGCAGCATTTTTGTCCAAACAAACTGGCATTCAATAAATCTATGTGATGGAATAGGTTAACAAAATTGTAGTTTTTGTTTTATTTTTAATTCAGACATAAACTATTTATTATAGATTAAATACTAGTGCATGATTTCTCTGACCATGACCTACTCATAAAATATTCTGTCAAACTAAATACACGCCGGTTTGAAAGAGTATAGTTGAACTGTGGCGTTAGAATGTAGGCCGATTATTCCCTGCTCCTTTCGCCAAACAATATATCAGTGGTGAATCTTGGCTCATTTATGGCTTCATTGCTCCAACCTTACCTTTGTTTTAATGCAAAGTTGGACATATAGAAGTTCGCAGTAATTTATAAAAATCCTTTTTTAATGGTTTAAAAAAATGATTTGTAATACGTAGAGAATTACAAATTTAAAAGTTTTCGTTTAAACTAATTGTTAAGCTAAGCAAACATTTTATGTTTATTTTCTTTCTTTCGTTATCACTTATATTATTCACACAACTATTTTATTTCTCTAAAAAATTTTAAGTTAGCATTTCATTGAAATTTTAACGAAAATAACGTAGGCCCTGAAAACCAAAAATCAGTTGGTAAAAATAATTTTTTCATCACTCTGTATACGAATATTTTCCGTTACCGTACAGCTGAGATCTACGAAAACTCTCGATTTCCTTACTTCAAAACAAATAATGATCAGATGCTTTTTCGGGACCCAAACATTTCATTCCCGTACCCAAACAAACCATTTCCGTACCAAAACAAAATTTTGCCGTACCCAAACAAACGGTTTTCCTATTTTGACAGTTCAACCAGCTGATTTTAAACTAAATATAGCCTAGTCAGTTCAGCCGTATTGTGTTTACTTATAGAAAAATGATTTAATTATGAAATGTTATGTTATGTTATGATTTTTTATAAGTTTGGTTACTTGTTTGCATTGTGATGAAAAGTATTGTTCACAACTCGTCACAAAAGTCCCATTCTGGGCTACTTTCGTGACTAGTATTGAAATATACTATTATCTCACAAAATACTTAAAATATCCCAAAAACACATTTATACTTTCATGAAATATTTTTACTTATTCATTGTTGTTTGCCTCCAGAACTGTTAATTGACTATTAAAATATGGTTTACAACGTACCTTCAGTCAACAGTTCTCAGGCCGGAGACACACACGGCGTTTTTTAACGCCGGCGCCGCGGTAAAAATGCCACTCGCCCGTAGTGCATTGATTTAAATGGACGCGTACACACGGGGCGGAAGAAATAACGCGCGAGAATATCGCCGCTATCGGTAGTTTTGACGCCGCTCGAAAGCGGTTTTTTTTCGCTTTGTCATTAAAGTGGCGTATGCAATTAAATGGGAGCGTACACATTTGGCGGATTTTTTTACCGCCGCCATGGTCAAACGGCAAGACACTCTAAACATTGTACCGTGTTCATGACGTCAGGAGTTCTGTGATCAGCATATGGTAAAATGCATTTGGTAAACACCCATAGTCGTCCCTTGAAATTAAAATCATTGGCGATATTTTTTCCGTGGGGTTTTTTTACCACCACGATTTCGCCGATTTCATCGGCGGCGGCGGCGGAAAGATTATAGCACGATAAAAAAACCCTTGTGTTTCTCCGGCCTAATCATGTAGAATTTCCTACATATGTTTCGAAACTACCGTTTCATCGTCTGGGAATGATCCAAAATTGTCTTAACATAAAGTTGTCAAATGACTTAAATAATTCAAAAAAAAGTTTTAAAATTCACAAGACACAGATAACACCTAATAAACATTGAGAATTTGTGCTGACCAGCAATATACACCGACTCATGAGTGTAATGTGGATTTTAAAAATGTTTTTTAAATTATTTAAGTCATTTGTGAATTTTATGTTATGACAATTTTGGTTCAAAATTGTCAATAACCTATTATTGTTACAAAAATCAAAACGTTTCCTAAAACGTTTTGATTTTTGTATGTGTTTTGATTATTCACATGAGTGTTTCAAACATGATTTATGCACAACACGTTACATTTGCATAGCTCAACTGCAGTAGGCGATCCATTTCCTGATCCGGTCTTTCCTTTCCATTTCCTACTGACTTTTCACAACTTCACAGGATCGCAAACGTCCTATGTTGGTGTAAGTAGTGTTAAAACTTATTTAAAAAATTAAATTTAGATGATATTTTTGCCTTTGTAACAAAAACCATTCATTTCCTTCCCGTTCTTCGCAAGTTGTGACTTAAAAATGGTCATCTCTTCTAAGGTGGAGATTACCATTTTGATATTTTGAGCTCCTAAAATAAATATTCAGAAAAATATTTTCTTTGTTTCTTTAGCTAAATATAAGCATGTAACATTTAAGAAAATCAAAGAATATAGAGATGGTAATATAAAACTTTCCATGGCAGGGACTTCAGCATTGGAACTGCGAATTGCTAATAGAATATGAAAGTACAGTGAAAAAGAGACAGAAAGGATGCTCCGCCTACTTCTCATCTCACCCGTCAACCAATAATCCTATAATGTGAAAGGCGGCGGCAGGTGAGTGACACATCTCACCATATATCTAAAAAATATTATCTTAGTTCACTTCGTAATTCAGTTTAGGTATATCTGATAACAAAAAATGTATCTTCTAAATGTTCTGTCAAATATCAGAACCCTCTCACGTATCATCGCATTGACCAGAACCTTAAAATAAGTTAATATTTATTTCAAATACTCTCAGGGTGGGTATTTGACCCAGAACCTTAAAATTTTGCATGGATTTTTATTTCAGGATATGAGCATTTGCTAAAAAAAAGGGGACTTCAAGGTGGATCTCTTCCTTCAAGGTGGTTTTGGGAGGGAGGGGGGTTGAAATATGGGAGGAATGGTACTATACCTATTTCATAATTATCCTGAAGATCCAAACGAGTGATCCTATCAGTTAAAAAATTAAGTGCATTTTTAAATGTAATACTATTTATATCTATATCAGTTAAGGAGTTATTTTGTAAAACATTTTAATTCAGGTGGTCAGAGGGCATTTCGTAGCCAACCAGAGTTACATCCAGAATTTTTGCCCGCGCTGACTACGAATACTTACGGTCATGAGATGATAAGGACTACGTATACTTATTATGAACATATACGAGTAGGTAATAAACAGGACTAAATGTTAAGTGGCATAAGTATCCAAGTGTATGCCTTAAAATATAATAAAAAAACTCATAATCAAACCAAGTGAACTTTGAATATGGTCAAACTATTCATTACGTCCTTAAGTGTATATGTTATATAAAAGTACAATTCAACAAAAAATACATGGATTGGGTGGTAAAACACCGAAACAGCAAGTATAATACATACGTTCTGTATACAAGGTTTATAATTGTTATTGATGAGAAAGTATTCCAAATGAAATTAAAATCAATTTAGTTAGATGGAAAATATTTTTTCAATTCTTGGGCAAGTATTACTATTCACATAGCTGCTAATTTGGCTTATAACATAATTCAAATTGTATTGTATGAGAAAATTATCTAAAAATCACTAACCATTTCCTGAATTGAATACCACGCAGGTTATTTGATACTATCAGGTTGCAAATATTGAGTTACATTTCAGCATGACGTGATGGAAATATAATTTACATAATCAAAGGCAATACTAATTTGTAATTTCCCTCGATGATTCAAACATTTCCTTTTGATAATAAAATTCGTTTTATTTGCTTCACAGTTTCACCTGGGGAATATAAATAACAAAACCTAATATAAAAATCTAAAATGAGAGACGTACGAGTATGATGATCCTGCTATATTTTCTAATACTGTATTTTAATCATGTCAACTTTTTAAAATTACGAGTACGCAAGGATTACAGTTGTAGTTCTTATTGAAGCAGTTATTAAAATGGCAAAAAGGTGATAAAAGCATCCCAGCCTGCAAATAAAACACTTGTTCAATCAAGAAGAGGGACAGAACATGTCGTCTCGCTGTATTTTATATTCATCGTATTTTCAGTTTTATTTTTATAGATCTGCGCGTTGATACGGTACTATAGTTTTCATTATAAAATTATTCTAACTATGTGTGAATATTGTAATTAAAAGTGAACCCTGCATTTTTTTATTACGAACTGATTAAATGATGAGTTTTAATTTTGATTAATTAAATGTTAATTATTTTGCTGTCTATGATTCAAAAAAGGTATATTTTCTGTACAGATATACTACAGATTGACGGGGGGGGGGGATATTTAAAACATGATATACATTTCTAACTGCTGTTACTTACTGATATTTTTCTGGCAAAGTGTATACAAGTACGAGCCTCGAGTGTATATATTCTACTTTTGAATCGTGCTAATATAAAAAAAAACTTATAACTATTTTAATATGATACTAGAAATCCTATTAATATATAACTATGATACTATTAATACTAGTAATGATAAACTTACTATGATGATGAAAATTTTTATTTCAAAATAGCAGGTTTTACTGTAATTTTTTTGGATAAGAGAAAATAATTATCTTTGAAGTACACAACTTTGAAAAAATTGTTTTATTTCATTTTACTCATTTTAAAATTTTGATTTATAAATAAGTCTGATTTGTCCAAATTAACAACCAAATCAGATAAAAAAAGTAGTTTAAAACATTTTTTATCAAACCAGTATGACACATTCTTGATCAAAGTAAGAACTTTTTTTATTAAAGCATTCTATAACTATTGACTCTTGCAGTTCCTTTCACTCTAGACTTTGATATTAGATGAGTCTGGAATATTGCGTACTTTGATACATACCGGGCCTGATTTGTTTATTTTAAAAAAAATTGTTTTTTAATGATATAGCACTTTAAAAAATGTGAATTATTCCCATAATATGACATATTCTTATTGAATTTCGGTAAAATTTCTAATTTATTTATTTTAATTTGCGCTTTTTAGAATTAGATATGTGTATATACATTGACCTACTTATACATACACAGAGAAACCTTTTTGGACATACTTTACAATTTATTTAAAATTTTAAATGTACGATACGATTAAGTGCTCCTTATTTAAAATATTATGTGTACTATTTATAGGTAAGTAAAAATAATATATAGTATTCCTTATTTATTACGATAAAAATAGAGTTATTGAATGAGTACTTAAATGATTGAGCAGCTGGCTTCAAAAACTAAGATTTTATCTATGTGTGGAAAGCAAACTACTTACCGCTAATATCACAGGCGCTACTTGTAGCATCAAGTAACATTTACATCAGGCTAATACACATACTTGTAGCCTGCATACTACCATAATTTTTTGATCCCTCAACAACCTAATTTACATTCAAATAATAAATATGTAGAAGAAAATCAAACGCCCTCTTCGTAACAACCTCGAAAGGTACTAGACCAATATACCTTCGGTTTTATCTTTCTAGGAGACAGGGCTTAAATCCAACCTTTGCATAATATACTCAGGAACTTAGGTTTTTTAAGTTTTTAACAAAACAAAATTTATCCAATCACTCACTCACCCTGTCTCGTAAAAAACATATATTACCATTTTAATATTATATAGTTATGCTAAAGCGATGATGTCGATTTTTGGTTTAAAATTCATTGTTAACTATGGTGAGTTTATTTTTTAATTTTTATTTAAGCAGACATTTGTTTTCACTGATTGACAGAAAAAAAGTTTCAAATCTCTGGAATCTGGCCCCGTCTTCAGGTTGAAAGGAAGAAGATACATAACATGAACCCAGAGGGACCTGGACAAAAGCAAAGTTCAAACAGAGAACTGTGAAAATTAATAGACACTATTGCTAAGAATTATGCAAAAATACAAGAAGACGCAGTCCCGCAGTTTCACCGAACAGAACAGAACTCGGCCACAGCCAATCAGATCTGAGAAGAGACTGGCTTCAGGAAGAGGAAATAGTGGTGACCATAGCCAATCTAACCTATCGCCAGTCCTGACACTTTTTTTTAACTAGTTTTGACTTATCGGTAAAGGCAAATGTCCGCAAAAACAAAATGACGTTAGATTTATTCTGATGGCACATTCTCGTTACCTTCCTTTTCATCAGTTGTATTTGTAGATCAAATCAATGTACCATTCAAAAACCTCATATTACAAAATAGTCTGCACCTCCATTTTAGAACGCCCTGTTTATGTAACAATTGAATGGGGAATAATGTGTTCTGAGAACCTGATCCTCATCTCGTCGTAGCGGAGATAAGCTTCTGCCGTGAACAGATTTGTTATTTCTGTTGGTCTTTGTGAATCTTCGAGGAAAGGGGGGATCAAACTGCGTCTGTTAGAAAACGTTTTTCAATATTGTTCACAAACTTTTCTTGGAATAATTGTTTGATCCCAGCAGAATTAAAAAAGTGTTCCATCAACATTTTACATCAAAAACTATTTCTTATACCTAGTTAATTGCGTAGTAATGTAATCTAGATAATTGAACGACTAATGTAATATGTAACATATTATTTATTGTTCGGTCAAAGCCAAATCCAAGTGGTGAATAATATATTACATCATACAACGCAGTAACATGTTTTCTGTGCCTTACTATTGTTGGAAAGTTACTCTTTGATAATAACTGCACGGTGGATTCACATGTTTATCGGTTATGTTAGAAGAATGTAGTGGCAGTACTGGTAGCAGAACAACTGTGTGTATGTTTTGTTTGAAGTTACCAAGCATTAAGTTACCAAGGATTAAGAATTTTGAATCAGAACTGAAAAATGTTGAGTGGTTTGTAAAATACAGGGGTTTCCGTATATATCGAAAATTTTCACAAAAATGGCCACCATTTTGAAACGGCTTGAGATAATTTAGTTCTGTTTTCCCCAAAATGTTTCTTTTAAAAAGACCTTTAAAATGATATAATATTTGCAATAGGTTTACTTCGGAAAATTTTGAGATTCGAACCCATGACCTTCATGTATGGAACACCCTGTACATGAATCGCGATGAAAATTGCAAATTAGTGGGGAATAATTTTATTTGACGTTTCTATGTCAAACCGTTCTCCCGCTGCAATAGGTGGACGGGTGGTCTGACTCACCCTGTATATGTTTATTCTGAGTAGTATGATTTAAAGTATCGTACGACACCCTCCCGGTTAGTTTTACCGTACTCGCATGAAAATCGAGTCCGTACTCGCTATCCTTCTCGTCCAGTAAAACAGTACTTGCCGGCCTAGTAACGTAATATAGTATAATCATTGCTATAGGATATAAACATCGCTTTTTGTGCGAGTCAAGTTACCTGGGCTCTTGAGCCGAGGTCGACCAATGACCGGGTAACGAAAAGCAACTTTAGGCTCGAATGACGAGCAGTATTTTTAGTTATACCGCTCAATATATCACACTGATTGAAAATAACACTTTTCAGCTGGTTTACCTTTATAACATTTCTCCTAAAGAAGCTTTCATCTGGTTCTTTCTATTTAAAATAATAAGCTGATTGTTTCATTTGTGTTAGTGTTAAAGTTATATTATATTAAGAAGACAAGCAATTTCCATATTCCCGATTCCTAGAACGCCTCTCGAATCTTACTTCTTTTAAGTCCCAAACTTATTTTTGATCTCTGCCTCAAATTAGGACACTCAAGAGATGTAGTATACCGGAAGTGGCCCAGCATGTATACAGAGAAGTTTGTGCTGAGCATCGACTGAGACCGTACGAGAGATGCTGTGGAGAAAGTGTTAATTTTTCTGGGGTAAATTTTCCCTTCGTGGGTTGAAATGCATAAAAAGCTAACGTAAATGAAAAGTCATTTAAATTTACCAATTTTCCCCTCATATAGCTTTTCACGTGTTATTACTTTCGGCAAAGCTAAATCAACATAATGCTTTATGAGTCTTGCACAAACACAACTACGACAACAACTCGTATTTCTTATTTAAATCTTACTTGTGAAACAGAATGTTTCATATCCCCACTTAAGGTAAGGAGAGAAGTGGGACCAATGGCGAAGTTGTACGACAAGGGTTATGGCCTGGTTTTCCCCACGGATCTGTAAGTGGTTTAGTGGGTTTACCACAAAGAACATCTTAGAAGGATTCCCATACTTTTCCCTTAGGGCTCGCGCATAAAGCATTTATCCCACGTAAAGAAATAAACCAATAATTCCCCAAATTTTAACAGCTAATTTACTGATCAACGGCATCAATAGTTCCGCGTAAGCCCGTTTTATTTACCCCTTCAAGCGACAGACATGATCTTTTGCAGAAACAGTCATGGGTCTGTTCAAACAGACTTTGTCTTGTTCAAACATAAATTATTCACTCGGCTAAACAGAAAGTCCAGAGCTATAAATTGTTTATGCTGTTACTACATTGCGGAAAATGTGTTTTCGTTTCTTCTAGCGAATTTTCCCTATAGGGAAGAAGCTATTACCGTAGGTCTAATGGTAAGACCTAAGCCTGAGACCATGATAACTTTTCGTTTTGGGGCCACCAGAAGCAAACAACACCATTTATTCGAATTTATATACAGGGTGTTTTTTTAAAACGCAACCCATTTTTAAGATTGAAAAATTCACATATAAATATGAAATAAGTATTGTTTCATGGTTCTTTACGTTTTATACACTCTATTATTTAAATTTAATCACATTTAGTTCACCTTATGCGCTCAAAAAATCCGCCTGTGGCATTTGTATGAAGTTATGCTCTCTCTATCAAATTCCTGAACACGTGTTGCTAGGTACTTCTTTGCATTACATTTGTTTTGTTTGTTTTGGGGTAATGAATATGATGTGACTTGTTTTTTTAGGCCTTACTTTATATGTATCTCCAAAGAAAATAAAAATATAGTGGCGTCAAATCACGGATATTGGGGGGAAATAATCCTTCACCGATAAAATTAAGGTTTGGGTTGCGTTTTTCATGTGTGTGTCTTTAAGTACGATAACTCTCGTAAAAATGGTCCGATCCGAATGAAATTTGCCACAGACATGTTAAGTAGTATTATTCTACGAAAACAATTCACAATATATTCAGCACCTCAAAACAAGCATAACAAATTTAATGCAAGAAATTCAAAGAGGTACCTTGCAACACATGTCCGGGAATTTGATGGAGAGAGCATAACTTTATTCAAATGCCAATGACGGACTATTTGAGCACATAATGTAACTTAAATGTGATCAAACTTAAATAATAGGTTGTATAAAATGTAAAGATCAAAAACAATCCTCATTACACATTCATGTGTGCATTATTCAATCTTAAAAATGGGTTGCGTTTAAAAAAAACACCCATATACAGGGTGAGTTTTAATTGTCCCCGCTAATTTTTTTTTACATTTCTAAAAATAACTATCCAAGACCCCACCCAAACATTATTGGGTAGTAAGTACCTCGTTTTGAGGAGGTACTCATTTTCGGCCGCCATCTTGGATCCGCCATATTGTATCCAAAATAATGTTTTCAAATGTAAAAGTAGTGTTGTGACCCATCATTTCAAGCTAGATTTCTTTTACTGATTACAATGCCGCAATCCGTTTTTGAATACCTCGATTCGTTCTCAAGATAGGAGTACTTTAATTTATTTATTTATTTTCAACCAATTTTAACATTACAAATTGATAAAATATGCCCATAACCACAAAATAATGCTAGATAGTGACGAATAACCACCATCAGTCATTGTTGAGAGATTTTCACTTAACTTTCGCCAATGTAAATTTTTTGACCGCCATCTTGGATACGCCATTTTGAAATGAGGTAAGTTATTTCAAAATGAAGTTGGTGTTGTGGCCCATCATTTCAAACTAGTTTTTTACGCCGAAATCAATGCCGCAACCCGTTTTTAGCTATAAAATTTAGTTTTTTAAAAATTCATATTTTTTAGATGTTTATTAAAAATTTGTCAATATTTTGAAAACTAAACACGATAATTGAAAACGGGTTGCGGCATTGATTTCGGCGCAAAAAAAAACTAGTTTAAAACTATGGGTCACAACACCAACCTCATATTTGAAATTACTTACCTCATTTCAAAATGGCGGATCCAAGATGGCGGCCAAAACATTACATTGGTGAAAGTTAAATATAAATCGCTTAACAATGACTAATGGTGGTTATTCGTCACTATCTAGCATTATTTTGTGGTTATGGGCATATTTTATAAATTTGTAATATTAAAATTGGCTGAAAATAAATAAATTAAAAGTACTCATATCTTGAGAACGAATCGAGGTATTAAAAAACGGATTGCGGCATTGTAATCAGTGAAAAAATTTAGCTTGAAGTGATGGGTCACAACACGACTTTTACTTAGAAATAAATATTTTGGATCCAATATGGCGGATCCAAGATGGCGGCCGAAAATGAGTACCTCCTCAAAACGAGGTACTTACTACCCAATAATGTTTGGGTAGGGTCTGGGATAGTTATTTTTAGAAATGTAAAAAAAAGTAAGGGATATATATATATATATATATATGTGTGTGTGTGTGTGTGTGTGTGTGGTGTGTGTGTGTGTGTGTGTGTGTGTGTGTGTGTGTGTGTGTGTGTGTGTGTGTGTGTGTGTGTGTGTGTGTTAGCACGATAGCGGCCGTAAAAGTGGTCCAATCTTCATGAAAATTGGTACAAACGTTTAAAGCGGTAATCACTCGTACGAGTTCGTGAACCAGCCCGATCGGACCACCGGAAGGGGGGGTAAAGGAAGATAAACCCCCCCAAAAAATGGGTATTTTGAGTTTTTACATATAAAAATTAAATTTCTCGAATTTTTGTTTGTACCATTGAACTCAGCTAAAAAAGAAATTTGGTATTCTGAATCACTGCTCTATGTACATTGGTTACAGAGATATTGAAAGTGGTAAACACAGTACGTTGTGCCAATGTTAACCTTATGGGAAATAAGTAAAATTCTATACCTCGGTTATTTATCAACATATAAAACTTGGTAAATAGCTTCTTCTAGTTCAGATCTACTAAATAATAAATTAAAAACCACCCAGTTATAATATACCTGTAGCACCAAGCCTGCATACTCATTCCCCATGTTATTCTTATAGATCTTACCAAAACATGTCAATTAATTGTCAAATCTCGCTAGGTTGGATTGAAATATGTTGTTTTGCATTTGAAATTCGCTGAGTATGCAGGTCTGCTGCAACAGGGGTATTTTCCTTTCAATTTATCAAACTACAAATTTTATTTGAGATGTACATCGTAATGTTTTGCTATTTATATTACTTGAATAAGAATACATCACTAAAAGTCATCTTACTTTAATCAAGATAACTTGAATAAAGCACGTTCCCTCATCCACTGTAGGCCTGAAAAAAACTTAGTATTTAAAAGTTTGATTAAAAAATTAAGTCAAACTAAGCTTTAAACATAGATTTGCTATGTTCAACCTTTAATATCAAAAAGACAATAAGGAATTTAGTATCAGCGAGTGCAGTTTACCATGAAAAATTGCAAAACTAATTCAAGAGTCCCTTTAAATATAAGAATACAAGAATAAATAAAAGAATAATTAGGGGTCTTTAAAAAGAGATGTAATGGGCTGTGAAAAAGTCAATAAACTATTTAGCGACCAATACCAGCGTATTTCGGCTGAGTTAATAAATTTCACTACATATCTGATTTTGTTGTTACTAAGAATTTGCAGCAATAAATAAAATAAATTTACGCCGATACCCCAAGATTGGTTTCTTGTTTCTATGGGCAACTAGTACCACTTCTAAACATGCATGGGGCATTCCAGGAAATATTAAAATAAAGTCAAAAATATTTTTTTAACTATATGTTGTTGAATAGTGTAATAGTGAAATCTTTTAAATATATACAAAAACAAAATAGAAATTGAAGATCTACTTCAACCAGACTGCTAAACTGTGATTGAACTGGCAGCTGTTTATTTCAGTTGCATTACTATAGGCATTGATTATTTACTTCCACAATGTCAATGTTCTAAAAAATGAACTTTTCCTTTAGAATAGCGGTTATTCACGTTGATTGTTCAGTGTGCTGGTTACTATAGCTTTTTACGCTGAAAGGTTCTCAATACTGTAGTGGAATTGCACTTTTATTTTAACCAAAAGAACTGGAATACTTGTCTTATGAATTTAATAAATTGTTTAGATAATTAGCAAATGCGAGGAGAAATATTAATATACTAATATTACCGTGGGGTTAACCAAGAAAAACACATTAAAAGTAGCAAGACAAACATTGTACAGTTATTAGTTCGAATTATGGCCCACTATCTTTAATGACGAAAGCGAAAAGCATCGATATGCCGAGGGTCAAAACCTCTCAAACATCGTGGACTGGGGCTGCCGAAAACCCAGTTTTTTCTCGTACAAAATAGTCGACTGTCGCTATCCACAGTGAAAAGTGAAATTCAAAAATGTGTAAGAAGTTCCAGAAGTACGAATACTTTTATGTCCTGATTTTTCTTTTAAGAATTGTTTATTATTTTGATTTTGTATTCAAAGCTACCTTAAATAGGATTGCTTGTAATTATAATACGTTCATACACACATACCTTACTCATATCCTCTTGTTATGATGGTTAAATAAATTGTTATGATCATTATATGCTATCCAAAAAAATCATGTGTAAGAACCATTACGTACAAAATAATTCCATTAATTCAGCTTCAGGTACTATTATGACGCTCAATCATCATCTGTCTTTGTGACAGCCAATCGCTTATTGTAATGTTTGTTAACTGAGCTAATATGCTAATGGACTTTAGTATCCATCATTTAATGCTGACGACATAATTGAATATAGTCGAACATGAAAACGAGTTTAAGAGAAAAATTCATTAATGAGAAGACATTAATTTTCTAGTTTAATGCGGTTTCTTATGAAAATACAATAAATTGGCAAAATCTAATAATAATAATATTCATTTTCTTTGACAAGATTTTTCATCAGCATTACATTCATTATACTTAAAACTAAATTTGGATTATGTTGGTTCTTGACATATTAATCTTGATGTTGATCTTCGAAAAATTCTTCTATTGAGTGGTATGTTTTCTTAATAAGATATGATTTAAATTTAGTTTTGAATTCTTCAATGGGTAAGTTTTTAAACTGTTCAGGCATTTTGTTGTATACTTTTCTTCCATTATACAGTAGATGTCGTTTGTAAAATGTTGTTCTGTGGTATTCCATATTGAATGTATTGTTTTTACGAAGATTTGATTTGTAAACATTATTTTCTGAATGATGAAAAATTGATATATTACATTTAACAAATTTTAATGTTTCATAAATGTAAATAGACCAAAATGTCAATAAATTGTTTTCTTTAAAAGTTTTCTTACAAGAGTTTCTTTGTTGTATCTTGAATATAATTGAATAATATTCTATTATTTTTATGAGGTTATATTCTACCGATAAGCCTATATTACGGATTATATTTCGATGTTGGGGTAAAACAATTTCTCTTCCAACAGCATGAACAGTCTTTTTTTATATTGCAATTTTATTCAAAAAACCCTTTCAATATATATATTTATGTATAAGATAGTTTTGTTTAAATCTCATTAGCTTAATACGAATATCTTATCAGTCTAAAGATAGACCTATAGTTAGATACGTTTTAAAACTTGGAATTAAATAGCACAAATAAAAAGCAAAGAAATATTGTTTGAAAGGCTTGGAGCTATTCCAAGCATGGCAGTTGGTTCAGTGGACACTGTAATACAAGCTCAAACAAAACGATAAATATCTCAGGCTGTCCAAGAATGTATTGTTCCAGTCATTCCACGTAATCCACAGTAAAACCCTCATGATGTTCCTAGTAAGATAACAACGAATCCCCTTTAGATGCAGTGGCTTTTTATTTTGTAGCATTTGCTTGATAATAGCAGATTGTAAAAGTATAAAAGAATATCGTATTTATGTTGTATCATCAACAATTTGCATTGAATATTTATTTTTGTTGTTAAAAATGCGTTTCTGATATCATACACGCTAATAATGATATTTGCATATCGGCAGACAAAGAAGGCATTTAAAAATTATATTGCAGCAAATGCGACTTTTTTTAAACTGTTTAAGCCGTATGAAAGCTTAATACTGTACAAGCCCTTAGGTAGTAAAGATATGAAAAACTCGTAAAGAGAAAGAAATCATAAGAACGCACTAATCAATCTAAACCGCTCTAATGCAGCTGCCCTTACACAAGGCATGTAGTCATATATTGATCGTTCCAAGAATATTTTGAAGTACCATGGAACAAATCTTTAATAACTTTATTACCTCTTAAAACCGGGACGCAGCACTGGCTGCGTATTTTAACCCGAATATGAGTGAAGGATGATGTAGGTTTCTTAGCCTATCCAGTGAAACATTTTTTTTATTAAAGCTTCAGAAATCCAACAGAAAACAGTCTGCTGTGGATTGGCAAAAAGCTAAAGCTTTTTATGTGCTATACAAGTTTTGTGGGGAAATCACTATACCATAGTTCTTTACATTTTAAAACCATTTTTCATTTCTGAAAGCTAAAAGGCACCTGAGACTTCAATCTACTTAGAATAATAGATTGTAAGGACTTAGAAATCAAGAAATAAAGTCAATTAGTCAAACGTAGCCACTTTTAGGCTCTAAAAGTGTGGTTTTGCCTCGCTAATTATCACTTATACTATAAACACCATCAATCAAATTAGCTGTAAAACAAACTTTGGTAATTATTCTAATCCTTAATAATGGAAAAAAATAATATTGACTACCTCAGACGTAGAACTCTCTCCTAATTGTTTTTGTTTTTACAAATATAATATTAAATATGTTTTTAGAAAGAGTGACCTGTAATTTCAACTGTAACAAGCGCCCCCACGTTAGTCAAGTCCACTTTCAATTTAGGATAGAGAACTGACTTTGACTAGTAAACAGAAAGGACTTCAAACAAATCACCGCCATCGCTTGTCCAACCACAACAAAGCTCGTCGTTGCGACAACACACGCCCCAGTCGGTCACTGCCGATCTGGGCCATCAGCACCGCTTTCCAACCGTTAACTTGACTGACACTCAAGCGTATTTTCTGTCTTGACTTCACAAAAATGCTACAAAAGTACGACAAGATTCCCATAATATATCTGTTTGTGAGAACAACGTTCTTAATTTACTGTACCACCAAATTCAAATACTTTTTTTGTAATCTTTAAAAGTTGTGACAAATTAATAACTTAATGAAAGTAATAATTTTGACAAATTTTAATTTATTTATTTTGGGAGATACACTGTTTTTAAAGGGGATTTGCATTCTGGATTTGAAATCGGTGTTGATTTTTTTTATTGTAGTTGTATTTTTTCATGGTTGAAACTTTTTTTGTAGCATATTATAAAATTATTGCGTTGTTCTAGTTATATAAGCATGGTTTGAAATGTGTTTTTCCCATAATGTTAGAAAGAAATCAAATACTCTATTATACAACTGTAAAACCATTTTATAGTTTAACAACTATAGTTAAGCAATATCAGTACATTTGCATTAACCAAAAAGACATCTAAGACCATACTTTTTGAAAACCGATTAATAATAAAAGTAAGATAGAAGAAATATAAAATAGGCATTATCAATCCATAAGTAGACCTAGCTCGCACCGTCAGCTGCCCCCTTTCTTCACTTCGTTTTTTAAAGCACCTCTTTGAAAGAGCAACATACCTGATGATTAATTTTGTGTCCTTAAACCAGTGATACGGGAAGTATGATTTCTCATGTTATCCGCGCTCTTTATTGCAACAATCTTCAGCAACACACACAAAATATTCTCCTTTAAATTGTTAATATAAACTATGAAAAATCAAATGACTTAATATAGTAAACTCTATGCCCACCGTAATCACTAGCGAATTACACGTCTTTTACATTGATTTTGATATAGTGAATCACTTCTGTTTGCTTATGCCCATTTCTGAGCATTACACAAGTATGATAAACAAGATCCAAGTTCATTTTTTTAATAAAACAATTACGTTTTCTGAAGTAATTGTGGCAGTTGTCAGATAATGTATTCACGTAAATTTAAAATATTTTTAAAAAGCAATACATTTTCACGATACGAGGCGCCTTAGCAAGAAAGCCTATTTTGGGATTTCCCTAAACGAAGATCAACACCCACTCGATGAGGAGTGTGCTGGGCAGATAACAAGAATATTCCCGGGGAGAAAATCACATATGAATCGTTTACAATAATATTTTTGTGATTTATCGAGGTTCTTGACTTACGTACGTTGGAGGCTAAATATTTTTTATTGTTCAATTTACCTTTGCTATGATAAAACGCAAGAAAAATTATGTTCATGTTTGAGTATTTTGAGTCATTAATATTTCATTAATATAAGTTGAAGAGTAACAAATATGTAAACTGTAAAACGCATTTATACTCATAAAATACATAATTATATAAACCTTACAACCAATTTATGCGTCATTATAATAAGCAAATTTGCCTGAAAATATTCCAAAATTTGGAATATTTTTCTATAATTTTCTATAATTTAACTATAGAAAACGAACGCCTAAAACAACTTTTAAAAAATCTAGGCACAGGTGCACTTGACATTTAATGTCACTTTAATATCACAAAGAAAGGGATCTTACTGCTTGGCTCAGATACTCCGTTGACTGTGCTGATAGTGTCCCGGTGAAAGATCGACTGCGCAATTTCCGTCTTAGACATTCCATTTCCGTTTGCGAGTAGTCATTTAACCCAAACCGAATTAAGCTAAAACTGATTAAATTTATAGCTAGCTTTACATTATTAACAATAAATTTGATAAAGAGTATACCAGATTCTCATCATTTTCTTTATCAAATTATTTCTAAATTAATTACCTCTACCAAGACTTA
The DNA here is from genome assembly GCA_035578135.1 of Flexamia atlantica. NCBI lineage: Eukaryota > Metazoa > Arthropoda > Insecta > Hemiptera > Cicadellidae > Flexamia > Flexamia atlantica. The sequence goes on along the minus strand of JAQJVK010000004.1, from coordinate 34,338,502 downwards.
ATGTTGGAATTGTATGCTTATGTTTGAACTCTTTTTCCTTTATATTTGTCATGCCTAACATTGGAGGCCGCCATAGTATTTTCACGTTGCGTATATTCATTTTTCTTTTTCAACTTGCATCATATAATTTTTAAATTATTGGTGTGATAAACTTTAAGGAATATATAACTACAAAAAACTTAACTGAATAGTGGAAGGTAAAAGTGCAGGATCAACGATGCACGGAAAAAAACAAGTGGCAAGTGATAAATGTGATAATTTTCCAACTGGGTCGATCAATAAACAACCCAGCAGCCACAATACAGCTATCGCTCACTCACTGTACCTTATCGGCTGACAGTAACAAAGTGCTTTTGTTGCAGATCTTAGGATTTCTTTTCGTGGTTTGACAATCATGATACGTTTGGCCCGTACAATAATCCGAATATGTATTCTTATTGAAAGTATAATACTTTAATTTTTGTTACCATTGATTTTTTATGTTATAAGTTATTTTGTAAACTATAAAAGCTAAATAGAAGTGCCTGTGTAACAATTACACTACCTGTGATGTAACACGAAAGAAGAGTAATGATTTCATAGTTTTTTTTCTACCTTATTATTTATGACATCTCGTAATATCGTAATCTAAGGTCTTTTAAACAGATTTATTACATGTCTGGTTTTATTTAAGTTCATGCCACTTGTACGGCTTACTTTGCACAAAAAGTGTATCATTTGGGTACGTAATAGCGTTTACCAAACAAATTTAAAATATTTATATTGGGGTTTATTCTTAAACAAACCCACATTGAGAGGTATATCTAAACAAATCCTTTAAAAAAGATTTTTTCATTTCAGACTTAACATAGCATGACTGGACTGAGATGAAGAACATTTCCTGCCTTTAATTACATCTGTAAATCTCGTTGATGTGCAGAGCAATTATCCCAAATGTGTTACCCAAGTATCTTAAAACTGTGATTAAATAAGCAATTAATCTAAAAAATGCAGTTTTATTGATCTGGTATGAACACCTTCAAATCAATTTAAATTAAAACTTTTGTTCGAAAATTGCATGAATATGTTTTAAATAATTGAAAGAACACAAGGAAGTTGAAGAAGTATGATTGATTGTATCTACTTATGCATGAATGTAGAATGTAAATGCATCTGTCTTTAGTTAATAATCGAACAAATGATAACTCTTTCGCTGTTAGAAGATCTAACAAATGGTTTAGAATTTCAAACAAAAGAGATTTGAAAGGAAGAACACAAGGAAATTTAGAGAACGATTACAATTAAACTACAGATTTAAAGTGTTAAAAATTTAAAAATAAAAATTACTGGTTGCATTAAAACAATTTCTTTTCTATGTGGAAAAGTGCTAAAATCATCAAAAATAAAGTAATACTTTAATAACCACATTTCAAAACTTTTGTAAAACTTTAAACAAACCACTTCTAGTTTAGCACCAAACTCGTCGTTGGATGAATAGGCTAGGGTAGCATTAGATAAATAAATTTTCCCTCACCTGCTATGTTTAGACTCTTTTTATTCCTTGTAATGGTTGAGTAAAATAATCATTTGTCTCCCATGTGGGGTAAAATGATCACTTAACCTCCTGCCGAGAGCCGAAGTAAACCCAAAATAATAAAATTGAAATCAATGATTCAAAAATTAAAGGGCCTTCATATATCACGTTCACTTGCAAATATGTTGCAGCTCAATTAATGCAGACACTAAAAGCTGATTTAGTGTCAGAAACAATGAAATAAGAATAACATTAAGAACAACCAGCTGTGAGGACGTCTAAGAACTAAGCATTTAGGAACGATGCAACAACCATCTGATTGCTGGTGCATGAATAGTTGCAGCTGCCAGGATAAAGGCACTAATGGCAGAACGAAAAAAATGGATATCTTTTATTACTTTCTAGGTCAATAAAATAAATGTGTATAATTTCAGGTGGGGGGATGTGTGTAGTTTGAGAGTAAAGAGTAAAGCACATTTTCTTCCTCACAAGCTCGGGCGCTACCATTTTCACTTGTGAGCCAATGTTGTACTTTACTCACTCAACACACTAATAACCATTGTCCTAGACCTGAATGTTTTAATGAAATACTATTTGCTATACAGGGTGTTTCGAAACTCTCTCCGGAAACTCCGTGGGCACGTTCCTTAGGTCAAAACAAACAAAAAATGTCATATAAGTATAGGGTCTATCTCGCTCCGTTTTCCGTCTGTGAGTCTGTTTGTGTTTTTCAATTAAAACTGTATAACTTTGAAACGGCTTGAGTTAAATTATTGAAACTTGGTACATAAACTATAGTTAGTGTGGCCAAAATTTTTACCAATTTTCAATATTTTATCTTTTGGAATTTCAAAATGGCGGCCTTTTAAAAAACTAATTCATTAATATCTAAAAAAGTTGACAAGTTAACACTATTCTTTTGACTAAACATTTTATTTGCCATTTCATTACAAACATAACGACACTTCATTTATTAAAATCGGACAATAAACAAGCGAGATACAGCGATTTAAGTAAAGCATGTCATGGCATATTCCACGCGACTAGCGCGAGACCGTCATTGTTGCAGCGCGGCGCCGGCGCGGGGCTCCACGGACTCGCGGGCCGGCCTCTGGATGGAAAATGCCATGACATGCTTTACTTAAATCGCTGTATCTCGCTTGTTTATTGTCCGATTTTAATAAATGAAGTGTCGTTATGTTTGTAATGAAATGGCAAATAAAATGTTTAGTCAAAAGAATAGTGTTAACTTGTCAACTTTTTTAGATATTAATGAATTAATTTTTTAAAAGGCCGCCATTTTGAAATTCCAAAAGATAAAATATTGAAAATTGGTAAAAATTTTGGCCACACTAACTATAGTTTATGTACCAAGTTTCAATAATTTAACTCAAGCCGTTTTAAAGGTATACAGTTTTAATTGAAAAACACAAACAGACTCACAGACGGAAAACGGAGCGAGATAGACCATATACTTATATGACATTTTTTGTTTGTTTTGACCTAAGGAACGTGCCCACGGAGTTTCGGGAGAGAGTTTCGAAACACCCTGTATATATGCTATAAATAAATCAATCTTTAAAATGTTCTTAAAATTTTTTTGCGTTTCTTCTAACACAAACACAATCAACTCTCAATTCTCTCAATGTGTTTTTTTTGCGTTCCTTCTAACAAATTAGTAAACCCTTAACGAAAATTATTATATACTGTGAAACTTATATCAACATTGTTTATTGTTATAAAACGTATTACTCAATATTAAAAACTCTAGCAGTGTATCTGTGTTTAGAATTAATTACTTTCGATGGTGAATTAAGCTGTTTAAATTTGTTTGCGCATTCGCCGTTACTGATCACAAAAAAATTGTAAAAAGACAAGTATGCAAGGCATGTAGCAGTGTGACTGTAAATAAATTTATTTGGGCTTCTAATACATTTGCAAGATTGTTTTGTATATTTATGGTGTGTTTGTCACTGCAGGACTTGGAAGGCGTGCAAGCGATTTAAGTATCTTTTACAAGTAGGCATCTAATTAATTATGTAAATTTTAAGTTTCATTAGTATGTTTTATCCTTTAATGTCGGAATTGGCTTTTCAAAATCAACATTTCCAGTATAGTATAATACTTATATAAATAAATTATACTTACCAACTTTTTTAAAGCTGAAACTAAAATATGTATTCTACTATAAATGTATGTTAAGGTGGTTTACAATATTATATTTATTATAAGATAATATTTGTTATAAATATAACTACTTACTCAAATTTAAGAACTAAAATACAATGTTCTTTTTCGTTACAGTTAGTAATATTTGTTATAAATATAATTGCTTATTCAAATTTAAGAACTGAAATACAATTTTGTTTTTCGTTACAGTTAGTAACCGGATTTTTAAGTGGAGGTATAATATGATTGTCCAGAGTAAGACTCGATAACATTTTTTTACATCCAGATGTCCAAATCAATGTATAAAAGAGGGCCTGTATTCGCCATCCGATCCTCTCCCCTCCATCGCAGCTGTCGCATGAGATACGAAACCACTTTATATGGTTCTCACGCCACACTCGACGACTCTGGCAAAGTATAACTGCTTGCTTGATACTTCAAAAACTGGAAATCAATTTGAGAACTTGGGAAAAAAATTTAAAAAATAAAACATTGGGCCTCTCTTTATCGTCGTAAAATATTTTGTAAATTTTTTACATTGTCTTATTTATTCTATTTACATGTAACATGAGTACTATATTAGGAAGCTGTAATGGTTCAGTGATAATGTCAATCTTTTTTTTGACACTCCAATATATGAAACGATAGATTCTATTTATAGTAAGATCCATTTTAAATCTCATTTTGCATACATTTGGACTTGATTTCAATTTCTAACAGACTCTACGACCGAAAACCGGTTAACAGTGCATTTTGGTATTAGGATTGACAAACTTGGTTATAGATAATTACGTTTCTCATTACCAAATTAGACTAAGTTGCACTGTAGAGAAACTTGTAAAAAATATAAAAGGATGAAATAGTTCTGGCATCAAATATAAATCGTGGTTAGCGTGGTTGCTGAATTAAACGAAATAAAATAAATTTGGACAGGAAGTTTTGAATCAAATATTTACTTGCAGTTTCAGAATATTTAATTGCGTTTCACTCAAACTAATCTGAATTATTTTATTAACATATATGTAATAAAATATTATTATTAACATATATTTTATTTGATAATATGTTGATAAATAGTCGAAAGTTCTCAGATAGTCAAAGTGCCAAAAAGTCTCATAAAGAAACATTTAAATTACAAAATAATTTTTACACTTGTTTTTTCATAAACATGTTTAATATTGGAAGGTTTTTTCTTGATATTGCCGAACAATAAAAGAAGTGCATTCTGATTTTTTTCAGGGATTGTGAATGTATTTAGTTGTAATAATTTGTGTGTTATCATTAAAAATAACTCTGGGAATTATTGTCGTTTTATTTCGTCTACTTTAAAAATTAAAGTCTCAAATCATGTTTGTTGATACTCGCACTTCTAATTATACTTTATAATTATTCACTAAATATAGTAAATAATGATAAAGTAAATAATGATAAAGTAGAACTAGAAGTGCGAGTATCAACAAAAATGATTTGTTTTGGCAATCACGATAATGTTGTCGATATTTGACGAGCATCGGTTGTAATAACTGCTCCACGAGGGAATAAACACTTCACTGGCTACTGTTCAATGTAATAGGCCTAACTGGTGTCATTGTACACCAGTGATAAAAGTTTACTGATTGGAACTTGAACTATAGTTCTTTCCGATGTGAATAATAATTTGGAAAAAAATAATGAGAATAAAAAAGTTAACTGAGGAGTAGTTATTTAACAAATTATAAAGTAAAAAAACCATATGAATCAGCCGTATCAGCTTTAATCAGCCGTATCTTGTGAGAAAACCATAAGTCTAACACCCATCACCCCTATACCAGAATAAAAGGTCTCGGTGAGAAAGCCTTAGAAAAAATACTGTTAGAGGTTTTTGATAGAACTTTCCCTAAAGGCACAAATATAAAAAAAAGGGTTAAACAGCTGATCCATTTGTTTTTATTAAAAAATTGTTTGCTTAACTTTCTATAGTGAAACTGAACACCGTCAGCTAGTAAGCATAATAATAATTTCGAAAAGGTAATATCATGGAATATATGGGAAACATATTGTAGTCCTACATAAAAATGTACGTGATGCAACTTTCAATAACAATACCCCCGTTGCAGCAGACTTTCATACTCAGCGAGTTTAAAATGCAAGACACCGTATTTCAATCCAATATAGCGACATTTGACATGTTTTTGTAAGCTCCATAAGAATAACATGGGGAATGAGTATGCAGGTTTGCTGCTACTGATATATTAAAACTGGGTGGTTTTAATTCAATATTTAGTAGATCTGAACTAGAAGAAGCCATTTACCAAGTTTTATCAAGATATGTTGGGAAATAAGCGAGTTATAGAATTTTACTTATTTCCCATAAGGTTAACATTGGGACAACGTACTGTGTTTACCACCTTTCAATATCCCGGCAACCAATGGACATAGAACAGTGATGAAAGGTACCAAATTCTTTGTTTTTTTGAGCCAAATTCAATGGTGCTAAAAAGAATTTGATAATTTTTATTTGTCTATGTAAAAAACTCAAAAAACCATTTATGGGGGGGTTTACCCCCCTTCCGTTAGTCCGATCGGGCTGGTTTACGAACTCGTCCGAATGTGCCAAATTTCATTAAGCATTAAGATCGCACAATTTTTACGCGAGTTATCGTGCTTAAAGGCACACACACACACACACACACACACACACACACACACACACACACACACACACACACACACACACACACACACACACACACACACACACACACACACACACACACACACACACACACACACACACACACACACACACACACACACACACACACACACACACATATATATATATATATATATATATATATCTATATGTGAAAATGAACGAATAGTGTTTTTTTGCTTCTAAGGGCCCCAAAACAAAAAGTTATCATGGTCTCGGGCTTAGGTCTTACCATGAGTACTACGGTAACAGCTTCTTCCCTATAGGGGAAATTCGCTAAAATAAATACATAATTAAAAGTAATTAAAATTAATTACATCATTCAAATTAATAATTAAAATTAATTACTTTTTTAATGTAATTGTGTTATTGAATGGTGAGATGGGCGACGATCGTTTAACTATGTAGACATTGCTTTAAAGGCTGAAACGATAGAAATGAAGACAAAGAGATGCTTAAGAAGTGATTTATTTTTTTAAGAATTATGGTTTAAGTGCTGAGGTTATTTAACAGTGAAAGAGTGAAGTTAGGCCATAAATCAGCGATCACAAAAGTTTTAAGCCTCCAAGCTAATTGGTTGCAAAATCTTTGTTCGTGACATTGGCAGCTTTAGAAAGGAGATCAATTTTTCTTTTGTGTTAAGTTTAGAAGTTAAACGGCTGTAAAAAAGAGTTAACTATCAGCCTATTTTGCAAAATATTATGAAATGCATTATTTCATCATCTTCCCGGTTTATTTTTTTCAACGAGAAAAAATGAATATGATTGCTATAAATCAAATTTGATAAGAAAACTGTTAACTATGTTAATGTCAAAAAATGAAAAATGTTCCACTTTAAATTAAATGTATTAATCCAAGAGGCTTTCCTAAAAATAGCCCTGTCCATTGACGTCATTTTACTTACTTTTTTACGAAAGCTTATTAGAAAACTTTTATTTTAATAAAAACAAATTTTAAATTAATTAATTAGTTCAATATGCACTTCGATCGAGTTTTGCAGTCAGGTGGGTGTTTTTTCTGGAATGGATTTAGCTGCCTTTTGATGCAGCGTTGGTGCTGGGCTTAGGATTTAAACACTGTCTTATATTGTTTATAAATTATTTGCTTAAAAAGTTCAACCATTGAGCGAAAAAGCCATTCGTGATTGATGGGATTTGTGGTTCGAATCCCACGTCAAACTGTAGGTCCCTAAGTTGACATTGGCTGTGGGGCTATTCATCAACAGCCCTGTCTAAGGAACACATCGGCCATAGTCCGTAACAACACTACAATATCATGCCACTATCATGCTACACTCATCTCTCATTTACACTAACCAGAATACGGGGTGAGTTTAATCCCTTCCCGCAAATGTGTTCTAATTAACCCACCATGAAACACTGTCGGATTCTAAGTACTTCATTTTGACTAGGTGTTTGTTTCTTTTTGAATATCAATTCAGTTTGATATTGTGAGTAACAATTATCTTTACTTGTAGAAAGCGAATATTTTTGTATTTTTCAAAGTTGTTTGCTTAGATAAACTGCCTTGAGGTATCAAAAGAAATTTGAACACCCCAAGGCAGCTTGTGTAAGTAAACTACTTTAAAATATTTACATTTTTCAAGGCTGTTTTTTATTTATTTCCATCCATCAACCTGGCGGATCCAAAATGGTATCAGAAATTGAAAATGACTTACAAAAATAAAGTATTTTACCATATGACGGTATTGTGGGTGTTCTAGCTAGGATTTATATTTAATAGAAATGTGAAAAAAAGTCAGAGGAGTGGCGTTGAGAACTAAAACTATATTTTTTACCGCCCCCCCCTTCACATCTAGAAAGCTACTAGAGTTAGCCCAAGGAAGGGCCTGGTATAGTGGTTAGAAAATGGGACTTCGGACTCAGGGGTATGGGTTCAAATCTCGCCATTAGCAATTCATTATTTCCTGGCTTTCTTGCTAGGTAATAATTCCGGGACCCTCTGATCCCAGCCTGAAGTAATTAAAGAAAAAAAAGAAGACAAAGAAAATGTGTAAAATAGTTTCGTGCTAGGTCTAGGCGTCCTGGGACGTGAAGGTTAGACTGTAAAACAAATAATACAAAAATACTACTGTAGACCTACTATTCTATAGAGGTTATACAGATTACTTATGACTATTGGGCCTGAGACCAATGGGTCAGGCATTATCACATAGCGAAAAAGCCATTCGTGATTGATGGGATTTGTGGTTCGAATCCCACGTCAAACTGTAGGTCCCTAAGTTGACATTGGCTGTGGGGCTATTCATCAACAGCCCTGTCTAAGGAACACATCGGCCTTAGTCCGTAACAACACTACAATATCATGCCACTATCATGCTACACTCATCTCTCATTTATACTTGGCTTAAAATACCTACCTGGGTATGTCGCCTATCCAAAGAAAATTATCAAGAACCCGGACCTCCCAGACCCACGTGTTATTAAACCCATATTAAGTCTCTTATAACATTAGTGTTAAATTATCTAATTTCTAAGATTAATGTTCATAACTCCCAACATTTTAAACAATGATTTGTTGAATGTATATTTATAGTATTTTAAAAAGTAAATTGTACTGGAAAATTGCATTTTTTACGTGATATATGTAAGTAATTGCATCACAGAAGGTCCTACCTTTGAAATATAATTTTATCATTCAGCTTTAAAATTAGAAGGTCAAAATTGCTTATTTATAATGGAAAGTAGGTTTTAAGAAATAAAGATATTATGTATTAATTGCTAGAAGAAACAAACTTAATAAGTTAACAAGAAAATGTTTAGTGTTATTATTTATAACTTTTATCAACTAACGGTTAGTTTAGTCAAAGCAATATAATTTAAAATATGGGGACGTTTTTGCAATTAAACACACTATGAAACAGATTATGTCATGCAGAATTTAATAAAATGAATAAATGTATTCGTAACATTAGTTTTAGTGCTTCTTTACAGCTTGTAAAACATTAATCATGTAAATGGCAAGCAATAAACAGTATAGCGTTTTACAAATGTGAATGGGAATGTTGACAGATATTCATTACTACATGTTTTCTGATTAGTGATAAAGCTGTGAATACTTCACGTCCTCGTGTTCAAATATACAAAAAACTGCTCAATACCGACGCTCTTTAAATAATTGTGCCAACTGAACATTTTTTATATTTAAAAAAGTGGGTCTAGTAGGTTAAATGAACTATGATGGGTGTACGATGAACAATTTAGCCCAGGGAGTGTTAGGTAGCATGTTTTTCCATGTAAATAATTTAATGAATTAACGTTTTGATAACATTTCAAAATATAATTATATTTTTTAACTATCTAATACTTTCTTAATTACTCTGGATTTACTTTTTATACAAGAATAATGCTTCTACTCAACCACTCAACCCTTAACAATTAAGAGATCAATACTTCAAAAGTTGATTTTTTTAGTAACAAAAGAAAAGACGTATGAGAAGAAGGAAAGAAATAATATTGATAAAGTGTTTTAAACTCTATATCATCCGGTGTCCAAGGAATGTTTAAAATCTGATCGTAAATCCAAATAATCCTCTTGTAAAGTAGCTGAGGGATTCTGGCCAACAAAATAAAGGATTTGCTCACTACAGGGGAATTTATGGTTTGTTCCTAAAATATTCTTGAGAATATTTTTCAACTCTTCTGGAACTAATACTGAGGCCTGAAAGTTCTGAGCTTATATATGTTAATAATCTCTTTTACAAACCATCATTATTGCATTAATTATTTTGTAAGGAATTTTCTAAGGGAGTAATTTTCTTTATAAAACTCACTTGGACTATGGCATTATTTTTTTTGTCTTACAACTTATAACTTCTTGGTAACCAATGGAAATAATCAATGAATCGAAATGAAAAAAAGTTTGTCTTTTCGAGCTTGAGTCAATGGTAAAAAATATAACTTTATGAATTGGATTTTTTCATTAAAAATAAAACATTTTTCGCCTTGGTTTTTTAATAAAGGTGCTTTAGACAACTTTTTTGTACGAGTAATGTAAGGGGTCTTTCGTTATACTGCTTCAAAAACAGATGTTTTTAATGCATGTTTTCCGGACCTAAATACACTCTTTTTATTCCTAGGAAATAAAAGCTGATGTACTCGATACCAGCTGACTCTTTATAGTCCTAGGACTATAAAAGTCAAAAAGTGCCGAGTACATCGTAATAATCGAACAATATTCATTCGATTATAAATAATCGAAAAATTCATCGTTATTATCGAAATATTCATTGTTGTCAGTTTAATCAATTTGTGAAACTCGCTCATTTCACCAATCGATTATTACATGCGTTCGATACGTCGATAGTTGTTCATTGTTGTCAGTCTACCCTAACACAAATGAAACAGACAATCAGCTGATTGCTTCAAATAGCAAGAACAAGACTTTGGCATCTTTAAAGGTAAACAAGCTGTAACATTTTGTTTTTCTTAAGTAGTTTACGTATTGTATTGTGCAATATAACGAAAAATATAGTTCATCACACAGACCTAAAGCTGCTTTTCGTTACTCGGTCATTTTTCCTTTTTTTTAAACTTGACCTTGTACGAAAAGCGTCACTTTTGGTCCTTGTGATGAAATATACTATTATAGATAAAATATCAACGATGAATCCTCAAAGGCCTTCTTCAATGGAAGGCTGTGTTTTTATGAAAACCAGGGTTTAATGTGATGTAAACCATTTTCTCTCTATGTGAAACACATATCCTTCTGTAAATATTTGTGATATTTTTTAATTTAGTTCAAATCAGATATACTATTATGTTTTTAAGTAGCCATTAATTCTTTTAGGTTGATAATTATATATTTTCTTTACATTTTATCTTTTTTTGTTGAAATGTTAAAGCCACTCCCTATAACAGAATTGATAAGCCTTTGAGAGAGAAAAATAAAACTATGGTTGAAGATAAAACTATAAAATCATATTATGGATGATTAACTGACATGGCTCAGTCGAATTACACACAAATGTCGGTCGAGGTAAAAATTAAATGCTGGGATTCTAAATATTGGCATCATGTTTTTTTTCGTTAGACCCGTATGAACGTTGTACCTGAATACTCAAAGGCGCACCGATATTGCGCCGCAAAATCCAGGTAGACACAGAAATTGCGCCGTGACTCTAAATCTTGTCCCAGGGGTAGGCCGATATTCCGCCGTGGCCCTTCCTAGAATCACATGAGGCAGGCAAACGCTGACTCCTCGTCTCGCCTTCGAAGTCGGATCCAGGAATTCCTTCAACACCCTTCATTATCGCCCCTTGGAGGGAAGTGGTGAGTGAGCAGCATAGTCAGGCTAATTCTGGAAATTCAACAGTTTTTACAGCATTTCCTAATCCACAGAGAGTGTCGAGTTGTGCAAAGTACGAATAAGACGACTGCAGCCGACAATAATGTTAGTTTATCTAACAAAAACACCCACCCCAACATTTAAACAACACCCCCGTTGCAGCAGACCTGCACACTCAGCGAATTTCAGATGCATAAAAACGTATTTCAGTTTAACAGAGGCTCGGTATTAGACATGTTTTTCAGCTCCATAAGAATAACATGGGGAATGAGTATACAGGTTTCCTGCAGCAGGTGTGTTAAAACTGGGTGGTTTTAATTCAATATTTAGTAGATCTGAACTAGAAGAAACCTTATACCAAGTGAATGGAGCTACCTATCGCTTAGGTGACTTATGCAAAACTGACAAATCATTTGTGGAGTACAAATATTTTGTGGTTCATCAACTGGAGGGGGAGGGGGCGGAGGGTAACATTCCTGAGTCATTGCGTGGAGCTGCAGTCCTCAGGTACCTGCCACTCTCACGGCGCAATATCGGTTAGGGATTAGAGAACCTTTTTCGTCAGTTTGGTATGCGGCGCAATTTCGGTGCACCGATACTCGAGGGATCACAACACACCACCAACAAAAACACGGAGTTGGGGGGGAGGGGTGACATTCACCTTGAGATCGAGGGGGAATGTAGGGAGTTGCAGAAAATGACGTTATGGGACTGAATATTAAATATTTCTCACTCAAATATGTAGCAAACGTAAATAAATTTCATGGTCTTGTTTAAAAAAAGAGTAATTTTAAAGATTTCTTTAAATGGATATTTTTAATTGTACACTTCTAGCATTACTTTTGTTCGTTTACATTTTTCTTTGTTTTTTAGATGCCAATGAATTAACAAATATGGCCCCGTAATTAAACTTTATAGCTTTTAAATTACCCGTTCTACGTATTTAGATTTTCATTTGCGTTATGGCCTTGATGGAACACGTCGTTTATCCATAATTAATTATTTCAAGACTTTAGCTCTTTTAATATAAACTAGAAATTGCCGATTGGTCGAAATTCAATCAGAAAAGATATGGTTTTAGTTTTTACTCATTGCTCCAATGAATCATGTGACTGAATTTGTTTACATTTTGTTGTTATCTCGTAACTAACATGACAACTCACAAACTTTACGTTTATTTTGTAATGTCAAATTCATTTTTCTACAATTTTTCAAAACTACACAGTAAATTTTATTGGGATTTTGCACATCTACAGGAGTACTTTTCTAATGGCGTGCTTAGATTTTTCCTACGTTGCACATAGGCTGAGAAAAAGGATTACAAAAAGCATGTATTTAGATAATATGATAACATTATGGCAGCTTTCCTTTGCTTGAAAGTCTGCAAGAAACGTCATGAAAAAGATAAATACCCCCGTTGAAGTAGACTTGCATACCCAGCGAATCTTAAATTGTTAATTAATTCATTTACCCGTGTGGAGCCTTAAATGAAGTCAAATGAACTTAAATCCTTAAATGAGCATACGACAATTTTCTCAGTAAGAACAAAATAGGAATAGAGTATGCAGATTTGCTGCCATGGAAGTGTGAAATTTAGAAAAAGGTTTGTTCAATAGTTCAGTAGACTAGATGAAGTTCCAAGTTTCAGTTAAGAAATAAGGAGATAGAGAATTTTATTTATTTCCCGTAAGGTTAACATTGGGACAACGTACTGTATTTACCATTAGCGATATCTCGGTAACTGATGGACACAGAGCAACAATTGAAAATAAAAATTATTTGTTTTTAAGCTTAATTCAATGGTGCAAAAAGAATTTAATAATTATTTATTTTTCTATGTAAACGATCCTAAAAACCCATTTTTAGAGGACACACACACACACACACACACACACACACACACACACACACACACACAGCTATGAAATATGAACTGATTTACAAAGTATTTGCATGTTTATTTACTGTTAATTTTGTTTGTGTAGTTTATGCACATGTTATATTTTTTATGGTCAAGTTTTTTGTTTGTTTGTTACTATACTTTGGCATAGGTGTTAAGTATTGTTTATGGCAAATTATGTATATTAGAGATGCATGGAATGTATGTACTTACCCTGGTTAATAGCAGTGTCAAAACAAAAGTCTAAAGTTTATGCATATGTTATATCTGTTTTTGTTATGTTTGTATATTGTTTTTATTGTTTGTTTGCCATATATATATTGAATTAACATTACAGTTATGATATATTGCACATGTAAATTTAAAAATGTATTGAATGAATGTAGAACCTACCATGAAATAGCCTGTGACAAAAGTGAATTTATGGGAAAAATGTAAGCTTCAAATATGTTTCTGTAAGTACTCTATGGTGGATGAACTATGATTAAAAAGGAAGACAGACTATGTACCAACAGATAAAATTGTGTTAATAATACTGTAATAATGGTTAAAGATTAGTGTTAAGTCACGCGTGCTCTGTGAGCACTTGACTTTGTATATGATGTATGTTTTTTCCTAAATAAAGATTTTGTAAACTGTAAACTGTAAACACACACACACACACACACACACACACACACACACACACACACACACACACACACACACACACACACACACACACACACACACACATATATATATATATATTTGTATATGTATATATTTATTTATTAATGAAAATTAACGACTAGTTTTTGCCATCGGGGGACCTCAAAACAAAAACTTATGATGGTCTTAGGCTTGGTCTTACCATGAGACCTACGGTAACAGCTTCTTCTCTTTAGGGGATATTCATTAAAAGACATAATAAAATAATTGTGACGTTATGAATAAGTGATTTGTGGTGCCATTAAAACTATTATCAGAAAGGAAGAAAGTATTTATCCATCGATTCTTTTGTAACCGTATTCAAATTTTTCGGCAGTTACAAAGTGCTATATTATGTATTGAATGAATAAACGTTTAGCTGAAATGGTTTTTTGGCAGGAAGCCAAGTGGAAACCCTAAATCCTTCAGGTCGAATGAACTCTTTCCTCAGTAATACTAACGATAGTTAGGTTTGGACTATCGAGCGGCCAGAGCTCCTTACTGTCATTACGGCATTATCAAGTCGAGGCTGAGTAGCGATCGACTTTTGAAATAATGTATTCACTGATCTTGCCATTGCTGTCAAGTGATGTTCAAGAGTTTACGGCGACTATTTAGGTAAAGTACCCGAGATACAAGTGAGAATGTACTTCTGGTTAACAGCAATGAAACTAACCACCATTAATTTTGTGGATTCATTTACATTAATACAAAAACATATTATTATATAAGTTTATTGAAATACTTGGTTAAACATAAAGATTAAAATTAACATAACAATTAACGATTTATTATATTTTAGCAGCGCAGCGACAGTGGCTCGCCCTCGGGGTGTCGGAAGGAACTACGTGGACCGGGCAGAAGCGTACTCTGTACTGCAGCTGGTACTGACAGTTCCCGCAGTCACTGACAGGACGCTCTACTCTCGCATGTTGTTCAACGGGCAAACTCCGGATTCTGGGTACGCTTTATCAACATTATATTTTTAAAACAAAGAATTCAATGGGAGCTGTAGCACTGCGTCGTTACAGTCAGCAACCATTTGTTAGTATTTGATATCGATGTAAGAACTCTTAAAATAATTGCACAATCATTTTTAAGCTCGACTGTTAAAGCATGGATCAGGAAACCAATAAGAAAATTAAATAAAAGAAGGGAAAAAATGTTAGTCGTATTTTGCCTGCTCAATTTTTTTCATTCAAATTCACTGGCTTCAACTAAAACATGATTTTATTTTGTTAACAATGAAAGGTAATATAACCCAGAAAGTAAGCAGAATGCCTTTTAAAAAATTTTTTTTATGTAATATCTGATCCATTATATATAAATTCGAACGAATGGTGTTTTTGCTTTTGGGGGCCCCAAAACGAAAAGTTATCATGGTCTCGGGCTTGCGTCTTACCGTGAGACCTACGGTAATAGCTTCTTCCCTATAGGAGAAATTCGCTAAAAACTTATGATGGTCTTGGGCTTGGTTTTACCATGTGACCTACGGTAACAGCTTCTTCCCTGTGGGTGAAATTCGTTAAAAGGCATAATAAAATGACTACGTGATTTGTCGTGCCGTAAAAAACATCATCAGAAAGGAAGAAAGTATTTATCAATCGATTCTTGTAACCGAATTCTAATTTTTCGGCAATTACAAAATGCTATCAAATGTATTGAATGATTACACGTTTAACTCAATTTTTTTTGCAGAAAGCCAAATGGAAACCCTAGTTCCTCAGGTCAAATCAACACTTGACTCAGTCTGTTCTAAAATAAATAAATACTAACGTTAGTTACCTTTGGACGTTCAAATGGCCAGGAATCCTAACATTGATTGATCACGGTATTATCTAGTCGACTCCATCGAAGCTGAATACTGAACGACATTTAACCAATGACTTTAATTTTCTTAAGAGGGAATAGAGTTTAGAGCCACTCTTTAGGTCAGGCACCTGAGATACAAGCGAGAATGTACTTATGATTAACAACAATGAAACCAATTTCCATTATTATTGTGAATTCTTTTAAATTAATACAAAAACATATAATTGAATAAGTTAATTGAAATAGTTAGTTATATATAAACATTAAAATTAACATAAAAATTAACGACTTATTATATTTTAGCAGCGCATCGACAGTGGCTCGCCCTCGCGGTGTCGGGAGGAACTACGTGGACTGGGCAAAAGTGTCCTCTGTACTGCAGCTGGTACTGACAGTTCCCGCAGTCACTAACAGGGCGCTCTGCTCTCGTTTGCTGTTCAACGGGCAAACTCCGTAAAGAAATCGTCATATTTTTCATAATAAATAAATTATTTTAAAATAAGGCTTAAATAGCTCTTTGGAATATCTTGGTGACCTTCAATCACAATAAATCGCTAGGAACGCCGTTTCCCTTAGCTTAAGTTTAATCCAATGATCACTACTATTGGGGATCAGGATTCTGGGTCATCGTTCTGGGAACGATTTATCAACATTATATTTTTAAAACATAGAATTCAATGGGAGCTGGAGCACTTCGTCGTTACTGTCAGCAATCATTTGCTAGTATTTGTTATTGATGTAAAAACTCTGAAAAATAATAGTACAATTATTTTTAAGCTCGACTACTAAAGTTTGGATCAGGAGGCCAAGGAAAATAATTGAATGTCAATCGTATTTTTTCCTGATTAATTTTTCTTTATTCAAATCAACTGGCTTCGACTAAAACATAATTTTATGTTTAAACAATGAAAGGTAATAGTACACTAAAAATTGAGCATAATACCATTGAATATATAGCTAACGCAATAGAAGTAAAACCGCGGGCAACGGATTGTGAGCAACGACTTGAGCGCGCTCTGGCGAGAGCGGTCGTTAATTCAGGGGCAGTATCGTGCTGCCCCTGGTAGCGATTAGGCGAACTACTTATCTACCTGTCCCAGACGGAATGGCAGGCGCGTAGACGCTGATGCATATTCCCCCCCTCTCCCCCCTACACCAAATTTATCAGCCCAGCGTGCCAGCCAGCTGTTCACACCGCGCCGCCGCGCCGTGGGGCAGAGCCCGGAGAAAAATACAAAATCAAAGTAATTTCGTTGGTTAGGTAATCAATGGTAAAATTATTTAAAGCTGCGAAGGCCTAGTTATTAATTAATTATTTGTTGACTAATATTGTTTGAAACTACTTAAATAACGATAACTTCCAGCTGTAAATTATCAGTATATGAAAAGTGGCCTGATTTAGGAAAATACTATTGATTACACAATGAAATTATATAACTATACAAATTGTTTATTACGTTAGTTTAAGAATATACGGATCTTCCCGTAAGTAAGTACTGCAAACAAAATTGTAATGTTGGTTCTTTAGGTCACGGCAAAAACGTCCATATTTTTGAACCTTGTCCTTCCTCGCCTTATTTGTTGTTATTAGTCGATCAGTATGGATTTTTAAAAATAATTTGGCATTCCTTTTTAACTTCTTGAGGTACCAACTTTTAGTGTGTGTATTTTGATTGTTATGACCAACTCTGGTTTAAGTTTAAACTAAGCAAGAAAATTATAATTGCACATAAATTGACTTAAAATAGACAAAGAAACTTTATAAATATATATTGTGCAGCAAGCGTCTCGCACTGACTGAGATAAAGCGGCACATTAAACAAGCAGGTTATGAAGATCGCTCGTGCATTATCGGCTTTCACAATAATGTTTTATTATTGTTTGGAGCTTTCCAAACGTCATTTATACAAAATTCAACCAATTTTAGTAAAACAGTTTGTTTGGTTTATTACTAAGATCACCAGGTGAGACGCCGACCACCAGTAAGGGGCATATGAAAGCAAATATGAATGAAGGAAAACTGTAGAATGGATTATATGAAAGCTTTGTCACTGACAAAGATCAGCCCAATTGCTAATACAATGTTATTCGCGCTTTACTCCACTGTGCACCATTGCGCTTTGTTACGCAGTGAACTGAAGTTTTGACCTGGCCTATTGACTTTTGGCGCGTGTATATTAAAGAGCTCGATATATTTAAACTAATTGCATAATGTAATACTATGTATGGTATCTCCCCACTGCACTGACACGAGAACTTTCACATTACTTGCTCAACTGTGAATCATTATTAACTATGTATTATTTATTCATTTATTTTTTAACATAAAATTGATTACGACTATTGCTATTTCCTATCTATTAATACACACAATGTGTATAAAAAGGGGGAGCATAGCTTATAGTCTGTTTTTAAGTTAGATATTCAAAACATTGTTTAGGCAATAGGTGTATGTACTAATTTAGGACGTGCGCTACTAGCTCAGCAGCTGTTAACAAAACATGGTTTTATAATTAGCTGTTCAAGCATTTGTGCCCTTAGGACAATTTTATCAAAACCAATATTTTACCTCCATTTTAACTGACAGATACAATACATACATGTATGGGGTTTATGAGTGTCGGACTTATGGTTTTCCTTAAAAATCCTGGATAAATAACGCTTTGGCTTTATTTATTACAGACTTCGGTACTCTTATTGTTATCATAGAGGTTGTTTAAATAATATGCTTTAGGTTTTTAAATTACAAGATCCGTCCTGACTACTGGTAAAAGATCGCCTTCTGGTAATGGTAAAACAATTTGTTTACATCTATAGAAGTTAATTTTCATGTTTTACAAAATGCTATTTTTATATTGATACACATAACTAAATTATTGATACAGATTAAGTGATTTAAATATACTGGCATTTTAATATATTCTAGTAATAATAAATATCCGGAATATTTAAGGTAAAATTATATATTATCTATCTATTATGGATATACATCTCTTGGGACAAGAGGGCGCCGTTTTATATTTTAGGGGAGATAGAGGGGCTCGTCCCCCTGTCAGCCAGGGCAACGACTTGCGAGTTCGTGCCGACGACGCGGTCCATGTCATCACTGACTATATACAATGACGTGTTGATAAACAATGATGGAGTGATACGAACGTGTCAACAAACATAGTCTCCGAAGATCGACGGACAGAGATACATTCGTCGTTGCTAAGGTTAGCCATCCTGGCTAGTTAGTCGTGAGTGAGTGCGCTATTATCAACATTGACATAATAAAGTTAAAATAAATGGAAGCTTTGAGGTAATTTAAAAACAGCTTCATAATAAATGGTTTTGTTGAATGGTTTATTGTAAATAAATCACATGACTTAAATATATGTTTATCCTTGAAGCTTCTATCGATTCCAACTTTATTAAAGCGATTAACATCTGCAGTGTGTAAAAACGTGGCGTTCGAAAAATGTGATAGTGTTAAGAAAACAGTTTCCTCCGATTAACAAAGAAAGACAGATTTTTTAATGGTCTGGCCAGCCGCCTTGGTGGGTGAGTCGAGTGCGCTCTCTAATAACGATAAAACTGGATAAAATGTAAATACCATTTTCTTTTAAAATTTTTTAGTAGTTTCCCCCAAATATATGTTTTTTTAACAATACTAAAAATCGCCAGTGGTCAAACTTTCGACCAATTTTCAAATCGAGAAATAGGGATAGCTAATTTTTAAAAGTTAAAATTTTCAATGTAATGTCCAGTCTTAATCCATTTGCACGTCTGTTAGTACTTTGGATGGTAGAGATTAAACTTAATGCCCTTTTTTATTTCATTTTTATCAACAAATTTTAATCTCTTCATTTTATTCAAGTGAGAAAACTATATTTTCTTCCTGTATATGTATGATGGAACCCATTTAAATATGGTATCTTCTCCAAATATTCCTGATTCCAATAAAATCCTTTTTAACACGATTTCCAATAACAAAAGTGGCTTGAAATTGTTTGAAAATTATAATGCTAACCTGGATGTCACTTCTAACGATTACAAAAAAATAACATAGTAAAAACAATTACTGACAGTCATTTCACATCCAAGAAATGAAAAAATTGTACATACCACTGAAAACACTAAAAAATAAAACTATTTTTTTCTTTCTTTTTTTGTTTTTTTTTTCTCCAAGATCTCTGATAAGATAATCGTTTCCATTACGATCGCTATCTTTCGTAGTTCTTCAATGCGCTCTCTAATGTAATCTGTAGTCTTATAGGTATTAATATTATGACATTTATATAAGGTAACTCTGTAAGTTTATAATATTATATTTACTTATTTAGAAAAAATAGATTGTACGATCTATTTCATTTTAGATTCAAGCTAACTCCTCATAATGTATTCTGTATATTTAACAGTATACAGAATCTTGCAGCTACTAATTTAATCATCTAATGTTACAGTCTAGAAGAACACTCTTGTTTACTACTTTTATATTACTTTTAGCGAATTTCCCCCTATAGGGAAGTAGCTATTACCGTAGGCGGCACGGTGAGACTTAACCCCGGCACCATGTTATTATTCAAGTTACTGTGAAATGTATCTTATTATTCTAATGCACACATTTATTGGTCAAACTGTATTAAATGTATTGATACTTCGAAAAGAATGCAAGAAGAGGCTATAGGCCTACAAATTTCTCAATCTATTTTATACAGTGATACGTTATTTGCTTAAGGGTCCTCGGATATCTCCATTTTACCTCTGAAATATTACTTTGTTTCTTAAATTCTTGATAGCTGACACACTGCATTTAAATTTCACCTTGATACTTTATTTCAAAATAAACTTTAATATTCAGTTTCTTTCTGAGCAAGTGGATTGTAAATACAACTTCTAATTATTTTATCAATGTTATAAATGTTTTGTTTCGTAAAATAATATTGTATTAATTACGAAAACTACATTTGTTGTTGTTAAAAATAATATTTCATAGTGAACATTTAAAAAGGTCTAGTAAATTTTTCTCATTACAGTGAAATTTTCACTTTATACTTACAAACTAGTGTTACTTTAGATACATCCAAGTGGCATAAAATATATAATTTTATGATATTGGGATTGTAGTTTTAAATATATTATAATAACAATAAGTTTCCTGCATCGTTTTAAAGCATCGCAAATAAACACAGCATTTGTAAAATCGCTTCTTAATCATTAATTATAAGTGTGAATTTAAAGTTTGTTATGACTGACTCCCCGTTCTGCCGCCGCTGCCGCAACCGACTGCCGCTGACGCGGGGGCGGGAGACGGAGCGGAGCGGGCGAAATTAAATAATTTGGTTGAACACCTGCAGCCGCTACCAAGGTCATGATCCGCCGTGGCTACGCGAGCGCGCCAAGCGACGCAAGTCAGTACTACGACCATCCTCCATGGCTACCCGAGCGCGCCAAGCGAGGCCGGGCAGTACTAGGTACAATACTGATGGCGCTACCTAGCGAGAGCGGTCAGAACTACGTCAATATTTTGAGTCTATTGGCGGCCATTAGGCTTGCCTTCTCTTGCGTTAGCTATATATTCAATGATAATACCTTTTAAAAAAGTATTTTTTTATCTAATTCCGTATTTTAAATTTATTTTAAACATATATGATATCCTTGAGGAGAAAAATAAACTCAAACGTACCTTCAAAGTTGTCAAAGTGTTGTATTGAAAAATATTTGTCAAACCGAAAACAAAATTTCTGTTCGGCAACAAAGGCACTTAGTAACAGTCAAGCGATAAGGTGACGCAAGCCACGGTAGCTCTATTGTTGTTTCTGTTTTGTTCACCACACGACAGTATGATGAATTATCACATAAACCCAACATCTCACGAGGAACACTTGCATTGTGATCCTTATAAAGTACTACACTTTTCCTATACTCTTAAAACAATTTTGATCCAGTAATTCTTTTGCCAAAACTGAAGTTATTTCTTTTGCGTACTAATCGTCAATAAAACGTTCACCAAATAGATACTTTAGCTATTTTTTGAACTGGCAAACTAGAAGGTATTTAAACCAAGTATGAATGAGAAATGACTGTACTGTTTAAATAAATTATTATTGTAACAGGTATAGATAAATACGGTACACACACAGGAATTAAAAACACACAGTAAAAAATAGTTTGATTAATATTATCTAAACAATATACTAGAGTAAGTATTTTCATATTCATTTCGTATTATTACGTTGCTATATCACTTCGGGTAACCAATTGTTCTTAAACAAAAAAATAGTCTGAATTGGAAATTATACGGTCAATCTTTCACCGAGCCACTATCAGTAAGATAAACTCTTGTAAGTAAATGCTTGGATTGTCTCGTGTTTAGTGTTTAGTGAACTTTAAAGGATAACCAGAGGATTAATCTTGAGTAGTGATAATTAATGATGAAATAAATAATTTTATATTAAGATCGATATATTACTATGTCATTGCAGCAACAGCCATTTTCAAGCAATCATTATTATGAAAAAGCTTAAATTGAAATTGATTAATATATTCAGGAAATATAATTTATGAAATCGAAAGCAGTAATTTTAAGTTCGGGACAGTTACGGTAAAAGCTGTCCTATTTAGGCACATTTTGATGTAGGCTCACAATATTTTTTTAAGCTGTGAACCTTCATTTTCCATCATGGACAGAGAGTTAATAGTGGTATACGTTTCACTAATAAAAATCTAAATTTATCCTATCAATCACAACCGATCTCACAAAAGTGTTATTATTGAGTCGAATATTGAAGTTTAAGCCAATACAGAGAGAGTTATTGGATCCTCTACACGCTTCAGAATGGAGTTGGATAAAGTAAACTAAGTAAATGAATCTCTTTTTGGAAAAAAAGTTAACGTAAAACTGAATAAAGTTTCCTTATTAGATTTAGTTGAAGTGATTTTCGAAAGATAAAATATATTAGATCAAAATGTTTCGAGAGAGCCTTACACCAGTCACACTGTACAACAATTTCTTTTACAATAACATTGAAGTTAACGCTTGCTTATGAAATGTATGTTGGTAATGGTAAATATCATACAAAATGGCATAATGTATAGATTGTTCCCACTACTATTATCCAGAATGATCTATCTTGATGACATTGATAAAATAAATTACGGTTATACAATTATATTCAAGCTAGGGTAAATAAAATATCTGTTAGATATTATCTTTGGGCCATCTACTAGGCCTACAAGTTATAACACAATACAATAAAAAATATACAACTTTTTTTAATAGTTGCATATTTCAATTCTCTTATTTCATGTGATTGTTATTTGTTATTACTAAATTTATATAAGCATTGTACTAACAACGATGTGTGATCTATTAAATGGTACAAGCAACAACTATACGTACAATAAAAACCAAGGCGTTTTAGGGATCTATTTAGTCCGTAATCAAATCAAGATTTACCCCATGTATAAGAGAAACATTCAAAAATATGTGAGCCGTAGACAATGATGACAAGTGTACTGAAAGTCGAGCCGTATTACAAGAAGAGAATTTTAAAACGAATATCTCCATTTATCTGCACATTAAAATGATAAATAGCATCAACTTCCGCCCTTTTCCCGCAAACGCGGCCCTTGAGGGCCGCTGTCACTTGTAGTTATGGCGGAAAACTTACACTCTGACTGTCTTACTTTATTTTTATAATTTCTCCATGAAAAACGTTTCTTTATATCTCGCCATTTAAAATAAAGAAACTTACTAATCAGTTAAAAACTTTCTTTAATTTTACGTTAAAGTAGCACAAGCTCACTAAATGATTTTTCCATCCAACTCAAATTACACAAATAGAATTAAATAAACTAACAAATGCAATTTTAATAAGGTTAATCATTTAGCTACTAAACGAAAACTACTGATAGTATCATATTCCTTCAACATATTTCCTCTGTGTACCAAATAAAGTAAGTGAACAAATGTTTGATTGGTGCTAAAATCTGATGATTAAAGTCAGAACTGCACTGCTGAAGTGGAATGAATACTTCCCTGACATTTCCTTCTCTTCTCCTCTATCTTGATGCTGACTTCATAGAGGAAATTACCTCTGCCTCGGCTGAATATTAGGTTTAAAGTTTTGTTAGGGTTGTTTTTGGATTGTGTTAAAAGTGAATAATGTTTGGGTAATCATTAAATACAACAAAGACAAAGTAAATTTTTTCGCATTAGCGAAGCAGCTATGCTTTTGAACAACTAGACTGCAATCATAAAATCCTGAAGAAGCGGTACTTTACTACCCAGAACAACGGCATCAACGGCGGTTTGTTGTTTACCCGCGGAACATTGATTGTGACCCCCAATTCTTTTTTTATGCCAAAAAGTGTGTGACTGTTTTGTGTCTGTATTTTTGTGTTTGTTGCCTTCGCAGACTGCGCAGTATTTAATTACAAAGGCGCGTTTAGTTCAATTAATATTAAATAAATAGCGATCACTCCTTGATTAGTTTGATGCGTGTTGTTCTATATACTGGATATAAATCAAATACATCTTAAAACACTTAAAATAAGTTTGAAGGTATACTGTAATCGCATAAATCGCCATGTGTTTAATTAAATGGAAAATTGCCATTTCTTTATCTTTAATTGATTTTTACCCTCTTGTATGTAGGTGCAGTAAAAGTATAAATGTATTTTAAGTGTTGGGTGACGTCTTTTAAATATGTCCGGAAAATAGAGATGTATTATCGCCCCACAACAATCCAAGTCATTCCAAAAAAGGACATCTAGTTTGAAATGATGGGTCGCATAATTACTTTTACCATAAAAACAAATATTTTGCATCCGATATGACGGATCCAAGGTGGCAGTCGAAAATGGCCAACCACTCATAATGAAGTGTTACTACACTCAACGACATTTGAGCATATTTTTGGATTGACATTGAACAATTTAGGGGGCGGGGACTATCACTAAATACTCTGAATAACTTGTTTAAAGGGTTTCTAGAAGAAAAAAATGGGTTAGCAAAATTTTGCAAACAGACATAGATACGGCGTTTACAAATACGGCATTTTCTTTTTTGTAGAAGAGTTTTTACACACAAAAAAGTTTTCGACCACCGTCATCGAGACTGACGACATATACTTTCATTATTACTAAGGTCCATATTACTAAATTAAAAACTAAAATTTGGATACGTCTCTTAGATACCCACTCAATGACTCATTTAATGAACTTAATAAAAGGTGCTAGTATATTAAATAAAGTTTAATATACTAAATTTTATAAATAAATTGATAAAGTACAACTTATTATAATAAGATCACTTCAGATCAGTTAAACGCTTAACCCCACATTATTCACAAACTTGAATAAAAAAATATGACGATAAATTTACTTATAGATAAAAGTATATTCCTATAATAATGGGCCTTTATAAGTCAAAATGACTCTTAAATAACAGATGCTTTACAATTTATTGACCCAGTAAATTGTTTTCAATAGGATAGTTTTACATGACGAGAGAAACGCCCTAAGAGGATCTTGGTTACCTTGTGCCTTGTTTCACAACTAATTCAGTGGGCTTAGCGTATGTAAAGTGGTATTTGTGCAGTGACGTCATCATAAGAAGCTTGTTGTGGGTGGGAGAGCGGGTTGTAGCCCGCGAGGCTTTAAAACTGTTGTATTTATTCTTAGATATTCAAAAACATTAAAACATTTCTTCTCTCTTTCTCTGGTCGTCCCCTCAGTCCAGTTAACAACGTATGTGTATAATTCAAGGTACAATGACATTCGAGATGTTAGACGTTTACCGACAAATGGTTTTGTTATGTCTATTTTAGTTCCAATAATATGGAAGGTTTTTTTATGAGAATAAGCATCTTTCCCCGGGCTGCAGGTTGTTACTAAGTCAACGATAAATTATACATTGCTTGAAATGACAACCTAACCTGGTAGGTATTTTAAGCCAAGTATGACTGACAGATTACTGAAGGGTAATTGTGACGCGATCTTGTTGTCTTGTTACTTGGGCCGACATATTCCTTAGAAAGGACTGTTAATTAATACCCAAACAGCCAATGTCAACTAAGGGACCTCCATTTTAACGTGGGATCCGAACCTCAATTTTGCCTGGTTTACAATTTACGAATTCGTCTAATTAGGAAGGCAGTCTTATGAACGTAGTATTTGATAGTGCGGACGTCAATCCCCACTAGGGAACACCACAACCACAAGCTATCGCTCATAACTATCCACAATTCGTGACCTCCAAGTAGCTGGATTACAGAACACACCACAGTCCCATGACCCAGTCTATTCGAAATGCATTACTCATTCTAAGAATACCATTCTAAGGTCATAACATTTTTACTGGTTTTTGTTTTGACCAACAAATAGATTTCGAGGAATATGTTTTGTATCCAAAACATCTCTCTCAAATGAGCAATTTTTTATGGATGGAGACGTTTTCCTCCGCAATTTAAAACTAGTTTACGTTGTTTTATCAGAGTTAGGTAGGAAAAATTAAAAGAAAAGTATAACCGAATAGTAATCGAAAAAGGTATTTTCATGGAAGTGCTGTAAAATATAGTACAATATAAGATTTAAATAAGTTTCATCTCCTAAGCTGCATCCTCTATGTTTTCTGTAAAATAATGTGCATAAAATAGTGATATTTTACAAAATAAAACAACATTTTCATTTCAATGCAATGATCAAAAGGACTAAATTGTAAAAATATTTATTAGATTTTTTTCTAGAGCCTTTAGATTTGAAAAAAGTTCACATGTTTTCTTTATATTCATTAATCTCCATTAATCTTATTCTGCTCAGAAAATACGTAAAAAGACACTTACAAATTAATTTTAAATTTTAAAGTTTTCAGTGTTGTGCTTCAACGCTTACTGTTACTTAGTGTTATTTCATTAGGATGGCGATGAGGTTAACTCATAAGTTTGAAACAAATATGATCAAATGATATAAAATTTAATATTAGATGTTCTAGATATTAAATTTCTTTATCGACGTCAACAGTTAGGTCTAAAGGATAAAACTGAAAATTATCTGCAATTCTCTATTTACCAATACTTGTTTTGTTCCAAGAAAAATGAAACTAAGGTAACACTTACTTATTGCTACCATTTCCCGCCTGTCGTTGAAAGTGACAAAGAAAAAGAGAGAGAGAAAGTGAAAAAGAGAGAAATAGAGCAAATACTCTTTGTCGTAGTGTTGCTAACAATAGATCAGTCACTTTCAATTTGATTTTTCAATTCCTTTTTCGATTTAATACTAAACATCTGCGCAAATGACTAAACAAATGCAAAATGAAAACAAGATTTTAGAACTGATCTTTATTGACATCCGACTTTAAACGATAAGGAATATATCTTGACATTGATTCATAGTAAAAGTATTCAGTTTAATAATTTTACTATTAATTTTTATATAAATAATAAATACTGATAGAAAAAATACAGTGTTTACAGCAAAAAACTTTAAGCTATATTGATACTCATATTTTTATTTATTTAGCGCTCAGTTGCAATTCTGTAGGCAAAGAAATTCTTCCCAATTGTTGAAATTGTAGTATTGAAGAGCGTGCTTGAATGTTACGGTAATAATCTTTTGTACTCGACGTATAAATTATATTAATTTTGTGTAATATAATACGAATAAAAATATCAATTTGTAGTGTTTTTTTAAGGATTCTAAGGATGAATTTTAAAAATAGCCTTCCACAGTTAGTGATGGTTCAAATTAGCCTTCCACGTACAGATGAAATTCAAGATTCAAGATTCAAGATTCAAGATTCCTTTACAAGAATTCCAAGATATTTCCTATCAAAAACTTGGAAGAATCCTATTTTAATCGACTAGACTATAATATCGTAGCTTTCTGTCTCCTAGCCGGTTTGATGCCGTACTGGTATGTCTAATAAAAACACAAACAAATTTCTTAAAAACCTTGATAAATAAAAAATCTTTTTACCATATGCATTACGTCATTATTAAGGACAAGTTGAAACAAGCGTTCTGAATAGTTAAATGTGAACTACCTATTACTAGCGTTACTTGCTGCGTCACAGAAAATAACTCAATCTTATTTACCTTGACATAAAAATACTATTGAAAAAATAGCTATAAGCGATGGGGATAGTTCCTTACAAAATTAATTTACTGTGTGAATACGAAGAAGTGGCATAAGAGTTAAAACCAAGAACAAAAGATATCAAGCTTACAATTTATGGACAGTTTATCTTTCAGACAATAAGTAAAACTTGACACACCGGAATCTTAGGGTGGTAAAGTAAGCGAGATAAGAGGAATTTGTGAGTGTGAGGAAAGTGAAATTGTGATTTACAGCTCTGGGACGGCTCCCCTGGGGCGAGGGGTTTGTAAGGAATAATTCTATACCGTTCAAACACATTTATTAATAGTAACTATTTCGTTCAATCTTATGCGTTGATTGTAACCGTAATAGTCCAGTAAAATTGTCCTCAATAAAGCTTTTGCGATAGTATTTTGGGTTAGTTTTTTTCTTATTTTTTAGGAAGTGGCACTAGTGGTTATAGTGCCCGCCTACAAACTTGTAGGTAGCCGGATCGATTCCGAGAAAAGTTAGTAGCTTTTTGAAGGGTTGTTTCTGGAGTCAGCTGCCATCGGTTGTTAGACTATTAATTAACAGCCCTGTCTAAGGAACTTGCCAACCTTAGTCAGTTACAAGGCTACAATATCGTGCCACTACCATCACGATCATCACACTCATCCTTCACTCATATTCAGGGTAACGTCCTCCATGAGGTACCTGTCTTAATAAAAGTGATAAAGGAGCTTAATTATCAATCTTGCGATCACCAAAAGATTTTCGTGAAGTAACATTGTTAAACCCCTTCAACAATGCCGGGATTAATATTTGTTTATGCAATTACAGTTACTGTGATACTCTTCAAACGTGAGCATATCGAAGTTCTTTAGAAAAAAAGTGACATCGAGGAGATGAAATTCAGCCAAGCTCCTTTTCCGGTCAAATAATACATTCAAAAGCATGAGTATACTAGTTTACGAAATCAAAATCTAAAACATAAACATTTTATGTATACTCTCATAACCTAAAGATCCCAACAAAGTGCTAGGATCTTTTCCGTTATACGTATACCACCATTCCAAAATTATCCATCAAGCTTGATTTTTGACCGTGAACCATAACCTAGGTCAAATAATTGCTATTAATCGTTTTAAAGTGGAAATTCCTTGTAAGAATATATTACCTGCGGTTTCGTTATCTCCCGTATCTCTGTCTAGACGCGAGAAGCTAACGTATGGCCGTCTAGCGGCCCCACTTCCAGTTGGTTAGGTTTGGTTAGGTTAGGTTAGGTTAGGTTAGGTTACGTTACGTTAGGTCAATTTTACCTAAATTAGGTTTTTTAGGTTAGGATTTTTTAAGTTAGGTTTTTTAGCGGTTTTTCGGTTAATTTTAGGGGGTTAGGTAACCTTACCTAACCTAACCTAACCTAACCTAACCTAACCAAACCAACCTAACCTAACCAAACCAACCTAACCTAACCTATCCTAACCCTATCTAAACTTACCAAAATCAAGCTTGAATATACAAACCCGAAATAGTGGTATACGTATAACGGAAAAGATCCAAGTGCGAAATAGTCACCTAAATCACAAAAGCCCTATTATTGAAAAGATCTGGACGATGACATAATAATTAAACAACTCCAAAACGACATGTCATAATTAAAGTCTGTGATTATCTTTCCTTGGAAAAGATTATGTAGACTCTATTCTAGAATTTAATAATGGCCTCAATGTTGAAAATAGTCGGACGATAAAATAAAATGTATGGGTACATGTTTTTGTTAAATTAATAACTAAGCACTATAGTATTGTAGCATTAAACTGGGAGAAAGTTTTAACATTTATAATATACAGACTCTTCACTAAATACCCTTCAGGACTTCGGGATATGGTTATTTACGTCAACACTAAGAAAAAATTCCCATAAACATGGTTCCTAAAATGCTCGGTTATCCGTCTATCGGCTTGAATGTGGTTTTAACATGAATTTGCATAACTGTGTAATCACTAGAGACTAATTTTGACTAATATTTTGACTAATAGGACCTATTTTGGTCCGGAATATCAAGTTTCTACTTCGTACCATTTAAAAATGGTACCATAAAAGGTATAAATTTACCTGAGTCTGCCGAAGTGATACTATGGATTCCTAAAAGAATTACGCGTTTCAAGGATCAGTAGGTCCTCATCTTCAGATCGTAGTACAAGAACAGTTCACTCGCGAAAGGTCGTCAAATCGATTAAAAACATTGAAACACAGGGAATTTCACTTTTACACTTAAAAACTGTAGGCCTACACATTTAACAACAAGAACTAGCCGCGTGTGCACACTTGTTCGGGTGACGGTCATGACCGTCATGGTGAGTCATGACCGTCATGACCGGTAGCTCCAAAATTATGCAAAATCATTTTAAAAACACATACATACCGACAGACGGATAACCGAGCATTTTAGCACCCATTTTCATAGGAACTTATATTTCTTATGTTCAATGTAAGTGACCATATCGCGAGGTCCTGAAGGGTGTTTAGTAAACACCCTAAATATATGACTACTATTAATAAATGATTGTATAATAGATAAATAAATAAAATTCCTCCATCTATACATGAAAATGAATTGTTTTTCGCATCTGAGGACCTTAAAGAGGAAAATTATGATGGTCCCGGGGTAAGGGCATTTTAATGAGATCTACGGTAATGTCTTCTTCCTTACAGGGAAACTCAATT
Source organism: Flexamia atlantica (assembly GCA_035578135.1). NCBI lineage: Eukaryota > Metazoa > Arthropoda > Insecta > Hemiptera > Cicadellidae > Flexamia > Flexamia atlantica. The sequence goes on along the minus strand of JAQJVK010000004.1, from coordinate 34,307,626 downwards.
TGGTTACAAAAATATGCTAAATATGATAAATTTCCAACCAAGGCTCTATTCACAAGATACTATAGATTAACTTTAAAAACAGTATAACTGTTATTTGTAATCGATCAGCCGGAATTAATAAGTTTTATAGTTTAAGTTAATAAATATCTCTCAATAAACACAAGACAACGCTTCTGGCCATTGACAATGCAAATTTACTTTGTAAAAGCTCAATAACAAAACAATGCCTCGCAGCTTTTCCCCTCCAGTCACTTGAAATGGGTTTTGTAATGGAATTTCAAAATGGCCTGGAAATAATATTACAATACAGATCTGAGAATTACAGATTTACTTCATCTCAGAAGAATTACTTCACGTCTGAGAATTACACACGTCTGAGAATGGCTTTAATGTATGTGTTTTATGTACATTTTTATAAGAATCCAGTCAACATACAATGGATGAAAAACTTACTAGTCTATGTTAACTTTGCTGATGCGTCCGATAATATTTTAGGTTTGCAATAATCTTCATAATTTTTCCTGGCAAATACGGAATGGATTGAAAATGTATAACGGCGAATGTTAGAAATGTTGCTTTATGTTTGTTCCTGAGAGAACGTTCGTTTATTGCAAACGTTCTTCATCCGGCGATATTAGCCAAGTTTGTAATGTAACTCAATGAGTGTTTCTGACAGAAAGATTTATTCATTACAAAGGATCAACTCCAGGCGGTGTCCAAAGGTTGCAATGTAACTCTAGTCTCTTCCTGACTAAAAATTTGTTTTATTGTAATTGCCAAACGTTAGATTTGTACCCAAAGTTTACTATTAAACCTGACTAACATTGATAACAACAATATTTTTAGTGTCATATTTGAATTCTATGAAGATATGACACTTTTTAATTCATACATCTCCTTTAAATTATCCTCAATTTGGTTCATTTGGCGATTTCTTTGGTTTAGGGTTATATCTAAAATTGTATTTTTAATTAGACCTATATATAAATGGTGTACTCAATCATTTTATAATTTTTACATTCATGTTTTAATTTTTATATTTTATGTAATAAATTAGTAGAAAAAGTAATTCAATAATCTTTACCTGAATATTTTAGGAGTAATGCAAGTCCGGATCAGCTGTTTCAATCATCCCAGTGTTGCTTTTTGGAGTTGTTGTTTGTAATATGTCACAATCCAACATTTCTGTGCCTTGGAGGAATAATTTATTTCTGATGTTACACTTAAAAGTTTCACTATAGTGTTTTACAAAGTTTAATCAATTATATAAATCTTGCCTTTTTTGTTAGTATTTATGCATAACATTTATTGCAATGTACGTATTTAAGAAAATAAATTATTTTAATTATTTCTGCTTTTATATTTATAGTTGCCCGGCTTACATAGCGGCGTGGCTCGAGACTCCAGAGTTACGTTTGCTCATGTCTCTTTCAGCCAGATCTCCCGTAAGATCGTTCAATAAATCAACTGTACATAGTCTGGCATTCTTTAGATATGTACAAAGCCGAGGGCTAGAGGTCTGCTGCAATACGTTAAATAATCTTTAATACATTTAATGTAAACGTATCAGCTACAACAACATCATGTTAGAATTAGCTAAACTTCAAATAAATTAATCAAATAAGTCTTAGTCAATAATGGTACTCTTAAGTGCATCAAAGAAATCTCCAACTTGCAGCCAAAAGTATTTTTCTGTTAATTAAACCCAACCAATTATGAATTAACACTTTTAGGACTAAGTCAATTTAAAACTTAAAAAGAGGTTTTCAACTTTATATATTAAATAATATTGTGAATTATCGTGAGCAATTGTGGAAAACACTGTAATAATCCCTTTACTTTCCAAACGTTAAAGCTGTAAAGTTTAATCGTCACTCCAGCTGACCTGGAGCGCGGCATGTCTACAAATTACGTGCTGCAGCTCTCTCCCGGACAATTGGACCCTACCCTTACATGTCCCGGCTAGCCTCAGTGTGTTTTGAGTAGGCAATATACACCTGTTCTCTCTTTTAGATAGATACAATCGTAAACTACTGAGCTTGAGCAGAATTTCAATACTTTTGATTGTTTCAACTAGATTTTATTCAAAACATTAAATAATTATTGGTAAGAATCAAATCAACCACACATGTATGCTGTAAGATCGTAAAATGACTTATTGACCCAAAATTAAAAATTGGGGTACAAAACAAGATTACTTTTTTACGTTCGGCAATTAATTCAATCCTTAATTCTATCCCGAAAACGGGATATATTTAGGTCTAGGATAAAATAAGTGTATTAATGACAAGGGGTTGATGTTGGTTTTTTCGTGGTATTCAACGGAGGAACTTGCGAATGATGTAGTACAAATAACTGGGTAATTTCAGGGTAGAACAATATACTTTTTTATGCAATTGTGGTGAATAAAACATGTAGTTTTGCAATCAAATGTATATAATATACATAAAATATTTGTTTGATAAAATTATTGAGAAATTATTCAATTTCTCAAAAAAATATATACTTGTAACTTTTTCTTTTTTCTTTTTTTTTTAAAGAGGGTGGCGGCCTCTTTTTTCCTTGCATTTGCCCCCCTACATGGGCCTCAGGCCTGTGCGTGGAAGTTATCAAGCAATCCCAAGGAGTGAGCCGGTACAGTACAAGGATGAACAGTACTGCTAAAAGTATGCGGCATCATCGGGACTCGATCCTGCGACGCTACAAATATTTGCCAATTTTTCCTTATTAAATTTCTTTTGTCACAATAGGATGAGTTGGTATGAATTATAGCAATACTAATCTAAATAACCTAATGTGGTGAGGTTTTCTTTTTTACAAGCCTAAACAAAACATTTATTTAGCCTTAATAACATTTTCAAGACAGCGATACTTAGAAAACGAAAAATGTATCAGGTACCCTACATAACTAAATAATAAGAAAACAATTTTGTAATGGTTTTACTATTAAATTTTTAGATACCTATCTATTTTGGCAAAGATCACAGTCAGCCTAAAATGTACTGCAAACTGTAATAAACTTTTTTGAATGAAGAAAAATACGTTTTTGGAGGACGACAAATAAATGCATATTTATTCACAATTTTAATGGAAAAATATTTTGGAGTCTTATTTGCTACAAATACTTTCTTGGGAACACACACCAATTATGTTTCCAGGCCATGGGAAACAAGCTCATAAATACTTAGTATTTAATATTAATATATCCATAATTATTCTTTTAAATCAAAACAAAATGTCGGTAACTTCTAAGTACCTTTTTGTAAAGATTCATTGTCATATCCAATGATTTATAACAAGAAAGTGGCTGTCCTCGTGTAAGCCAGCTGGTACAGGCATGAGTTATGGACCGGATAATTAATGCTAAGGTATACAGCGTCCTAGGGAGAACCATGATAAATCGGTTAAGAGACAATTTTCTTGTTTGAATTAAAGAGGAAAATTTTTAATATAAAAAACAAGTATATGATCTTTAAATGGTCTTACGATTCATCCTCCACTCTTATATGAGCAATGTTAACATGGTCGCTTGCCCGCTTGCAAAATTATCCCAAAAACGGTTCCGAGGATTTCCTTCAAAGTTTAGAACTAAGTTATTTATGACTCAAAAACGTGTTCTATGCAGATTACTTCACCAGAAAAATGTAATAACAAAATTAAATTAAATTTAAGTTTTTAAAATGTTAACATTGGCCTTATGAGTTGCTTTGATAGAATCGAAATAAATAAGGAAAGTGTAAACAAATAAAGTAACCATAACAGATGTTTGCAAAATAAAGTCAAATAGGAAAAGTACAGCGTGTGGGATAAAGATTACAAAGAGGAATAAAAAGTGAATTAATAAATCAATATTATCGAAATGTTTTATAGTAATTGGATGAACTGGTAGATATAAAATAATATACCGAGCAAGGCACAGTCCACCAGGTACTTAGTTAAAAACAAACGGGTTAAAAAACTTCAGTTAAAAAGTTATAGAACTTTTAAGAATATCTCCAATCTTTCTTTTTTTATGTAAGTGTGTTTTTTTACAAATCATTAGGTAAAAAGCCTTTTTTTAGTTTACCTAAATATTATAAATAAGTTTTTATATACAAAATGTAGTTTTGAATAATATAATGCTTTTCCGGTTGATTCAGAAACGCTTAATGTGATTGTATTTTACGTAAATGTCAGATGAAAATATTCTATGCCCTGTATTTAATTTGTAGCCTATTCTCCTTCCGAAATCTTCAGTAGGTGAAATCAGTAGTTCCACAGGAGGTTGGAGCAGCAATAACTCACAATTTCACTTTACCGCATACAAATTCTCTTATCTCCCTGAGTTGCCTTTGATTTAGGTCCGATCCTTATTGCTTCCCTCAACCGTGATATAACTGTGCACACCGTAAACATTACTGTTTTTTAAACACCCCTAAACATTTATTTTTATATGGTGCATTTAAAATTAAAAAGTACATCGTTTATTTTACTTCATTGAAAATCTGTTTGCCTTTGGTTTGGAATCAAAAGATTAAGGAATTATGTCATTTGCATTGTGAGAATATCTAAAACTTTTTTTTAATCGACGCTTTAACGCACATAGCGATTGAAACGGTGTTAAAATTAAGTTTCTGGGGTAATAATTTTATGTTTCGTTGAACAGTCTACGAAAAATAGCTTTACTTTAAACAGAAACAATTGCAGTTGATTTGTACGAGGATTATGAAAATAGCTTTACTTTAAACAAGAACAATTGCAGTTGATTTGTATGAGGATTAAGAAATTAAAAATATATAGCCTAAACTCCATTTCACATGACATACATAGTGATTCGATTTCACAATCTAAATAGTACATTGTGTATCAAATATAATAACGGAAATCGTAACAAAAGTAAATTGGATTGGCTAATAACGGCAAAACAATGTAATGCATAAAATAGTTTTTCTAGCTTGCATTTAACTTTAGGCATATACGTTATGGTTTAAACACAATATTCAAAACCCTCTTAAAATTGTGTATTCTTACTTTAAAATGATTACGTCCCTCAAAAAAAATATATTTGAGAGAAATCATTGTAAGAGATTCCTGGTAAATGTAAAAGCCAAAGAGAGAGAAGGAAGGAACCTTCTTTGTAGCCGAATAACAGGTTTTCTCATGGTCCCAATTAAAATGTGTACGGACCAAAAAAAAGCTATTGCATAAAGTTGTAGTTTCACTTTTATCTACGATATTCTGTTATTTTATAAAGATTCACTGGACTGCAAATAATTACAAAGGAAAGGATGGGGACTTCACCTTAGGCTTTTGTGTATCAAAGAAGCTATGTGGCTGTTCTTGGCATATCCCTCGGGTAACAACCACCCTCCCCCATAAGCTGCTTTCTGTGACGCCGCAGCGCAAACGCCACTTTACACAATCTCAGCTTCAAAAGTAGTTTTGTAGAGAGGACTATAAACATATTATAAAACAACATAACAACATTAAAGAGAGAGTTGTTATTGTTGTTATTTTTCGCAACATATTATTAAAGAGTTTTCCTTTTCGCTTAGGCTGTCTTTTGGCTTTTGTGATTTAATTTCTAAAACCAAATTGTATTTTTTCAAGGGTTTTGTTAAAGTTGGTTATTATGGTTTGCAGTTTTAGAGTGTTATAGTAAAAGTTATTTTTAACAATTTTGATCAAAGCTGGACGTGGCATGGAGAATTGAACTTACAACATTGTTGCCTTGGGAGAAATTGATACACCTACTCACTCAAGCGTATGACATTTTTTTAATTAACAAAACATACAAGGTCCCATAAAACCTAATTTTGAATATTTAACTATGTAGGTATATTTAATTTCAAATTAATGATCAACCTGAATATGATCTAAATAAAACTCTCCATTTATCACACGAGAGAGTTCGATAAATCCTATCTAAATTATATATTGTTACATGCAACATTGGAAAATGAAAAAAAGTTTCATAATGAGTTGGAAAACCACCGCTTTTAGGATCCGTCTCTTTTTAAAATCAAAGTTTTATAAATCTAGAAACGTAGATGACATTATCTCCTTAAAGGTAAAACGCATTGTGAAGAATACTGCCGGTAAGTCAGGCCGGCCTGGTAATAACACATAAATTTCGAATCCTTTTTGAATTAAAAATTATAGAGGTGGAGAATTTAAAGCCTAAATGTGTAAGGTATTAAAAACCACACAACGTCACAATACCTAAAGCTTCCAGCACAATTGTAACAGGTAGAGCAGTAAATAAAATGACGAATGATGAAGCCATAGCGCAGTTGTCGTCTGTGCAAACACATTAGGAGCGGTTTTAAAGTTCACATCGACTCACTACTTGCCCAGTTGAGGAAGGCGCCAAGTTCTACAGCTAGGATGCCTTCGTTCAAGATGATGTTTGGCAGAGATATCAGAACAAAGATAAACCCAATGTCAGTCTGAGATGAACAGCATGGAACAGAAGAACTAAGAAAAGAGGGACGATTTTTAGTGTGGTAAAAATTATACATCGAAATATGACACTAATAATAATATTATACCAAAGCTTTTGACACGGTCGATCACACGTTTTATTAGGTAAGCTTTATAATTGTGGAATAAGAGGTGTAGCACTCAAATGGTTCAACAACTACTTAACTGGGAGGTGTAAAAATTGGCGATTCAAAAAGTGAATTTGGGGATATAAAGCTTGGAGTGCCTCAGGGGTCAGTATGAGGAGTAACACTACTCCTAGTTTATATAAACGATCTTTGTAATGGCAAATTTAAAGGTAAAATAATATCTTTTGCGGATGACACTGCTTTAGTATACTGTGGGGAAAATGGGGTGAAATTGAGGGTAACATTAACTGGGATTTGCAAGCACTAAGATGGTGGTTTACGGAAAATAATATGACTCTGAGTCCTAGTAAAACGAAATATATTAATTTCTCCTTAAGAGGAGGTATTCAATTTGGAAATTTAGTTAAATATAAATGCATTCAGTGTATTTTGAGTAACGGGGAGTGCACAGCAAAGTGTAATACAGTAGAAAATGGGATCTTTTCCGTTATACGTATACCACTGATTCGGGTTTGTTTTCAAGCTTGATTTTTTTAAGTTGAGTTAACTAATTAGGTTGATAAGATAACGAAACCGCAGGTAAAATATTCTTACAAGGAATTTCCACTTTAAAATCATTAATAACAATTATTTGATCTAGTTTATGGTGATCGATCAAAAATCAATTCAATCTTGATTTTAGTAGCTTAGGTTAGGTAGCCTAACCTAACTTACTAAAATCAAGATTACCTAACCTAACCTAAACAAACCTAACCCAACCTAACCTAACCTAACCTAACCAACTGGAAGTGGGACCGCTAGACGGCCAGACGCTGGCTTATCGCGACTATACAGAGATAACGGTAGATAAGATAACGAAACCGCAGGTAAAATATTCTTACAAGAAATTTCCATTTTAAAACGATTAATAACAATTCTTTGGCCTAGTTTATGGTGCTCGGTCAAAAATCAAGCTTGAAGGGTAAATTTGGAATGTTGGTATACGTATAACGGAAAAGATCCAGAAAAGGATGAGAAAATAAAATACTTAGGTGTGATCGTAGATAACAATGTAAACTGGAAAGCTCATATATCAAACATGAAACAAAAAAATTTAAATTTGCTCAAATTCTCAAAACGAGAATAGATTTAGATTGTTTTTAAAAAAGGTACGTGGATGGCTTTTTAATGAATATTATATAGAGCATACTATTTATAATATCCAGTTTTAGATATGAAATTTGATTTGTAAGTATTTTGTACAGCATTTTTACTTTAGTATAGGAATATTTCTGCTTTATTAGCGAATTTCCCCCTATAGGGAAGTAGCTATTACCGTAGGCGGCATGGTGTGACTTAAGCCCGGGACCATGTTATTTTTTTCGTTTTGAGGTCCCTAGAGCCCAAAAACACCGTTCGTTAATTTTCATATACTGTATATAAGTTTTGTGTCCGTAGGCACTATAACTCTCGTAAAAAAGTCCGATCTTGATGAAATTTGGAACAAACATTTATAGCGATATTCATTACTTTAAGTTCGAAAACCAGCAAGATCGGTACACTCTAAGGTAGTTGTTTTGACTAAACACAATTTATTTTCAAGATTTAACATATTTCTATTAATTTTATGTCAATTTACTGGTCAGAATTGAATTCAGCTTAAAAAAATGAACGATATATAATTTTGAATTATTACTCTACATCAATCGGTTACTGAGATATTGGATCTGCAAAACGCAGTACATTGTCTTTTGTTTTTCCCTGAAGGGACATAAACTGTCCAAATTCTGGTATGAAATACCCAAATTTTTCATTCAATTTCCCTAAAATGGGATTAAAAAAATAATAATACAAACCACATGATTGAATTTAATTTGCTCGTGTGATGGTTTGATTTGTTTTTATTTCTTGGATCTGAGTAGATTGATAATATGTTTGCTGACATTTATGTACTATAACAAGTATACATTTATTAATAATTATCAGAATATGAATGATTTTTGAGAAATAAGATCATGAATGATAAAATTTGCTTCATTTAGATTAATATTTATACAAAATATTCAAAACAACAACTTCCCTAACTTATGTAGAATAGAATATGCCCCCATATAAAAAATAAATCTTTTAGAAATTAACTGAATATGCAAGTTTGCTAACAAGTGTATTTAAATTTTAAGATAAATCATATGTTTGGATTTAATTTTTTCATGTGACCTTTTTATTTGTTTTTATTTTGACTGATTTTAAATCATTGATTGTATGATTGCTTATATTTTATACTATAACATGGATACACTTAAAAAAAAATTAGACTAATAATTATAAGAATAACAAAAAGAGTATTGCTGGAATGGATACCGATGTGATTCCCATGATCATTTCCCTGATATCTAAAGCTCTTGAAATGATGTTTAATATACTTTTTGCATTAATTACATAAAATGTTTAAAACATTTTCCTATACATAAATTAAATAAGCTCCCATATAAAAATTAATTCTTTTAGAAATTCGCTGAGTACGCAGGTTTGCTGCGACGGGGGTATTTAGTAATAGATTAGTAATATTATCAAAGAGAAGGAGTATTAATTTATTTGTAGATTTTAGTTAGTATTTTTTATTAGGTATTTAGTTGGTATTTTTTATTAGGTACTTATTTAAAATTTGTTATATATAAGTAATAAGACTTTTTTACAAGGTTCAGTTATTCAAAAGTATGTGTTTCGTTTGTAATTGTATTTTATAACTAGTTTAATTATATTTATAAAACTTATGGGTTTGGAAGAATATTTTACAGCTTGTCTAAATAATAAGTTTTGTCTTACTGCAACTTAAAATACTTATCATGATACATACCTCTACTCAGGCTTTGCCTTGGAGGTGTTTTCTCAATACTGAGGAAATCAATGACAATTAATAACGTCAGCCTGGTATTAGGAATTGGTGTAATTGCTAATTGTAAATTTATTTATAATTTATGTATAGTACTATGTTGTCACCTATATTATATTGTGTACTGTATTGTAACTATGTATATTGAGAAAATAAAGATTTATTTATTATTTATTATTATTATAAATGAAGGCTGGGAGAAATAACTGGAAAAGCGTGCAATGTAGTGTACAAAATTAAAATAGAGCGAAATTCATATCAGATACTCCCTAAACAATAAAAGGGGAGTCTTGTTAAATAGTTTAGCTGATCACCTTATCATGCGATCATAATGAACGTTTATGTTATTGTTTTTATCTCTACGACTACACAATGCTTAAAAGTATTTTTCTAACTGTTATTAAATTTTAAAAATATAAAAGCTAAAAAAATCTATCACTTATCTGATAATGTAAATGCAATAACGAAACAGAGAAATGTAAAGAAGTTGGTATGCAGATCTGTTAGGCCACAAAGCTTTTTCCAAATACATATTGAAGAGGCTGTGCTTGACACTTACATGCTCAACAAAGAACCACAGTCATATGAACGAAACAAGAAACTGCACTCTGTATTCTTCTGTTATTTTTCCTCAGCGTAAGCTGTGAAGTCAAGCAATAGCGGTCTAGAAAAGATAAACTTTTAAGAACAAAATCTTTATTTCTTCATCGACACATTAAATTTTGTCATTGATTCTTTTCAATAATTACTTATTTTATTGTTGAACTTTCTTTTTCCAACATACTCCTCGCCTACTTACCTCATTTGGTACTTAAGTGTGAAAATTTATTGAGAAATTTGATAAGGCTTTTCCCTATAAATATACATAAGTCGGAGTGATATAAATAAATGCATACGTATAACAATTATTATTATTTCCAAATGATAGAATTTTTATGCATGAATACAATAAATGAAGTCATGCATATAAATAAGTGACAACATAACCTTTTTTGTGGCAATAGGTGCTTTTGAGAAATAATTTACGTGCTTAGTTGATACGTGCCATTGTTTTCTACTAACAACGTTATTGTATCCAAAAATACAGCTTGATTAAATTTAATAGCATTGAATTTTTCCTTCGATTAAGCATTTCAACCTACTTAAATTATGAGGAGGGCTAGGTTAAATTGATATACTTAGAAGGGTTGTCTGTCTTGATAAAGATTGCAGTTATTCTAGGAAAGCCTAAATCCTTTTCTCATATATCCTTTTTGTACGATCCTTTTTGTACTGTAACTTTATAACAATTAAAATTACAATCTACTGCAATATACAGGGAACTTTGACAGGTTTCATAGAATTTGGTTAAGTATAAATACATATTGAAGCGTTTAAATCGAATGTTTAAACGCTCCTTTAACACATATGTGTCAAAAATTCCATTACAAAGGTTTTATAAACGTTTATTACAAAGAAGTAACAGGTAGCTCGTTTATTACCGGTACTCAGTTTTAAGCAAATTGCTTACTAATATGTTAACATTCTATTAGCAGTCAAACGAAAATGTTTAAAATTAGTCGCCTAAAAGTGGTGGTTTTTCATTTGTGGGACTAAATTAAATATAAAAAATGACGTTATTGTTCAATTCAAAATGTATGAGGGAAATTATAATTTACGTATAATCCGTAGTGTATATATTTTTTTTAACAATGTGTTTAAGGAAATAATTATCTAGTGAATTATCATAACTGCAAAAAATAGGCTATGTTTGGTTAAAAAAAGTTTTTCGAAACAAAAAACCATTAACTAAACTAAAATTACATTAAGGAGTTTTTCCAAACATATTATGCGGTACGTACATGTTACATAAGCAATAATTTAGAAGTTTGAGTAATATAGGTAAGTTCAAAATCAATATAAAAACAGACCTCAAGAAACACAGACCTTGATATAAAACAGTATCAAGGTTAAAGAGAATAATTACCTTCCTCCTAATCATTTAAATTCATATTATTTTTCTATCGTCAACTTTTGACCTCCTCCAACATTTTTAGATGAATAAATCAAGGACAACCATATCAATTGATGAGATGAGAAAAAAGTGTTTTCGTTATACTGCTTCAAAAACATCTGTTTTTAATGCATATTTTCCGGACCTAAATACGCTCCCTGTATTACTAGGAATTAAAAGCTAATGTACTCGATACCAGCTGATATTTTTTACTGCTAGGACTAAAAAAGTAAAAAAGTGCCAAGTACATAATCTATTTGATTTTTGTCGTTTATTATCATAACTATCGTTCACGAAACTCTCTCATTTGAATAATAGTATCGATTCGAATAATCGATAATTTATAAGCAAATATTTCCGTTCGTAAATAAAGAAGGTATACGAGTAAATTCTACTACTACGATCAATGGTAAAAATTATTAAATTTAAATAGACAATCAATATGTAAACAGATTTCCTAGAAAGTAAAAAATGATCTCTTCTCGGAGGGAAGATAACAGATTTGTGAAACTCGCTCATTTCACCAATCGACTATTACATGCGTTCGATACGTCGATAGCTGTTCATTGTTATCAGTCTAACCTAACACAAATAAAACAGACAATCAGCTGATTGCTTCAAATGGCAAGGACAAGATGGCGGCATCTTTGGCAGGTATCTTTAAAGGTAAACAAGCTGTAACATTTTGGTTTTCTTAAGTAGTTAACGTATTGTATTGAGCAATATAACGAAAAATATAGTTCATCACACGGGCCTAACGCTGCTTTTCGTTACACGGTCTTTTTTCAACCTCGGCTTACAGCCTCAGTCGTAAAACTTGACCTTGTACGAAAAGCGTCACTTTAGGTCATAGTAATGAAATATACTATTACATCTTTGTAAAACATCTGACTTTCAACAAAAACTCTGTAAAAATTGACGGTTTATAAAATTATAAAGTAAATAAAGGTATCAAATTATAATATAATACAAGGTATACCTTTATACCTTAATTTTCTTCCAAGGGCATGTAAGTAGTCTACTTAGAGGGGACATGCCGTCCCGTATGAGCCGGAGGCGAATGCAGGATTTTCTTGCGAGTACGGTAAAACTTACCGTGTGTGATACGTAAGACATTTTATATTATAATTTACAATTAAAATATCTTACTTATTTGTTATTTTCTTATATTTTTCGTATCTCATAGAATTTTTGCACGCCTAAGTGAATTGTGGAATTTAGGTTAGGAAATTAGTTTTTACCCGTAAGGTTAACGATGAATGGTTGTTACAAAACTCTGTAACACGACATAAATGAATTCAGATTTACAAATTTAAGTAAATACACCACCTATCATGCTTTTTAATAAGGCTACTACTGTTGGATAAAAAGTTACTACAAAGCCGTCGTCTAATAATAGGGTTTGCAAAGAAAGTAAAAACATAAATATGAAGGAGTTGGTAACACTGACAATATAGGAGGGTGTAATTCAGCCGCATGGTTGGCTATTCTCCACCAGCTGTTCAATTTATCACTTTTGATGTTCTTTGTGTTTATTATTTTGAGGGACATTTGTAAAGTTCATTGAAACTATTATGTGTTACTTAATACTTTTTCATAATTTTTCACCAAACGTTTTCGCACTGTATAGGCCTAACATACATTACAATAATATCCTATATGAATCTTATACGTCTAAATATTTCTTCTAAGGCGTATTCGTAACCAAAATCACGTATGACTTTATTTCGTGTAAGCGAAGTAAAATTAAATACATAGTGGATATATTTCGTAGTTTATTACTCTCAATACGAAGACTTCATGTATGGAAAAAATCATCAATCATTAAAATATTTATGGCATAATTAAAACCTTTACTTATTCATTTAAATGCAATTATGAAAAGGTACATACAAAAGAATCGTTAAAATACAATTTTCATCAAACCAAAGAATTTATAAAATCATCATAAGGAAAATAATTCGAACAAATGATTTTGTATTTAAAATAGGCCTATTATATTAATATTTTTTTGTTTAATGAAATATTTTCTACTTATATACAAAAAAAGTTAAGACCTATTATTCGGATATTCACCTTCACCAAATTTGCAGTTTCGTTTAAGGATTTTTGGCACTATTGGTAACGATGGATTATCAAAGCCCAAATAATGGATAGGCTGAACGTTTAATCTAACTGATAATGTCTCGGTGAAAGATTGACTGAACAATATCCGGTTCAGACATTTCATTTCCTCTTAGGCGGTTTGTTCTATTGACTGCTCCATCTGTCTGATTTGATCTAATTACAGTGGATGTAAGAGAAGAGTCACTGATATGAAAAGTTGAAATACTATTTAGATAAATTTACTGTAATTATAGCGGGACTGCAATAAAAAATAACTAGGTAAGGTACTTAAATCAATTCGCAACCACTGGAAAAAAAAAAGTTTTTTTTCACTGCCTTACAGGACAATTTTGAATGGTTTTGATAAAATTTTTATTTTTCATAAATCAGTAATGTGTACAAATTTTCAACTTTTACCACTATTACTTGGACTTTAGACAGGAGCTTTACTTAAACCAAGAATAGTAGGATAGTTATGTTTCCCTAGGAAAACCTATCATTAGAGAGCGGGTTAGAGGGCGAATCGTCTCCGAAAGAGTCCAGAAATGAATTTGAAAATGTTTCTCGCTTTCATCAAAGGCGAAGTTGACTGACCTTGTCATGCCTTTGCTACCGTACCAATCCCCTCCATCCGTTAGCTGCACAACATTCCTAAAAGAGACGTGCCTAGCCGGTAGTGCTGGGACTACAATTTATATAAATATTAAATTGATATAATCAATAGTTTAAAGATACACTTTCACCTCACAAATACAAAATTGGAGGATCGCAAGCTAATAAAAATTATGAAATTCTATATCTAATATAGAGGTTGAAAAAATACTGTTAGGATTGATTGTAAAATAATCACCCCATCAAAAATCTGTCCACTGATTAACTAATTGTAGTCCACTGATTGTTGTAATTACAGGGATCACAATTAATTCATGTGTTTCCTGGTATATCAACCTCCACGCGTATGACAATTTATCAGTGCCGAACTCTGAACAGAACAGCAACAATAGAGTTACCGTAAACCACGTCACCTTATCATCCGACGCGACGGTTACAAAGTGCTTTAGTTAAAATACAGAGTTTAAAAATGTGTTGCCCAAAAACAAACCTCCCATTTACGTTCACTCTGTGTCCATGATACCTTATTTTTGATTTGTTCTCCGTGTAAAAAAGGACAACATAAATATTTTGTTTATATATATATTAATGTTAAATTTACCAGTATAAAACTCAATTAAAGGCTAGAAGTGTTTTAACTTTCTTAAAAATCAGGCTCACAAGAGCACCTATCGATGCTTAGTACTGTTATGTACTTGATGCATGAAAATCTTTCAAGCTGAAAATACGATTTGGTTTTAAAAATGGACAAAAAGTCTTACATATCTCCTAAGGTTGTAAGGATTTTAAATGGATGAACAACGTTGTAATCGGTTTAACTGCAATCTACTGATTATGGGAGGATTTTTTGAAGTAGACTCTGTAAAAGAATTATTTGTCATTGCTGTTTTTTTTTTTTTTTTTTTCAATAGCACGTCATCTATAGCTATATGTAAATAACGAGTTCTGCAAAATATTATATAATGTATTCAAAAACTATTACTAACAAATTTGTACTCAAATTCAAATAGACCAGTAAATTTCACAGAAGTCTTTCTTGTAGTGATTTAGCTGAAATCTATATAATGATTCAAAAAATTATTCGTGAAGGCCAGTCGCAGATGTAGAACATTCTCTACTTTAATTACAGCGATAAATCTTGCTGATGTTCTCAGTAATTATACAGGATCTGTTTTAATAGTTCAAGCATTCAATAAAAATAGTCATCTTTCATTCATAATAGCGGGGAAAAGCGTAACAAAAATCAAATAAACTTCTCAAAAAACTTTTTAAAATAAATTTAAGGCCCAATTTGAACAGAGCAGTTTCCCATAGAGCAGTTAATACTTGCACTAGATCAAATCCTTCATGAATCTTACGATCAATTCAGTGCAATGAGTTGACTCCTACAATACATTACGTACGTTTCAAAAAATCAACTAAATTCTTAAACACGTTTACGTTTGAATCATCGATAAGTTGAAACTTTTATCGATATTATCATTGTCTGTATTTAAATCATGTAAATCAAGGGGATTTAGAACATTCAATTTAACTATACTATAGTGTCAAATATTAATGTCTACAAATCGAGTTTGACCAGCAAATGTCGTAAAGCTGTTTTTAAAAGTTAAACTGTTCTAAGCTTCAGATATCAAATTAGCGGATCAAATAATCAATTTTAATAACAATTTAGTAGTATTTTATTTTTCAAGATTTAATATTTCTTTTAGGGGTTATATTTGTGTAATCCAAAAGAAAACCATTGTGTATACTATAATAACTAATACAAATACCATGCTTAAACCTACTACCCAATATCCTACACTCATTCATACTTTGCCTAAGATACCTACCTGGGTAGGCCAACATTTCTAGAAAAGTTTTAAGTCCAGAACTTATTTTAATATTAATAAGTTGTAGCATGCCATGGATCTAGATCAAATTGGGCTGACAATAGCATAGCGATGATGAAAACTAGGTATCCTTGTGAAATAATATTGGATCGTAAGGTAAGATTAAATGATACTTTACATTTATATTTAAGATTAGGGGACTTATATTATTGATGTCTATTAATCCTTGACTAAATTAATCAGCTGGGTTTTTCAAAGACTATCCTCTCAAACATATCATGCTCATAATATCTATCTAATATCTTCCTTAAAATGGGTCTAGATAGTGTCAGGATCTTGAATTAGAGCTATAGTGATTATCCAGATAAAGTCCTCTCAACACATCACACTCATAATTTATATCATTCTTAATATGGGTCAGGATAGCGTTAGGATCTCGAATTAGCAATAAAGTGATTAACCTGGTAAAGTCACATCTCCGGTGTGTTACTAGTTGACTAGTTCTTTACTGAACTGATTGCCTTAATGAGATAAGCAGCTACTCTGGATCTCCCAGGATGACTGTTCACTTGCCCTTTGTCAGTTCAAGTTCCGCTTTGAACGTACATTTGTAATATTTTCAAAATTCTTTTAATGGAGATATGAAAATTGTCCGATAAATATATACTAGTACCTCTTTCAATTACATTAGTTTATATTTTACATAAATTAGTTTAAATTTTTAGAGTACACTTCCAGCCATCTAAAGCTATGTATTTTTTAAATTAATTGAGAAGATAGGTTTTATGTTCAATGATAAAATTTGTATCAAATGATTTTTTTAAGACAAGTTTTAATCATAACCACGATATGAGTAAAGCTCTGGTCTGTTATGAATTGGTTTATAATAATAAAACATTTTGTTTAGTTTTAGATTGCACATTTTTAATTGATAAATGTGATTGGCACTTAAGTAAAAGTTATTAGCGGCAAGGAATTTATTATAAAATCTTATTAAGTTGAAACTTGAAAATTAAGTTTAAAATATTCTTAGTCAGACACGTTTAATGCTTCTGGCGTAACAAGACAATCCTGTACTTTTGAAATTAACTTTGAATGTTTAAAACTTTATTTTTACCTTTTATATTTTCAAAAATAAGAGAACGTGATGAAGAGTATAAATTAAATAGTAAATAAAATAGAGGCAAAGAATGCGTGAGAAGTATTTTAATATGAAGAACTTAAGTTTTTAAATTTTTTGTAGAGTTAATAAAGCTGATTAAAACGGTGTTTTCTAGAGGTTAAATTGCAATAAAATTGTTTAGTTGATTATTGAAACGATGTATTTATAATTTACATGCATTTTCATAATAGTTGTATAGAAAGAGAAGACAAGACCAAACCAATAAAACCTGCGTACAAAGTAAATTTCTTCAAGATTTGTTTTGTATCAGTTTTTTCAATATATGTATAGAAAATAATATTTTCAATATTTTTGCATAAGCAATACCGTAATAAAAGCTTTTTCAATCATCCAATTTTTTCATGTCGTTCAAAGAAAGCGGACAAGGATATCACATTGGTTGTCATTACAGAAATATACATTTGAATTTATTTACAATTCTTAGTCTAATAATAATAATTGATGATTTTGTTTTAATTCATGATTTTGGGTAAAATCATGAGTTTTCCGAGAAATCAGATTTATTCTACAAACAAATCTAAAACAAATAACGTAGATAGTTTTTCGGGAACTTTTAAAAAGCCAACATAGGTAGAAAAAGATCGTTTTGACGTTTCTATTGGAAATGTCCATGTTATCTTCCCCACACACACCCTTTATTGAATTCAGTGTTGATCTACATTTACGGACCTCCCAAAAGAGGCTTTCCTATCCAAGCGTCCAGTAGGGAAGTGTATGGCATGCGCTTATACACTGCGTACTGAAAGTTTGAATACATACTTTTTACAAAATGCTCCACCCTTAACCAGTTATAATTGTTAGTATTTCAGCAGTAAAACTCTTCAGCAGAGGATAAGCGATCATGATTCTTTTAAATGGGTCTCTTGGAGAAATTGAATAAAAATGTGAACTCCCTTTTCAATTTATACATTTTCTGGTAATTTACATAGTGCAGCTAAAAAAAAAAATATTTAATAAATGAATAAATTATTTTGCATACAATTATTTGAATAAGTAATAAGTAATAAAATAAAACATTATTTTATAGACACATTTAATCAATTATTGAGAGATAAGTTTTTTTTTACAGTAGATATTTCCTAAGATCTTTAAATAGCTACTATTATGAGACGGCTGAACGTTTTTAAGTATGGCTTCTGGCATTAAAGTCAACATGATCTGGCTTTTAAATTTTTATATACTGTATATCAAACTATACTTAAATACGAGAGTATTTATTTACTCCCAAAGGGTCATTCTCAAAACCAAGAGTAAAAATATTAGGCCTAATACTTGCAAAACAATTATATTAGAAATTTATAATGTTTAAAAATGTTTTAAACGTTTAAAAGAGTTGTGAGTGGGCAGAGATATATGCTTGTGTTCCAGTCACTGATTGGAAAGCAACTCTACTGATCGCCCAGCGTGGCAGTGACCGACTGCGGCATGTGTTACCGTGATCCAAGCTTTGTTGTGGTCGGATAAGCGATGGCGGTGATTTATTTGGAAACCCGTTTGGAGTTCTAATGAGAACCATTTCTCCATCTTCAATTAAAACAGGAGCTTACAAATGTATAATTTACTAAACACCTTAAAAATAATTGTTTTACTAGATAGTCAATACTTAGGTATAAAAGTAATTGTTGACCAAGTTATTTATTTTTTGTCCGTAAAAGAGTATGTAAACACATTTGTCCAAACCATTGGGAGACTTTCGCTTTCAACCTTTTGAACCAATTTATATTGCTCCAGCAACTACCTGGACATGTTGACGGAACTGAAATATAAAAATCAATATGTATTTAAGTATGACTTATAAGAAAAAACACCGTAATTACGAAACTTGTTGTCTATTAACATTAAAAAAGAACGCAAGTGCCTTTCATATCTATAAAGATAACATTTAGATTACTTCCTAGGACAAACATTGCACGTAGGAGCACGAAAGTGTTTTGCTAGCTCTTATTATATTGTATGTACCCACTAAGAAGGTTTCAAAACCCTCATAGGGCTTTACCCTACAGAGCGTAAAATGTTTTGTATTATATTCAGGTAGAATTCTTTTTAGGCTGTCTGCTATTATCATAAATTACCAGCTTTTAAAGTGAATACCAAAGAAATTAGGTTACCAACAGCTAAAACAGCTTTATTTGATATAATTTTTGTTAAATGATCTTGTATGACAAGAAAAAATTGAATAATGGTTTGATTAATATTTCAAATATTATGTAGTTATGAAAAAAGCTGCGATGTACCAGCATTATTATATTTTTTATAAATATATAGATTCGTCACTAATTTTATCCAAGTAAAAGTGCTAATTATCATTATAGTACCGGAAAGTAACTCAGTCTGTTTATCAGCGACCGCCACGAACGCATTTGACTAATTAACATTAAAAGCTCTCTCTATCTCCTTTCCCTCAAACCCAATTATTCTGTAGGCGATTTAAGGATTCTTTACACAAAAACATTTTATATATATATACGTTTGAAAATATATACGAGCATTTTGAGAACAATAATAATACATCTCACATCTTTATATAGATTGACCAAACTAAAAGTTGCCGTTTTGTACTTAAGAGAATCTATTTTGCTTATAACAAGTCCAATGAAAATAGGTTTGGCTTGTTTGCTTTATGTTTAAAAATAATAACTGTAAAAGTAAACTGTTTATACGTTAAATGTAAACCTGGTTTATTTGAGTATCAAGGTTCATAAATTAAATATTAAAGATACGTTCTACCATTGTTGTATGATTATATGGTAAATTTTATATAAGAACCGTTAGCTTTTGAAATGCCAAACAATACTTTTCATCTAGTTGAACTTTTAAAAGCAGGAACATTATTTTCTCAGAAATAAAGAAATAGCTTACAGTAAAAACCGAATAAAAACAATACATGTACTCACCAACATACTGACCTATTGTCATTATGAACGTCACAACTCCATGGTTTTATTTTTTATTTTTTCTTGTTCAGGCGATGTTTTTAATCTCTAGCCTCATAATCTCTTAAGTACATAATGGCAATTTAGAAACAGCACGAAGCATGATGGATTCGGCTTTATGCTTGATTAAGTACGCAACGGTGGTGCAATGTATAGCTTTGATCTACGTATCTGTTGTTCAACGCTTGAAAAGCTGCCTTGTTAGATAAACCTTGTAACGCAATATTATACTTAGATATCTATAAAGAGTGTTCAAAATTCAAAGTTCAAAAATGTGGGGCAATAATTTACGTAGTGATTCCTTGGGTCGAATTAAGCAAAAAAGTTTATTTAAACATAGGTCCTAAAGTGCTCCGTTTTCCGTCTGTGTGTCTGTTTATGATTTTTACATATTTAATCATATCTCACGAACCACTTAACGTATAAAAATCAAACTTGGTATATGGATAACCACTATTAAGAAATATTCTTGTGAGAAGTATCAAATTTCTACTTCGTACCATTTCAAAATGGCGGCTATTTTTTTCAAAGCTAAATATCTTAAAAACTGTAAATTTTATAAAAATTATACCAGAGAACAAAAAGTTGCAAAATGTAATCCAATAAATGCTGATATTAAGATTATGATAATCGAACTACTAATAACGGAGAAATTTTAACTTTTCTGCATAAAAACATGGTTCCTTGGAACATTCTGTCTGAAAATTGCATGTTTTTATTCGGAAAATTTAAAATTTCTCAATTATTACTTGTCCTATTGTTATAATATTAATATCATCGTTAATTAGATCAAATTTTGCAACTTTTTTGTCTCTTGTATAATTGTTCAAAAATTTACGGTTTTTAAGATATTTAGCTTTGAAAACGAAAAATAGTCGCCATTTTGAAATGGTACAAAGTAGAAATTCGATAATTCTTACAAAAATAGTTCTTAATGGTGGTTATCTATATACCAAGTTTGATTTTTATATGTTAAGTGGTTCGTGAGATATGATTAAATATGTAAAAATTATAAACAGACACACAGACGGAAAACGAAGCACTTTAGAACCTATGTTAATGTAACTTTTTTGCTTATTTTCACCCAAGGAATCACTATGTAAATTATTGCCCCACATTTTTTGAACACACTGTATTTGTCGGCTTTGCTATGTGAAGGTGGAGAAATTGCGATATGGGAACTTTTTAATGAAGTGGATATACATATCTTTAATTCATAATACTTTTTTGTTGAATGAGAACACAAATATATCAATATTTCAATTTATGACAGATTTTATATTTTAATTTATTTACTAAACTCTGTGTGGGCTGATAAGAGTTTAAGAAATCAACCTAATTACGACTAATTATTAAATAACTATACTTGGAATTATATTTAAAATATTCAAGGATCTTGACAACCCAGATTCTTCAGAAACATCTTTTGCCTTAATAAAGCACTTTTCGAGCTTTATTTCTTTCAAGTTCCAATGAAATACTGCGGATTTTTTCATAATTTCGTTCAAAAGGTTGGTTATGCACAGTTTAATGCATCGTTTAATAGCATTACAATTTTTTTTTCCTAAAAGTTGTTTGTACGTCGAAAGACTGTTGGTAGGATAAATTTGTTTTTCTATATTTATATTGGTTTAAATAAAGGGTGTTTTTTTTCACTAAAATAACTTAAACTTTGCTAAAGTGAGAATTAAGCTTTGTTTTATGCAAATGCATTATAAAATATGAAATAAGTATAATATAATGCTAATAAAATCGCTTCTGATGAAGAAAGGTTTTCACCATTTTCTCTTCTCATATATTTAATTTCATCGAGTGAAGTTTGAAAACATCACGTTTAATTTTACTTGACTGAAGATAATATTGTGAGTAAACTAGTGATGCAGTTGGTTTTATAACTTAAGTTCACTTGAGTGAATCATTATAAAACCAGGCATGTACCTAGATATTCCTAGGTGATACTTGTGATTCCTGTGTTATTTTGTGTATTGTTTTTCTTTTCAGCTTATTGTTTTCGTGACTGCTTTTACAGTTCTCTGTTTTAGCTGTGTTTTTCTCCTGGTTTTCTTGGCTATGTGTTACTAATCTTGTTATGTTCTAGGTTTTCTTCCACCTGAAGACGGGATCAGATTCCAGATCCCGAAACGTCGTGAAACTTGTATTTTACTAATCAGTGATGGCAAATGTCCGCAAAAATCCTAATCAAAATATAAAATCACCATCACCAACAATGAATTTCAAACAAAGAATAGTTAGCTGTTATTAGAAATCCAATAAATGCAGCATCAAAAAGTTTTAAGATATTTTAAAATTAATAAATCAAAACATAATTGATGTATCATAACGATTGTTTTGATTTAAATTCAACAACTTAAAAATCTTTTGTAATACCTCATAAGGTTTTTATATACGCTTAATAGGTTGTCCTTCAAAAATCTAGCCGAACGTCTAGAATGGCCCAAATGTGTTGAACACAAGGAGAGTAGGCTAGAATTAACCCTCCAGTACACGCGCGGCTAATAGTAACACCAGTACACGCGCGCGGACTGACAGTCCATTCACATTTTGGTGACTTTAAACTGTAAATTAATCAGTTAGGTATTAATTAACTTAAAAACACATAGTCCTAAACAAAAACTAATTTATATATATAAATAAAATAATTACATGATGAAGTAATCAGTCATGTATGTTGAGAAAGTATCGCGTGCGGAGTATCACGCCTGCGGAGTGGGACTCCGCGCTTCATTCGACACGAAAGAACGCCTGCGGAGTGGGACTCCGCGCTTTATGGCACACGAAAGAACGCCTGCGGGGTATGAGTCCACGCCTAACTTTACGCCCTCGTAACTCAGGGCCAACGGGCTAACCGATGCTAAGACGGTAAAACCCCCGCCATCGACCTTGGAAAGGTAGTGGGGGAAGGTAGATGGCGCGTCACGTCATTCGCTCGCGGATTCACGTAATTCGGGGCGCTTTTTCAAATGTGCGGACTGTGAGTCCGCGGTGCGTGTATTGGAGGGTTAATCTTGGCTGGAATCTCAGGCGTAACCGTAGCAGCAGAATCGGCGGCGCATTGTCTTAAATGTTGTAGTTTGCAGATCTGCGATCGGTTTCCAATGTTTTTACTGAATTGAACTTACGATAATGGAAATGAGAATTGCAAGCATTTGGCCACTTCCCAGAAAGCGCCTGTATTAGTCATGCGTTTCGAAGAAACTGACACCCTACCACCCTTTCCTGCCTTCTTAAAAATGCAGATTGTTAAGCACCTGAGGACGGTCTGAATTGTAACATGTTACGGCTCACTGCTTCAGTCATAGATTCCTTATGATGTTTTCGAAAATTCATCATAAATGAGGGACATGGGGAGGCTGGTCTGTGGGTTCTATCGCGTTCAGTCCCACACTCGTGCGCTCCCTCCAGCACATACCCCTACAAAAAAGACGGTGTCAAATCAAGATTACAAAACAGGGAGAATTAATATTTTATGATAATTTTGATTTCCCTTGAAATAACATTCGTAATTGACAAGTATATAAAGCCTGGTTTATTTCTAATAATTCACGTTCAAGGAGTTTCTTGAAATTTTACTAGTTTAAATTTTTTTTATCAAAACTAAACAAATTATTGTGATATGGTATTTGACACAGATATATTGTAAACAGTAGCTAGCATAAGCCAAGTCTTTTTAAGTATTCTTAACATCAGGGCTTCTAAGAGACCCCTGAATAGGACCAGAAACTGGAATAGAACACTACACAATTGGAGCAAGGTTACGTCTTCCTTTATATCTGAGAAACCGTTTATTTCATACCAAAATAGGACCTTTTACTTGAAATCATAAAATGTTGTCCAGAAAAATAAATTTGTTGAATGGTAAATTCTATCTCAAATATCATCTTTACATATACAGGAACTCTAATGTTCAAGCTACTTCAGGCACTATTATAAATTTTTCATCTCATTAATTGAGCTAAAGGTGTTTTAAAATATATGATGGGCCTCTAAAAACAGGTTTTGAACTATCGTGATTATAACTTTAATCATATTACAGTGTTCCGAAAATACAAATGTATATCCTCGCATAGCAAATTTAACATTATTAGATCAAAGTAGATGGTAGATCCTATTTGAAAGCACCCGTATCGTCTTTGTGTTTCTAATGTGAACTTACTTCACACGTATATCAGTCGGTTTAATCCCTCTATCTAATTAAAACAAAGGGAATGTCTGAGGAATTAGAACAATGAATGATTTAACTAAATCTTAATAGCGATAAAACCTTATAACATCCTTCTTTTTTACAATGTAAAAATGCAAAATTTTGAGTGTTTTCGTTAACTCGATAATTTTAGTTGCTTGTAAAACAAAATCGATACACAATCATAGCAGAGAAGAAAACTTTAGGCAACATTGATAGTACAATGTATCCTCAAAACTTTGTTAAAATATCTTAGTATATGATTGAGGAGGTGAAAATAATGACGATTAATTGTATGTAAAAATAGGTCTTAAAGTGCTTTGTTTTCCATTTGTGTGTCTATTAGTATTTTAAACTCATTTATTGATAACTCACAATTCTCTTAACATACAAACCTCAAACTGATACTGATACTGATGATCACAATTAAAAATTGTTTTGTAAGAAGTATCAAACTTCTACTTCTACTTTCTACTTCGTGCCATTGCAAAATGGCGACTGTTTTTGTTTTTATAGCTAAATATATTTAAAAAAAAACCAAGTAAAAATATATTATACGAGAGAAAAAAGTTGGAAAAAGTTAATTCAACTAACGCTGATAAAATAATTTCTTAGTTTGAGATTCATTGTTTGATGACGAATTTATCTTTTGGTTTTGATTTTTTTTGCGGACAATGAGACCGATGCCTCATTAACAAAAGTGAAAAATTGTATTGTGCATTGAGTCAATGGTTAGAGATAGCCTATACTCAATTCCGCATTCACCTTTCAGTACAGGCTATTTGGGAGATAGCTATTCAATTACCTTTGCTCTGGGTACATTTGTTTACAAATATCCATATTAACATGATTCAAAACCATCAGCTGATCATAACATAATTTGGCTAATACAACTTAAAATCCTATATGAAATTCTTGCTTATGGCAATTCTACACTGAAAGATAGACGTGGAACTAAGTATAGATGCTTAAAAATAGCAAAAACATAACAATTAGCAATGATAACAATAACAGAAAAATCAGACAGCAGTGAGCAACAAAAACCAACAAATCAAAGCAACAGTGATACACTGATATATATAATGATATTATGATGATTATTATATAAATATATATAATGATATTTTTCCAAATTAGAAGTAATAGGTGCTAGTAGGGTAGGCCCCACTTTGGAACCGGAAACAAGATGGCGGCCGTTTCCCGCCAAAATGTGACGTCACCGGAAACAAGATGGCGGAGCCGTTTCCCGCCAAAACACATAACCTCACTCTTTTCCCGCCAAAACACATAACCTCACTTTTGGTTGCCGCTAAAATACATAACCTTACTTTTGTTTCCCGCCAAAATGGCGGACATAACCTATACCCATAGAGTATAACCTCCTCACAGTACATAGAGTGTTACGCCAACCCCCTATAGAGTATAACCCCTATTACATATGTCATAGAGATAGTAATATGTCATATTATTCCCTATAGTGTACATAGAGTATTAAAAGTCGCCCGTCCCCCGCCCCCGTCCCCCGTCCCCGTCCCCCGCCCCCGATCCCTGTACCGGTGTTGCCAACAGCATAGAGTAAAAAGCATATACTATAACATACTATGTCACGTTACCCCTATTGCATATGTACATACTACGTCATGCTACCCCAATTATATACATTTATATATGTATAACGGTATATTATAATGGTTTATGTCACACTAGATATATCAAGTGACCTGTATCCCTGAAGGTGGTGTTTTATGCTGCAGACTTATGCGTGGGAGCGCGTATTGAAGGTAAGAGTGAAATATTATTTTTTACTTATAAAAAATATATTGTGGTCAAAATAATTAAGTGTACAAGTTAAACTTGTATGAAAAATAAAGCTAGTTCCAGTCAAAAGGTTATTGAGACACTTGGTCCTTGGAGGAGGTATTATATCATTACATTTTATTCGAAGTAATATAAATTATGAATAAATCAAGAGAGAGAATAATTTAACTTTGTAAGCTAGAGCGAGTGAAGTTGTGGATTGCGACCGCGGGCTGCGGTCCGCGGCCTGTGGCTGGTTATCGGCCGGCCATCCGGTCTCCTTTCCGACAGCGATACCATATCTCTCTCACACTCTCTGTCCACCAGACAACGTCGCTCCAGTTGTGCTTTATTTAATGTAAGTATTTTCACTTACTCAATATGATTGTAAGTAGATATAGGTTAGTCCCTTTTTATTTGGACATATAATACTCGTTTATCCTATATGGTTTTGGAATTACTATGTTTGGCTCGCTTGTCATCATATTTGGTTTTCCTTTATGGTCTTGGACATTTTTTGAGACTCTATATCTTTTAGAGCTCATCCAAAACCATTTTCATCAAGATTCTTTCTGAGTGACCATAAGTAGTTTTCTTATGTCGATAAATACTTTTTTCAAAATGTGTGATGTTTTCTTGTAAAATGTTTTGTTGCTGTGATAGGTATCCATAAACCTCGGGGTGGATCGAGTAGCCCTGAGTATCTATTTTCTTGACTTGTCTTTTTTTTCAAACTTAATTCACTAAATCGTTGAGAAAACTTCCTAGCATATTTGAGTAGGTTTTCATTTTCAGTAGAATTATATTAGGGTGAGAAGCCAACGCCCATGTGACGTCATGGTAGGGTGCATATCTGACCGGAGGGAACAATCCCGGCCTTTACTGTCATAACTATACACTGTTATTCTGTACTTTTTCAGATGAGCCTGGAATTTTTCAAGCTCAGGGATGCCTCCCCCACCCTCAGGGATCTCTACCCTCGCCTTACGGCAAAGTTCCTGGGACATCACTGTTTGCCGTTTCCCCTTGTCTCGTCTTACTGCATAGTACAAGGGATCATTAGTTAGCTGGGTAATCGCTACCGCCAAAGCCCGAGGCAAACATAGGTTGTCTTTGTTGTTGATTACAACAATACCTCGTCTTGCCTTACATTCCTCCTCAAAGGTGTTGAAGAGGCCGGGCAACAAAGCCTGGAATTTCTCTAATTCAAAAATACCAGCTCCACCCTCAGGGATTTTTACCCTCACTCTATGGTTTAGCTGCCGTTTTTATTATCTTGTCTAGTAAACGATTTACAATTATTTCTACACATACAACAATTATTATTACATATAACACAATTATTACTACACATATAACAATTATTATTACTTAATAAATAACACAATTATTAATAATTAAACAATATTAAGCCCCCCTCTGTACTTAGCCTATATCTGTATACAGTCATATTGAAACAAAACCTTTCACAGGTGGAGGAATACAGGGTCTTTGCTGAGTCAACACTACCCTACCCATGCGGCATTTCCAGGAAACTTCTCTGCAGACCGGAGTAAGGAGGCAGGGTGAGAAAGCTAGCACCTGAGGTGAGTAGTCATGATATTTAAACAATTCTTTAGGGGATACTAGTAATATCCCTGTAGGCTTTGGAAGGCCAGTATATTTAGACCATATGATAA
Organism: Flexamia atlantica; assembly: GCA_035578135.1. Classification (NCBI taxonomy): domain Eukaryota; kingdom Metazoa; phylum Arthropoda; class Insecta; order Hemiptera; family Cicadellidae; genus Flexamia; species Flexamia atlantica. Next base: position 34,279,864 of record JAQJVK010000004.1, on the reverse strand, counting down.
AAATTTTGAACGTCCAGTTTCCACACCACGGTAGGTCGTAACCAGGCCGTATGGACGCCGGCGCGTTTATTTTTGTTAACCCAGAGTAATCGCCAAGAGCCCTACCTCTGGGGTGAGGATAGAACCATTAGTTCTATCTCTCACGGTAATGTTGAAAATTTTGAACGTCCAGTTTCCACACCACGGTAGGTCGTAACCAGGCCGTATGGCGCGTTTCTTATTATAGTGAGTTCCCCAGTAGGCCTAGTCTCACTTGTTTTTTTTTTTAAATTAAACATATACAAAAAACACCATCCACAATATTGTAAGTATTTTAACATGAATATTAGCAGCTAAGCTTAATCTACTATGGGGTTGAAAGCTTGATTAATTTGTTGTTCTAACTTAAGCTCTTTTAATACTAACTTTTAGTAAAAAATTATTGTTTGGAATATAAGATCAAATTAAAAATTTCTGGCAAGCCATACAGAATTTTCCTTCAATGCATTGGTAACAAAACTGTTGTGAAACACACAAGTTCACTTTGTGAACATTTTTACTAGGATCAAAAGTCAAAGTCTCGTCTTGACGTGTTTCCAAATCAAAGAAAATATACAAGAAATCTTTAGTTTTCGGCTTGCCTTTATTTACCTTCATGTAACATTTGTGGTTGGGATCTTTAAATTCGCTACAAATTTTACAAAAGACTTCTCCGCACTTGTGAGGAGTTGATCTTTCACTGATTTGAATAAGTTTTCCACAGTCTAGACATTTTTTTTACTTTTTTGCATCTATCTACTTTGTGAGCAATAAAACAGTGCTGGTTTCTCATAGTCATGTTACAGTCAGGGCAAGTTATTCCCCCATGCTCCTCTTTACAAGGAGGCGAGATGGTTTGACACTGTTGGCAAATGTTAGAGCATCTATGTTTACCCTTATGGTCATAGGGTACATGACAAGCTTCACAAAAATATTTGCAAACAAACGCAGCAGTCAATGAGTTGATGACATTGTAGTGACCATTATGGAAGAGCAAATTAATTTTGAATTTTGGGTTCTCGACATTACCTTCAAAGTACACATTGCGACCTTTACTTTCATAACTATATACAGTAATTTTAAAATCACTCAACAATGTCTGGAACTTTTCCAGTTCGGGGATACCTGCCCCCTCTTCAGAGATCTCCACCCTAGCTCTACGGCAAAGTTCCCGAGCCATTATGGTCTGCCTTTTACCTTTATCCATTCTAATGAGATTGTACTGGGGGTCATTTGTTACTTTAGCTATGGCTACCACAATGGCCCGGGGGAGGCACAAGTTATCTTTATTATTAATAACTACAATCCCTTTCCTAGCCTTACATTCTTCATCGAAGGTATTGAAGAGGCCGGGTCTTACTCTACCACTACCAACAGGGAGATTTACCCGGGTACACTCGACTGAGAACGTATCTGTTGATTTGATTGATTCACTGTTAGATTGCACAATCCCCCCAAAAATTTGCCAAAGGATGTCTTCATTAATTTCGGTTGCAGGTCGAAAAGTAACAAAGCCAGGTTCTTTAGATTTTAAATTTAAACTGTTTAAAGTAAATCCAAGGTAGTCACTGTCTGAAGCTTCTTCTTTCATCATGGTTACAATCTGCCCAAACCCCTGTCTCAGCCAATCAATTTCATTAGTTTCAGGAGGAGGGTTGGAAAATTTAAAGGTAATTCTAGATCCATACAATCTAAATTTTTTGACATAGGAATCATCTCTAGAAAACAAATAAACAGGTTCAACCTTTACCTCTTCCCCATCATCATTAGGACATATGGGTGCAGACTCAACAATATCGATTTGTTCCTCATCAGAGTTAACAACAGCCATTTCTCACAAAATAATAATAATCAAAGGACCAAAGAAGAAACTAGATATACAAAAAAGCTAAATCGAGAATAATATACAAGGGTAATTAGATAATATTATACAAAAGTGAGGTTATGTTACACTAAAGTAAGGTTATATTTAATAAAAGTGAGGTTATGTTACACTAAAGTAAGGTTATATTTAATGAAAGTGAGGTTATGTTACACTAAAGTAAGATTATATTTAATAAAAGTGAGGTTATGCAATATCAGAGAGCAAAGTAACGCAGGGACGTCTTACCGGCACAGGAGCAAGTAAGAGAATGAGCCGGGGGAAGAATCCAAAAGGACGCTGATTCTCACGACCAATCAGAGAGTAGTACACTTAATTATAGCCAATCACAGGGCAGAATATTTCGACCAATGAGAGAGCTTGAAATTTTCATGTTTCAACAGGCAAAAGGCGCGGATTTCATTCTTTCTTACCCTCCCGCGCATGCGCGACAGCTGTCACCTTGATTTTGTTCTTCTTGTTACAGGAGGCGGGAAAAGAATGAGCGAGGGAAAGAGGAAGGTACGTATCCATTAGTACGTATTACTCTGTTTTATCTTACCTGAATATAGTATTATATGTATATTATATTCTAACATAATATACACCATTATTATAGTATACCATTCAATGATAGGAGGTAGTATGACATAAACCATTATAATATACCGTTATACATATATAAATGTATATAATTGGGGTAGCATGACGTAGTATGTACATATGCAATAGGGGTAACGTGACATAGTATGTTATAGTATATGCTTTTTACTCTATGCTGTTGGCAACACCGGTACAGGGATCGGGGGCGGGGGACGGGGACGGGGGACGGGGGCGGGGGACGGGCGACTTTTAATACTCTATGTACACTATAGGGAATAATATGACATATTACTATCTCTATGACATATGTAATAGGGGTTATACTCTATAGGGGGTTGGCGTAACACTCTATGTACTGTGAGGAGGTTATACTCTATGGGTATAGGTTATGTCCGCCATTTTGGCGGGAAACAAAAGTAAGGTTATGTATTTTAGCGGCAACCAAAAGTGAGGTTATGTGTTTTGGCGGGAAAAGAGTGAGGTTATGTGTTTTGGCGGGAAACGGCTCCGCCATCTTGTTTCCGGTGACGTCACATTTTGGCGGGAAACGGCCGCCATCTTGTTTCCGGTTCCAAAGTGGGGCCTACCCTACTGGTGTTCGAGACATTACGCTTGAGTGGTTCAAAAGTTATCTGACAAATAGATCGCAATTTGTTTCAATCTGTAATGTAAATAGTGACATTTAACCAGTAGATTATGGGGTGGTCAAAGGAAGCACACTTGGGCCAGTTCTTTTTTTAATTAACATAAATAACATTTCTAAATATTTTTGGTAAGTTCTTTTTGTTTGCCGATGACAGTCTACTTTTCATTAATGGGAAGACATAGCCAGAGGTAAAATACAAGGCTTTGCACGATCTTGGGATGACAAAAAAGTGGCTTGGCCAAAATATTCTCTCTTTGAATACGTCAAAAACCAAATTCATGCCCATTTCTCTATGTAAAATATCAGATTATAATTTACAAGACCTTTTTATTCACACCTGTGGGAATTATCTTGATAATAACTGTTCTTGTGCTTCAATTGAGAAAGTAGAATCTCATAAATATCTAGGAGTTGTTTTCGATTACCGCCTTAAATTGTCAAGTCACATTCTTTTTATCAACAATAAAATCAGGAAATACAACTTAATCAAATTCTCAATGAAAATGAATTGAAAATAGTTTATTATGCTTACGTTCAATCACCCTTATCATTTAGGATAATAGCTTGGGGCGGTTGTTTCAAAAGTACTTTGGAACCACTCTACGTTACGCAAAAATTGATTTTGAAAACTGCCTTTGGAAAGTGCAAACGTTACCCGTCTAACGCCCTGTTTCTAAAAACTTGTGTTTTAACCATCAGACAAATTTTTGTTAAAAGTATTTTAGTTCACATTTTTTATAACTTTAATGACATTTTTCACGGCATATCTCACTTACACAACACCAGATATTCATCTAGAGTTAAAATCGTCTCATTGCAAATTGTCAAAACATTCTCTTTAACGAATTCATTTTACATTTCACATATTTTGTACCGCAATATATGCAATTATTTTAAAAACCTCGAATTGTTCGATTCACCATCAATCAATATTTTTGAAAACGTGTTAAAAACTGGTTGCTCGGTTTGGATAGGGCGAGGCCGCCCTTATCATTTCGGCGGACTATCGGCGAACTGACTCATCGACGTAAGCTTGACTTGACCACGCACACACACACACACACACACACACACACACACACACACACACACACACACACACACACACACACACTTGACCGTTGCACTGCCACTCGCCCCCCTGCCTTCGTCTCGCTTCTCCCCCGCTCACAAGTCACTTCATACGTCATACTTAGGGAGCTGTTCCTTATTTTCACTTTCCTTTTTTACACCATTAAAAACTATTATTAAACTTCTCAATTATTTTTCAAATTTATATATCATTTTTATTAATATCGATTCTCTACTGTTTACTAACTTTTTTCCAGTCTAGCTTTCATGCATTTTTTTAAGGATAAAAATTATTAATTTTCCGTTACCAACTTTTTTAAGGACGCAACTCGAAGCCGACGCAAAGGCATTTGTGCCCATGTCGGCTTATTCCCACAATCTTTTTTACAGTTAAATTATATTAATATGACCTTATCCTAGGATGTACAGTAAGTTTTTTAGGTTTTTTTTCATCGGAAAATGCATTAAGAAGAAGTTTTTGTTATTAACTACAAATTATGTGCTGTAAAAATTGTAAATATTTACACTGGAATAAATAGATTGTTCATTCATTCATTCATTCATTCATTCATTCATTCATTCATTCATTCATTCACAATGCAGTGCATGAACAGTAATGCACAAACTATTAGAAGAGCAATAACAATTATGCAGTGATACAAGTTAAACAATAACAGGAATGAAAAGGTAAGCAAAACAACAAACTACAAAAGCAATGTGAAAGTTAGATCGATCCACAGAGAAAAAAAAATGTCACGAACAAAAGTATCAAAGCAGAAAGAGGTAATAGAGAATAAGCTTAGAATAAACTATAATAAATACTATAATAAATATTAACAACATTACAGACTAACACTGCCCGATGACACACATGAAATTGAACCTAATTTCGTGATATTAAGATCTAACACTTGACCGAACACGGCGTTTCGAGATCTGGAATTTAATCCCGTCTTCAGCTGGATAAGAACCTGGACAAAAAACATAGCTAAAGCAGAGAACTGTAAAAGCAGTCACAGAACACTAATACTGGAAACAAAACAATTACACAATACAACACAGAAATCACAATTATAAAATATTGCAATAGAGCACGTGCAGACCCAATCAGAGCATAGTGAAGACTGGTGGAAGGGAAAGGAAATTGCGGTAGCGGAGGAAATGCAGCGACCACAGCCGACCAAAATTCAGTGGTGATGGTGGTGGGTCGACCAACCCAGCACAACTAATATGTTTATTCCAAAAATGTTCCAACTACTCTCCCTGATCAGCATGCCGATGGAAAGTAAGTAAATACGTTAAGTTAATTTTTGATGACGATAATGTTAAGACATGTTATATGGTGTCTGTTCGTGTGTAATTTTTTAATTTGTTATCTCCCTTTAAGGAAGAAGCTATTTCCCAAGGCTAGGGCTCTAGAACCCAAAACGGAGTTTAAATTATTTTAATGTATAAATATAAAGTTTCGTGTATGTAAGGATTTTATATTTCATTTATTTACACAGCACCTATATACTGTATAAAAAATAGGATAAACACTCCGTTTATCATATAAAATGCCTACAAATGAAAATTAAAAGTTATTATCGCAATTTCATTTATTTTAAAACTTAATCTGTTAATTCCTGGATAATCTACTTAAATATCGACGATTCTTTATAGAAAAATAATGTTCTGGTGTAGTAGTTGAATTGAATGAGTCATGCTATTGATTTCTTTCACTTTATGTTTCTGCCAATGTTTTAAGAAAGTTTTGTATTGTTATCCTCGTTGAAACAGAATCAAATGAAATAAATATCCGCGCTAAAGCCTTGGAAGTGAATCTCACACACGACCATGTTACCGAGCATTTGCATAGCTCACCAGCAGTAGGCGATCCATTTCAGTTTCCGGTTTTCCTTTCCGTTTCCGTCAGAGCTTGCACTAACTTCCCAGGATCAGGGAAACATCAGCAACGCTACATTTCAATCAAACATGAGGGTGATAATAAAAAATCATCATAAAATAAGCTTTGTTAAAAAAAGAGTAAGAAACACAAGTTTGAATGATTCAAAACTTTATGTAATTTGATTTTTCTAACAAAGTTAAACGGTTCCAATAAATCCTAAAAGAAGTTAATTATTTATAGACCTCCACAATTTTCTCTTGAGAGTTCAGTTTATCGGTAAGAGGTCATTGACCTCCGGGAGCTCAATGAGGACGAAAAATGGAAAATAATTCAAACCTTGAGACTAGTTCGATAAATGATCCTAATACGTTCAGGAAAGGAGTGGTAAATAGTACTATATTACGTGCATAAACGAGTAGAAGGCTGAGATGGGACGCTAACAGCGGACAATTTTATATGTCTAAATCATATCTCAGCAAGAGCTTTTTCTATGCGCAAAAATGGATATAACTCAGGGTTGGCCCTAAACTCACACCTAGAGTTTAGGACTAACAATTTCTTAGTAGAAGAAGATAACACTCATTTAACTTTGAAGATTCGAGATCTGAATGAAAAAATGATTTATTTCCATTCAAAAAATTACATTGGCAAATTAAGTTGAAGTTCTGGAAATAAACTGGCCACTTTTCGGTAGCGTGGCCAGTAAACAAACATAATTAGTTCATGATTCACTCTTATCAGTCTAGCTCTCCTCTGATAAGGCTCACTGTGGTGATTATTAGCTTATTTAAAATAACATCTTACATGACTTAATGTACCGATATAACAAAACTAACTAAGACTTTGTAACAAATAATTTATGCTGATCTTCACCAATAGCAATTCATTTTATAAGAAAACAAAAAACTAATGCTAAATTTGTATCAACAAACAAATATTCTTTTTACTTTATGTCAAATATTACTTTTGGATAACATAACAAATGCAGAACGTTGAGATTGAAAAATATAATTTCGGATATTTACTAAAAGAAGGTCATACATACACATTCGTGCATGGCCCCACGTAGCAAGAACCTACAAGTTTTATCGTAGTTACCAATACAAGTGCACCGCGAACTCGAACCGAGACCATCAGGCGGCTGGTAGCCCCGCAAAAGCAGGGCCGTCAAAGCTCTGTCCCTGCATGGCCCAGCAGCGAGATCTTATGTCACAGAGTGACAGTATAATTCGCGGGCTCACACACACTATCTCAATATCCACGATTTGTATTACTAACTACATAAGATTATGACAACACGTGAATCAAGTAACTAACGTCGAAAATACTAAAAAGCCATTCTCATATATTTTGAAAGAATTTAAATTTATTATCAATAATCTAATATTTTCAGGAACCTGATTAAATAATTTCGGCCCTAAATACAGTAAGGAACGTCTGAACATAACCTTTTGTTAACCTTGGGCAGTCTAAACTTTCCATGAACATCATTTCTTGTATTGTTATATCAATTTAGATTCCCCCTATTTCCACTTCGGACATAAAAAACTTTTAAAACCTTATATATAAAAAGGTGTTGAACTGGTAAGATTTTTAATTGAATGTACAACGGAAATGACCTTTCACGTGCTGTTTTTCTTAATAGTATTCCTAAAAAAAGTTTGTGATATTCTAAGTTTGTCGATTAAATGTTTATACGTCCCCCGCCCCAAAAAAAAAAACAATTCCATACTATAATCGAGAGTCCACTAAAGCAAAATACAATGTTCGAAGCAGCTGATGACGCTGATGATAAAGGAATAAAGTAATCATTTTAATAACATTCCACTTGGTATGGGTTGTAAGTATTCAAACTTGCTAATACATGAAAAACGCTAAACTACGTTAACAGTGTTTTAGTTCCATCTTTTCATCGTATTCAGATTTGAGTTAAGAGACACTAAAATACCAAATTTAATACCTAGATGTCGGGCATTACATTTTTGGCACTTAATTACTACACGGTCATTCGCTTAATTACCGTAATCATTTTTACTTGTGTTCAGTATTTTGATAGTTATAATAAATTCATTCAATATACCTATACAATACATAACTTTTAAAACCTATTAACCAGAGATACGCACTGAACAGACATTTATTTCACAAGAGAAAATTTCAATTTTACCAACTATTAGATTTATAAATTAATATCGTGCGAAGAGTTATTTTTGGGAAAATTCTTGTTACAATAGTTATTAAAACAGCGGAAAGGCAATAAAAGCTCGTCCAGCTTGTAACTAAACACCTGTTCACTTGGGGAAGTGAGGGGCTTAAATTTGTCCTCGCTTTGTACTTTATTGCTTTTGCAGTTTTCCTCATTTTCATTAAATGGATATATCCATTATTAGGATTTAATGTGTGTTTCCTTACAAAAAACATAACCGATCAAGTGAATGTGCACTAGCAAAATATTAAACTGTTTTTCACCACAGTTCAAAATAATGGAGGCTGTACGTAGTGCCATAGGGAGGCAGGAAGTGTCAAAGGAGGCTGGAATTAGTGTTTCCACAATTCTGCCCGAGGGCATGTAATTATAATTTTAAAAAAATATTAAGCTGTAGATTGCCCGTAAGAAAACAAATTTATTTCAAAAGGGTTGTTACCTTTCCTCAGTTATATATGAGTTAAATGTAGGCCTTCTTAGTTGAAAAAAAATTAGCAACACCGTAGAAATTCCTGTTAAAAAAAAAAAAACAGGAAACTCCACCACTATAGATAATTCTGTTTCTGTTGTCTGGAAATTCTTGTCTATAGAGATTCCCACAGTTGATCTAACGCTGACCAGATCTCTGAACCATAAAACTTCTCTGGGAACTCTGCAAGTAACTGTCCACTAAGCTGCTTACGCCAAACTGCTGTCTTTGGTGGAGCTCCGGGTGGACTTGGCCTTTTTACTTCTGGCCCTTACACCGTCACGTCGCTCCAATCAGCCCGTAACACCTTACCATTTTTTAAGGCAGTCCAAAGTAACTTTATTGGTATAATCCAAAGTATACAGTGTGTAAAAAAAGTCCGTCCCCCCCTCCTTAATTTTTTTGTTTGTTAAGACAAACGATTAACCTTTGGGGAATGATACTAACTCAACCCAAATTATGTTTTGACGTTACCAAAATCTTTGAGTGTCCCCCAAAAATGGGGGATTTTGGGGGCAACTCAAAATTTTCAATTGCAAACATCTTTTGAGTGACCCCTCATTTTAAAGAGCTTTCAAAAAGTAGATGAATGGTGAAAATTGGAGGTCTCTAACGTGTTTCTATCCAAATTGACAGCTTGTCAAAGTTTTGAATACAACACATCCTGGAAACCTGGCGTCTAGGACGTTTGGAGTTTTAATTCACCTTTGGTGACGTAAAAATGAAACGAGCCTGGGAAAATGTTATTAAATGAAAAAGTAGTCTCTTTTGGTGATATTTAAAATTTTGAGTGTCCCCCAAAAATGGGGGATTTCGGGGGCAACTCAAAATTTTCAAATACAAACCCCTTTCAAGTGACCCCTTATTTTAAAGAGATTTAAAAAAATTGGCGATTGGTGGAAGTTGGAGGTCTCTGACGTGTTTCTATCAAAATTAGCAGCTTGTCAAAGTTTTGAATACGACTCCTAAAAACTTTGACAAGCTGTCATTTTGGATAGAAACACGTTAGAGACCTCCAATTTTCACCATTCATCTACTTTTTGAAAGCTCTTTAAAATGAGGGGTCATTTGAAAGGGGTTTGCATTTGAAAATTTTAAGTTGCCCTCAAAATCCTCCATTTTTGAGGGACACTCAAAATTTTAAATACCGCCAAAAGAGACTACTTTGTCTTTTAGTAAAATCTTTCCTAGGCTCGTTTCATTTTCACGTCACCAAAGGTGAATTAAAACTCTAAATGCCCTAGACGCCAGGTTTCAAGGATGTGTTGTATTCAAAACTTTGACAAGCTGTCAATTTGGATAGAAACACGTTAGAGATCTCAAATTTTCACCATTCATCTACTTTTTGAAAGCTCTTTAAAATGAGGGGTCACTCAAAAGGTGTTTGAATTTGAAAATTCTGAGTTGCCCCCAAAATCCCACATTTTTGGGGGACACTCAAAATATTTGGTAACGTCAAAAAATAATTTGGGTTGAGTTAGTATCATTCCCTAAAGCTTAATTGTTTGTTGTAACAAACAAAAAAATTAAGGAGGGGGGGACGGACTTTTTTTACACACTGTATGTAGTCGATAGAGTAGATTTTCTACCGTAGACTACATCGAAAAAAATTGAATTCCAGCGGGCCAGAATTAATACAAAACTTAAAACGATTTAAAAATGTAAAAACCTTCAGAGTGCTCACATTCACGCTGTCACGTATTAATTATTAGGTTAAATACTTGTAACAAACCAATTTTATTAGGAAGTAAATATTAGTTTTACCTGCAGAAATAAATATTAAACCTGCCTGTGGTGTTTGCTTTAATTGCTGCTGTGCAAAGACGTCAAGTAGTTGAAACCTTGTGGGGACGTTTTTTTTAGGGGATAGGCTAACAACGGACTTTTAAACATGTTAAATTAAAGGGTTTTTTGGCGGGGAAGAAGGTTTTAAAATGTTCTAATATAAAATAAATCAAAAAGGACGAAGTATACAAATCATACAACCTCCAAGCCAAACAAATGATTACCCAAGTAAAAGAATTGGTGTATTGTGACATTAGTTTCAGGTGTGTTCCTGGCACAGTCAGATTCAAATTACCTCTTGGAACGACTTTTAGATTTAACCAAGACATCGAAAACACATCAAAACATAGAGCACCTGTGTTTTATCGCAGAAACGTTAGCAACACCCTTCAAGTTAATATCCACGTTTTAGAAACTGTTTAAAGAATTTCCTAAGAAATTCTAAACGAGTGAAATTAATCATTTTGCACTTGTGCATTATTACACAATTTGTTATTTTTGTGTGAATTTTGCGAATGCTTTGAATACTTGGAAAATTACTTTGTATAATTAATTACTATAGAGGAGCCAGATTAATAATTAAAACAGACGTTAAATGACTGAGCAAGTTTAATTTAACTTTGATAAGTTTTATTGGGCTGACTGCTGAATGAAACAATTAATTTTCCCGCTGCCCCTGCTTTCCTTCCTAAGGATGTTATCTCAAGAAGGATGCTGTAATGCTGAGGGAACTTTTTGATCGAATTACTGTAGGAAACACGCTATTAAATAAACTTCAAATAACGGTTTCTGAGAAACTCGAATTAGAAATTCATTTGATGTTAACTTAATTTTATTATGAACTCACGCCTCTTTCTTGAGGGTATTTTATGGATGGAATGTAGTAATATTGCGGCTTTGAATTAAAAGGAACAAATATTTATCTGTGACCTATTCAAATTTTGTTATAGTGTTAACTTCTTTGTAATTATTTCTGGTATAAATAATATACTGTTCATATTTAAATAAGGGTTCCAAAACAGGAGTTTTCGCAATCTACAGTAATACAACACGTTAACAAACGCGGTAAATCAGCTGATTGTCTACATTTATCACAATGTTAAAAATACAATTTAACGTTTCTCATATTATTTTACTGTAGATGGCAAAAATTCTTCATTTTTCTTACCTGTATTGAGCGTTTTTATACCTGTAGTCTTTTTCTTATAAGATATACATTTCATTAAATAAAGACAACAACGGAATAAATCAGAATAACAGAATAAAACGTATACCAAATAATCTATCTTGATTTATCAAACGAAATTTGTAAATAAAAGGTTTACTTATTTATAGCTCTGGACAGCCTTACTGGCGGGTGGCGAAAATTGTCATCTCCCAAAATGTCTGCTAAATAAACACATGTTTTGGTAACATGTTTGTAACAACTGTCAAAATGTTGTTTACGACTCACCTCATTTACACTACAAAGGAAAGCCCTGTAATATTTCACCTAGAGATTTCTTACTCAATTAATATTTCTGGAAAACATTTGCGCAATGCATCAGCTGGTCTTTTAGTTTGGCAACCTTCATCTTAAATTATTTGTTTATATTTAAGAATGTGTTTCCACACTTTTGTCATCGTACTTCATGAATTGTGTTGAGCTTGCAAGCATTCATTAGTTGCACTTGCGGTTGCAGAAAAATATTTTCTTGTGTAAAGTACCTCTACATAAACAAATGACCATGTGATTTATTACCAAAACATTTCAGATAATAAACACTAATTACGACAACAGCGCACTCACTCACCCGCCAGTAAGGCTGTCCAGAGCTATAGTAAATGCTGTCCCGGATTAAGATAGCTTAAAAAAAATCGGGCGCCTTAAAATTTCAATCTAAACATGCAAATATGACAATGTTCAACGGATTTCTGGCACTTATAACACCTTATTAGTGTCAAGAAACTACCGCAGAACAGATCACCTAGCTGATGCTTTGCGACAATAAAGGTTTTCAGGTTATAGTAATATTACAGTCACTTTTTGTTTGTCAAAATTGTGAATATATAAACTAATTTTGTATTGTGTATTTATTCGTCCTCAAAGGTGGATAGGTAATATTATTTTTAATTGGTAAATAAAGTATGCCTACATTGTCTCCCTCGTAAACATTTCCACCCGTGGTAAAAGCCTCGGACGCCAGCAGTTTTCCTCGTGCGACAATGGTGTACTTAACTCTGCCAACCCACAAATAACTATGGTATCAATCTTAGTTTTTGAAAGAATGTATGTTTTTTCAAAGATATTAAGGTTTGAAAAATAAAAATGGCTCCATTTTGAAATGGGTTTGAGTAGTTACTTGGTTTACTGTACCAAAGTATTTTTCATTAGCCCTTTACCAATATATCATTTTGAAGCTTTAAACATCTATGAATGAATAGAAGAAAAAACAAATTTACAGATGCCGGAAACTAAACTCGGGAGATCCATGGACGAACAATAAACATTAGACCCCTCCTTGATGCAAGGAAGCAATCCACAAACGGTCCACATAGAGTTTAAAAAACGCTGTATGGAAAAACCGAAGTTTTGCGAATTGGTAGTTAACGAAGCGTAAGTGGAAACGGTTGACCATTACCGTTGACTATCCAGAACTTGAACTTGTGTTCTTGCAGTGGTTTTTTGTCACTGAGCAATCGAGTTTAGAATAATTACTTTTATCTGCAACATTTTTTTTTCTAAAAGTCTGTTTTGACGAGCGGTCAGAGATATTTATTCAGAAGCTCCTAAAGTATTTTGGTTCTTATCGGTGTTATAACGCTGTTGTGTTAATGAATAATGAATAGCTACAAAGATTGTATTTTGCATTTTTTGTGTTGTAATAGACTAAATCACTCAGTGATATAGAATGTGATAGCTGTCGAGCGTTTGAGCTTAAATATTTTCATATGTGGTTTTATTTCAATAAAATAGTCTTTTAGTTGGAATTATTTTTCAAAATTATTAAAAAAAATAAAGAACTTTAATTTTTTTACTACACTTACAACGATAAATCTACCTAAGTATGGAGGTAAACATTTATTAAACATAGTCTAAAAATTTGAATGATTTACCTTTATTTGTTCCCTATATATATATATATATATATATATATATATATATATATATATATATATATATATACATATATATACATATACACATATATATATATATATTTGTTATTGAGAAAACATAAAAATACGAACTGTCGGAAAACCGCGATTGAATTGAATGGAACATGTGTAATGCACACTGGCGGGGTATAATTTATAAACATCATTTTTTTTCGCCAAAATAATGCTGAAACATGTCTATTATCATAATGTATTGTGTATTAGGACCTATAGGACAAAAAATACCAAACCAATGTCCAAACTTTATCGATTTGTACATAGATTTTTTATCGAAAACAATGGCTCTGATTCTGTGCATTATGTACAAGTAAAGTTGGGTAAAATACTAATTAGCATTTATTTGTATTACATTATATTAATTACTGTAAACATTCTGTATTTTAAATGTTGCTCCTTTTCATAGTTTGCCAAAATATTGTGCTCAAAATTAACTTTTGATTTAAGAATAAAGAAGTAACAATTGTTGACTCCTAATTATACAGCTAAGTACGAGGATAATTCATCTTGATTAATCAGCTAACGTTTACAGTAATTTTTCTTACATTTAAAGTACAGCAACAAAAAATTGCTGGCAGTTTAGATCTACAGGATCTATACTGTATGGACGGTTTTAGGTTAAAATGTGCGCACATGGACTGTTAACGTGATGGGAAAATCTAAATTTATGTTTTTGTTTGTGTGGTGATTATAAAAGTTTTTAAAGTCCCAACAATTATGGAGGTTTCCTCCAGTTTTAATATTTTAGATTAATTACATGACTTACATGACTGAAGATGGTTCGTCATAGAACCGAACCCGGTCTCTTGTAACAAAAATATGATTTGACAACTATAAAGGCTGACTACCATATTTGGTAAGTTTTTAATTTTATAAAATAGTTAACAAGATTGAAAAGTGACTCATAAATAAAGGAATATTTTGTAGCTGTGGGAACAACAGACAGCGCTTTGTAAGGCTTGGAGATACAAAATTGCTACAACGTTTCTTTGTGATTTCGAAAGATAACGGGAGAGCAATGTTAAAAGTGTTTGTTTATGTTTTTTTTTTTATTGGTTTTATTAACTTAATATTAATATATTAAATATTATTATAATTGGTTTTATTAACTTAATTAATTTAATATGAATTAACTAATTTTCTGACGGCCAATTCCTTTTTCTCTGTAAATCCAAAATTCAACCAACCTAAGTAACTGTTGATTAATGAACGAATCCTGTAAATCGTATTGACCCTGTTTTTATAATATAGAGGCGAATCAACGCTGTTTATAGATTCACATTACGTTGCATAATCAAATAATTTTCTTACAAAAAAATCACATCTCAGTGTTAATAACATCAAACGCTCGTTATGTTAGCATACAGTGCTCCTCCTCTTATGTAGTACATGTGGGGGAGGAGTAATTGCCTACATAAATCATCCCACCGACACCTATATCCTATACAAACTGCTCTGACAGAAATTTTGTAGCTTTCAAAACTCGATTAACTATTTATTGTGAAAGCTGTTTTTTGTAAATTATACCTCAAAATAGGCTCATTCAGCCAATATTTTATGCTGTTAAAAGCAATGATTAGAATTATAAGCTAGTAATAAAACTTATTCGATTTATTAAACCATGAAAATGCAATAACAAAGTTATAAGCTACATTTTATTGCAATATTTCAAAATTATTTTTGATGAATCTTGATGAAATAATGAAAAACTCTTAAGGTAAATTTGTTACCTCACCTTTTGTTAAAGCTTGGTGTAGATTGAGGGTGACTTAAAAATATTGGTGCTGTATTCCATATTGAGACTGAATTATAGCCCTTTTAAAAGTAAATTATAGTAAGCCTACCTGAATTATAGCCCCTGAATTAAGGAATATTTTTTTACATGTTAAAAATGGAATTAATCATAAAATATTTGAAAAAGCCTACTGCTATGTAATTTTTTTTAGTATTTAATGGACAAATTATTGTATCTTAACAAAGTTAATTTATAAAAAAGCCTTATCAACAACAAGTTTTAGGCTGATTCTTATTAAAAAATTTAATTCATCAAACTTAAAAATATAAATATTAAAAGCCTTTTAAGACTCTAATTCATAGTGTTTAATTTTACATAAGCATAATATTATGTTATATATGTTTGTGATTTGATACGCTCCAGTTAACGGCATAAAGTAATATTTAATTTTCATTAAAACAATATCAGTTGCGTGAATCTTAATATTTTTTTGTTAAGTAATTTTTATATCGGAGAGTTAAAACCTCCGTCATATTCAGTGAAGTAGGGAGTAACCTCTGTAATAGTAACTGGATGGCACAACTACTGACAATAATGGCGTGATTTATCTTTGGTTATTGAACATCCTAATCAGCCGCTGTCGTTGAATGATAAAAGGTAATAGTTATGGTGTTATAATTTGATGTAAAACGAGGCTACAAGTACTTTGTCTGCATATGAAAGGTTTGATTATAGCTTACGATAAAAAATAAAACTTGACATATTACCCAATAGCAACGAAAAATATTTTCATGCATGCGAATAGTATACGTAGCTTTTAGTCGACGAGTTCATTGATACTGGCAACTGGTACCAATCACCCGTTTTGAATGTAGCAGTTTCATAGCTTGTTTCTGCCATTCTGTCAGTATTCCCATTGGCTTTATAACTAAAAGAATACAGCTCATGCTTACATGTGTTTTGAAGCCAGAAACAATAAAGCACGAAATTATTTCGACACTTGTCACTAGAGATTGTGTCAGGAGTGTGGTTCAACGCTAAAGATTTTTATCCCTAAATTGGATAATTTTGCCTCTACTGGGTTTAAGTATGGTACAGGGTTAAGAAAAGAGTTTTTATATCTAAAACGTCAAAACTAGGAGTGAAATGTAGAGGGCGAAAAAGGTATTTTTATTTTCTTTAATACAATATTTCTCCAACAGAATGTGCTACGTTTTGTAGCATATTGTAATCAATGTTTTGGCTTCAAAATTTAACATTGCTTAGACTATCAATTTTTTCTTTATAATCAATGGTATTCCTTAATTTACAAAAATAAAAACATTAACACACCATAAACGACGATCCAAACTTTTTCCTCACTCACTAAATTCACTCCTAAGGAGTTAAAAACATTTGTTTGAATTTTAAAAACGTACCCCCAAAATCTTTGGGTCATGAGTTCGAATCTTAAAATGTTCTTATTTGAAAGTATATTATGTTGCACATTATCTTTAAGCTATCTACAAACCAAGTATTTTCGAGGAACTGGAACTCATCTTTATTGTATATTTCAAAAAGGCAGCAAACGACAATTAAAAATTACGGAATACCATGTTCCTCTTCAATCACAGACTACTTTTAATTTCTGGTTTTTAGGTTATGAGCCCTTATAAGATCAGCACCTCTATGGCATGTAAAATTATCATATTTAAAATGTCGTAGATCTTTCCAATTAACATCTCTCGTCTGATGTCTGAAAAAAAACTCAAAACCTGAGTTTAGAGAGTTAGCTCGAAAAAACTCAAAACTTGAGCTAAGAGAGTTAGTTCGAAAAAAATCAAAACCTGAGCTTAGAGAGTTAGTTCGAAAAAACTCAAAACCTGAGTTCAGAGAGTTAGTTCGAAAAAACCTCAAAACCTGATTTTAGTTCGAAAACTCAAAAACTAGTTTTCACCTCCTATTAAAATATACGTTAAATATTTGCATAACTTTGTTATTTAGTGTACAGTCCAAAGATAGCATTTTACTATTGTTTACTGAACAACTAATGAATATGAAAATATTAAAAATGGAGTTTTGGTTCGTTACTTGAAAAAACTTCAAAAGGCAGGTAGTAGGTAAAACAAGAAAACAAACTTTGTTCTCTCGAGCCCTTTAGCGTTATAAGCAATTTGATTTATGTTACCTTTTGACATTTTGGTCTTTAATAATAGGCCAAATGAAATACAATTTTTAAATTGTTACGATTTCAAAATCTATTATATTGTATGTTATAGTAATGCCAATTTTTCAAAGGTATGGAATCTAAGCACAAAGTAATAATAATTAATTTTAGTCAGACTTACCGCGAAAAGCCCCAAAATCCTTAGGTCGTGGGTTCGAATCTTAAAATTTTCTGATTTGAAAGTATATTATTATGTTTTACATTATCTTTAAGCTATCTACAAACCAAGTATTCTCGAGGAACTGGAACTCACCTACCTTCACTTATCGCGTATACCGTTACCATTTGTACACAAACCGTCACCTGCCATTTCAAAACTAAATTAGGTAGGTTCTGCTACTACCAATAAGCTCAGCAGGCGAGATTGAGTCTAACAGGTGCAATATTAAGTGAGCTAAACGTTTAAGAATTATTTCTTACCATAAAAACTTTTCGGAAGAATGTGAGGGATGCTGTATAAAGAGCATGCCACAAACAAAGCTTATTAAAAGGAAAATCTAAGCAACCTCGAGAAAACACCGAATACAAACTGAAACTGAACTCATGCAGCCTCATCAGCTGCTCATCAGCTGGCTGCTTCAGCATGCTGTTGCAGTCTTGCATGCTGAAGAGGGATGCTGTTTTTTGTCAGGATGCCGGTATAAAGCGGCATCCTGACAAAGAAGGCATTGACATGAGGCTTATTGCCATCTGCAGGCGGATATGAAAGGTAAATCCTACTTGTCGGGTTTTCGACTGTTTTATTTATACACTCTTATAAAATAAATATGTTTGATATGGATTGCTGGAAATGTATTGTCTTTATAATTGAAGTTCTATTTTAAACTATTAATCTGTATTGGTTCACCTTCTCTGGATTTCTCATCCCGTCTATCACGGTTTTTCATGCCTTGTACCAATTTTGTTCTTTTCAGGCATTCACATTTTTAGGCATTGTATTCCCATGGTCAACAATACCCATACTAGTTCAGTGAAATATGCAAAAAGTCGGGTAGTTCCATCTTTTGAATATGTTTTTAGTTTTGGGGCATAAGATAAGATCCAACTTTTCGACCTAAGGCTACCATTTCACGCGACCGGGCGCGCCACTTACTAGTACATTTTACTAAATTTCACAGGCACATTAAAAACTCTGATCCTTATAGGAAGAAAGAAATCTATTTACAAATTTAAAAAAATACATAGTCCCGACCATTTAGGTTATTTTACGGCCCTTCAGCTTTGATGGATTCGGTGATAAGGTCCTTCAGAGATAAGAAAACTTCTTCCTTTTGAATAACAAAGGAGATCAATCCAGAATTTATAGAGGTAACTAAGGCAGAGCCCTAAAAATTTCGGACTAAATGGATAGCTTTGAAAATATTTAGTCATGCAAATTTACATGGGTATACTAAGTTCAATGGTAAACGGTCAAACAGTTTTCGAGCCAATTAATGTTAAACAACTTCAAACTTTTTATATAATGAAACATGTAGATAGCTACATTTCTAAAATATAGTTACCCCGTATTTTCTGACATATTCATTGTAGTACAGGGTTAAAAAGAACGATGAAATAAATGTAGATAGACTAAAAAGGTAAGATAACTAAAATGACTCAAAATAACTAAACAAAACTAACTAAAATGTTACATAGATGGTTCAAAGTTAATAAACCAATGTACTTTTGTGTTTAAAGTTTGTATTCGATTCGATCGAAAATCTAATAAAGAGCTTTACAAAAGCTCTTTGTTGTAAAGCAAAAGCTTTACAACAAAGTTATTGTAAACTATTTAAAAAATACCTTTTCTGCATTTCAAATAGATGATTAGTAAATTGAAAACTTGTTTTAAGATTGGAAATGATAGTATGTAATTTGTTATTGACTTAAAAGCAAAATATAAAATATATATAATACAATAAATAAATATACAGAGTGGAGGGAAGTTAGTGTTAAAAGTAACTGTATGTGAACTACATGGTATTTCTGACAAAATGGCTAAAATATAAGTTTCCATAACCTTGCAAGAAGTGAATAATGGATAAAATAATATTTTTTCAAATTTTTTGCCCTTGCTCAGATTACATGGCTTTAATTGCATCAAAGATTGTGTTTTTATGGATTTCATTCCCATATTTAGAATCGTCATAAAATTTCAAATAAGAAAAACACAGAAATATTCAGTTTCAACACCCTTATGAACTCTTATTTTCTAATTAAAGTCTAATTTGTGTTTATGAGAAAATTTAAATTAGGTTTGAAGTGGTATTTATATGTTATACTAGACTGTAGAATGTGTCAAATATCATGAAAAAATTTCCCTTTTAATAATAAGCTTTAAAATTATGTATAAAAGCCTACTATTGCTCTAATTGCTCTAATTCATAGATTTCATAGTATGTGGTGAAAAACCGGGTAAGGCTGAAGTTTCTTTTCTGAAAAAACCTGTATGTCCCTTAATAAAATAACCATAACTGCGCTAAAAGCTATGTTTTTGTGGATTTCATTACCATTTTCAGAATTATCGTATTATAAAAGAGAATATTAAAGTATGATGACGACGAGACATCAATTTAACTTCTGTTTTATGGTTTAAGTTTGAAATTTAGTTTTTTTTTCAAACACGAACTGAAGTTTACGACATTAGTTTTATGTCATATTTGACTTAAGAGTGTGTTGAGTGTTATCAAAAGATTCTTCATTTAATAAGCCTTCAAACGATATACTACACTTCAGTTTTTATTGACAATGTAACTAAAATTTTATATCGTTTTAAAATGTATTTAAGTTAACTGGAGGGTAAAACACGTGCTAATGAAAGAGAAACTCTCCTATATGATTTTGCCTCATCACAATTTATAGTAATACATTATAAAAACCCGGATAAGTGTAGTATATCATTTGAAAGCTTATTAAATGAAGAATCTTGTGATAATATTCAACACATTCTTAAGTCAAAAATCACATAAAACTAATGTCGTAAACTTCAATTCGTGTTCGTAAAAAAAACAATATTTCAAACTTAAACCATAAAACAGAAGTTCAAAATTATGACTCGTCCTAATTTTACTTTAGTATTCGTCTTTATAAATTTACGAAGATTCTGAAGATGGTAATAAAATCCACAAAACATGGTTTATAGTACAGTTATACCATTTTATTAAGGGGTATACAGGTTTTTTCAGAAAAGAATCTTCAGCCTTACCTTACGTTTTTCTCCACGTACTGTTAAATTTATGAATTATGAATTAGAGCAATAGTAGGTTTTTATACATAATTCTTAAGCTTATTAAAAACGAAAGTTTTTTCTCTTTTTGTTTTTTTAATTTTCTCAAAAAACATAAATCTAGAATTTAATTGGAAAATAAGAGTTCATGAGGGTGTTGAAACTGAATATTTCTGTATTATTCTTGTTTGAAATGTTATGAGGATTCGAAATATGAGGAATTAAATCCATAAAAACACAATCTTTGATGCACTTAAAGCCATTTAATCTGAGCAAGGACAAAAATTTTGAAAGAAATCTGATTTTATCCATTATTTACTTATTGCAAGGTTATGGAAACTAATATTTTTGCCATTTTGTCAGAAATACCATGTTCACATAAAACACACACATAAAACTGTTCAACACTTACTTCCACCCTGTATAATATATCAAGAGAGAAAAGTAATTAATAATATTATTTTTACTATATACTTCATAACATAGCATATACGTTCATGGTTCGTTCACAGCTAGAAAACAAATAAGCTGGTCTTTGCCAGTAACAAAGCTTTAATTTCATTCATAATAAACTCATCTTTCACTAATATTCACCTTAAAATATCCCTTAAATGTGATTTACATTATAATAATATTTGATATCTGAAGAATATTTAAAAATACTCGGTTTGAATCAATTTAATAATTTCAACAACAATCGCTGCTCTAAATATAACAATTTTAATAGTAATTTAAATCTTAAATGTGCTTATGTTTAACTCATTAAAAACTTAAGAATATTTTCAGACTCATCATTATAAATTTCCTTTGTAAATAATGAATAAGTATTTGTTATTGTAGTGATTCAGATTAAATCGTTAAACCACTCATTTTGCAGGTTAGATTGCTCAGTTACAGGGACTTAATAAATATATGAATATTTAATTTTTTATTATATCACATTTATCCAGAAAGCTTGATTCTAGAATTTAACATAACGATTTTAAAAACATATAGCTTTTAGCATAGGCCGATTTATAGTAATTGACTTATGGTAACTTTTAAACCATTTTAAACTTCTGTTATAACGAGTATCACTCGGGTGCCATCCATCATCTATTTATTTCGGCGGAGGTGGTTGCAATAGGCCGCTGGACATATTGTTTACTGATACCCTGATTTATTGTTTGTGTTTTAACTTTTGGTTGGTCGTCTAATAACGTAGGTTGATCCTTTTTCCTCGCCTAAATATCAGTAGGATATTAAAAATAAAATTTACTGAAGATCCTATAGACATATTCATTGGTTTCTTCCACTAAATAAAATTCCGTAGTGACAGATAAACGTTTTTATGAGTTTTAAAATAAATAAAGTATGTGATTACATTGTTGGGAAGATAACTTGTCTTCCATATAAAAAATAAATTTAAGGTTTTACTGAATACAATGATTTAAATCATAACCGTGGTATCCAGCCACTCAAGAAATTACAGCATACCGTCATAAATGCTGCAAGACATTTCACACTGATTGTTAATGTTGATTACTTCACAATATAGAGATACCTACTGTAAAAGTATCTAGATAATGTACCTTAAAGTATAATTATTTTTCGTGCTTACTTAAATTTAAATCTATTTTTTTAGATTTCATTTTCAAATTTCCACTTTTTGTATGGGACCGTAAGACAATTCTTTTTCAGCTCTGGACATTCTTTACTCCAATGGATGGTTGATTTTTATATAAAATGAAGTAAGTTTCCAATACTCTTTATTACATTTTGGTCATTTAAACAAGGAAAAGATAATAAAGAACAAAATCTGCAACCTTTAGGATTCATCGGACACGACAAAACAACAGAACTATGAGCTTGCTTATGTTCACTCTCAGATGAATCATCGTCGGTCAACGTTTAACCGCATAAAATCAATACAAACAGTGATCCTTTTGACGCCTGAAAGAACCATTCGAACCATTGAAGGCAGAGCTGAACGAGGCGTTTGTGTGATTATACAATTTCGGCCTGTTTTTTAAATTAAAAGAGTTGATGAAAAAAGATGGCAGGATTACTTAATACTGTCACAAAATGACATGGCGGTAAAAAATGGTTTACATAGCGGATATAACGTATTGAATGAAAAATTATAATACCCCCGTTGCAGCAGACCTGCATACTCAGCGAATTTCAAGTGCAAAACCACATTTTTAAATCCAACATAGCGAGATTTGACATGTTTTTGTAAGGTCCATAAGAATAACATGGGGAATGAGTATGCAGGTTTGCTGCTACAGGTATGTTTAAACTGGTTGGTTTTAATTCAATATTTAGTAGATCTGAACTAGAAGAAGCCATTTACCAAGTTTTATCAAGATATGTTGAGAAATAAGCGAAATATAGAATTTTACTTATTTCCCATAAGGTTAACATTGAGACAACGTACTGTGTTTACCACTTTCAATATCTCGGTAACCAATGGACATAGAGCAGTAATTCAAAATACTAAATCGTTTATTTTTTTGAGCTGAATTCTATGGTGCCAACAAAAATTTGATAAATTTTATTTTTCTTTGTGAAAAACTCAAAAAACCCATTTTTGGGGGGGTTTATCCCCCTTTACCCTCTCTTCCGGTGCTCCGATTGGGCTGGATCACGAACTCGTCCGAGTGATTACCACTTTACATCTCTGTACCAAATTTCATTGAGATCGGACCATATTTACAGCCGCAATCGTGTTAACAGACACATATATATATATATATATATATATATATATATATATATATATATATAAATTCGAACGAATGGTGTTTTTTGCTTCTGGGGACCCCAAAATGAAAAGTTAACATGGTCTCGGACTTAGGTCTTACCATGAGTACTACCGTAATAGCTTATTCCTTTAAGGAAATTCGCTAAAAAACATTAAAACATTTATAATCCGTTTTAATATCAGAAAAAAATAATTGTGTATGTCCTATGCTTTTAGTAAGCAATTTTATTTAATAGATTGAACATACTCTGTCCTGATTTTACTGTTCGCCTATTGAAATATTTATTCTAAACATCTATTCTCCTAGATGGCAAAATAAAGGGTACTTTGTACACCACCGTTTACGTTAAACAGAAGAATGTGTAACGGTTATACGCCCCGACCGCAGGCCCAGGCCACATTTACATTTAAACGACTTCAAGTGAATTCAAACACAGGATAACGAAATGGACCGACGTTATTGCACGTATCTCTGACCAAACACAGTTGTATGCCAACTCGGAATATCTATAATTAAATAACGATCATATTGTTTAAAACAACAAAATCTTAATAAACAAACCGTTCCAGAAGTATGACACATAATTTCTCCATTTACCCATAGATTAACACCCTCTTTACAGACAACCTACATACTCAGGTTAAAGTATTTACTTTTAAATATACACGATGCCAAAAATTTTAAAAATTCCAAATTTGATACAATTGTTTGCTAGATTTATGGGCGGAAACAGCTTAACATGTCTTTGATAAATATGAATTGTGACATTCATAAACTCCAGATGAATTTACGGTTTTCATATGACTTAAGCAGTCTACTTAAGTAGTGATAGGAAACCAGTTGTTAAATCAGCAATACAATTAATGTAGGAAGTGTAGCTATTATGAAACGTAACTACTGTGTCCTAATACAAATTACTGCGTGTAAAATTCTAAGGAATTTGGCTATCATTTTATTCCCAGTTTAGCCAAATTCATCTTTTTTAATTAATTTTTATTCCCATTCTCATAAGTTTAATTCAGTTCGATTACCGTTTTAGGAACACACGGCCTCGCTATTCTTGTAATTCATGGCATATTGCCACATAGAGCATAGTGCTTGATTATGCTCAATATGTTACTACTAATTTATCATCCCTTCCGAACCCCTCAGCCTATGATAGTGTCTCTGTCGAAGATAGATTGGTCAATATCGGAACCAGACATTCGTTTATGCTAAGAATAAGTTTTTGATTTATCTTACCATATAATGTATTAATCAATCTTTGAAATGCAACTCAGACTTATGAAGGTTTCGTTTCTTGGCTCATTTCCTCCGTAATAATAAAATTTCAATTTGAAAACTTTGTGAAGCAGTGCTTTGAAATAATTAAGTGATTTTTAAAAAGCAATGTAATTTGTTACTAATTGCATAATTGCCAGTGATTCTCATTTCAACTAACGTACAACTGGCTCATCTTCATGATGATTAAATATATGCTATCAGTTATGTGTCATCTGTTAACTTGATATGACAAATATCAAGGTACTTGTTAAAACAGATTATCAAGGTATATGTAATGTGTGTTTATGTGTTATGGCGGAGTGGAGATTTTCAAAAGAAAATATGTTAGGCCATATCAAAGGTTTTGTTGTATTGAGGTCATTCATATCGTAACACTTCAACAACGTTTTCTTGAGTCATAGTCCTACAATGTTTATAAACTAACAGATAGTCTAATTACTTGCTAATTTGGAACATCTTATAGCAAAGTTTGTACAATACTCTACACTATTAATGTAGTAAAAAATAAAAAATAAAGAAGTTTTAGTTTGCCATTGTTTATTACTTTTGCCCTCGCATTAATATTGAGCTAATATGCAGATTCTCAGATTTTGCATACTATTTTAAATTGCATTCCTGTAGTGGAATTCTTCTACATTTCTTATTAACTAGTTTTAATAGTTACTTGGAAACCAGCTAAAATATATGTTATGCTAAAACACATTTGTTGTATGTTCATTATACGACTATATTCATCACAGGACAATGATTATGACGAAAAATGTTTTAATAATGCCTGAAACAATTAAGGCAACTCTGTAAATCGTTTCAATAACTGCTTCCAAGTTTTGTAAATATTTAAAGATCACTCTCCTTTCCTTTGCTCAAGAGTATTCTTCCATCAAATTAAAGATCTTACCCCTGGGATTTCACACTTTAATTAGCTTCCACAATAAGTGTCACTGCCGATATAAATATAACTGTCAATATCAACACCCTAGAGGTTTTACGTATGTATAAAAAAATCTCCATGAAGAAGAATTTAATTTTTATTCCGTATTCGTTCATGTTTTTGGGATTTTTTGACGATTTAGTTGTTTTTTAGCCTAACTATAAATTCATAAATATCCCCTATTTATGAATTATGAATATTTTTACCACACCTCATTTTAAATAGTTTGTGTTGAGTTAACAGTTTCATTTATTATTTAATATCTTACCATATATTTTATCATCGAATTAAAAATGCATACGCTTCACATTTATAGATAATGAAGTTATCGACGGAAACATGAATTAACTTTTGATTCCCTGAATTATTACCTGTAAAATGTATTACCGTTCACACCCTTCATTGTTACAGTTAATATTTACCACCTGCGACGCGACATTTTACATGTTGCCAGCACCTGGCAGAGGTGATTTACTCACCTAATTACATATGCAGTAAGACTTGTCTGTTCAAACCTTAACTGTAGTATTAAAGGACAACCTCTCAGTTCCTTTCATAAAGAATGTACCGGCCAAATTACGTTTAGTACTACTTATAGTTCTTATAAAGGGAAATAGAATGAGAAATTACTTCTTTTACAAAGGGAAAACATTAGAGTGGATTCAATTCTCCATTTGGCCTGTATTAATTTTCAAGGCTTGATTTACTGTTGAAAAATAACACACCGTTAATTTTCATAATACTTGCCTGGGGCTGTCCATAAATTACGTCATTGCTTTTTGACCATTTTTGGACCCCCCCTCCAACCGTCATGATTCGCCTGAGCCCCCCCCCACCAAATGACGTCATAGAGGACAAACTCCTAAAATAATGCCATTCTTTGGGAAAGCCCAACTAAATATTTCTTTTATCAAATTAAGATAAAAGAATTTTTATCCCCCCATAAAATTAGCCCATTTGGGCTAATTTTATATTAGTCAACGATTCAAACCAGAACTTTTTTAACTTTATTCTTTTAACTTTACATTTTTATTCTAATGATGGAAGCTGACGCTGCCTGCAAATCTAAAAACATTGATCATTGACATCTGCATTTCTTTTTACCTTGTGCTAAACTGACCATTTTAACGGATATTGTAAAAATCGAATGCAATGTTTCTAATGAATCTTCTGAGCTATTTAACTTTAATTTAATGAGTTTTCATAGACGTTTTATAATTTTCCTATATATTTTTTTAATTCGAAAAGTTAAATCATTTCAGGGTTTACCCTCCATGCACATCACCCTACCGTCATTGCCAGTCTGGACCCCTCCCCCTATTTTCAGATGACGTAATTTATGGACGGCCCCCTTTGTTATTAATACTATTTACATTAATAACTCTTTGTTATACTATTTTGTTTTTACATAAAATTGTTATCTAATCTAGCTAATTAAGTCAAATACTTTACATTATTAAGCTATTCTTACGTTAAAAGTAATAATACAAAATATTGTTCATTTAAGTAATAGTTGAAGCTACAAATGTTTCATCAAGAGGAGTTTATCCAGGCCACGGCTGGTTTAAAATAAGTGTTTTAATAGTTTGTTACGATACCACTTACTATGTAATATTGGCGCTTACCCAAGTTTTCTTAGAAATTAAAATAACAACTACCTTAAAAGTGGTGAATGAATCTAAACTAACCAAATAAGAAGAATAGGTAGTTTCTTTAATTGTAAAATGTATTTGTTAAAATTATGTCAGAATGCATGTGCTTTCTGATGAATTTACTTTTATTCCAGGACGTAAGTTTAAATACGACACTGATAAATTTAAGACTTATGAAATTAAAGGGAAAAGAAACAAATTCAATCGTGCATAAGGTAACTAAAAATAATTTAAACTTTTAGCAGCATTGTGAGCAGCAAGACTCTACTTTGTTGCAAAGGGGTCAATGAGTTTTCACTCATACGGTTTATTTGTTTTGGACTCACTTTCCTGTCTAGGAATAGTTCCATTGTCAGAGGGGTCCAATCAACGGCTATGAATCACTAACAGCCAGTCAGAGCTTGTCTTCGTTTCACTGACGTCGCAATGTTGTAGCGCGTGATTAAACGTGGTGGGTGCTGTTTTATATTCTTTGTATATTTGAAAAGTGTATCCTTCTTCCAATTCTCAAAGCAACGTTTGAATAAGTAAACTCAACATTTTAAATTATTTTATAATTAATATTTATTTATAGGAGAGGCTGGTGACTGAGTAGTAATTAGACTGGAGTTAGTTTTACTAGTATTTTTCGTCGTACTGAAGTAACATACCATACTATTGTGTGAATTTGACCATAGTTGGTAAATTGGGCTATGCCTCTCAATGACTCGCCTGATTAGTATCTGATTAGATTCATTCAGTTGTAATTTGATTCGTCATTGAATTATATTTTCTTTATTAGTCCTATGTAGTTTTACAAACTGGTATCTGGAATTTTTACATTATATTTTTAAATGGCCGCTATCTCCAACAATTTAAGGTACAGGAATAACACTTAACACAATATTTGTTCGTACGTTTACGTACCGATATGAACAATAGAACTAAATTACTACCTTGAACTTAACTATAATATATCAAAATATTAGTTCGAAATACGAATAGGCAAATAGATTAAAAATTTGGAAAGGACCTACGCCGTTTTGGCACAAATAACTAAATTATGAATAGAGTGGCAATGGAATTCACATTTTGACATAGCCAATTTATGAATAGATTGGTAATGGAAATCACATTTTGACATAGATACGCCTTGTTTCTTATACAGTTGTAAAAAAAGTCCGTCCCCCCTCTTTAGTTTTTGTTTGTAGAGACAAAAAAATTAACCTTTGGGAATGATACTAATTCAACCCAAATTAATTTTAGACGTTAGTAAAAATTTTGAGTGTCCCCCAAAAAAGGGGGATTTTGGGGACAACTAAAACTTTTTAAAGCAAACCCCTTTTGAGTGACCCCTTATTTTAAAGAACTTTCAGAAAGTAGACAGACGAATGGAGAAGGTTGGAGGTCTCTAACGTGTTTCTATCCAAATTGACAGCTTGTCAAAGTTTTGAATACAACACATCCTTGAAACATGGCGTCTAGGACTTTTGGAGTTTTAATTCACCTTTGGTGACTTAAAAATGAAACTACCCTGGGAAAAATGTTATTAAATATAAAAGTGGTCTCTTTTGGTGATAGTAAAAATTTTGAGTGTCCCCAAAAATGGAGGATTTTGGGAGGAACTCAAAATTGTCAAATGCAAACCCCTTTCGAGTGACCCCTTATTTTAAAGAGCTTTAAAGAAAATAGGCGAATGGTGGAAGATGCAGGTAGCTAACGTGTTTCTATCAAAATTGGCAGCTTGTCAAAGTTTTGAATACGACTCCTTGAAACTTTGAGAAGCTGCCAATTTTGATAGAAACACGTTAGCACCCTCCATCTTCCACATTTCGCCTATTTTTTTATAGCTCTTTAAAATAAGGGGTCACTTGAAAGGGGTTTGCATTTGAAAATTTTGAGTTGCCCCCAAAATCCCCCATTTTTGGGGGACACTCAAACTTTTACTAACGTCAAAAATTAATTTGGGTTGAGTTAGTATCATTCCCCAAAGGGTAATTTTTTGTCTCTACAAAAAAAATTAAAGAGGGGGGCGGACTTTTTTTACACACTGTATGCCTAACCTTAACAAATCGAAAAGAGGAAGAGCATTTGTTCACTAAAGAACGTGAAGGAGTTTACTAAACGCTAATTAGAGATAAGAATTTAGTTGCAATTATTAACGGCTTGCAGGAGTTGTAATGGATAATGCAATATATTTGACTTTTATGTTTTATCCTTTAGTCGAATCATTGGATTTATTTCTTAGACCATGCATAACATTAAAATTGTAACTAAAAACACTTTGCAGTTTTATTCATGATTTCAAAACAACCTGATTGTGCTAATAAATTCCATAACCTAATGATATCGCAATAGTTCCAACTAAAAATAAATTTGTACGTTGCTAATAGTTTCTAGTCGATTATTAACTTAATACAAACATCCATAACTTTCTTTGAGGATGGTAAAACGCGCATATTACGTATTTCAATGTTTTCAAGTTAAAGAACTCAAGTAAAACATCCATAACTTTTTTTGAGGATGGTAAAACGCGCACATTATTTCAATGTTTTCAAGGTAAAGTACTCAAGTAAATGGCTGATCACTTGTTTTTTTTTTTCATTAGAGTGTAAACATTTAAGAACAAACTTTGCCAGAACTCTCATCTTCCCTCCTGAAAATTATTACTTTTTGTATGTCTCTTATGTCTGTTTCAATTAAAGAACCATACTACTTTAATATAGTAATATAGTTCTTTGGTTTCAATAACGTTTTTACTGGTTTTATTTGCTAGCAACCCTGTTTTATCGCTACATTTATAATTTCTCTGCTTGTACTACATTCTTTCGTAGTTTTCATCAACCTGATGTTTTTCAATTTTGTACTATGTGTGTGTTTTTGAACACTAATTTGACCATGTCTTATTTTTTTGTGTACTTTACACATCCATAAACATTTTAGCAATGGTAAAGATTATTAGTAAGACAATTCTTCTGTCACACCATTGCTGCTTAGCTCGATATTAACGTATTTGAGTCAAGAGTTACTCGTAGTATTGGACGTTTAGTTAGGTCGTCAAAGTGCTGTTCCATAGCTCAGTTCAGATGCAGATGTGATTGTGAAATTAAACCTCTGAACTGGCTGGGAAGCCAGACGGAAACGGAAAGGAATGACCGGAACAGGAAATGGATCGCCTACTGTACTGTAGGCTGAGATATGGAAATGTCTGGAACATCTTCGTTGAGCACTCATGTTTAGATTGCTGCACATGTATTTTTGATTTAATTTACTGTAATTTCCATTCATTTTTAATTTCATACAGTTCTATACAATGATTTAGTATCTATTTTCTTTATAAATAAAAAAAAGTAAAAATGAAACAATAACTGTCAAAGAAATTCACAAAGAAAATTTGTATACAGTATAAGGATTATGAATTGTTTGCAGATATCAAACTCTATTTCCATGTTAAATAAATATACTACTTTAAAATTAAGGTAATAATTGTAATAACTGTTGGAATAAAACAGTGGTTTTCATGAATCTGACGTATGAGATACTACGTTATCAAGGCTGATACAAAAAGTAACTAAATGGTCGATCACTCTGAGCAACACGAAATATCATTGGTTTTAATAAGTAATGAAGTACTTAAAAGGAATCACTTCAAGGATACAATATAAGAAAAGAAGTATAGGATAGGTAAGTGGCAAGGGCACGTCCTCTTAAGTGCTTAACTTTAGAGGCGATAAGTAAATTTAATTAACTGTATAAACTAAACGTATTATATTTAAACACATCTTGCATAGTTAATCTTCATAAATAAAAAATGAATGTTTATTGGGATTGAAATGAGAATAAAAATTTGACGATATCTGATAATTGCTAAATTTTAAAATGTTCAACTTTGCCATTATCATCTTAGAAAATTTCGTTAGTAAAAAGGGTTACATTTTGAAGTGGGGTTTGCATTCAGACATTATAAATCAAACACTAACACCGAGCAATAAAATGCGGGTGTAGAAGTAAAAGGTCGACTCAGGAAATTTAGTTTTTCGATGAAATAAAACAACAAATGCTCTCTTATATCCAACAATAATCTTTAATTTATTATTAGAGTGTGATGATTTTTTTCGTCCACACCATCGGAACCTCAAAAACTGAAATAAGTAAAAGGGAGGATAAAGTAGCAGACTGAATTGTGATAATAAGACAAGTAACCTATAATGGCCATGAGCTATTGAAAATATTCTTCCAAACTTGTTTGCTACTTTAAGAAAACAACTTATGCCCAAAAAATTAAATTGCCTTTAAATTGCTTATTTTTAAGATATAAAATATAAGAGGGGTCTAATTTACATAAAGTTTTGTGAAGAATCTAATTATGAATATAAAAATACGAAATCGTATATGATTTGAACAGATAAATGCCCAAAATTACAGTTTTTAATACCAAGATTTTGAATTTTACTTTTCTTGGATAGATATATTTCTCCTGATATTAAAGATACCTGACTATGTGGTGTGTTCTACATAAAATTAGTGTTTGATCGAACCAAATATTTTTTCGGACATCATTAAGGGTATGACGTACTAGATTCATCATAACATTGATAAATATGGAACACTGCTGATTAGAACTAGGCAGCTGATTGGCAACTAAATACATTTTGACGGGTGAAATAAACATGTTTATGAATTTTCAACATCAAATTCGTTTGTAAAGTATCAATGTTCGAGCAGAGAAATTTAAAAATCAAATAAAGTTCTTCAAGCTTTTAAATGATATCTTTGCTTCATTGACCGTACATGAACATTGTCAACCCTTAACGAATGAAACATTAATCACTGTAGAATTTGCAGCAAACGGTTATTAATGATAAGAATTCAAAAGCGAAGTACGAACATAAATCAATCACCTCCAGTATTATCCACATGGATGAGTCACAAAAGTAACGAATAATAGGCTTGAACCTCTTTTGTCAAACGGTTTATAATAAAATTTCCAGGAAAATGTAACTTTATCTTTGTTGTTCACTGTTAAAGAATAATAATAACTATATAAAAACCTTTGTGAAAGGTTTTTTTTGTAAAATCCACCACAAAGATAATAGACCTGTAGATAATGTTAAATTTAAAATAAGAAAAACAGAGGAAAATCTAAAGCCTCCTTTTGTTATATTGTTAAGACTGGATAAATATGTTTTTAGCTTAAATTATATTTTATCAAAAGCTAGATCGATATGACAAATTGTTCAGTTTTTAAACTTTTGATAGAGCAAATATCAATCAGCATAAAGCTTTTCTAAATAAGAGTAAATTTCTAGCTGTGTGGGGATTAGTTTATTTTCTTATTATTTCTTCTTTATTTGTTGTGATTTTTAAGGGTTTGATTTTTTTATATGGTTTGTATATTACGTTTTTGTGATAAGATTTAAATGAAAATGTACAACAACTATAATACAAGTAATTTCGTAGAATAAATCATTATTTTCCATCCGTATAAAGGCTTGTCTGACGTGTTATTTTAAAGTTAACTAATACCTGAATCCAATAAATAAAATAAAAACTTAAATAATTGCAGCAAATTTATTTTGTTCAAAGCACTTAAACACGGTTTTTACATCAAACTTTGCGTGACTTCTCACGAAATCAGATAATAACTTATCCCAAGCTTCATGAAAATTTTTAGTTGAGAAAGAAATCCAAATTAATCATTTATAGTTTAAATTATGATCACCCTTAGAACAGTATCAAGCTATTTTTTTATTATTTATTTTTAATCACTGAGACGTTTGATCATTGGTTAAATGGTCGGTCGTATTTCCTCTTTACAAATGACCTTTTTTTGTAATTTTGTATGCAAAGCTCTGTTTGTTTGTAGCGAGGTATTGGTTGCGCAACATTACCCATCACATTTGGCATAATAATTATTAACTGTTTTACGCATTATCTAGTCCGATAATGCGTAGCCGAAAAAAATTTTAAAAAACACCTCAAATATCATCAATCTTCCGAGGGAAATTATTCCGTTGTAAATCATCGTTGTGATCTTCATTGTATATTAGAACAACAAACTATTTTTTAATATGAATTTGATTACTCAATAAATCATAATATGGTCACAAATAAATCAGGTTATATGAATAATTATATGATTTACAGTTCGTGGTAGCGATACGGCACTAGTCAATTCGTTAATTATCTAGAGCACGGATTAACGTGGGTTAAGTGAACTTGTGAACGGGCAAAGTGGCAATCCTACTCCTGTTCTTGGAATGGTTGCTTTACCATGTCGCCGTGCACTTCGAGGAAGGCAGGACCTTTGAAGGTGGTAACTAATACATCAACAAATCACACCAACTGGAAATCCTATATTCAAATACTAGACCTAACAGGCTCAATAATAAGTCAATATAAAATAAATGACGTATATTTAAGACATTTTCTTACAATTAATTTTAATTGTTTTAAACAATGTTCATACTAAATAGTAACAGTGTATAAATATCTGTAACAAATTGAACAAACCAAGAGTTATTTGACACACAACTGTATTCGAGATATTATATATATAATTAAAGCTGACTTAAATGATTACAAGACCAATAAATCAAATCAAATTATTATTTGTACACAATAGTTTATCAAATTTCAGTGTTAAAGCTGTTATTTTAAGATAAAATTAATTGTTCCAATATTCTGTGAGTGAGCCACATTCCTGTCTCGGATGGATGGATTGTACTTGCAAATGTAATATTAAAACCCGCCGAGGCCGGGCAGGCTTTGTGTCTTCGTCCTTTTAAAACCTTTTCGCTAAATAAACCCTTATTGCCTTAGTCTTAATGAAATACTACCCTCTTTACCTTTTCAATCAGAGAAAAAAGTATGCAATAGGTATTGATCCGTGTAAAACATTTTATTTCATTCTAGAAAGAATCTAAATTCTTATCAGAACAAGAGAGTGATTCAAAACTTTCAATGACTGCTGCTACTATTGTTGTAATAACTTATCTTGCACGCCTCCTGATGTTAGCATGTTGGATGCCATTTCAACCTACTTCTTCGAGACAATACAGAGCATTAGTTATATCAAATTCGGCTCTGACAAAATGGCATATTATATTCATAGAATGGAATCGTAACTGTAAATAAAACACTTGTAAAATCAAGTTTTATCT
This sequence comes from Flexamia atlantica, assembly GCA_035578135.1. Taxonomy (NCBI): domain Eukaryota; kingdom Metazoa; phylum Arthropoda; class Insecta; order Hemiptera; family Cicadellidae; genus Flexamia; species Flexamia atlantica. Next base: position 34,245,259 of record JAQJVK010000004.1, on the reverse strand, counting down.
TGAATTGCATTTGGAAACAATTAAAACGAAACCATTCAGTAACGATCCATCAAATATTGTTTGAAGCCTGAAAGTAGAAACGGACCACACCACACATTGTTGCCCTTGATTTATTGTTCGACTTCACATTTTGATAGATCACCTCATAACTCGAGATGTTTCTGAATATGTCCAGCCTAGCTGAAAAGCACTGTTCGTCAGAAAATATTACGTTTGTTTATTTGAAATTAATGCACTAGTTAATTTAAATTGATAATAAACATTATTATTAGAACATAAAAATGAAATTTGTTGTGTATGTTATTTATACGAGAACCCACGAATACTATCAGTGATTGCAATTCCAGGCTTAAAAAATCAAAATAAAAGCTAGGAAACGAATTTAATAAAACACAAAATTAATAGTTTTACTGTTAAATGAGTATGCAATGCTAAAGTATTTAATATTGCATGTGGGTGGTTGAAATGATAAGCTAACAGGTTAAACTAATTATTGCAGTCGGTTGACGCAAGAGTTCAGCAAATGTAGGAACTCTTTGCCTGCAAATGTAGGAATATCAGGCCTTATAAAGGCGGTATCGTGGCTGGTAATTGATTAAGTAGGATTTGCATAAAATAACTCTAATTTAAAAAGGTTAAGCTAATTAAAAACGTTCTAAAGAAATAGTTTTCGTAGTTATAAGTTATAGAAAATGTTCTTAGTTATAAAATTTGATTCAATGTTTGAACATTTTTGTTGAGCTAAAAGGGTTCACATAGTCTAAATAACAGATGTAGATCCATGAATCAATATGAATTTGTCTAGTATATTATATCCTTGCCAAATTAGACGTTAATGAGGTATTAAACGTTTTTACATCAAAATATACGTACAAAATTATAAAAAAACTAATAAGCTTTAAATGTACACTTATAGTGAATTATTGAAGTATTTTCCTGTTAAGCTAATTCGAAACGCTAGCGATCTTGAGAACTCCGTTATTGGAAGCGCCCACGCTTACTTTATGCTGATATTTTAACCTCACTCAATATCATTAATTTGACACCAATAGTACAGCTATTTCCTCCTATTTTAGTGTTAAATATGGTAATATGAAGAATTAAAATGTTTTTGGGTGGGCGTAATAGATTGTAATAGATTCCGTTGCAGATTGTAATAGATGTAAGTTATTTTCCATAAACGGTGTAATATTGATATGAGGCGAATAATAGCCCGTTTTATTTAGGTTTTATTATGCCATACTGATTATTAAATACGACTGCTTCATTACAATATAGAACTCCACTGAGGTCAGTGGTTCGACTTTCTATTCCTGATTCAAGTAAATAAAAAAACATGATTCGAATTTCAATATAACTTGGCACTTTTATGATGATTTAAAATGAGGTTATTCCCAAGCATTAATTCACTTGGTGAATTAACAACCTAATGTTAATTATTTCGTAAGAAGTAATGGTAACCTAAATCAAAGAATAATGGTGTGTCTGTTTGGTTAATTTTCTTCATATGTATTAATAAATAAAAGAAACTTTTAAAATGGTAGGATTCAGTGCTATATAAAAAGTTAATTAACCCACCTATCGCCATAATTATGGGGATTTAATTACGTTATGGCTATAATATGCATTTAAAAAGAGTTGGATGCTATAGAATTCTTATCATCGCAGGAATTCCTTTAACTATCAACTTCAAATCGACATCCAAAACAATTAATATGTTTTCTAATTACATGAACAACCAGATCCAGAAAGAATCAAATGAAGTAGCAGGAATCGTTCCGAGAGGGCACTTTCATTAAGTCAATATAATATTTTAATCTAACATGGCTTTTACAAATGTATATTACATATATCGAAGTCAAATAAAACTGATGATACCTAAAAAATAGCAGGCTATAACAATTTTAATTCAGTATTGAACCCAAATATATATTGACAATGCTCAATGTACATTTTAGTGTTTGATCTGTTTGCACAGTTCAATCATTTAATCGTAGAGAAACTGCAAGTAACATCGCATATAACCCTGATTATCGAAAGAAGGTGAGCGGCGCGGCAGCGGCGGAGCGAGCGCGCGGCAGTCAAAACATTCTTATTCATAACGCTGTAGAAACGTAAAAAACGCTGTTAAATATTTGTAGCCCACTTTATTCCAATGACCAGTTTATTACCTTATCAGCACTGTTTTCAAATAATTTTTAACGTTTATCGTTTAATTTATACTGTGAGTTATATTACTAAAAACACGATTTACGAATTAATAAAGTCAATTCTATGTGTTTGATTTATGATAACTCTGCTTAGAAGCATCGGAGAAAACATTCCTATAGAGAACCTTTAGTCGACTTTCTTGGGAGCAATATATCAAAATTTGAGAGTCTTGTGATTAATATTTACGTCGCTATTAATTTATTTCTAAAGAACTGTTAACTCTTTTGTTAATTGAGATTTTCATTTCATTTTTCCTTTAATGGCATTAGATAGTTTCCACAATCAATATTCAGTTAATAAATTACTTCAATACTACTAGATAAATCCGTAATCAGTTGATAATTGAAATTAATTATCAACAATGCTCGGGCAAGCGCGATTCAGACGAGGTATAACTGGCGCCAATTCTTGGGGCCCACGCCCGCCGTCGATAAGACAAATGTTAATTTTAGCATTGGGCTTATGGACGGCGTGGGCCCCAAGAATTGGCGCCAGGTTTTTTTTATACAGTAACTGGTCAACAACAACGGAGCACAAGCTTCCAACACACACTGCACATGCAGTTCAGAGGAACTGAAAGGTTCCTTATTGTTCAATGTTGGTAAATCGGCATTGTTTTACGATGAATTCTACGTCTGGAAGCAGGTGTTGTTTATAAGAGAAAAACTTAAACATGGATAGGCGAGCGAATAAAATGGGTCCACTAGGTTCAGACAGTACTTCAACAGTCATTGTTGCGCTCTGCCTCGAAGTGATACTATCGATTAAATATTAATCGATTATGAGACACCATTCCGATAAAAACATAAAGCTGCGACGGAATTAACCTATATTTCATTTAATGACATTGTTTACTGAATTTCATTCATCAAAGTAGTTTAATAGCTGAGATAACAGTTCTTTGGAAATAAATTAATAACGACGTAAATATTAATCACAAGACTCTCAAATTTTGATATATTGTTTCCAAGAAAGTCGACTAAAGGTTCTCCATAGGACTTTTTTCCCCAATGCTTCTAAGCAGAGTTATCATAAATCAAACACAAAGAATTGATTTTTTTAATTCGCAAATCGTGATTTTAGTAATATAACTCAAAGGATAAACTAAACGATGTACGTTAAAACTTATTTTAAAACAGTGCTGATAACATAATTAACTGGTCATTGGACTAAAGTCGACTGAAAATTTTTAACAGCGTTTGTGACGTTTCTACAGCGTTTTAAATAAGAATGTTTTTACTGCCGCGCGCTGGCTCCGCCGCCGCCGCGCCGCTCACCTTCTTTCAATAATCAGGTTATAACCAGTTATTTCATTAAAAACCATTTTAAAATTACTCATAAATGTATTGCACTTTATGTTAAATTATCATTATTATTACAGGATTTTTGACATAAACGTTGACTTATTTAATTAATTTCTACTCTTAATACACTAATTTGTAAGCAAAAACTTGTACTATTTTATTGAAAAATTATACTTAGTACCTAATGTAAAATTATTATTATCATTACAGTTTGTTTTTTATGGTTGAAAATTTAATCCCTAGCTGCACTTTCGCGCAGAACCTCTTTAACTTCTCACTTAAGTGATTAAAATGTTATCCCTAGTTTTCCTAGGGTCTACCACTCTTCTAGAATACCTCCCAGGGTTTTTTTCATATCAACCTATCAGTATCATTATCAGTCTTAGCCCACCATTAAAAGTTATGTCTATAATAAGACGTTTCATTAAAGACTCAGTAAAATTTATATTGCATGGTAATTAAAGAAATAAACTTTACAAACCGTAACACAACACTAAAATGGCACATATAAATTTACCGTGGTCTATCTTTTTGCACTGACTGCAGTGGAGTGTTCAGTGGATAAAGATAAGATCCCTCTTTGCTCTTTGGTATGAAACGGGCAATTTTGCCACTCTTTGGGTATAATACAATAGTTTTGTATTATACTGAAATAATAAAATCCTTAAACCCAACATAATCATTGAGCAGTTAAAACTTTGAACTGGCGATACACAGATTTCAAGCTTTAAAAGGACTTGAATAAAATCATTAATGACAGTTGGAAACTAACCTAGTAATGCAAATTTAAAACATACTATCATCATTTTGTGGCCATCAAATAAGAAATAAACAACACCGAAAACTAAAACCAAACTTTAGTCTCAATTCATCAAAAAATAGCACAGAAAGTTCGGAGTTAAGTTGGTTGCCGTTAGTGGTTGTGGTTAGAATGACCGGATGGTGCAAGCGCTGCCACAATCCCGTTCTTTGTTGTGGCTTTTGGTGAGTGATAAAACCAAATGTACAGGAAGTATATTCTGCAGGTGTAGAAGAAGCATCCTTCTGGGGCTATATCTATCTGTAAGAGTTGTTCTTTTTCGGTTTAGTATAATCTAATACATATTTTTCTGAAATTTCATCGACGGCAGTTAAATATGTCAAATATATGTTTTGTTATTTTTTCTTAAACCATAGTTTTTAACAGTTTAATTAACTGTTTCACCAATTAATATATTAATTTCCTAGCTCACGGTCGTAAAAGGAATTGCATGAAACAAAAAAAAGATGATACAGGGTGTTTTTTACGCAACCCATTTTCCAGATTGAATAATGCATATATAAAGATGAAGAGTATTTTTTTATCTCTACATTTTGTACAACTTATTATTTAAGATTGATCACATTTAGCTTACATTATGTGTTCAAACAATCGGCTATTGACATTTATACAGAGTCGCGCTCTTTCCATCTAATTACTGAACACGTTATGCAAAGTACCTCTTTGAATTTCTCGTATTAAATTTTTTATGTTTGTTTTGAGGTGCTGAATATCATGTAAATTGTTTTCGTAGGCCTTACTGTTTATGTATCCCCAAATAAAATAATAAAGTGGGGTCAAATCTGGGTATATTGAGGGGAACAATCCTTGACTGAAAAAATTAAGTTTGGGTTTGCGTAAAAAAAACACCTTGCATTTATTTGAAAATTATTTCGGTAATTCCTCACAGTTAAAACGTTATGATAACGAATAAAAATAAGCGCAATTAATTGTAAGAAAAAAATAGTCTTGAACAAAATACTTCCAATCATATTGGTCAGAAAAGCAATAATCCCTAATTTTTTTAAACAATTTCCTTCTTTATGTTGGGTTCAGACAAAGAACCATCGAATATTACATCGGCTGAATGATTACATCGTACCGTATTTTTAAACATGTTCCGTTGTTACGTGGTTTCAATAATATTTAATGATAATATATCTCGCCACAAAGCATAAACGTATCGATTACTTAACCAATATAATTACATCTGTGCATCGTGACTAATTAAAATAACTGATTAAAACCCTCATTTAGGAAAGTAAAGCTGAAAAAGTGTCAAAGTCGGGTTTCCACCACAAGCAACATCAACGTAATTAGCATTTACACAAATTACCTTTGCTTTTTTAGTACTCAGTCTTATTTTAATTTAATTAGTTTTATCTATGTCTCTAAAAGATATATGCAGAACACATGTTTGTTGTTTGCTCTTTACTCCATTTAAATAGTAAAATACTCTTTGAAAAATAAAGTAGCCATAGTGATATTTTCCAATTAATTGACATAGGCCGAGTACGCGCATTTACAATAGCGAAATAGTGAATTCTACATTAATTATAGCACAGACAACATTTACAATTACTTGATTACAATTACAATTACGGGATTAACAATTTACTGATACGTAATATTTTACACGTCACCCTCTCAGGCTATTTCAAGGCTGGGAAAAGTGTTGTATTGTAAATGCAGAGAAAAAGCACCATAAATAACTGTAAGTAGTCCCTGGGGGCGGAGTCAGAAGTAGCCTTTGAAAGCAAGCTAATGGGCTGTAGAAAGATACTGTGAAAAGTACAATAAATTACCAACAGCTATCCGTCTTTAAACAGCAGGAGTTAATTTAGTCGTGACAATCATCAATGAAATGAATGACAAAAACTAAACAAGAGGTAAAATTTTACATTTAGAATATTTTCGTATTCATCAGCAATAAATAAGATATCAAGAAAACTTTGTTTTGTGTTTTACTTTTGGAAAGAGAAAGTAGTAAAAAATGCCAATTCTAAATCTTTAGAAGGCATCTTTCTAGAGAGTGGGAATGATAGGTGAAAGGTTTCTTTGCTAAGTTTTATATTTATAACTACTTAGTTTTTAACTTCAGGCCAGGGTTGTAACCATTTTATTGTCTGAATCTATTCAATGATTGTGATTGGTATGTTTAAACAATCTGATGGAAATTTTGTTTGATAGCTTGAGTATTATATAAGTCAACTATAACTGTAAAATATAATTGTTAGAATACGAACCAACCCATTAAATGTTGTTGTTGTCAAAGAATAAACATAGTTTTGGTACCGGGTGGATGAAGTAGCTGTCTGGTTGCTAGGTTTACCCGGAACTGCCCAATCCGTTCAGAAAAGTAGCAAAATTTCTTCCTCCCATAAATGTTCTTTGCATTGAGTGGATCGAATCGTAGCTTAAAACGCGGTAGACGAACGCGTTACCTCAGCGTGTAACGCAGGATATCATGTTGTAAACTAAGGACAATAAAAGCCAACAACAGGTTTAAAATTGATGTTTTTATTTATTTTTGCCATTATTATTATTATTATTATTATTATTATTAGTTTATTTTACCTTGGCTTTCGTACAATTAACAAAAGACTGAAACGACGTTTTATAATATAGTCATCCGCACAGACCTTAAACATGCTTATTATAATATTTCTATTTTCCTTTCTTCTGCAAATACTGTTAAAGCTTTTACTGCTCGCTGCTCCTTTTATCCTTAGTAGCATCTTGGTCAGTCATCAGTCCCGTCATATATTGCTACCAGCAAGTTATGTTGAATACATTTCAGTTTTTGTCCATCTTTTCAATTAAAAATTAGCATTTTTATTAATAAACTAGTTGCCTGTATGAATGTTATATTTAAAACTTATCACATATTAGAATGCAATTTCCTGTCAGAATATCCAATACAACAATTGACTGATAATCCGCTCAGTTCAGGAAACACAAAGGCATATAAAAGTGATAAATATACAGCCGGTGGGGAAAAGCCAACCACGCGCCTGAAATATACTCTCGTATATTGCCACGTTACCAACTGCGTCCTTTTTCTTCTCTTGAAATTAAGTATGTTACCTCCTTCTTATTTTTAAAGAGTGTAGTAAGTACATCACATAGAGTTAAAACTAGGTTATTCTTGCCTTCGATAAGTTTTTTAATCAAATTTTACAGCTATCAGCAACTAAATTTGACATGTTTGTAAAATAAAACTTCTCCCATTATGCAATTTGAATGTGTTAATAGCACTTAAACATGATAATTATTTAATAAAAACTGTCTACTAAAAAAAGGGTGTCCGGAATTTAAGGTGAAATATTTTAGCACATGATAGTAGAGGTGGAAATAAGAAAAAAATTTCACATGAACATGGGCTATTTACTCCTTGTAATACGTGAGTAAAATAACAATATCTCCCAGCGGGATTAAAGTGATTACATTGTCTCCCGGCGGGAGGCAAAGTAAATCCATAAAAATAACATTGAAATAAATAATTCAAAAAATAAAGTGCCTTCAAATTTCCACGCACACACGCCAATATATTGATGTTGCTGCTCAACGAATGCAATCGCTAACGGCTGTTTTTATGGCAGGTATAATTAAACAAGTATAGCATTAACAACAATTAACTGTTAAAACGTTTAAGAATTAATCATTTAAGAACGTTGCAAAAATCAGCTGATCGCTAGTGCATGCATGGTTGCAACTACCCGGGTACAGGGGCTAATGGCAGAACAAAACAAAATGATTATTTTTATTACTTACCAAGTTAATAAAATAAATGTTTATCGTCAGTATATATATTATTGCTGGATATATGATTATTGTGGCCCTCGACAAGCTCGGGCACCAGCATTTTCACTCGCGAGAGAATGTTGTGCTTTACTCACTCAACACACAAACAACTATTGTTAAGTTTCTTTTAGTCTATTGATTGTTGATTTTATCGTTGTATATTTTTTAATGTTTTACTCTGCTGTTATTTAATTAAATTCAATTTTACGTATGTCACTCTCGACTGCCTAGCTTAAACTTTTGTTCATTGCAAGCACAAAATAATGATGTACGATATTCAACATGGTATGGTTTGTTTACCTCTATTCTTTTACATAAAAATATTTGTCACCTCTACAGCCAAAATTATGTAAGTTATTTATTTTCAAATATAGTTGAAACAACTAGCTCTAGATTACTTAGTACGATCAGACTTCGTTAAAAATCAAAAACAATATTTTTAAAAATCAATAAAATAAGTTATTGGAGTTTTTTGCTTAGCTTTATAGGCCATGTAAAATAGGCCACTAAACCTGGTACTGCACAGTCCCATAAGTTAAAAGGGCGGAAGAATTTGTCAATGAAAAAACCAAACATGAACCAGACGTTATCGTTGCCATGCTTATCACCAGCTTCTGGATAATACAGGGCATTTTTTTAAACGTAACCCATTTTTAAGATTGAGTAATGCACACATAAATTTTAAATGAGTTTTGTTTATTAATCCTTACATTTCGTACAACCTATTTTTTAAGTTTGATCACATTAAGTTTATATTATGAGCTCAAACAATCCGCCATTGGCATTTGTATAAAGTTATACTCTCCCCATCAAATTCCCGAACACCTGTTGGAAGGTATGTCTTTGAATTTCTTGCATTAAATTCGTTATGTTTGTTTTGAGGTGCTGAATATCCTGTGAATTGTTTTCCTGTGTTGTGAGGGTAAATTCGCAATAAAATAAGTATATACATGTACAGGAGGTTTCGATAATAGCGGTTTACATTATTAATTTTCTATAATTTTGTATTTCTAATACTCCTGCCTTAAGGTATACATTTGAAATACATTCCCAAGTGGGCGAAGCTCTTTGATCATAATGAATAATAAATTATTCATAGAATCATGATGAAAATTCCAGCTACTTGACACCTCAGTCACCAAAATCAGTTCTCAATAATGCCGTTAGTAAGCTCACAAAAATGAGTCCTTTTGGTACAATTTTTTAAAATTCCCTAACGAATACCATTTTCATGAGCTCACACACCTTTACTGAAATCATTTGAAATTCGTTGAGTACGCAGGTCCGCTGCGACGAGTGTATTTTACTTTCCGTTTGCTTATTTTTTATAAATATTTTTCTTGATAGAGTAAAAATTTGTATTATTCCAAATAAAATTTACTAAATGGGTTGAAAATAACCCCTTATTGAAACTTCCTGGACAATAAACTTTGTTGAAACTTTTCTTGTTTAAGCAACGAAACCCAAGGAAGTCAATTGTGCAAATCAAGAATTGGGTTCTTTTTTAACTTTGACATTAAAAAAGAAAACTTAAAATAAAAGAGACTTTTTGAGAGGCTCTAGAAATGTTGTAATAAATCATGATCATGACGAGTATTATTTTAAATCGTATTTATGTCGATCACTTCATTATACGTTAAATTTAGATTTATTTCGCTCTTTTAATTTATTTGACAATGAAAATTTGTTCGACCTTCATTCTTTCATACTTTGCAGACACTTCATTGCTGTTCCATTTGTTTTGAAATCCCTTAAAAAATAGGTTGAAGTTAATTCCAATGAATTTGAAATGAAACAGCTAGCTGTAGTATTTACCTTGTTCCAGGATGAAGTATTTTTCAAACTGTCAAGTTTGTAAATGTATGATACTCTTAAATAAAATACATATTCGATTTTAAAAAGTATACTCAAAAACTTTAGATAGTAAAATAAACTCTTAAATTTGTTCAGTACAAACATAGGAATAAAGCTTAAATAAATTAAAAGCCAACAATGGGGCAGCGGAGGTGGCTTGTTAGTACGGGAAATAAAAATTTTCTTTAGTAGTTACAAGAGTATCAATGTGACTACGGTATTCTTTTTCTTGTACTTATTCTAATTTAATTTACCTTGTAAAAATAAAGAATAGTTTATGTTTTGAAAACAAAATAAAATCATTAAAAAACGACTGCTGATTGTCAATTATTAGTTAAATAATGTAATCAGATTTCAACTTTGTAATACTTCTTACTCATTAGATGATCGAGATCTAACGCAAGTAACATAACTGAACCGTTGTCCCCAAGGTGTGTATTGACCTGTTTTGTCACTAGATACGTATTCTTTTAAGGAGTCTTTCTTTTAATATATTCTTAATCAGATTCACATCTAGTTTGCTTCCAGCCTAAAGAGTCTCTGATTTTAACATTTTGGCTTAGACTTTTTTTAACATAGAAACATATAGTATGGTAATTTATGCCAGCTAACTTAACCTTCCACACGTAACTGTCCAATTAATTGGAATACTGTAGCTAATTTTTTAAATTAAACACCTTTCTGCGGTCAAGAGTACTCTGCTTATAAAAGAAAAAGACAACCCACGTACACTGTAAGGGTCTCTGGGTTGAGCCAATAGAAAAGAATCATTTTCAATAATATTATTAAAATGTATATATTGTAAAACGAAAATATGAAAATATATATTTCAGTCTTTTATCAAAGGTTTCAGGTTTGATAAACTATTTTAAACTAGTTATTATCTTGTTTTATCTTATTGATTATGTCTCTATAGTTTTAAAATCATAAATCTCAGTTTGGGTTCTTTTCAACGGTTAGTAATTAAAAGAAAGTAAGTACAAATAACAAGCAAATTGGAAAGTAAGTACTTCTTTATGCGTATGCTTAAGGAATTTCTTATACCAGTGTGGATACATATTTACCATTATATTACTATTTAACATCATAGTTCTATTACCTTTGCTTCTCATCTAAAAAAAAAACCTTAACCACAAAAGAGAACCAATTGATAAGGAAAAGAGAATAAACTTCAATCACTATCGTACTTTTTAGTCAGTTAAGCAACATTTTTCATGTTAAGCTAAACTTTTTATTAAAATATAATGTTAAATCATGTAAAAGTTAATTCTTTGTATTTGTATGGAATATTCCTAAAGGGGGCTTAGAAAGTTAGACAGAGAGACTCTTAAAGCTATTAGGTTCTCCTTACCCTTCACGTCACGTCAACCGATAAATGTCTTTATTGGGGGCAATAGGGAGATGACGTATATTGTTGTAATTATATCACTCGTATAGAAATAAGTAGTACTATATTTTTTACTAGCTCCAGGTTGCTTCCGTCTGGCTTACTATTGGTACAGAAAATATTATCTGTCATTGTAGGTACAAGTCTGTTTGACTAGCATCATACCTACGTTACTTTTCTTCCTTTTTTTCTTATTAATCGTTAGTTGTTGAATTTACGATTACTTTCCTTACTTTACTATTACTTACTTATTTTTTACTATTACTTATTTACTTTACTACTTTACTTACTTTACAATTAATACTTTGAATCTTTTTTACGTTTATAATTTGATGACTTCATTTTTTCACTCTGTATGACACATTTCAATTAAATTCCAAAAGTTCATTTAATTTTTATTTTGTTTTGTGTAAATAATGTGGAAAACATATTTACATTGTACTTATTCTAATTTAAGTAACAACATTTATAAAGAAAGTACTACACAAAGCGATTGCTACGTGTTAAAAGACGTAAAAAATAAAGTTTAATAATTTTTTATGCCTTAAATATTATATTTGTCAACATGAATTTTGTTGATTATTAACTCAGTAGGTTCACCTAGCTAGTCAGGAAAGCAATTAGGAAGCAATCAGGAATTAATTGCCTAAATATAAAGAAAGTGCAAAAAAGAGAAGCTTTCGTAAAGAGACACGACTTCCTTTTTTATAAATATTAATTAAAAAAAAACTTGCGCTTTTAATGTTTTGATTTGACTAAACTGAAATGACAACTGACTGATAATGATCTATTGTTTAGTATAAGCTTGCTTTTAGTGTCTCTTAGAACAGTTTTATCAGTGTAATTAACGTATGACGTAAATATATTTATATCATTCAGAATCGAAATGTGTTAAAAATTACACAAAATATCAGTCTAAAAGATAGTTCTCAGAAGCTTGCTTATTCAATATCACTACATATTTTATCAGATAACTCTTCAAACTTAGAGTTAATTTATGATTCTCGCAAAACTTTCGAAAAGTTTTAATTGTAAAGTCTGCAATCATAATGACTATAATTGAAATTGAGCTAATGAATTTTTAATGGTTCACCTTAAGAAACCAAACGCCTGTTCTAACGTGGAAATGAATGCCTAAATTAGTAGCAATTCTACTGTACTTGTTGCAATCTAAAGATAGATTGTTGCAATATAAAACTTACTAGAAAATACAATATTCTAATCTTAAAAATATTATTAGAAATAATTTGGTCCTAGTCAATGTCCATATCTATGTAATTGTTTGTTTTAACAGATTCTTCAAAACTATCAAGTACCATTTTACGCTTAAAAAGGTTCACAAAGTATTGTACAAAAAAAACTGTTGACGTTCATATTCGCAATTACATAAATGACATGTTGAGTAGAAACTCGTACATGTCATTTATGAAATTACGAATATAACTTAAAATTCCTCCCAAGTTGTCCTTAACGGAAAGTTGGGACGAATCTTAAAGGTTGAGGTCCTAGCTGAAACAGAAAGACAAGACAACAAGATAGGCCAAGGTCGAATAGTGGTTGGGTAGAGAGAGGAGATAACCATTTTGTATATTTGTCGATAGCAAAAGTATATTTTAAACTTTTTTTAGTAGTTGTATTTTCTTTTAAATAATTTGACGTTTAATGGGTGAATTAAATGCTGTACAGCCTTGAAATTTTACATTAAAATGTTGAAGAAGTTTTCCGTAAATGTTCGGGGGTGGTCATGATATAACTTTTTTCACTTGATTAAAATCAGTTCAGGTGGTGAAAAATATGTATAAACTAATCTTGCATTCACCCTGTGGTGTAGAGAGCTTGCTTATGAGCTCCAGGAGAGAGTAATTTACAGAACATAAGATTCGCTCCCATCGAGCGATATTCTGCCGCAATCGCTGGTAGAGTTAGATTACAAACCCAAACCGGTGTGTTTAAAGATCTACCCCTCAGAATACAATCAATAGTAACCTTAAAACCAGGGACATTATCTCACTTTCTCGGAATCCCCTGGTATTTGGAAAACAGAAGGTTAATACTAACCAACGAGTAAATAAAATTACTGTGAGATTATAATATGAAGTACTGTATAAGGTATGAAATTAATGACATTAAACACAATAGATATGTATGTCATATTTTCAATTAAGCTTCTTTTGCATATAAAAAGTAGAAGTTTAGATGTTCATTTATTACTATATGGCAAATGAATGTTTCGTCTAGAAAAAACTGTAAACGTTTCAGAGCTGAACGCTAATGTAACTCTCCCAATAATTATTGGGAGAGTTACAATTAGTCGTCAGTTTCATAACAGTTCGTGTTGGAAAGGGCACGGGAGTTTACGGTAACATCGCTAAATCTATTGAAACTACTTTCGTTTCTCGAGATCTTTTTATTGAGACAGGGATTCATTAAACAACTATCAATCTAGAACAGTCAATGAGTGTCTGAGTTTGCTCAGCTATTGAATCTCCTAAAGCTTAATCTAATAAAACTCCTTATTTTGACGAAATGTTAAAGAATCAATACCAATAATTATAAAAACTGATAATTCTTATAATATGGAGTATTTTGAAATACTTGACAAGTAACACCCAATATAAATATGGAGAGGTTTCAGTACAGTAAATCAATGTCTTAATAATCTGAAAGGTCTGAGCCAATCTACAATATATATAATCAATATCAATATCCTATCATCAATATACAGAGGATGTCCAGCTTTGACTGTCCGAAACTTCCTCAGGCTATTTAGCTGGCACACACAAACGAAAACAACTATAATTACTGATATGGTACGTATTCCGTTTGTTTATCTGTACGTGTTTTCCACATAACCCATTATAACTTCAAAACTACTTGATGTACTAACTCCAAACTTAGGTCTAGTACATGATGATGAATAAGACCTACTTTTGTATCGAGTATCAACTTTCTGCTTTGTACCATTTCAAAACGCAGAAATTTTTAATTTTCAAAGTTGAACATACCAAAAACTGTCAAAGTTGATAATAATTTTAAACAAGCTAAAAATATGAAAATTTAAAATACTTAAAAAATGCATATATAAAAGTAACTAGATGGTTTTTTTAACCATCTTATTACCTATCAGTCCATCCAAGATATAATGCCAGTTTAATTTTAGATTCCGCGAAACACGGTTCTGCTCTATAAGATGTGATATTTTAGTATCGACTAAAACACATTCCAACTACAAATTTCAAACATTTAAAATTCAGAAGTGCACAAGGAATGATTCGAGCAATTTCTAAGAACAACAAAATAACTTAAAGTAGCTGGATAGATGATCTAGCTCTATGTAAAATTTCGGCTCAATAGGCTAAGTGGATTTACGTTAATCAGGTATGTAGACATATTCATGTGTAAGAACAAATACATAATATAACAAATCGAAATTTACCAATCAGAGGATAGTGCGATGGACGACAATTGTTAACCAGTTGAGTGAAATGAATACTCTTTAATTTAAAAATGGCTCGATTGTTTACTCTCTACAACAATACTTGGTTGCAGGGCCGTGAAGTTTGATGATTGTTATAGAAATTAATTATTCCATTTAAAAATCACAATTTAACAAATCATCAATGGTTTGAAATAATGTTTTCCTTTTTCATCGGTAACAAACCCTGTGATAATAGTTTTCGTTCAAATCCCAAGATTCAAATGTAAAGAAAGCAATGACAGGAACTACAGCTGTACGCGTGCTGTATTTACATTACAACTCCCAAGGCGCCAGTTACCACTGTTTCAATAGCCCAGTCTACAAAACAAGTTTAACTTGGGATGTCTTCCCCTCGTTCGAAACTTTTTTATTTTGGATGAAACTACTTTCAAACTGCTGTTTATAAATATTGTTCTTTATGTATTTTCATGTTGGATGTGTACACATTCAATCCAAATAAAATAGTTCGCTTACGTTTATATTGTTACTTTCTTAAGACTTACTCGTATAAAATGTATGCTTGTTTGATGTACTTTGGGATATAAATAAAAAATAAATGGTTTTGGAGTTTAAGTAATCAACTTTATGTTTCGAGAGCATAAAACGAATACAAATGAATATGAGTTAGGAGGACCTTCAAATTAAAACTAAAATTGGACGAAAATTAAGACTTTCACATGTTTTTGTGGAATTAAAATATTCCTTGTATGATCACTAAGTGTGTCAAAAAGCACCTTCCATTACATTTTAAAAGTTTTGTCGGTACTTTGGTGTTATACGGAGGCCTCCCTTATACAACGCGCTGCGGTGGTTATGTTAGGTTAGGTTATCATAAATATGTTAATAGAACTTTCCTCGTTTAGTTACGAATCGAACGATATTAGATGAGTCCATCTTTCACCCGCCAAGTACCTCCAAGTAGGCCAAGGTCAGGTTGTTGACCGGAGAGTGTGCATCCCTTGCCTACAGGATTTGGTGAGCGAAAATGTGACTCATCCGGTATCGTTTGGTTCGTAACGAAACGAGGAAAGCCCTAGTAACATATTTATGATAACCTAACCTAACATAACCGCCCTAGCGCGCTGTATAAGGGTGGCAATCGAGTGTCGCCGCTAGCGGCGGTGACGCTTTCAACTCATTCCTCGCCGACATCGCTGCCTTCTGGGAGGCAGAACACACAGACCGCTCATCATAATTATGTCAAATTTGGCCAGTAAGTCAATTTAAGTATTTTCTTTTCAACTAAGTAGATATTTTTTGTATCAAATTAAAAAATCTTTCTAAAAATTGTGGCCTCGTATAATACCAAAGTACCGTTTTGTCTCCCCCAACGCACCATTGTGCGTAACTCAAATGCAAGGAAATTAAGGAAAGTCGTGTGTGATTTTGCAGTTGCGAGTACATATACTCCCATTTCCCTACATGTTGTTTTGCCATCTCACTGTTATTAATTGATTCTTGCAAACTATTGTCGAGCTGAAACTGTTAATTCTTGTTGCTACAAGCTTATATATTATTTTCTTTTGTTCTTCTCACTATATTTTTGTCATGCGTGTTGTGATTCTTATTTGATCAAAATTCTTATTTTATTGTTTTTTTGCATTTTTTGCTTAGATTGCTCATCTATTTATATTAATTATTGTGTAAAAGAATTGCAAAATTTTTAAATTAAAAGAATATATAAATAAAAAAATTATTGATTTGTGAACGAGTTTTGTGCCTATTAGCCTCTTTTCTGGAGACTAAGTAACCCATTAAAATTAATATTGACAATTTCAAACTGGCACCACAGTAATGCTAGTGGAAGTCACCATTTAAATGGTGGAACCAGAACAGAACATTCTGCTGTACTTTGCACTAATGAAGGGTATGAGGTTATGACAATCAATATTATAAAATCGACTACAGTTTAGTGTTAAATATCAATACAGTAGTTGCTTTAATAGTCTATATTTTATTTATTTGTACAGTTGGAAGAAAAATGCGTCTCTTTAGCTAAAGTAAATTGCCTCCTGTTACATTTTACTCTCTTAATATTAAAATAATTATTGAATGAGTTATTGGTTTAGTATGATAAATATAAAACCTATAGAAAAATTAATGTGTGTAAGAAAATTGCGGAAAAAACACCGAATTGTTACCTGGGGCTAGAGACATTAATAGGTTGAAAGCCTGTCTTGAGCTGATGTCCATCGCTTTGGAGATAAATAGATTATGGCTTAAACGTCCTCTCTGCGCTTAGAACTTAGTGGCTGTACCATGCTATGTGTTAGTAATTAGTAATTATGCCATGTGTTAATAATTAGTAACTATGCCATGTGTTAGTAATCTGAGCGTAGTATATCGTAACGTGTTTGTTTATACATTGAAATTGTTATGTTTTAAATATGATGATGGTTTTATATCCACCAACTTTTGAAATTGTCAAAATAAAATTATTATAAAATTGGTTCACTACACACTGTTGAACGTTTCCACGTTGAACAGTGTGTAGTTAACTAATTTTATAATAATTTTATTATGTCTCTGGTATTAAACATTCGATTTTACTTCTACATTTTGGATCATTGTTTGTGCATGTTCATCGATTTTGCACAGTTTGCATTGAACTGATGCTATTTGAAATGTAATATGACGCACTCTTCACCACTATAAGGATTGTTATCAACTCAACACGATTCATTGTGGCTCAAACAATAGGAGAGCCAGTTATGTGCCTAGCTGCGGCAGTTGATTGTTGAACTTGTGTTTCAGCATCTGTGTAATATACTGATCAATATGCTCAAATACAAGAGGGACTTAATATACTGCAGACAAAAATATGGCAAAAATAATCAATTACACCTTTAGTTAGAAACGGAAATAAATAGTGGTATTCGTAATAATTACACTTTACTTACACATTTTTTTGGTATTTACAAAATAACGTCAACATATTTGTCTGATTTTCTTATTACTATGAAATTTTTGCCCCCCTTCCCCCTTTGCCCTCATAAATTATATTTATTTCCAAGTTAAAATTATTAAAGTAAAAAGTGGTACCCTAAGATAGTACCCTCGACATTTGTAATATCATCTCATTTAAAGTATAATTTGTTTTTTCATCCCATCAATAGTTCTAATGCACGATTTCTTTTGGACTTCTTACACAGATCCACCCGGGTTCCAATACGAGATCTTAACTAAAACTCTAACGATCGAAATCCCGAATATCTCATTACTTGGTAGGAAGGTGGTGGTTTCCGGGCCACCATTCAGTTTACGCACGACGCTCTAGCTGACCGAACGTGGAATTTCTATCAAAGCACAAAATAATCCACCGAAGTTTTAAAAAGTTTTTCCAAACAAAATTAGTACCAAATAAGAAAATAGTATTTTTCTAAATCATCTGCAACTGCTCGGTTAATTCCTGCCTCAGTTGAAACAACTAGTTTTGGCAAAGCCCCGAGCACATAGACTTCCACGATGTATGCACCAATAAAAAGACTGATTTCAAAAAAAAATCAACCAGGTTTGGTATAATCTGCTTGCGGATGCGTTGTTTCAAGAATGTTCTTAGATTTGCTCAATTATTGCTTAAGGTTTTGAATTCTCTTTTGGTTTAAATCTTAGTTTTGTTTCTTCCAATTTTTTAAAAGGTGGAGGTCTTTATTATATACATTATCTAATAGGTGATTATGCTGATGTCAGGTACCAGAGATTATATTTTGTTATAAAAAGTTTATACTTTTTGATTATAAATTTGAGTACAACACACATAAGTTTTGGGATTATAGTTTTTAAGTTTATACTTTTAGTTTATACTTTTAAAGCATAAACTAATAGCCTACAAGATAATGTACATAATTAATATTAGTTTATACTTACTTTAAAGTATAAACTAATAACCTATTAGATAATATATATAATTAAGACAGTAAATTTAATAGCACACAAATTTCATTTAAATCCTTCCTCATTAAGACTCAAAATTTATGTGATATGTCAACACCATTATTGAATTGTTAATAAGCCTACAATAAAATAAGTGTGTTTAATAATACTTCCCCGATTCATTGCTGCAGTTGCTGTTATTGCTGTGGTTTATACGGTAAAATATAAGTAAGTGTGGAAGTAAGATTAGCCAGCTAACACGCGAGCACTAGCATACAAAGCATCCTGTATAACTTATGTGGACTGTAAAGTAGCAAAATTGTTGTCACTGCACTTTTTCCTCTTTATATCAAACCCAATAGGAATAAACTATTTTAATTCTCTCAGGTTTTATAATATAAATTTCTATAGTGAAATTTTAATATTTTTTAGATTTGTTTTTCATTCTATCTCAGTCGTGTATAGTTTTTTCAGAGTAGGGAAAATTGTTATTACCTGTATTATTATTATTATTATTATGGTAAAATTATTATTATGGGAATGTTTGCCATAGCATTCAGCATGATTAAAATGTTACTAATTTATAAATACAATTTTTAATTGACAACTTTAAGAAAACGCTAAAAAACTTTATATAATTATAATATTTAACTATAACAAATCCTACACTACTCTATGAATTTTCTGTATATTTGAAGTATGTTTGTATAAAATTAAGCGTTTAGAAATTCTCTCTGAACTTAATTAATATTAAGATATAAGTTATAAACGGAAAATCCTGTTACCTAAATGAAGAATAGAGAATATATATTAATACACCTATTTAATCCTTAACAAAAAATGTGTAACTTTACATTTAAAAAATTGTAGATTGGTTCTTTTTTTACTAAGTTATATATTTGGCAAATTGAATAATAATATCGGTGAACTAAGATGACTGGTTCTCTTTCGTACGTAAATAAAAATAATAATTATTTTTAATTGTTAAATGGTTTTATTCCTTCTGCTTTCGTATTACGTTTACCGTAGACACAACGATTTTCACTTGCTCGTGAAGGCATTTACGGGCATCAGAGAAGAATAGATTTATCTTTATTTGAGAACGTCCAACAGCATACACACGGTAAAAGTACATTGAAACAGCGATAACAAACTATGACAAACGATACTAAAATTAATAATACACGTAGTACTGCTATATCTTCATTCTGGAAGTAGAATATTAAAGCCTTTTAATTTTCACACATTCTAAATATATTTATAAACATTGAATGAAGTTGTATACGTAAAAACGACGATCTTCTTTATTTTTATGGCCTATCAAAAGTACTGTTTTTCCACTTCAAACCACATAATACCAGACTTAATCATATCTAAAGTTTGGGCCTAGTCCAAATAGGGTCGTTGGCTTCAGTGGATACAGTAATACAGAATCAGACTAGAAGCTATAAATATCCTTAGTTGTTTTAAGGAAGGGTATGTATACGCTGACATTTGTTAACTCTACACAAGTTATTTACTTTTATAAATAATATTTTAATATTTTCTTTAATATTGGGATAAAAATATTTAAGCCCATAAATACTATACATTTTTTCATAAAACATAACTTACAAAGATAACTAGGGCAACAAATATTTTAACATTTGACATCTGCATTTATTTAAATAATCTGTAAGTCAAATATTATATCTATATAGTGAAATTCAAAATATTATTTAGGGAGATCTATCCCAAAATTTTTCATGAAATTAGATTTTATTACTTTAATTTTATCGTTCGTACAATTTAGAACTAGGAACATTGTGCTAGTAATATTCATCACACCAATAAAATAACCAATTTGCATTAATCATCTGTGGATTAGAACGTACGCAAATAAATAATATCACAAGATGCGTGTTTTTAATTTGGTTGAAATTAGATTTATTTAAAACAAATACTGATAATAAAAATTCACACCAATAAAATGAACAATTTGCATTAATCATCTGTGGATTAGAACGTACGCAAATAAACAATATCACAAGATGCGTGTTTTTAATTTGATTGAAATTATATTTATTTAAAACAAATACTGATAATAAAAATTTATTTTTAACTGGATTAGTTATTCTACGCTAGTTAATCTTGATTTTACTGCAAACCTCAGTTTAGGATAGAGACCCGTACACCCAATTCTTACAAAATTACATTAATTTTTATAGTCGAGCCAGAACGTTAGAAACTTACCTAACATTATTTAAAAAAAAAAACTTTTAAAGCCACAATGAGAATAAACAGGTAAAAATCTAAACTCCTCGTATTGGATTTGGCAATGGTTGGATAGTGGCAATGAAATGCGCCTACCAAGGCAGCGCAGGGCCGGCTGAGAAAAGGATTTGCTCTCTCCCCACCGGAAAATTTACGGCTCTTGGAAAATACATGCATATTTTATAGAAACTTTCAAAACTTATATTCAAAGTTAGACGCGGTTTGGTTTTATATTTTATTTTTATCGTATAAAGTTAATAAAGGTGTGATAAAATTTTATTTTTTAAATTTTAAATGTAAAAAAATAAAAGTTAAAACTAGTTCATCAACTTTCACGATAAGAAAATAACTCACATCTGCCACTAGTCTGTACTAGTCTGTAGTAAGCTGTACCTCGAGAAGGTGCACTTAATGGGATATCAAATTTATCAGTTAACATTAAGATAATCATTACATACATTCACCTTTAAAGCTAAATACTCTTTTTACGTATGGAACGCAGAGTTGATATGGAAATCTAATATGTAAATACTGTATGACTATCTATAATAAGTATAAAGTAAATACTCACAAATAATGTAACAAATTTGGAATATTCTCATATCACATACAAGCGATAAATAACCTCTCGATAAACATGTTTCAAAGTAAGTCTAAAAAGTCCAATAAATTGATAAAAAATCCAATAATACTGAAATGTAATTACAGTAAAAGTTTGTGTAAACATAAAACATTAAGTATACTCTCAAGAAGATAAAATGGCAATTGATTTTGACTTGTCATACCAATCATGATTAGGCCCAATGAAACTCAACTTAAGTTATTATGTAGCTACCGTATTAACAAATTTATATTTAAGTTTAATTACACATTTAGCAATTTGTTCACACTTTTTAGAAGCTATTACCATGGATATCGTGGTGAATCCTAAGCCTGGGACAATGACTGAGCCCCTAGTAGAGAAGACCATTTGGGCCCCCAGAAGCTTCTCAAGGCTTCTCATAGCTTCTTAATAAAAGTTTTTAGACCAAGCTAAATGAAAAATCAACATTTGAAAAAATTATATTTAAAAAATAATTGCCCTAAATCCATTTTTTACGAAAATATCAAAAACTGAAAATACAGCACATTGACCATACAATCCTTATTGGGAACAAATAAAGTCTAATCTCCAGCTTATTTCTCAACATATATTAATACCATTTCCCATGCGCATTCATCTGGCTGAGATAAGTTGTATATTAGCCTGAAATTTTCCATTCCGTAGCAGTAATCCTGTATAATCATTCTCCTATCTTATCCTATCAGTGAGATACATAATATCTACAGCCTCCTTATTTCTTGACATATCGTATAAAACCAGTGATAAAACTTAGTATAGGGATTTTCCAGTTGGATTGTACTGTTTTAAACCACCCCAGTTTTTTAAATGGAACATTAGACATGCAAAGGACGTATTATCTCGCAATTATAGGTTTTCTCGCTATTACAGGTATTATCTTGCTACTATAAACGTTTGCGGTCGAAATTCGCTGCGTACTTTCAGCGAATTTCAAACGTTTGCTTAATATACTGGAATAATTTAGGGTACTTAAAGTATTTTTTTATTTAGAGCCTTTCAAATTTATATATTAAAGCCTTCTGTGTGGAAACTTGTTCATTGCTTTGACTTGCTAAAGTATAAACAAAAAATTCAAGTTTTTCAAACAGAGTTTTTTGTTTGCGTTTTAAAAGTCTTCATTATCCTACATGTAGTAAGACTTTTTATTATATTTCAAGTACAAAAAACAACTTTTAGTTATTTTAACAAATCCCATGCGTTTTAAGAGTTTCAGAATATAAAAGGAAATACTTTTTAAACATTGAACTAACTTTGCTCCATGAAAACAATATACAAATACGGTATATAAAATAAACAAATATGACGTGAGGAAAATTATGAGGGTGTTATTGAATTTTACATTTAATTTTACTGTAACATTACCGTTTATTAATTTACTGATTGCATGCAAGAGGGCAACAAATAGCAGAAACCCATCTGCATCAGCATAATATTTAATTTACGGGCAGAGCAAATATCTCAGAAGCTTGGGATTCCATTTCTCTCAGCCTCATCTAGTGCCGATCCGTAACCTTCAAATCTAGGGTAAACTATTCATTCATGTCGTCATACATTTATAATCGTACCATTTTGTTGGGTATAATAAAAAGATAAAACATCTGTTTGAATAAATGAAATTAAAATGTGATCGTAATATTAATAATTTTAAAAAGTTTACTAACGATAGTTAAGTACACTTTTATGTTTTGATTTTAATTTTTGCGGATATTTACCATCACTCATATGTAAATAATTTTCATGACATTTCAGAATCTGGAATCTGATCCCGTTTCCAGGTGGAAAAGTACCTACTGCAAAATTTGTAACACTCAGCCTGGACAAAAAACATAGCTAAAACAGAGAACTTTAAAATAAGTCAAAAACACTAAAGCCACGGCAGATGTGTCTGCTTTTACAGTTTTATATTTTAGTTATGTTTTTTCGGTTCTCCTTGCTGCGTGTACTAATCATTTTATGTTCCAGGTTATTTTCCACCTGAAGACGGATCAGAGTCCAAATTCCTGAAACTAAGGGCTAGTAGTATCAACATGTGATATTTTTGGAGGTAGTGGAGGAGATGGAGTAAAAAATCTATACATTTCACTTCCTTGCGCGTGAACATCCATCTACTAATATGTTCAACGCATCCAATAGATCGTTTAAATGATGACAGGGTTATGATATAATGATATAAAAATTATTTACCATTAACATGGGATTTGTTTCCTTGAAGTGGTTCAGGAGCAGGGACAAAAGAAAAAAACTTTTTATTTCTTTATATTATTCTTTGGTCACTGTTCAGGAGGCACCATTTCCAGGAGCCCATGAAATTCTAATGTTAAGTTTATTTGTAGAACGTTCTGTATTTGTTATATGTATACGAACATTTTCTTTATTTTCTCCCCATAACTACTTAAAGATAATAAGCTTTAAATAGTTATCCCATTATCTGAATGCATACAAATATTTTTTTATTAGAATAAACTTTCTACATCTCTTTATCTTAACTGTAATAAAATCATGAATTAAGTTGGATTTCCAGAATTAAACATGTTTACCCCTAAAATGATGACAAAATCTTGTGTTATGTGTAGTTAAATTAGCGTTAAACGAAGGTACAGCGTTTGTATGCAAATTTCGGTTAATCAACTTCTGAGCCACAGAACTAAGAATGTGTGGCATCGTTATTTAGAGACGCAAAAGTCAATTCTTTTAATGTGCTTGTTATCGTTTTATGCGGGACTAAATTATGATTATTTTTCGAAAGATTAAATGGCTGGTCTTTCAGAAATATAACCGAATTCATGAATTTTTCAATTGAAAATAAAATTGTTAATCATGTGACTGTTCCTCTCATTTATTATGTGCCAACATATTAAACCCCGAAAATTAAATTAAAAGAATAGTGTTTTATCATGCGATTTAAAAAATCATTACTCTATTAGATAAAGGTGTTTAAAAAAGGATGTTTGAGTTTCACAGCTTTATAGTATTTATATCTAGAAAGATAGGTTGACTAAAAAGAATACTGCAAAGCATTCAGACATTCTTTTTACATACAAGATTTCCAGAAGAACTCTTTTGGGATGTTTTCAGCGAATTTCTCCGATAGAAAAGAAGCTATTACCGTAGGTCTCTTGGTAAGACCTAAGCCAGAAACCATTAAATATTTTCGTTTTGAGGTCCTCAGATACCAAAAAGACCATTCGTTCATTTTCAAATACATATGTTGTACCTTCAAGCACGAAAACTCGCGTAAAAATGGTCCAATCTGAATAAAATTTGGCAAAGACATGTAAAGTAGTAATTATAACGACGAGTTAGAAAACTAGCCCGATCAAACTAATGGAAGGGGAGATAAAACGCCTCCGTAAATGGGTTTTTGGGATTTATATATATATAAATATTAATTATTAGATTCCGATTTAGACCAAAGAATTCAGCTTGAAAAGGCAAATAATTTAGTATTTTTATATTATTGCTCTATGTCCACTGGTTGGGATACCGATAGTAGTACGCTGTCCCAATAATAACCCAATGTCACGGGAATAAATAAAATTCTATATCTTGCTTATTTCTCAACATAATATCCGAATAAAACCTGGTATATGGCCTCAACTAGTTGATTATTGCAAAAAATCTCTCAAATTCACATTTCCATAGCAGCAAACCTGCCGGTTTTATTTTCTATGATATTCTTACGGAGAAAACTGTTGTGAGGGTCTCAGTAGATTTCACTTAATTCGAGGCTTCCACCTAGCGATTTTTCTTTAAGCATTTTAAATTCGCTGAGTAAGCAGGTCTGCTTCAAGGGGGTATTTAAATGCTCTCATCGATAACTCTAACACTAAAAAGTTAAATTACTCTTTCCAGAACATTGAATCAATATAGGCCGTGGTTGAAATGAAATATGAGATATTAAAAAACATTTGACATTAAATCGCCCAATATCCTCCAACACCCCACAAAAATTAATTCATCACGAGGCGCAAATCACCAACACAATTGCGTTTTTTTTTAATTATCTAATGTAAATATGTGTCTATTGTGACAAATGAATTCATTATACAACAGTTTTGAAATATGTTTCATTAGCGTTTAATTATTATACTTTTGAATTGTTTTGCATTTATTCACTTCCTTTGAATTGTTTTTAATGAACGTTTAACCTATTTTAAGTTTTGAAACACAACTGGCATATTATATCATATCTTGAGTTCTAGAACAAAAATTAAATGTTTCAGAACATTGTATTGTTCTGATCTAAAACGTACTTAAGATTTCAAAATTAATATTATTTTTAAATATGAACCAACATTAAATTTTATACTATTAGAAAATAAAACCTATATCCCAATATAGGAGCTTATTGATTAAAATCGAAATTTTAGGTGCCTCAAAGCTTTTTCGGCTCAAAGGCACAAATCACTTCAGGAGGCAAGTTCAATTTCCGGTATCGGCCGGCCGTTCCCACTTCCTCCTTGTTCACCGCTCAATTCAGAAATTTCAGTGGTTTAGGTTTATGTCTAGGATGATGAAATTTGATACAATTCTCGTTCTATTTCATAAATAAATAAGTCATTATATATCATAATGGCTTGAAAAAAACTACGGTTATACGAGGTTTGTTATTTAAGTGGACAGGTAATATAAAGCATGTTTAAATTACAACTTTTATTTTTAAATATTTTTTTCTTCAAGAGTAATCTACTATATAATAACCAAGCATTTTCATGCAGTGCAATCAAGTTAGGAATAAGGCGATTTTAAGAAGGAGATAATGGCCATTATTTAATGTCAGCAATGCTATTTTTATGTTGTTTAAGTAAATAACACGCACTTGATGTTTCGTTGTGTTTTTCGAGGATCTCGAGGAAATACACACTACTTATTCTCCTTCACATTTATATTTCAAAACCGACTAAAATATCTACGTCCTATGCTATCACGTTTTTACCATTAGGGTATGACCTAAATGCAATTTATGATGTTCGATTTAAATTGAATTGTAGGCTACTTGGTATTAGGCTACATAGGGAACGTTCGCGTATACATTTAACTATTGTTGTTATTACTTAAGACAACTATATTTCTAAACAAATAATGAGAGTTTAATTATTATGGAATCAAATTTTTTGACAATACGCTGTGTTGTCAAAATACTTAATACTTTGCTTTGATATTTCATTACATAACGGTGCATATACAGCTCATAATATCAGTAACTTTAAAATCTTATAAAGAAACTAACAACTGTTTTTCATATTTTGATTTGGATTTTTGCGGGCATTTTCCATCACTGATTAGTAAAAAACAAGTTTCACGATATTTCGGGATCTGGAATCTGATTCCGTCTTCAGGTGGAACAAAACCTAGAACATAACAAGATTAGTAACACATAGCCAGGATAACCTGGGCAAAGAACACAGCTAAAACAGAGAACTGTAAAAGCAGTCACGAAAACACTATGCTGGAAAGGAAAAAAATACAAGAACACAAAATAACACAGAAATCGCAAGTATCAAAAATTATCAGTCAGGTGATTTTTGATACTTGTGATTTTTACTTTTCGAAACTTTTTTCTAAATACAGTAAATGAGGGGCTTGGGGCCATGAAACTTGTTACATATACTATTTATAGGCTCTAGATGCAAACTAAGAAATATTTTTCTCTCAAAACCTAAAAAAGGTAAATTATAAACATGCAAAACGGGTCTTCTTTCATGTTGTTTCTATGTCAGTCCCAGGTAAGAGCAGGCCGTTACACTTTATCGTGAACATTTTATTGCTGCTTTCACCATTCCATTAGTTTCCTTTTAAATTGGCCACTCTGGCATCACCGTTTACGTCTACCTCTATAAAACTTTTTCTATTTTAATTTCTTAATAGGTCATGACTGGATGTCAGATCCAGTGCCACACAATCAGAGTCAGAGCTAATCACAGCTAAACTTTCCTTCTAGTTTTCAAGAATTTGAGTCACGATGAGTTAGAAGAGTATCGTCGTAGAATATAGTATTTAATTTCATCAAAAACTAAATCTGCATTAATTCAATACCATCATAGTTTTGTTTGAGCACTTTTCAGACTTACTTCAATCCTCTATATTTAGATACCTATCATGAAAGACTATTTTTAAACAATCATCAGTTTCCCATCCCTAAATGAAATTATATATTAAACAGAGAAAACTTTCTTTGATCGGTGACGTTATTAACCTATCGTGTGTTTAAAAAGGAGATGTTAAATATAATTTTGTCCTTAAGAAACTAATATGGCTTGGTATTCACGTTATATATTTTACTTCAATAACATAGTTCGAAGTCATTAGGATGACACTTTTTATGTCAGACTAAATTACATACGATAGGGAAAAAATTTTAATTGTGCAAACTAAGCACACGTTTTAGTCGTAGACATTCCTAAATGAAGAAGAAAGTTGTAGAAAATCCCTTAAAAATTCGGCCACAATAAGAAGATATGAGGAAAGTTATTACAGTCACCAGAAGACCTTTATATACGGAATTGAGCTTTTGTCTTCTTTTTAAACCAAATTCGCCCCCGAGATGAGTGTTTAAATTAAACAGTTCCCTTTTAATGCTCCAGAGACTTTTACTTTTAGCTCTCTTCTTCTTCAGATGCTTCTTTAATATCTCGATATTCTATTATCATATAAAAACCTCTTTAGGCTAAGGATATAACCATCACAAAAACAATACCTTAAACTAATATTCATATGAGGGTTCTTCTATTTGTTAAGAATTAATAATTTAATTTAACGTAGCATAGTTCATGATTTCTGGGATATAAATGTTAATCGCAAAGTTTTTGTGTAAACTAAGAAGATGGTCTTTAAAAAACATTTTAAAGATCTTCCCCACCAGTAAAGAAGATTTACTAAAGTTCCGTCCAAATCATTAGGTGGGTGGCGAAAAATGGAAACTCCAGCTGTATAAATGACTTGATGTCTTGATGTTAAAGAAACCTCCACTCCTCTACACAGTTGAGCAGTTAAACATATTTCCAACAGATAGAAGCACACTTACTTGATGTGTTTGGAGAACTTACTCAGCTGATTTGGAGAATATAAACCAAGAGCATAACTGTCTATAACTTCAGATTCCCAAAAACATATTTTGAATGCCAGCAGCACACTCACTCACCCGCCTAATGATTTGGTCGGAACTCTAGATACTATTAATAAGACATTTCAACCTGTGTCAAGAATGAGTACGTCATAATATCAAACCATTATAAAGTAGCACACAAAATCTATGTTTTATAGTACTATGATGAGTTGACTAATATGAAGAAAATTTTGCACGTCTTTAGGAACTAAGGTATAACTCTCAAACTACACGATAATTATTTTGGACTGTAATATTTTCCTTAAAAATAAATAAGATTTTTTTTGTGTAGAGGATTATATAGACTTAATTTAGCAAAAATATTACTTTCCCTTAGATTGTTTGTTTAAGCCAAGATAAAAAAAGCGGATTACATAAGAACGGTTAAATTTAAATAGGCATTCATGATCTCATAAACTTACAATAAATGATTGATTGCTCATCAAATTTATTTTGTATCCTAAGAAATGTAATCATAAACTTTTGTATTATTATTTGCCCTTAAAGTCATTAACGTATGCTCAATAAATTCGTTTGAATAAAACTTACAAGATAGTAACATAATATGTAATAAGAGCTCAAGAAATTTGGTTATCCCGTTAATCAGTTTATGGAGGAACATTGGATAAATGTTGATTCACCTAGTTTTAAGTGGCTATTAATCAATAACAAGCTTGAGATCCCGAGTTTGTCCGGGAAATATGAGTGCTGCAATCTGTAATGAACCATCAGAACTATTTCAAACCTCGTTCAGAAGTTATTTGTTAAGAAAATTAATTAAGTCAACGGATAACGCCAATCTCAGCCCGAAAATTCAGCCCTACATTGTACTTAAAACTCAATGCTCTTTCTTAAAACTATGGAACTAATTGGCAAACCTACAAAGCCTACATTTAATTTGACACTTGAAATGAGTAGTTTATTTATTTATTTTATAAATATTTCATCTTTAAACTTGATATTTAACATCCATTCTGCCGTCCACGACGTAAGACTCTGAAGATATAGAGCCTCTGGTAACGTATTGATGTGTAAAAATAAGACTAGAAAACTCCTTAGTCAAAATTCATCCCCAAAATATTTAGGGTCTGTTTTAACTCCTTGCTGCAAAAATCTTTGTCAGTGGATTTGTTATGTATTCCAGAACCGCTTAGCTCTGGGCTTCCCTGAGGCCCATTTTTAAAATTTTAAATAAGCATAATTAGTAGATTGAGTACTACATTCGGCCTTATATCATTGCAAGTATCAATATTGGTCATGCAGACGGTTATTTACATTTAACCAGATTTGTTTATAGAGGTAAAAGACAAGCTGTTTCAGTAATTTTGAAGCTTGCAATGGCATAATAAGTATAGAAAATTTAAATATAATGTAGTACAAATCGTGTTGGTTTGTACAGTATACGAGATTCCTTGTGCAAAAGGACGATTACGTTTCCTCTCATGGAAGTTCAAACCACCCCAGTTGAAGGGAATGGGGTTTGTTCAAGTAAAGCCGACGATCTCTACTATGAACGGAAAACTACATTTAAGTAAAGCCTCTCAGTTTGGGAAATGATATATAGGAACTCAAATCCTCTACCGACGCATTTGATTTCCGTATTATTAATTCACATTGAGTAAATGTAACAGCCAACTATTTGCATTTACCACTACTATTAGACAGAATACTACTACACTATTACTATATTGAATTGGGTTCATTGCATATATCGGTACCAGTTTGTTTATTATAAAAAAATTGTTCTGATAGTACAGAATGCAATCATCCGAAAGTGACAATTTTGGCAATAATGGATAATGCAATGACTGGAAATAACATATGAAAAGACTTTAAACGTTAAGCCAAATTGCCACTAGATTACACATCGTAAATGGAGTTTAAAATAGGCTTTTAAAGTTAACATTGCACTTAATTAGGCTTTGATGGTATTTAATGAAATTCACATACAACTAAAACATTGGAACGTTTAAAAGGTAAAAGATAAAAGGTTTTAAGTTATTTCATTATTTGTTTAGAAAAACAATTGTTGAGTAATGAAGGTTAACGAATTTGTATGTGATATCATCTTAAATATTGATTTTTCCCCTTGAATATTTTCTTTTCTCAAAGATCCGTATGATTTATAATAAAAGTTTCATAGTTTGATAACTGAATACAATGAATCCCATTTGTATTAAAATTACTTGATTCTTGACTTCTTTGCAGTACTGGCTTGAATCGATTACTGGCTGATATAACCCGCCTTGCTGATATTATATTATAAAACTGAATAATATTATATTATATTATGTGCATCAAATAAATGCACATTGCATGACAGACAACTGTCAAAACAAAAATCAAAACAAAGCAGTCTCTTTAAATATAAAACTACATGTCGGGTCGGCTTGGGCCTTTTATCGGTATTTCGTATTTGTAGATATGTTATAAAATAACTTCTAGAACATTAACTATTAGCTAACAATGTGTAAGCCATTTTCTGTTTGTGTACAGTAGCCAGTAAAAAATCAAGAAAGGACATGCTCTCGTGGGACTGTGGAGGAAGGAAGAAAAGAATGGGGAAAATATTTAATTGGTCAGATAAAAGTAAAACACTGAACCGATTATTTTAAGATTAGATGTTCTACTTGATCACAGGTCAAATTACCATACAACCAGGCATCAACCAGGTCAGCTGTTCATGGTGTAATGTTCGCCAGTTCTCAAAGATTGGCCGGAATGCCAACATCAAATAATATACATTGATTCAATGTTATTTGATTTTTATCGAATTTTAAAAAAAAGTTGGTTAAATTTCAATGTCATTCTCAATAGAAAGTATAAAACTATTTTTGGGCCTGTCACAAAAATTTGAAGCAAGAATGGAATTGTAGACATTTATATTTAGGCCTAAACACTTTGTTTAGTCATGTAAAAAAATACATGAATCTTGAATTTTTATTTCTGAGGATCCTGCTTGAGCTCGATCTGGTGACGTTTGTTTAGCAAAGTAAAACATTACCTCACCGTGTGCTACCCACCAACCTTACTCGTAAAACCTTAAAAAGAAGAATAATTTCTAACCACCTAAAATATTATGTAAACATATTCAAAATGCTTAATAACATGTAATCATTTACTTCATGTATCATTAAATTTAGCTGATTATATGTCAAAGTTCTCTTTAAAATAAGATTCAAACTTGGGCATCTTCACATTTAAATTTCTCAATAATTATCGTATAGGTTTTTAGATGAATTGTTTTAGCGAATTTCCCCTATAGGGAAGAATTAGCGAATTTCCCCTATAGGGAAGAAGCTATTACCGTAGGTCTCATGGTAAGACCTAAGCTCGGGACCACTATAACTTTTGGTTTTGGGGCCCCCAGAAGCAAAAAACACTATTCGTTCGAATTTTTATATATATATATATATATCTATATATGTATATATATATATATATATATATATATCTATGTGTCTGTTAGCACGATAGCGGCCGCAAAAATGGTCCGATCTTCATGAAATTTGGTACGGACATGTAAAGTGGTAATCAATTGGACGAGTTCGTGAACCAGCCCGATCGGACCACCGGAAGGGGGGGTAAAGGGGGATAAACCCCCCCAAAAATGGGTTTTTAGAGTTTTTTACATAGAAAAATAAAATTTATCTAATTTTTGTGGGCACCATTGAATTCAGCTCAAAAAAACAAACAATTTAGTATTTTGAAACACTGCTCTATGTCCATTGGTTACCGAGATATTGAAAGTGGTAAACACAGTACGTTGTCCCAATGTTAACCTTATGGGAAATAACTAAAATTCTATATCTCGCTTATTTCTCAACATATCTCAATAAAACTTGGTAAATAGCTTCTTCTAGTTCAGATCTACTAAATATTGAATTAAAACCACCCAGTTTTAATATTCCTGTAGCAGCACACCTGCATACTCATTCCCCATGTTATTCTTATGGAGCTTACAAAAACATGTCAAATCTCGCTATGTAGGATTGAAATATGTTGTTTTGCATTTGAAATTCGCTGAGTATGCAGGTCTGCTGCAACGGGGGTATTTATGTGTACAAGTCGTTTCCAGTTAATAGAATTAACTATTTCAACGAGGAGAGACAATGTCGTCAGCTTTTAGCATCCAAATTATATGGCTTATCAAAAAGTGGACATTATATGGAATTTAGATCTTATAGTTTATGCAATCTTATACTAGGTTGAATGTAGATTGATTTCATTTTTGTAGTTTTTTAATTGATTACAGTAATTTAAAATCATTTTTATTAAACATTTATTAACAAATAACTGTTATTTACATTTGCAGTCGATCTATTAGAATTGACACCGATATTTTGAGGATTATTGTCAATAAAGTGTTGTCCAATGCCTTATGAATTTTGAAAATTTTTCTAAATCGCATATAATTTTTGATTGGGGTTAGTTTTGAGTCACACTAAATTCAATCATCAATAGTTGCTTTCCCTTGAGGGTTAGTGGTTTTGATTAATGATTTTTAGCGAATTTCCTTAAAGGAATAAGCTATTACGGTAGTACTCATAGTAAGACCTAAGTCCGAGACCATGTTAACTTTTCATTTTGGGATCCCCAGAAGCAAAAAACACCATTCGTTCGAATTTATATATATATATATATATATATATATATATAACTATGTGTCTGTTAGCACTGCAAAAATGGTCCGATCTTTATGAAATTTGGTACGGACATGTAAAGTGGTAATTAATTGGACGAGTTCGTGAACCAGCCCCCAAAAATGGGTTTTTTGAGTTTTTTACATAGAAAAATAAAATTTATCGAATTTTTGTGGCCACCATTGAATTCATCTAAAAAAAACAAACAATTTAGAAATTTGAATCAATGCTCTATGTCCATTGGTTACCGAGATATTGAAAGTGGTAAACACAGTACGTTTTCCCAATGTTAACCTTATGGGAAATAAGTACAATTTTATATCTCGGTTATTTCTCTACATATCTTGTTAAAACTTGGTAAATAGCTTCTTCTAGTACAGATCTACTAAATATTGAATTAAAACCACCCAGTTTTAATATACCTGTAGCAGCAAACCTGCATACTCATTCCCCATGTTATTCTTATGGAGCTTACCAAAACATGTCAAATCTTGCTAAGTTTGATTAAAGTATGCTGTTTTGCATTTGAAATTCGCTGAGTATGCAGGTCTGCTGCAATGGGGGGTATTCTCCATGTGAACTTCTTCGGGTTTGCAGATGTGGATTCGAAAGGGACTGAGAGTTCAAATACACAGCAAACTATTTCTTCTGATTAAGGCTATAATATCGACTTTCCTTGAACTTCCAGCATCGAAAATTTTTAGTTATTCTTTATTTTTAAATAAGAAATCGCCAAGGAAAAATTATTAAATAAATAAAAGCTTTGGAAATAGCCGCCTTTAGAATCAGCCTTATAAGGTAGTGGTTTGTCATTAATTTAGTCTTCCGTAAACCTAATAAAAGTAACAGTTTACATAGTCGTGTGGAAAGACGTGTTTACTTTTTAGTATGGTAGGATTTGTAACAAAATTATCTAATTAAGCAAAGCGGTAGTTGTTTTGTATGTTACTGGCTTAAAAGTTGGATTAAGCTTAAGCATAAAAAGTCAAGTGGAAATTGTGGCTAGTTACAAAGTTCTGGGAGTCAAGACACATTTTCAGAAATGAGATTCTCGATTTCGTTTTACCAAAGTTTTTCTGTTACTTATTTCTTGGAAACAAAAAACTGAAATAGTGCCATCAAATCAAAACTGCATATTATGTTTTACATTAAGTGTCTAGGGATTTACTTTTTAAAATAGTAACTTTTTTTTCAATTATATTAAGGGATTTTAATTTAAACCCAATATAGTTTATAAGGTGACAGTTATAAGGTGACAGTTATAAGGTGACTTTATTTATGGCATATTTTGAGCACATTATATTAGTTCTTACACAATGGCACTGCAGATGTTTGGATTTTGTGTGAAATTTGTAATGAAAGAATTTTAAGGTTGTTTGGTTTCAAATACATTATTTAATGCAATAAACCATTGTATTCAATATTCAAGGCGATACAAGGCAAAACATTGAAAACCAACTTATCAGCTTTGACTTAATAAATATGTTTACTGCCTATGCTGCTAAATTAAAGTTTGTGTTTTACTTGAACAAATAATACATTTATTCTCATTAGTTAACGTAAGAACTGGTATGTAAAAAGTAAATAATCTAGGCTACAAAAGAACTAGCTGTGATTCAGTAAGAAACGTGATTACCCAAGAGGCGAAATTAAGGTTAAAAGACTCTCTTTGCCTCAATGTTTAGTGTTTAATTTATCTCGGTTGATCATGATGAACCTTGAAACATAAATTTCCCCTTAAGCTGAAAAACATTGCATCAGCAGGATGGAGTCAAAAGTGAAACCATTTAGAAATTAAATTTGTCTTCTAACAATACGACAAATATTAAATAAATAACCTGTATTCAAAAAGGAAGTTTAAAACAACATACAGTTTTAATGTAAATCTGCAGGATATTTCAAGTAAAAGAAGGAAAAATTCGCCCTATTCTAAAACAATACCCGCTAAACAGTATGTCCTATTTTAAGTGAGGTTTTGATCTGTTTCATAAATATACATATGAGGTTCAAATACAAATACAAGATATGGGATTAATTGGAACTTTGTCGTTTTTTTTTTTAAATTAGCTCTTAGTACTGTGTACGTAATCTCTGTCCATAAAAAACTGCTCCGAAAAATTTAACTATCAGCTCAAAAAACATGAAAGTAATCTTTGATATATTTTGATCGATGAGACAATTTCCCCTACA
Organism: Flexamia atlantica; assembly: GCA_035578135.1. Lineage (NCBI taxonomy): Eukaryota > Metazoa > Arthropoda > Insecta > Hemiptera > Cicadellidae > Flexamia > Flexamia atlantica. Next base: position 34,209,736 of record JAQJVK010000004.1, on the reverse strand, counting down.
CCTGAAAGGCATAATATTTGGCCTGTAACGATGTAACCAAATTATCAATTAAAAATTAAATTAGTTTTCCCGTCATCACGCAATTCATCACCGCAATTCGAAGAGAGGCTCCGTGGTTTGGCTGGTTCTTGTTGAACTTTACAAAACAATCAATTAGCATTCTTATAAACAATTTCTACTCAAATTCAAGTGACAAATATTAATATATTACTTACTTAAATATTTATAGATTTAATTTTGTCTAATATAGACTAGACACTATGTTAGACACTACTTAGGCGTTTTATCTTATATTTAGGATTACTCTATTTAAATAGTAAATAACAAATATATGTGCATAAGGGCAACTTAGGTTGAAGGTAAGTACTTGCTAAATAACTTCCAACAAAGTCTAAACCACCTTATTACTGACGTAATGCGTAACCAACAAACCTTTGCTCATCATATGCGTAACCAACAACCTTTGCTCATCATATGGTTTCAAACAGCTTAATTATTTTCTTTTATTTTTTAGGGAAAGACAATAAAATGCCATATCCTTCTGCTAACGGTTTTTTAAACCAGTGTAACCTCTTCCTAGGAAACCAACGCATAAAAGTAGGAAGCCCAGAAAAGTTTTCAAACTATAATTGTCTTTTCACCTAACATTGCATTAAAGATGAGATTTAATTATTTTGTTGATTTTCCCCCAAAAATAAATATTTAGTTCAATTATTAATACTCCTTTGATTTACATTTTTCACCTTTACTTGTACAGACTTTACTTGTATGAGTCCTCATACTTCAGCTACGTAAAATTGGCATTTCACGTTTACCTTTGTACCACTGCAGTGGACTTTTTAGGTTTTTAGTTCTTCGTCAAACCGTTCATACAAAACCTCTGATAAAAAATACAGCATTTACCTTTTTTAAGAAGTTTGTTTACATTTATTATCCTGTATGAAGTACAACATTGAGCTAAGAGGACAAATTGTTGGCCACTGTCATTTCCTCGCAAGAGACTTATTCAGGACAAAAACATAGCTTTTCTCTGTCCATGTCCTACATAACCATCAACAACAGAATTTGCTTAGCTGTACCAACGAATAAAACATTCGCTCAATTTGTTTAGCTGCAACCTAAAGTAAATTAATATCAGCGTTTATATGTTTATTTTATTTATTTATTTATTGGACAGACAACCGATTTTACGAAAGTGATACAATAGTAATGGCAGCATGGGGGTGGTATGTTTGTTTTTGTATATGTTTACACATGGCCATTTCTAGTAATATGCCGCGGCCTTCGACCTGGCAACGCCACTTTTAAAGGGCTTTTTGCATTGCAAAAAACCCTTTCAGAGCCAGCTGATTTCAAGTAAACAAAAGATAGTGCCATTAGAGAGTATCGCTGTTGCCATTTACTAGCGCCGCGGCCTTGTTACTAAAGATGGCTATGGTTACATCAATGATGAATGATTCGACCTTTGGTTATTTGGACGAGACTCTATACCCGACATGTTCGGTTTTGAGGGGTTGCCTTTAAGGATCCTACAATCCCAGGGTAGGAGAACTTACTTATATTCTCAGTGATTTGACACGCACATTCGAAAAGAGTTATATAAACGATCTGTCGGGAACATTAAGAAATAAATCTGCAGTGAATATTAATCTAGTCAAATAAAAACTACGTCTAAACAAAAGGCAAGATCCATGTAGCAATGAACTAGAACACATTATTTTCAGAAGTTGGCATCATGCGTTTTTACTTCTCTGGATATTTTCCATAGAACTTAGTGATGGGTTATTCAGTGTTAAAAATATATTCTATAAACATCGCATGAAAATTCTGAACTTTGTAAAGATTTATTATCTTATCATGATTTATTCATAAATATTCATGTAAAATACTCGCATGGACTAAATTTTTAATAACTGATATATGTGACGTATACGAACCCCCCTCTGTTGGCTGTTAACTAAGGAGTCCCGTACACGACAACATTGGGAACGTAGCTCCAACAAATAAGAGACATGTTTGCTGACAATGAAAAATGTGTTTATTCTCAGGCTAACAAGGTGCTTAAACAAACTGAATTACTTTATAAAATAAGATCTTAATACAATGAAAACTCAGTATAACAACAAACTTTACTTATTAGTTTTATTTACTAGAAACAAGCTAAATATTTTAAAAATAATCATTTTTTAATTAAAGATATCTAACTCAAAGAGTGAGTAGCCTGGAATTTGTATGACTATAAAGACCTATACTTTAAATTGTAAAGAATTGAAAACCTAAGATTACTTACGTGGGCCCTGACCTGATAGGCCACGAGCCCTGAGGCCCTCGGTGCCTCGGTCCTCCAACACCCACCCAAAACTCCCTCCTAAACAAATGACCCCCAATCTCCTGTTACCTGACCTACTTAAAGCCTGAGCTGTCAGTCAGTCAGCATAACAAGAGTCTGTTTAATAACAATTCCAGTCTACCCACACAACATGCTCAAATACTTCCTCTTAACAAAGGTCAAACCACCCAACCATCACAAGTATATTCACAATAAATTATAATTTATCAAGTATTTAAGCTTTTTATTACTTATAAATTTGATGCGAATTCAGTTTTAGCACTCGAGATACAAAATAACAGAGGATTAAAATGCTGTGAAAATAAAAATAGCCCAAAGAAACAAAACAGGTATAAAAAGCAGCCGCAAGAATTTATTTGTTGTTATAGCTGTAAACGTAATAAAACCCATATATGTATACGTAATTTCAAAACTACAGTTACACTTTTAATTAAAATTGAAACCTCACATTAAACAGCGCATTTTTAGAGTTATTTCAAGTTCAGATTTATCCAAAAGCATATTGTTTGATAAAAGAAGAGGAGAAAGTTGATATGTAATATCTTGTATAGAAAACTAAAATCATAAAAACATGTATTTTATTGTTTTTATTTATTCACAAAGCCTTTGAAATTACTTCGTTTACAACAAATCTGTTAAAGTCGACCATTATAGTAATATAAAACCATTACGATATGACAGAAATCCCTTTGAGTAAAATACTGGAAATAATAATTCTCAAACTTTATTTCTGGGCAATAAGTCTCAAAAACTTCCTACTGTTTTATTGTTGGTTTTATTCCTCATTTACTTAACTTCCTTCGGCGACGGACCTTACATTTTTCTCTCAAAGTTAAATATTTTTAACATTTTAGTATTTTACAGAAAGCATATTTTACTTGCTCCATGTAAATTTAACACTTTTTCTATCTCAAACATTTGATAATATAAATTATTATTCATTATTTCAATTTCAGAAACGGTTAACACATACAGGCAATAATATCGACCAAACAAACCATGAATGAAAGATTTAATAAGACAACTTAAATATTCTTGATCTAGTACAAAAAGGAATCAAAAAATGAAAAAATGTTCCTCTTGTGGATCCTTCTAGAATGATAAAGATAACCTTTAGAACAACATTTAATTACAAGAAAACAATTTCATATATTTATTTTATAAAATGATTTATATAATCCAAAGCAAAATGCACTCTTGGCGTGAACAGCTACAATAATTTTTATCCTAATCTATATATTTTTTTCAATATCACAATTTTCCCCTTTATCCTTAGTTTTTCTATTATTTATTTACTTCTATTTAATTTAAAAAGTGTTTTTTGATATTATATTGCATTACAAAAATTTAAGAGTTTCACATTCAAGCTTACAAATAAAAATTTAATAATTATTTTCAATCCATAAGTATCAAACGATACGCGTTAGTGCAATAAAATAATGAAACCATTTTATTGTTTTATTTCTTATTCAAATAATAACAATTGATCGATATGCTAAAGCTATATGCCAGTCCACATCAAAATGGTTTGTTCGACCACACAGTTTTGTCACCTGAGACTTGCGACAAGTGGTCTAGGGCAACTGACCACGGCGTGAGTTCTGAATAATGTATTACGTAATCGGGTTCGATCGGACTTGAGGAATTTGCGGACTGACCGCCACAAACTTAGGGCTAAGTTCTCGAGCAAACCTTCGGAGGTTATTCTTTACTGTTAGGATTTCAATAAAGTTTTATAATCACTTTATCAGGCAAAACTACATTAACAGGGAACAATCCCCAAAAGTGGCTTGAATTATTTTCAATACAACATGGATAAGCTAACGTGGAGTAAAAGCATGTAAATTACGTTTTAATGATTAGTAAAAAGAAAAAAAGCAATTCAAAGGTGCATTACAACATAATCGTTTATGAATTGTTTTCAATAAGACAACTTAAATATTCTTGATCTAGTACAAAAAGGAATCAAAAAATGAAAAAATGTAAAACACACATAAAAAAATAGTTAAATAATGTATGATAAGAATAATCAAACTAATCATTATGATTTTAATTTATATTTGCTAATGATTTATAGCAGGATATAAACAAATATTGCTGTTTGTATGTATTTTAAATATGCTCTTTTCAACAACTGCATCGAGAATAGAATTGTTGATACATTAAGCAATATTTTCAAGTGATAAAATAATAGTATCTGACATATCATAACGTAATTTCGCATTATGTTATTTTAAAAATACTTAGTATAAAAATGTTATTTTACTTTTGTAATAATGTAATATGTTTTAGCTGTATTTAAGAGGGACGTGTAAATTATTTTAGCATGTCTACACTTTTGCCATATATAGTTTGTGCTCTGTCAATTTATAGGTAATTTTAGAGAAAACACTAATTTAACAGTTATTAACTTCTCTAACTGTTATTGGCAATTGTCTAATAACCTCTCTACCTTCTAGAAGCCTCTGGCCAATAAGAACTACACACAACAAATGGACAGTTTCTTCTCAGTAAGGATCAGTTGTTAATGTTTACGGCGGCCGGACATTAAGTTGTTGCCGCCGTTCACTTTATGACGTCATTACTCTGCTGGTCCAACTACAATATCATTGCTGAAGAAATTACATCGAGTCTGTGTTATTCTTAGCAATTAACAGATGGGAATTGACCCATCATGTAGTAGTAAAAGACCCATCATGCAGTGATGTAAGCATGTTTAGTAAAACTTTGGCCTGCTTTACCTATGCAAATCTATACGTGATATGGAAAGTTTCTTGGGAGATTAAACTTAATGCATGTAAAAAAAGAACTCTTTTAAATACCGGATGTCAACAAAGTAGTGCACCCTTTTTAAAGAGAAATATTTCATTCGTGGCTACAATAACATTAAATACAAATACCTTTCCTTAAGAAGAATGTTTTAAAGTTTTTTTCAATGCTATAATATTTTCATGTGGGCTCCGTTCCTTACTCGGCATATTTCGAATCGAAAATCTACCTCTTGCCACACCTTTGGCAACATTACTGGAGTCACAGAACCACCAGTGGATAACTCTCTGCCGTAGGTGTACACCATCTCTGTTTATTTATTTATTTCCAACGGTACATAGCCATTTCCAACAGCCATAATAAAAATTAAACAGATAGTCACAGGATTTTTCTCGGAGTATACCATGTTCTAAGCATTTCCCAAAAAAAGCGGGCGTCAGGCTGGGGCTTCGTGTTGGCCGAGAAATTAGTCCTCTTCAAATCCATCTGTTTTCATAGCTTTTGATTATATTTTTTTTCATAGCTTGGCGCACTCGGTCCTTATAATGAGAAGGAGCTCCGTCTTGCTTAAAAATTGTCATCTTCTTCATAATCTTCCAACTGTGGAAAGACAAACAGTTCTAACTTATCACGATAAACATCGCCACTAATTGCATTTTCAGAAAAAAATAATGGATTAATAATTGGGTTATGCATCAAGCCCATTTTGATGAGAGTATCTAACTTTGAACTTCGAGGTATTTCTTTGAAGCTCGACAAATTGAGTCACCAACCGTTGCCCAAAATTGTATTGTCTGTGTTCTCCGTCCAAAATTGGGGTTGCAGGGACTTCACTAAATAGGTGCATTACTTTGTGAACACCCGGTATATTCAAAATATAAACAAAACTTTAAATGAATAAACAAAAACATTTGTGTTTATTGGTAATGGACAGTACCTGGTAGGCTGAGTCTGTTTATTCCGTCCCATAAAAATATATAAAACTCCTTAAGTAAATGTATTTATCATACATATTGGCTTCGTCATCTTTCAATATACACTCTATGTAAATTGTTCATTCAACATGCTGAAGTAGCATTTCCATTTGTAGTTGGTTGTAGTCAACAATCGGCGTTATTTTTTAAGCTTAAAAATAGCTCAAAAATCAGATAGTTAATATAGAATGGTATATCTCACTATGTTAGGTTGAAATGGTTTTACCGCTCGAAAATTCATTTTGGAGTATGCATGCAAACCTGCCGCAAATTGGTTATTTTTCAAATACAGTTACTTATCATTATGCTTGTATTGACCCTGTAATAAAAGGTATATTTTTTCCTTAAAAGTAGCCCTATGTTTTTTTAACCTATGCAATTCATTGCTTACTTAATTAAATTGTTACTGCCAGTGCGGACCACAAAGAACATGCTTTATTCAATAATTGGAAAAAGAGTTATTATTAGAATTCGAGGGAAGCCCTCAGAGCTATTTAGAGATAAATTTACAATTAAGTATACAATTATTGCTTAGACGAGTTTACGATTATAAATAATAAAGTTAATAAATTGGTTAATTGATACTGCGCAAGGTAGCAAAACATGGTTGGCGGTGAATGAAGGCAAACGCCATACTGTAACGAGTATACAAAGTTTCACGACAAACGTGCTTATTAGTATGAATAGCTGAGGTTTGTCGTCTAAGTCTAGATAATTTACAGTGTTCGTAAAAAAGAAAATTGACTAAAGTCTCCTCCAGCTTCCAGCAATTTCGGAATAAAATACAAAAATTCTACCATGGAGGTAAAATATAGGTCGGTTTAGCAAATTTGTATAATAGACCCCTTGTGAAAGGAATCAAATAATAGAGTTTAATAATAGCTATATAAACGTAATATATATTTTTTACCATCATAGGAGGGTAACACCCATAACATAATAAGAGGTTTTTTTTAGCAAGGGCCGGCCCTTGATAAAATAAAATACCCTAGATATTTTCACAAAAGAAATATTATATTGGGATTTTACCCGCTTTCCTTTATTTTTCTCTAAGATTACTTTTTTTCAAGATTGCCAGTGAATTGTGATCTTAAACACGAAAAGCCATCCTGGATTTAATTATCTTCTCCGTTGAACCGGTTTCAGTAAACATCACGTTACAAGACGCTTGAGGCTGCAAAACGTTTGAGAGGTGGCGGCAGATTCCTAGGATTTTTTAAATCTTGGTTGTACGGCATAAAAAATGTTTAAAAAGAAAGCTATCGCTTAAAAATAGAGAACAGTTTGTAGAATCTGAAAATTATAGTTGTTTGCAAAAATAAAGAGTTTATTTTATTTTAGTAAAAACGGTCCTCTCTTAGGGCAACCTCTATACCTGATTTTTTAATTATCTCTTAATAAGGTAACGTATCAGTATTAAATTAAATACAAGATAACCTTCAAATTTCTTTGATAATTGACTGACTATTTTCAGCACTAAAGACTACAGCCTTTGAAAATGGCCTCAGTCCTAAAACTAGTCAGTCGAATAGTAGAAATTTTATGGGTACTTTGTTTTTATTTTAACTATTTTGCATGATGTTTTGGTGGTCCTAACTTATGAAATAGTTATAATATTCAAATAAGAATAATGGATAGATAGGCATAATGATTGTATAGTATATAATAAATAAACTATTTTTCTATTCCTATCTTTGAATTAGTTTATCTTTTATCTTAAGTAAATTTCATTTAAGAAAATTCAGCCAAGTATTATTTTATACTTACAAATAATAGGTTTATGCTAAAAAATAAAAATATTTAGTAACTAGACAAAAATAACTTAGTTGGTAAGCAACCAAAAACGAAAGAATCCATACAAAAAAATAAAAAATCGTAAGATAATAGTTCACTTAAGAATTCCTGCAATTACTAAGGAGGGTAATGATGTCCTAGTGGGAAATGGCGGCAACACAATGTCTGGCGTTGCCGTAAACCTGGCGCTCTCAGCTGGCGAGCCTGAGTGCTTCATTGTGCAAGCAATACTCAAAGGACGCGAATAGAAATATTTATATTTAACTGTAACTTTGGCCAAGGCTCAGTAATAAAACATTAAATAATGTGTTCTCGAACATTTATACATCTTTACATAGGCCCAAATTGAGTTATTATATTTATCATTTTAAATAGTTTGGACAACCTCTGAAAATGCCTTTGAAATGGCAATTTTATCAAGGTTATGTTTTTTTTTAAATATTGTAGACTATTAATCACAGCCATTTATTTCCATACAATAGCTGGCTCAGAGTACTGTGTGATCTTCATTTATGCTCAGAACCCTCATACTCTGCCACCCACCTGTCGAAGCTCGTATCTACAGACTGCTGATATTGGCACTGGACAACTGGGTCGACATTAGTGCTGGGTGCACATTTCATATTCGCGAATATGGTTTAGAAAGCAATATAAGTTGCATGAAAATCTTTAAGACGAAATTATGCTCTTATGGAATCTCTCATCGAATGGTTTACTGTCTTTCATTTTTTGTAGGTTTCATTAGTATCAGGAACGAGTTAGATAGGAAACTAACCAATATTTCAATTTCGTGGAGTTTCATTTAACTATCAAATTAATTGTAAAAATGTACAAAATGATGGAGTTATTTTAAATATTGTTTGTTTTGAAAGGTATTGAACTTTTCTGTAAAATAAGTAAACGGTGTACAATAATTAAAAAGTCTTCATCAAACCTTGTTACCTTGCATATCCTAACATGTATTTTTCTTTCAAATAAGGGTAGAAAAACTAGTCTTGACGTTCAATCAAAATCCAATCAAACTTTTACGCGTTCATTTTTTTAGGAAAACAAAGCAAAAAACATGGAATGCAAGTTGTTACATTCAGTACGTATTAGATACACGTTAACATTTAAGAACATCCATGACAAAATAATATATTTAATATCGTAAATTATATTAATGTATTATTATATTACAAACAATATTTTATTTGTGAATGTCGGGTTTCCCCAAAGCGAAGTCCGATTTGGGGGACCTTCCCATGATTTATAAGCTTAATAACATCGTATGTGCTGTTTCAGCACCATAATTATTTTCAGGTAAATATAAGTTTAATATCGATAGGGTTCGCTGTTCCAGACACAGTCACGTTCAGCCAGGTACTGAACACCTATTTCGAAACTTGTTTTACAATCGTTACAATCAATGTTTCCTGTAAAGTTTCAGATATTTCAAACCACAACTAGCCACAATTGGCCACATTGGAGAAGAAGAAGGAGGCTGAAGAAGGAGAATTCGAAGGTGACGTATTTTTTCCATTGGTTTATAGCTCAGCACACCTGTTTGTATACTCTGGGTGAAGACCATGAATCAATTATTAAATACATAAAAAAAGGCGTTTACTGGTATAAAAACAGCACACAAACCACATTTTTGCATCGCACCAAGGCTCATTATTGACAGTGTAGTGCTAAGTTCGGTATTGATGGAGGCGAATAAGCCTTTACTAACAGGTTTACCAACTTTGGCTACACGAGCTCTCTCCTGCATGTCTCTAATAATTAGGTACTCTTCATCTAGAAGACGAAAAATAAGGTGTTTAATTGTACCCTTTTTTCTATTTCATCAGTACATAAAATTTTGTACTTACTGGAAGGATGCCAAATGCATTATAAGATTTAAAATATGTGTTTACTTTATAATCGTTTCCAAGATAATTAAGTTTCGTTAAATTTGTAATTTCACGTCAATTATTATCGGAGACCCATCGATTCACTAACGTAATAAATGTACATAATATAGTGTATTTCATGAATTATAATATTTATACGAATTTTAATAAGAATCTCTAGCGGTGCCAGAGATTGTCGATATTATTGTGGGAATCGATAGTCGTTTCCTGTATTTTTGGCGATTTTATCTTTTTCTTTGTAAACAAAATCAGTGTACTCATATTTAAGGGTTTTTGTAAGCAATAGGCCTATGTTTTTATTCAGGCCTACTTTTAATGTGGGTTTATTCTGTAAAAGGTTAATTAAATTTAGTTCATAAAGCTCTTTACTGTGGTGGTCATGTTGTTTTATATAGTTAAATAATTAGCCAATCAGCAATAACAGCGTAAGTTCAGTTTTGGCTCTCCAAAGGGTTTGGTTGGATTTGATTTAGTATACATTCTTCTCCAAAAATAATTTCTTAAATTAGTTTCCTAAATATATATTTAAATTATTATTTCCAATAACCATTTTTTACTTACATACATATTCCTCTTGTGGTGTGACAAATATTCGATGGTAAATCATATCTTTGAAGTTATTTCAACATGTCATTATTAGAATTAATATTGATTGAAATCATTTTTTTAAAATCTATTAACCTTTTTTTATTGATGTAGATTTGTTTTGAAACAACAATGCCAAACAACTGTGTCCACTTCCTTCAAACGTCTCACAAACAATAAATCAACCAAAAGAACTGAATTCATTTATGAAGCAATTTGGAAAAAAAGAAATACGCTACGGCTAAATGAATTATGGTAACGTGAATTATTAATGTTAAGAAGTAATAAATTATGGATTCATAATTTGTTGTTCTTTAACCTACTTTCAGGAAAATTAAGAACCGGTGAATAAATAGTTGAGATAATGAATCAGATCAAGTAATATTTATTTATTTATTTATTTGAAAATACGAACATTTTTTCCATAATAATCAGCATATAGGGTACACAGGGTTGTCAACAAGGAAATGTATGAGTATAAAAATAAAAACTGCAGGCGAATAAACGTTGTGTCCTAGAAGATCCGGACCGGCTTAATAGCTTTAAAACCACATGAGAAAAATTTAAGATGTTTGGCATATAAGTCACTGCCTAAAAAACACGATTTTTCTATGCATGTCATATCTGGCCCTATCCACCAAATTCTCTTGTTTGAGGGAGGGGGTTTATCAAATTATCAAATATTAGGCCCCATCAAGAGGCTTACCTTAAAGGGCTTAGGAAACAAAACACCACAAATCCGTGGTTATTTTCATACCCCTATGCGAAGTTACAGCCGTTTTAAAATTCAAAATTGCCTTAAGTTTATATTAAAAACTTACTATTATGAAAGTTCAGTTTCATCCAAATAACGAAGGTAGATCTAAATAACGAAATTTGTCATCAACTATTTCAAGCCATAACTGGATTTAAGACCTCAACGGTCAAGTTTTAAAATGACAACCACAACGCACAAAATCCAAATTTTGGAGCGGTGGTTAAAAATTCAATTATCTGACTATTTAAGTTTATTTGTTTGACATGTACAACTCATTACTGCATATTTCAAATCGATCTCCAGCCCTTCTATATATTACAACCTTCTCATTATTTTATATATTACAGGTTTGGCTTTTTTCTTCATGGATAGTTTTAATGTCAATCATCATGTCTATTTGGAACCATGTCTATTCCTTTTAAAAAGATTGTCTCTTGATTTGGTTTGGACTTTTTCATTTTGGACAAATCTGATCCCAAATTTTTATTTTGTGGGTTGGAGTGGTAATACCAAAATGTAATCTAAATATAATAATTGTACCAGAAGTCCTTTTAAAGCAGAGTTTCATACAACCTGTTGATTCTCACATTCTCCATATAAATGCAGTTATACATTATATTCCCTTCTGACCTAATTATCTTCAAATAACTTTTCTTTAAATTAATTAACAAATTCTCACCATAACCATTCCCTGGCTGTTCAAACCATTCACCATCACCCCCTTCCCTCTCGCAATTAAGAAAAAACATGTCATCCTAAAAATAAACAAGGCAATAAACAAGTTCTTAAAAAGCTTAGATAAAAACGCTTGTCCTCCGACTTTTTCTTTTAGATCAGTCAATGCATAAAGTATAAAGCAAGGCTGTATTTAAGCATTTACCACCAACAATAATATATTGTGAAACAAGTTCAACACCACTACTTAAATAATTAATTTCTATTATAATAGTTTTTTATAAGCACTAAAAAGCATCGTCAATGCATAACAGAACTATTATTGTGTCATAACTTCCATAAAACTGATTTACTTGCTTATGCGCAATGTATGCATTTAATTTTAAATGTAAAATACCTTAAACATCAAATTATACAAAGTACGTCAACTCAAGTTACAATTGGAACGATCACGCAATAACGATAAGTATAAAAGACTTAGCTCGGCATCTCATGAGACAAAGCTGAAAATTAATTCACTTTTACAGAGAGGTTGTTGTAATCTTCCTTCCTCCACCTCATTGGTTAAAGATTTGTATTTCGGTAGATTAGAAGACTTACGTGAGCTTTCGTATTGCTAAAACTTTAATCTTTGACCGAGGATTCAAAGTCAATTGCTTGACAGTAAAATTATTGTTTTTACTGGTGCAAATTAACAAAGTTTTATCCACTGAAAGAGGTCATTGCCAACCTCTTTTCATTATAAGTCGGAAAAAAGTTTCATAAATTTTAATATATGCTTAGTGTTATAAATAAAAGTAAGCATAAAATTAATCTTTATATTTTTGCAGGCTTTAACTTTTACAGAAATACATTTAGGTGAATCTTTGATTCTTCATTCATTCACTTAATAACACCATAGGCAATAAATTAAATCTTCCTTAACTCTGGTTGTCTAGGATGATTCCGTCACTCTCCCCTACTCTGAATACAGTTGTTCAATAGTTATTTTTAATCTAAACCGATTAAACTGTTTTTTGGGAAACCCTTTACATAGTATTTTAAAATTTAATTACATATATCTTAATTTTGAATTTTGATTTTTTTCAAATAGTCAATTTTTAGCACCGTACTTAAGTTTGATAAAGCCTTGACGTTGGCTTGAATCTTGCAATTGTAATTGATAATTGATTAAGAAATCCTTAATTCACGATTTATGTTCAATGTTCATTTAAACACTTTTGAATAATATATTTAGCTAACAAAGTTATGTACAAAGTAAACTGGGTTGTCTCTTAATTTAAAAAAATAAGATAAAGGGGAAACATATTGCCTATTTTACCAATTTTTTTATGTGTATAGATTAGATTGAGAATCTATTGATCTATTTTTTTAACTTCGCAGCGTTAACGAAATAGATTAATCATAATCTATAGCTGTTTAAAGACTGCTTGAAGGGTGAGTTTTAAATTACACCCCCCTAACTTTTTTCCACGTAATTCTTAAATATCAATCCCAGACTTCCCCGAACTTTTGTGTGGGATAAACAATTTTAAAAAGCCTTAATATCTTAAGAATGAGTCATTATTTTTTAAACTTATAACTGCATCCAGTTTAATCTAGTTTAAAATGATGAGCCACAACACCACTTTTATTATTTGAAACAAAGCTATCCAATTTGGTGGATCCAAGATGGTGGGCTAAAATGGCCACACTCTCAAATGAGGTACTTACTACCCAACAATGTTAGAGGGTTATGGATTGATATTTTAATAATTTTGGAAAAAGGCTAGGGGAAAGGGCATTGGAAACTCACCCTGAATATCTGATTTAAATGTAAAACATATTTCCATGGTGTAGAATAATTCTATCCTTTTCAATAGAAGTTAAGGTTCAAAAAAGAGTACTCTAAAATATTATTATTTTGTTAATAATATAATTGCTTCTTTATGAGACATTTAAAAACTATTTTGTCGCAGAGCATCTGGAACAAACTAAAGACTTTAATTTAATTATGTCCGAAGAACAATTAATTATACAAGTCTAAACAGGGAAATTGAGGGAAATTTCCATCATAACTACATACAATTGAACCTCCCTGCAGCGTTCTATTCCTGCTAACATTTAATATCACATTGATGTTCAATTTGTTTTCTTTCGAAACAAAGTTGTATTTCTTTCTGAGAACGATTTCTCGTCCTCCTGTTGTACTGTCCTGTTGTTTGATTTGATGATGCATGGGCTAAAAGCATCAAAGGACCACCCTCTTTTTAGTTAAAAAAGGGGAAAGCATAATCATAAAACATAAGCAAAGAAACATGGTAAGAAAAGGAAAAGAAAATTAATGCTGATTCATTTTAATTTAATTTGTCAAATCTATATCTATAAAAGAGGAAGTATGTGTGTGTGTGTGTGTGTGTGTGTGTGTGTGTGTGTGTGTGTGTGTGTGTGTGTGTGTGTGTGTGGTATGGTCCCTATAGACGCCCAAACCGCCCAACGGATTTTTATGAAATTTGCAGGGATTGTTTACCATGTTCCCAGGATGGTTTTTGTCAAGTTTGGTGTAAATCCATCCACAGGGATCTGCCCCACGGGCTCCTAAAGATACCATGTTATTCAAATGAGCTTTTGGTTTGTTTACAAAAAAACATATGATTATACTTAAAACTCCAATACACTGTTCTATGTAAGACTGTGACTTGATGTAGTTCCTCATTTTTCCTGCAGACTGCATCACACACAGATACAAATTGTGTGTTTACAATGAACAGCTGACTTGATGATCCTTTTTCACACAGTCTGCAGCACACTTAATTTTCTATAATTCTTTGGCAAACTAACAGCTGTAGTTAAATATTGAGTTTGTTACTATGGTTAAATGTCAACAAACCAAATAAATTAGTGAAGAGTAATTTTCATACCTAGCATTAATCAATATGATATTTTTTATTTAAATATTTAATTATCATGGGCGCAGCAACGCGCGCCGGGTAACGCTAGTACAGCGATAAAAGGGAAAGTATGAAAGTATTTTATACATTCAAAAAAGCAATGTACAGTTCAATTAAATGTTAATTTTAAACAACACACCAATAAGTCTACTCACCACACTGCCTGAATTAATTATATATACCATTATTTTTATTCTTGTAGCACACAGACTTTATTCTTATTGCACATTACAGTCTATTATTATTTGACAAAATATAATAATTGCCATTTAAAAGTGGAAACTTTCATTGGTGTAGGGAAAATTTTAATTTAAAGGAAGTTAAAATGAATCATATTTATTGTAAGGGGAAAAATTGTAAGAAAGAAAAAGATTAACCATGAAAAAAATCATATGTTAAAAACTGAAAATTCAAGAAGCATGTGATTACTAAAAAAATTAAAACAAGGAACACTATGTTGGAAATATAACAGGACAAATTGGAGAAAACTTATAATGTGATTACCGCACACTCTCTATGATTATAATAAAGGTTATAATCACTGAACAGATGACGACATGACGATACATAACTGAAGTAGGTTTTAAACTTATTGGATTAAAATATTTCTTTATTGATTTAACAGTAAGGTTTCATCATTTTTAAACATTGAATGTCCAAATTACGTCTAAGTGTACAACCTTTGTTAGGTTTACGAACAGGTGGTAACCCCGACTTGATATTAACAATGATGGAGAATGTGGTGCGCAGTGAATACGTTGAAAACTTTCAACCGGGATATTTATGAAGTCCCTAGTTTATTCTAAGCTGTCTGCCTTCAACTTCACTATAAAGCTATTATTATAGTATTCTGCTAATCAACGAAATGCTTGTGTAAGGAAAGAGTGTTTACTTTTTAATAATTGATACTCTATCTATGTGAAAACTCACAATTAATTGGTACATGCAATTTAATGTTAAAAACTTCGAGTGTATGTTGCATCTAACGTCGGAGATTGAGACAACAAAAATTGTTCGTGTAAAGTTTTGTAGAAATCACGATTTATAGAAGTCAGGCTCATGGGAAGCGCCCTTAACACCCATAGTCAGCCTATGTATTTTTTTAGAATATTTAAGGTGCGAATATAAATTTAAAGGAACAACTGATTATAATGAACACGGTTTGATCAATAAACAGACCATCTTAAAAAACATGTTAACGTAAAACTTTAAATTGCTTTTGAGCGTGTGTTCACTAGTCTTCATAAGTTTATATATTATAATAATTTCGTATCGCTTACTTTATTGTAAGGCCAGAACACTCTCAACGGATGGTTTTAAAGCACATTGTAGCCTTTTGAAAGCGAAATATGTCGAGCGCATCAGTACACCCTCGTAGAACCTTTCACTCACCTCGACATGTCTCGGCGAGAGTGTACATCCAGCATTAAATCAGATACAAGTTTAGCTTTCGATTCTAGTAAATTATATTTCATATTAATTATATTTATATGTTTGTATAATTTCAAAGACAAGACTGCTTTACCGTCTTCAAGAATTGACGTCAAATTAAAATATCCTTGCTAAGTCCCCCTGTTTAAAATTTAGATATAATGTAAATTTAATGTAAACTTTGTATTGCATTACAAACCTTATAGACGCCTTGTTTTATGCTTATCATCGCTTTGAGCTCTGTAAACAGCTAAGAAGCTTTCTCCCTGCATCTGAAGTACCGAGCCACTTCGTATTCTGGAGTTGTGACGGAAATACTCAGTATTCAATCGAACTACTGGCAATATTTAAATTGTCAACGTTTTTCAGAGTTTATAATAAACATATTTTTATTTTTAAGGTCACAGAAAAAGCTTAATGTACATTGTACATATACTTACACTTTGTACATCCATTGTAGTATTTTGTGAAGTTTGAAATCTTTTCTTCATTCACATGTTTAAAATCAAAGTTCTGTGACCCCCCACATAAATTTCAACAAATTCTCACATTTTCTCACATTCTCACATATATACCGTTAGTGTGAAAGGGATTTGATATTACAAAAAGCGCTTAACAAAAGTTTTCTCTCAAAGCATCCCCGCTTGGCCCGCAATCTGCGAAATATCAAAGAGCGATTGATCGCCAATACATTTTTATTTCTTACTTTTGATCTGCTTGTTTCCTCACGTCTCACTACAAGTGTCTGAATGATAATTATAATTAGTTTTTACATTTACTTTACAGGTAAGGTAAAATTTCAAGTAGTTATTTAAAACGTATGTATTTGTTTTTATTTTGATTTATGTAAACATTTGACATCACTGATTAATGAAAACAAGTTTCACGACGTTTCGGGATCTGGAATCTGGTCCCGTCTTTAGGTGAAGAAGAACATAGAACATAGCCAGATGATTAGTTATGTGAAATGGAAGGTAACTTAAACTTAAAGGATAAGTTTAGCAATGGCAAGTGCTAAAGTTACTAAAACATTGAGAGGCTAAACTAGTACTATTTCTAGGCTACTTCTGCAAACCTCTCAATCATCGTTCCAGAAAAGTCGTCCTAAATCGAAGCGCCGGCGCCGTTACAGCGCCGTTACAGCGCCGTTCTTTCCTCATTCCTGTACTTGAAGTGTCAGGAATGTTAAAGATATCGGCATCTATTTCAACTGCAGGCTCTTATTATAAGGAAACGTTTCCGACTAATTGCAAATTCCACGTTATTACGCATTATTATTCCGCGTTAGAAAATAGCGGATGTCTAAAGTTCTTGCGGAAAATACCTGCACAGGCCGTAGTATTGGTAAATACCTACTCGTAGTCAACATTAGCTAGAGAGCTGAAACCCAGATAATCTGTTTTGAATATTGAATAATATTAGTCTATGACCCAGTTGAATTTTAATCTCCGATGGGGGACGGCCCTTGAGGAGTCAGTAAATAATCTTAAACATAAGCGAAATTGTAGGTATTTAATTTTATAAGATTTAATTACAGTGTATGAGTATTCAAAACTTTTTTTAAACTAATTAATACACCCGTTGCAGCAGACCTGCATACTCAGCGAATTTCAAATGTAAAACAACATATTTCAATCCAACATAGCGAGATTCAACATGTTCTTGTAAGCTCCATAAGAATAACATGGGGAATGAGTATACAGGTTTGCTGCTACGGGTATATCAAAACTGGGTGGTTTTAATTAAATATTTAGTTGATCTGAACTAGAAGGATCCATTTACCAAGTTTTATCAAGATATGTTGAGAAATATGCGAGATATAGAATTTGCTTTATTTCTCATAAGGTTCACATTGGGATAACGTACCGTGTTTACCACTTTCAATATCTTGGAACCAATGGACATAGAGCAGTGATTCAAAATACTAAATTGTTTGTTTTTTTAGCTGAATTCAATAATGCTTGCTGGATAATTTTAATGTTCTATGTTAAAAACTTAAAAAACCCATTAACTTTACCCCCCCTTCCGGTGGTCCGATCGGGCTGGTTTACGAACTCGTCCGAGTGATTATCACTTTACACGTCTGTACCAAATTTCATTAAGATCGGACCATATTTACGGCCGCTATCGTGTTAACAGACATATATATATATATATATATAGGTATATAAATATATATAAATTCAAACGAATGGTGTGTTTTGCTTCTAGGGGCCCCAAAATGAAAAGTTAACATGGTCTCGGGTTTAGGTCTTACCATAAGACCTACGGTAATAGCTTATTCCTTTAAGGAAATTCGCTAAAACTATGACATACACATTACAACTTCTTCAACAATCACTAAAATTGTGATGAGTTTATGGTTGGAACTTGGTTTTGCCACTTTTTACAATAAATGTTCACCTCTAGTAATTTGGCAATAGACCGTTTAAGAATATTTACAGGTATTTGCCTCAAGAACTTTGGACATCCGCCATTTTGTAACGGATGAACCTTTTGAGACGCGGTTTCCGGCAATGAACTCCACTTGACCAACCCTTTAAAATGATGTGCATATCAACCTATGCTTACATTAAAGATTATGTACTTAATCCTCATGGGTCGACCCCTGGTGGAGGTCAAATAATGGTAATGCTTGCAAAAAGCAGTTTTCATACATATAAGTTGATGTGAAAGTTTTGAATTTTCTAACGGATTTAGTTAAAAAGATACTAAGCCGTTTCCAGACTTTTTTGTCACCCTGTATAAATAATTAATGTAAAATTAAAAGGAGAATTTAAATTTTATTAAATTGATAAATTCTTGCGAAAAAAAACAATATTGATATAGATATTACTACGGAAAAGTATCACAGTATTGATATAGTTGTTAAACAATAGTGAACAAAAGAAATTGCGATGGTAGAATGAAATATATTTTAATTTGTTAATAGTAAATTTGTCACTACATATATTATGTCTGCGACTATTTACATTGCATGACGCCCAGTCTTGTAATATTTACTTACGATTAAAACACTATATATTATTACAATGAAATATTTTTTATATAACGTTTAGACAAAGCACGCCCTTAGGAAATGTTATTTTAACAATAACTTCTTCTGTATTTCAAACAAATAATTCGGTTTTCTTTTATTTTAAGTCAACTCGATTTAAGCGACTAATTGAAATAGCAAGTTTGAATAAAACTTAGAAATTAATTTATCATCGTTAAGTACATAAGGCCGATTTAAGTTTAGGTTTTTAGTGCAAAAGAGGTTCATGCAGGTATATAAGTACAATCTTGTATAAGGCTGTAACACATTAATTATACCGTACATAACTCATGTCCTGGACACCTGGCTTAAGCACTTCTCTCTAACACAGAGAGCATGTTATTCATAACGACCTTATTATACTGAAATTATACCGAGTGCCTTGAAAAGCCTCCCCCCATTAGTAGTTTTGTTACTAATGAAGTTAGATCATTTATTTGCTTCCGGGAACACTTAAGTTTTTTGTGTGTAAATTATCATAATTTTTACATGACTTTTTACAGGTTTGCTTATTAATATTACTAGCTAAATGAGTTTTTAATAATACTCCAATCATGCAGGAATCCATGTTTGCTTTGTTTTGACCGAAAATCCGTCGAAACATACTAAAGGTAGACGTTTTTTATCTTAACGACAACCTGAAAGCCTTTTCTTGTTTATCGCAAAATATCAGCTCTCTGCACCACAGTCGTCGTGAAAATACTCTCAGGCAAGATTTTTCTTTTTGTTCACGAATTAGCATGCCAATACGCCAAAATTTCATGAAGATTATTTTACTTTTTACATAGCTGCTCCCTCTACTTCGACTGTCAAATCATTACAAATGGAACAGCATTATTTGTTAATAGAGTTTTGTTACAAATTATTTGTTGATAAAATAAAACTTACAAATAAGTCCTCATTATGAATGCTTTCAAGTTTAAAAGCATTTTTATGGCCGTTAGGATGGGCAAGAACGAATTTGAAGGCATCACTACTTACATAAAACTTAGCCATGCTTAAATGATTGCATAAACCTTTTATGCATAACTTTATTTTATTCAATATCTCAAATGGATATTTTTCTAAAAAAACCTGTTCTGCGTCTACAAATAATTTGTTGAACCTCAGAGCTTTACAAAAAGCTAGCTCCGTATGTAGGTATTCTCTAATTTGTTGCTTGTGTTTTCCATTATAACCAGGCAGATTAAAATAATTTTTTATTTTTTGAAAACTATCTGCTTGCTCGAGTTAAACACGCAAACTATTGAATCGTCTGGGCTTTGTGGGCAAGAGCAGATCGTGAGCCCGGCCAAAACAAAGGCCTCTTCATGATTGTTTACCCTTTTTTATTCTTCTGGGCTACGTCCCATTGAAGTCCAAAGTTTAAAATGTTACATTATAGAATGGGGTAAACAGTTTAAAACAAAGCGAATAGCTTTTGGATAAACAGGAACAGTTAGTTATTGCATTCTATCCAAAATGCTAATTCCATAAACCATTGATGAAAAAATGCAAGGAAAGAATAACGGGTGAATTGACTAGTTAATAATTAGTGAATGTTAACAAATGTTACATTTATATCAACTAAGATAAAGTTTTGAGTAACAAGGACATACTGCATTATGATATGAAAAATTTAAACAGTCAACCAATCATTGCTTTAGTGTGTCCTAGTTCAAAACTAAGTAAGTACATCCTTTAGAACTTTAAAATAACTAAACCAAGTTTTCTATTTATAATTCAAAACACATAACTGGAAAATTGTTTCTAGTTTCCACTTAGTCTCACATAAAACAAACCAAACGGAGGATTTTCCTTCCTTCTGCTTCTCAGTTCAATGGCTGTCTCTATGTTAGAATATGTTAGAACATATATTTATAAGGGTTTTCATAAATGAATGGTGCAGTTTTGAACTCAGTAAAAACTTACACTACGAGTAAGGAAAATGTGGTTGGCACCTCCAAATTCTTCAGCTAAAATAGTTGTATTACACTGTCTTACAAAACGACCGTTTAATTTTTGTGGTTAAATTGTGCAACAATTTCAAATATCAGTCCTGATCTAAAAACGAGTTATCCTATCAATAGAAAGTCAAGTATGTGTTTTCGTTGAGTGAATCAAGGTCAGTTGTTACAGAGCGAAGGGATATTAGGAGATTGTTTAACAAAGCTCCACCTCTTAGAAATAAAATTACAAGACAGAGTTAACAGTTGATTGGAACTGGATCGTTAAACAACTGAAGACTTCTGGGAGCCAGTTTGTATCAGAATCAGAGACGTCTATTCAAAACATTAGACAATCTTGCCTTAGAAGTTAAAAAGAAATCTCCTTCACGTCTGAATCTGGGGCTTAGAAACCCAAGCAGTGATAACTTTGCACAATATTTTACATAGAGGCTGTATTTTCATGCGTATAAAACTTAACTGTTGCGTGGAATCAAACCGGGTGATGCAAATGAACGCTTGGAGTAAGCAACTTACGTCTTAAATCAGATTGAAGAAGATGAATTGGTTTGTTTTATGATGTGATGAGGCAAAGTATCATGATAATGGTCTGTTAATAGACACAACATTCAAATTAGGGGTTCTAAGTGACCTCATGAGATCATCGAAAAATCCGAGAAACGCCAAAAGTAAACGTCTGGTGTGGGCTGACTAGAAACCAAGTAATTGGTATTTTTTCTTTGCTGCGGTAGGGTATAATGGTACTGTGTAACAGGATACAAAATTTAAAAATACATTTTTAATGAGAATTTTATTGAAACAAATGTTTGTAATGTACTTTGTACGGTTCTCTTCCCTTTACTGTGCTATTAATTTATGAAAACCCTGTATTTTTGATAAGTTTAGGAAAAATGTAAGCCGTTTAACTGGTTTGCACACTTTGAGTCTACAGTTTTATTTTGTATCTGATCACTTATAATCCAAATAACCCGTATTATATAAATTACCTTTTAGTGTTAACGTGATTTAAAATGACATGTTGATTACCCACATGATGTAGAATTTGAGATTTAAAACTAACCTTACCAAAAGAAACTGAAAAAATATTATGATATTTTCATTACCATTTCTTAAAACCTGTCGAGGTGAATTTTACTAGTTCTTCAATTCCAAAATTCGTTTTAAATTATATCGTAAAAACTAAAACGACCCATCGTAAAAACTAAAACGTAATGATTTTTGCTCATTCAGCTAAACCTGTTGCAACCGACTCCCCATCAATATGAGTGCAATAAAGCTTCATCGCCGTCCAATCACAGCGATGTGGCTGTAAAACATCAAATCGACCAACAGCAGACTGCCTCTGGGCACTCGGGTGATTAAAATATAAATGGCCTCCACAAGGATCAAACGACCAGTTATCAGACCATTGATTACACGAGGTGAACTCTATATCTCCATCTGTATTGAATAGCCTCTCATACACGGAAAAACATATTCAGTTTCAGGTATGTAAATTTATAGAGACCTGGCGATTTATAAGTATTTATTATTGAACCAAGAGAACATTTCGTTCCCTGATAACATTGTTTTATTAAACTCTTGCATTTTGGAAACTATTTTGTTAGTAAAAAGTCTATTACCATAAACCTAATTTGTTTAAATACTTCTAGAAAAAGCCTCCCAAGTTTAATATATAAGAGAACATTCAGTAATCCTTTTTTCAAAATAAACTAGTAACATTACATTACATTATTATCTTTGCATATTTCATCAAAACATTTTCATAAAACTAAGTTCATTTTTATTAAGTAAAGTTTTAGTATTTTCAGTAAAGAAAATCTGAGTTCAAACCAAAATAAAAAAAGATAAATTTATCAACACGACAGTCTTTCATCGTACAAAGTTTTATGTCAAGAAAATTTTAATACCATTAAAAGATGCCATTAAACGGTGCATCGATAATCTCTCAGGAGAAATTAAAATAGTCTGCAGTATTTCATAAGAAACTGAATAATTAATAAAGATTAAAATAGTGCTAAATAATGAAAACGATTATTCTAAAGAATCTAAGTCATAAAGATCCTGCAACATTTTGAATATAATTCCTTTGATATTTATTTATATATTTAATTTGTGTCTTAAAATCTTACAATCTTATACAAAGCTTAAATTCAAATATAAAATCACTCATAAATTGAAATATTAGTGTGTTTGTGTTCTGATTTGACTGTAGTGTACAAAGAATTAAAGATATATACTAACCAAAATCTCCTTTGCAATTTCTCCCAATCCACATGACATAGCAAAGCCGTCAATAAGATAGCTAAGTATAAAGTAGCAGTACATGGTTTATTTGACAAGGCGTCTTTTTAAGCTGTGCGCAACTGATAAGATGGCTTAAAGCTGTATATTGCACCACGTTGTGTACACGACATGCGACATGGCGTGAAGCCAAATCCATCCTTATGCTTTGTGCTATTTCTCAATTGCCCTTATGAGGTTAAGAGATGATACAGCTAGAATTCTTATAAGGTGCGGCTTTATCTGAATAAGAGGGAACAATTCCATGGTTCGATATAACTCCAACCATGTAATTTTGACGTCCAAAATGACTAGATCAGTATGATGGTCATTTGGATATATTGTATCTGATTTGGTTTTTATTGTAGGGCCTAAGCTACTATTTTATTTATGAGAAATTAATGTTCATGCTTTTTAGAAGTTCAACTAAATAAAAATCATAGTTTGGCCCTAAAAAGTAAACAGATAATAGTTTCTATAGTTTCACCAAATAGCAATACAACAACGATAATTTTTATATCTTATTTTTGGACATCACCCACCTTAAGGTTTTGCCATAAGAACCTTTATGGTGGGTGATGCCCAAAAATAGAACAAAAATATTAGACCTTGCCTACTAGCATGTCGTTTACACAAAACAACGATAGTAACATATCTTTCAAAATGTTTCATAAAAAAGTGTTTTAATGTTTAATTTATGAACCTTGATACCCAAATAAACCATAGTTAATTTGTACGAAAATAAAGAAAACCGTTTCCTTATTTATTTGTTTAAAAATATACAGGGTGTCCGGAAATTATGGTAAAATATTTTAGTATATGATAGTACAGGTAAAAATAAGAAAAAAATTTGATAAAAACATAGGTCCAAAAGTACTTCGTTTTCCGTCTGTTTGTCTGTTTGTGATTTTTACATATTTAACCATATCTCACGAACCTCTTAATGTATAAACTTCAAACCTGGTACATGGATGACCACTGTTAGGAACTATTTTTGTAAGAAGCACCAAATTTCTATTGTACCATTTCAAAATGGCGACTGATTTTTGTTTTCAAAGCTAAATATCTTAAAAACCGTAAATTTTAGAAAAAAATATACAGGTGACAAAAAGGTTGTGAAATTTAATCCAATTAACGCTGATATTAAGATTATGATGATCGGACTACTAATTACGGAGAAATTTTAGCTTTTCTGAAAAAAAAACAATGTCCTTTAGAACAAACTGTCAGAAATATCCATGTTTTTATTTGGAAAAATTAAAATTTCTTCGTTATTAGTAGTCCGATCATCATAATCTTAATATCAGCGTTAATTGGATTAAATTGCACAATTTTGTTGTCTCTTGTATAATTTTTCTAAAATTTACGGTTTTTAAGATATTTAGCTTTGAAAAAAACAGTCGCCATTTTGAAATTGTACAAAGTAGAAATTTGATACTTCTTACAAAAATAGCTCTTAATAGTGGTCATCCATGTACCAGGTTTGAAGTTTATACGTTAATAGGTTCATGAGATATGATTAAATATGTAAAAATCACAAACAGACACACAGACGGTACAACGAAGTACTTTTGGACCTATGTTTATATCAAATTTTTTTCTTATTTTTACCTGTACTATCATATGGTGTATATTACGACAGCAAACAGAACCAGCCATTTTTTTCAATGGGCCTGATTTAAGCAGAATTGATTCTCTAAATTCAAAAGTGCAAATTTTTTTTGTTCAATCTATATAGTGATATGAGATAGATAATTATTCTGAAAAAGGTCTTTGAAACAATGTTTTTATAAAAAATATTTTTTCAAACTGATGAGTGACAGAAAATCTTTTAATCACTTACAGAATAATTAGGTTTGAGGGAAAGGGGAGAGAGAGCTTTTAATGTAAATTAACCAAATGCGTTCGTGGCGGTCTCTGATAAACAGACTGAGTTATTTTCTGGTATTATAATGATAATTAGCCCTTTTACCTTGACATAACTAATGACAAATCTAAAATTTACACTTATAAAAAATGTATACTAATGCTGATTTTCCGCACCTTTTTTGTACTAAAACTTCAACACATAATATTTCAAACATTTAAAAGACCTAAACTTACTCTTTTTAACTGTCATATCGGCCCAGTAAATAAATGTTATAAAAAACGAAGGCCGGATGTTAGTCTAATTCGCTGGGTATTTACATTAAAATATTGTTTTTTTTTACATTAATAGCAGACGAGTT
Organism: Flexamia atlantica; assembly: GCA_035578135.1. NCBI lineage: Eukaryota > Metazoa > Arthropoda > Insecta > Hemiptera > Cicadellidae > Flexamia > Flexamia atlantica. The sequence continues at coordinate 34,184,082 of JAQJVK010000004.1, read as the reverse complement.
TTAAAACAAATGAACTAAAAGAATTTTGCTAAATATCATACAAAAACTTTGATGCTTTGAGGGTTTCGAAAACTTTCTTCTCAGTCAGTACCTGTAATGAAAAAGGATATGCATGAACACTTTCGTACTCCTACTGAAGTGATTTGGCATGGGCATTGATCTGGATTCCGTCTTCATAGATAAGAAAGGCACTTTCGTTGTTTATTAAATCAATTTTAATTAATTAAAGTTAAATGTTTAATGACAAAATCATTTTCATTACGTTTTGTTTTTATTTATAAGTAAAATTTTAGTACCGTATTTTTTTATTTAGCTTCATCATAATGTTCAGGTATTAAAGGTTTAGGTATAATAACTTGGTTTCAAATATTAAATGCAAAAATATCCCAGTGGTTTGAAATTTTTTTACTAACATACTGCGGACAAAAAAATTTAGATGATGGTCAAAAAATTACTTCTATAGATATTTATTACTTAAGAATTCAATTATTTGTACTAAATGTGCTTAACACTTTTTTTCTTAGTTACACATTTGTAAGCTCCTGTTTTAATTGAAGATGGAGAAATGGTTCTCATTAGAACTCCAAACGGGCTTCCAAATAAATCACCGCCATCGCTTATCCGACCACAACAAAGCTGGGACCGCGGTAACACATGCCGCAGTCGGTCACTGCCAGGCTGGGCGATCAGTGGAGTTGCTTTCCAATCAGTGACTGAAACCTGAGATTTATCTCTGCTCGCTCACATTTTTAAACGTTAAAAATGTCCTATATCGTTTATTTCAAGTTTTTTCTTTAGTTAACCATTTATTTGAGAGTTATTTTTGGTTTTTAAAGAGCAGGGGCTATTTTTACCTTGCATTAGCCCCCCCCCCCTCAACATAGGCCTGAGGCTTGTGTATAGAAGTTATCAAGCAAAGGAAGTTTATTAAGGGTAAATTTGTACTACATACATATCAAGAGTAAAATTTACATACAATATTTCAAATATTCACAAGTGGTGGAAAATGGCGATCGATTTCGATTCGTCACACCAATCATCATCAGACCGAATGTAAGCACAGTATAAGTGTAAATATATTTTTAAGTGCTGTGAGACATTTTTTATTTACAACCAGTGAATAAAACAACACGTATCATGCTAATCAATAAATTATGTTAGAATAGACTACAAACGTACATTTAAAGTGGAACTTGAACTGGCAAGTTAGCCACGGTAGCAGCCTGGGAGGTCCTGAGTGGGTGTTTATCTCATTAAAGCTCAATCATGAACTCAGTCAACTCGTATCTCACCGGAGATGTTGCTTTTATCAGGTTTATCACTGATTCAAGATCAGCCGCTACATAAAACCATTTTAAGGACAGTATAAATCATGGTGTGGGTGTGAGGATAATCTTAGAAACATCCAGCTGATATATTTAATATTAAAGAAATGGGCAACAATGAATGTCACCTAGGTCCAGACAAGATCTCTACTTAATTAAATCCGGTTCATTTTCAGAAAATGCAAGGTTACTGATGTTTATGGCTGCTTTCATTATTCCATATATCGCACTTTGATTGGTTACCTGAGGAGGAACTTGCCAGATACAGTTAAACATTGTTAAAATTAACTACGGTCGCCTCACATTGAAGTTCTATCAGAAATGTTTTAGATACACTTTTAGCAGTTAAATCAGTTACACATTGCTATATCGGGTTTGCAATTCGTATATATCAGGAATAAAATTACGGAGATACATTTTTTATTGACTAGTGATTTTTTTAGGACGAGGAAGAAATGTTATCATTTACAATAATAGAACCAGAACGATAAACTACTAAATCGAAACTGGAGATATGATCTGAGAGTGACATGTTTATTGTGCAATAAACTTGGTACAGTGTATTATGTAAATGCGTTCTATGTGACGACTCTATCAACTAGGTTACATGTTTTCTGGTATTTTTTTCCTATGTTAAATATACTAATGTTTTCTAAAATTATGCCTATCCATATATCTGCTCGTTCGGGGTGCATTCTAAAACCGAACTGACTGAGTTGACATTTTAGACTTAGTAAGAATCTCCCCCATTGAAACTACGATATGACAGCTGAACAACTAAAAAGCGCAGTCATCCGAGCTACGGTGTCAGCCTGGGGGATCCAGAATCAGACACAAATATTTACATCTTAATAAATTCAAAATCTTATGGCCTGCACAAAAAATCTTATGGCGTGGTTCTGCTCTAAATTTCCTTCCTGTTGTAATTTTATATACTATGAACCCAAGCAACACTTCCATAAATTCCCTTGTGAAATTCCGTGAATTGTCTCATGGACGTCCATAGTTCTATTTTGGCACTAGTAATGATTACACTTATTGTATTGTATATATTTATATTTTATTTAATGTAATAATAATTATTTACAATATTATTACATTATAATACTGAAATGCAAACATCTATGGATACTTTAATTTGACGGATTAAATAGCAGGCACAACATGTTTTAATCCAATTCGCAATCCCGTTGACTTTTGAGTAGTGCCTTCCAACCCATGCAAATTACGATCACAGAAACTACACTTTTATATTGTCAATTACATTTTAATCGAAGTTTTTTTTCTTGTATTTCCCGATTGACTTGTAAAAAAAAGTTCTTTTGTGTTCTAATAAAGAAACTAATAGTACTTCTACGAATATATGTTATTTTAAAGTTAATCCCAAGTATGTCTCTTGTTATCAGAACCCTAGTTATGACATGTAAGAAATTCCATGTTGTTTAGCAGACAGCTTGTTGTGTTCAACTTCTTAGATGCAGTTTGGTTATGATGTGTCTAACCATAGTTGAATAAAAATTGGATAAATTAAAATAAAGAAACAGCTGGAGATTTTCATTAGGTTTTATCTAATATCTACTTGTAATTAAGTTGTGAAAATTAAATTTAGTTCCGTTTGCCAAGGCCTTGAAACATTTTCCTTTGATAATAACAGGTTATTAGGAATATAATTATTTCTAAAATGATAAAAAAGATAAAGTATTTTTACTCTAAATATCTTCCGGTGTCCTTAGAAATGTTTCAGGTCATAAATTCAAATAATACCCTTGCAAAGTAACAAAATGGTTCCGGCTGAGATAATAAAGGTTTTGTTCAGTGCAAGCGAATTTATATTACAGTACTTGAGAAATCCATGAAACGTTTCTTAACTAATTAAAGGTCTCTTAAAATTCCTTGAAATATTTCGGTAATTTCTTAAATATCGAGGCTAAAATATTAAAAAGTTGGGTCAAATTACGTTATCGGCCCACACCTGAAAAAACTTGTTTCTAAAGCTTTATAAATGGTCTGCTTACGTTTTTTAGTTTCTGGATAGTTTTGCGCATCGGAATCATTTTTGGATTATTCGGTTGGTATTGTTGCCGCTTTTATACCTTATGTCCTTACCTGTCGGACTTGCAGATAAAGGTTACGCCAGCAACACTTGCCGTGCCGGCCGAAGAAAAAAACTCCGTTCCTCCTGTGTTGGCTTCTAGGTTAGGTTACTTTAGGTTAATTTATTCTATAAAATTAAATACAGTATGATAAATCATATTATATTTGATTTTAACCCAACCTAAACTAACCTAACCTAACCTTACCTAACCTCTCGTGTTGCCAATATAACTGGAAGTTAGGGCCAAGAGGCCCTAACTTTGCCTGGTGAAATAAATGATTTTTCATATAATTTCATTTCAACACGAGATAACAACTTACGTATCATTCGGGGGTGAAGTCAAGTCATATGGATAAATTTTGTGTTTATAATTTGTCTTTTACATATTTTATTACCTCCAAACATCCTATTTATTTGATATATTAATCCGTAATGGAAACATACAGTTGTGGGCAAATAACGGAATTTGACCAAAAGTTGAATCCGATTTTTTTACTGTTTTTTAATCACTATTAACCTTATATGAAATAAATATTTCAAACACACATCAAATAAATATTTTTCATCACAGTTCTTTTAATAGCACGTCATCTACGGCTGTTTAAAAAAAGAACCCTGCATATCACCATCTAATATATTTAAAAACATTTACTGAACGAATCTTTACTCAAATAAAAATAGACCAATATATTTCACAGATGTATTTTAACTTAAATCTTTATAATGAGTCACAAAATTACGCAGATGTAGAACATACTTTAATTTAATTACAGCGATAAATGTTGGTTAAGTTTTCATTAATTATACAGGATCTGTTTTAATAGCTCAGAATTCAATTAAAGTATTCATCTTTCATTCATTATAACAGGGAAAATCCTTTCAATACAAGCAAATCATAACAACTTCTTAAAAAGCCTGGATACATTTGAAAATTTATTTAAGGTATAAGTTGAACAAATATAATATGAAGTTAAATACTTAAAACGAGATTAAATACTTTATAATTCTTATGACTGAGTACAGCAAGCTGACTCCTGTGATCCTTAATGTACGTCTAAAAGACCGTCAGAAATTATTTAAATGTTTATGTTAGAAACATCGATAATTTTAACCATTGTTATTGATTTTCTGTATTTGAGCAAGTAAATTAAATTAAGTAGAGTTATTGGTCTGTCAAATATAATCATCATCACAATACATCAAAATTAGTTGGATAAAAACTGTTATAATGTATAATTTCTTTAAATTAATGTTAGAATACGAGTATATTAGTTAAGTTTTTTTTAGTCAAGTATGAAATGAAAATGAGTGTAGGATATTGAGTAGTAGGTTTAAACATGGTATGTGTATTAGCTTATACATAATCTTTTGCATTTTATACACGAATATAATCCCTAAGAAATTAATAAACTTCAAAAAAATAAATAATCTTATATTATCGTAGCGATCCCGATTTGTTGGTCTCCTAATTTTATAAATGACGCTTAAATTAGTTTAATTTTGAAAAAATAGCTTTAAGAGATTTATTTTTTCAAACTTGATTTGTGATTTCCAGACCATCTGTTTTCAACAACATGACTCATCCACCTAACCCTTGTTCGTATTTTTTGCTATGGTCTTTAATCCTACGATGTTGTTATCTTTTTTCTACTCTTCTTTTAACAGGGTTGAAAGATTCACTGATTAATATAAATCAGTGACGACACATGTCCACAAAATCCCGATTAATAACATGAACTCAACCTCGCTAATAATAATTCAAAGATGAATCAAAACATATGTTTAACTATAACTGACAACTAAATACACAGCTAAGTATTTCCGCGCGATAAAATACGACACAAAGCTAGGTTTTCTGTCCGGTATGTTTATTCTTGGACAGCTGGAGTTATCTCAAATACAATATCAAGATTTGTTTTAATCTTGTTTGAAAGATTAAAAAGAAAAATTTACCGACTGACTCCCATAACTACAACTTCTACCCATAAGTGGTCATGCGTTAACCTGGCGTAACTTGAGAGGTACATTTAATTTTACACTTATATTAGTTTATAATTCAAGCATTCCGATAAAGCATAAGGGTTTTAAGCTGTGTATTACATTTATTATTCATTTTTCACACCCAATATAGGACCACAAAATATATCGACAGCTATAAATATTAGGTAATCCTTACATAAAGGAAAATAGCCCTTAAGGAACGTTCAATTTCAACCGGATATTTATTGCTGATCTGCCCAAGTCTTGGGGTGTACTCATTTTGTCATGAATGTATTACGGTAATTCTAAGTTTCGCTTTTACTAAATGAGAGTTTTTAGTAAATTAACCTTAAACCTTGATTCACGTTGAAGACTTGTTTTTTACTTGAAACAGAAAGTGAAATATCTACAAAACATATTATGACATAACCCTATGGTCTTTAATGAGCTGAATCTTAGCATAATATAGCTATTCGACTAGGCATCGGCCTCAAATTTATTTAATCACAGAGAATAGAGGAGATTTCTTTCTGTTTATTGTACATTTTTACATCTGGTTCTGATACTATGCAGACAAAACAGCCTAACGTATGGTAAACTATCTTCGGTTTCCGTATTGATTTATATATAACACAAAACCACAAATTACTGGGAATCCTAATGCTATTGTTTTTTGTGAAATTATCCATCCAACCCGCCGATATGTCATGCCATGCTTTAAACATGGCATGTTGTCATCTTTTGTAAACAAACCATAATTTGACACATCATATAATTAAATCGAATTTCTTAAAGCCCCTTAGTTTACTCAATTTAAATACAGAAAATAGTAATCCCTATTAACCATAACTTATTTATGATTCAAACATAACCATGTCTAAAAGTATTTAGTCTCTTGGACGTTCATTATGGGTTGTAGGATTTAACTACCTACAGTTAATGATCATATGTTTCATAAAGGATTTTATCTTTGCATTAAACTGCTCTTTGAACTTGTTCAACCTAGGACTCAAACATTTTCTTTTAATTAGAGCTTTTTAAGAAGTTTATTTGATTTTTTGTAAGGCTTTTCCTCCATATTATGAATGAAAGATGGCAATTTTTATTGAATGCTGGAACTATTAAAACAGATTCTGTATAATTACTGAGAACATCAACACGATTTATCGCAGTATTAAAGTAGAAATGTTCTACATCTGTGACTAGTCTGTCCATGTAATTTAGTGAATCATTATAAAGACTTAAGCTAAATCATAATAGGAGGAACTTGTGAGAAGTGTGTTGGTTTGTTTTAATTTGAGTATAAATTTGTTTTTTATATTCGTTAGTTGATTAATTACTTGCGAACTGTTTACTTAAATAACTACTAGTGACGTGTTAGTAAAAAAAGCATTAATGATAAATATTTTTATGACTTTATATTCGATCCTTTGATAAATCCTTTCATATTCGATAGATTGTAGTTGAACTGTTTGTCCATTTTGAAACCTAATCGCTTTTTCAGCTTGAAAGGTTTATTATGTTAAGCCTAAAGCACTTACTTGATGGGTGCTCTCATGAGTTTATTTTTTAATTAGCACATTGTAAACACCATAAATATGTGAAAATTTAAAAGCAATTCATACAAGAACACTTACACATAGGGATAAATAAAAATGATAAAAAAAGAAACGATACTTTGTTTCAATTGAAACATGTTAATATATATATATATATATATATATATATATATATATATATATATATAAATTCTAAATAATAACGATTGTCCTTTTTGCCTCAGAAAAAAGTGAAAAAATATAACTTGAACACTGAGTCAACGTGTTAAAAAAGTTTATTCATCGGGCAAACATTTTTAAACTCCGTATTTTAACAAACACACTTTGTAACCGTCGCGTCGGGTCGGATGATAAGGTGACGTTGTTTACGGTAACTCTATTGTTGCTGTTCTGTTCAGGGCTCAGCACTGATAAATTGCCATACACGTGAAGTTGATATATCAGGAAACACATGAATTCTGCTCCCTGTAATTACAATTTTCGTTTGGTGAGCAGATTTTTGATTGGGTAATTTTTATTATTAATTATAACTGTATTTCGTTAGCCTTTACACAACACATAACAACTCAATGTTTTGATTAACATTCCAGCCTTCAATTTGTATTTCTGAAGTAGAGTTTACATTTTTTGACTATTGATTATTTTAATTTAATAATTACATAAATTGGTGATGGATTTATTTATTTTCACTGAGGAATATATTAGCATATGGTAGGATTGAAGGCCCAGTACGTCTCAGGGATGCTGTGCAGCTTGCGGGTGGAGGGGATTTGTACGATAGCAGAGGCATGACATGGTCAGTCAACTTCGCCTTTGTTGAAATCGAGAAACATTTTTAAACCCATCCTTTGGGCTCTTCTGGAGACAATTCGACCTCTAACACACACTCTGTGTCCCAGAGCACCAACTATCCATCTATTCTCGGTCTAAGTAAAGTATCTTGTCTTAAATCTAACTAAAAACAATGATGCTGATGGTGGAAGGTATTATACATTGTTGATTTGTGGACAATTAAAATGTTGTCAATACCATGCAAAACTGACCTATAAGTCAGTAAAAACTGTTCGTTTTAGATTCCAAGGGTGGCTAATTGAATTATGTATATTACGTGGTTATTTTTTAAATTATTTAAAATCCCACCGTTATTTTATAAAGTCCCACGAAAATTACAACGAATAAATCTCATTTCACATTTCATAATTCAAATAATTTCACATTTTCATATTTGTGACTATTATCTTACATTCACAGAAATGAAATGAAATCATACAACTGAATTAGTCAGTAGAACAAACCTCTTAAGAGGAAATTAAATGTCTGAACCGGATATTGCTGTCGATCTTTCACCGAGATATTATCAGTTAGATTAAATGTTTAATCTAACCATTATCTGAGCTTGGAAAATCCATCGTAACCATTAGTGCCAAAAATCCTAAAACGGAAATAACTAATTGCGAGTAAGTAAATATTCGAATAATTAGTCTATAACAATTTGCATATACAAATAATAAGTTCATATTTCGTCAAACTAATAAAATATTAACATAATATTATTTCAACTACGAAAATATTTGTTCTTCAAATCATTTTCCATATAATGATTTATAAGTTATTTAATTTGAAATAATATGCTTTTTTAACGGTTCTTTTGTATATAACTTTTCATTATTGTTTTTTTGCATACATGTAATGCACCTAAATTATTTGCATTTAATTTAAAGATTTTAATCGAATGGCCAATGAATAAGGAGAACAGTTTCATCTGTAACATACAAATTTTAATTTCATTTTTTCATACAAGGGGTTGTTGTTGTAAGTGTAATGGGCTACGAAATATATTCAACTTATATTTCTTTTTCTTTAATTTTACTACACTTACACAAAATATAGTAGTACGCTTTTGAATGCGATTATGGCATACAAGAATAAATATTTAGCCAGACGAATATAGGATTCATATAGGATTTATATAATGTGTTAATGTAATGTAAGTTAGGCCTACAGTGTAAAAACTCTTAGTAACAAAAGACGAAAGAGTATCAATTAAAACATTAATAGTAACAGTGAACTTAAAAAATTATGCACGAAATAGTTAACACAAAGAAACATCAAAGTGATAAATTGAACAGCTGGTGGAGAATAGCCAACCATGCCGCTGAATTACACCCTCCTATATTGTCAGTGTTACCAACTCTCTCATATTTATGTTTTTACTTTCTTTGAAAACCCTACTATTATACCGTGGTTTTGTAGTGATTTGTTATCCAACAGTAACCTCATTATCTACTTAGAAAGCAGGTAGGTTGTGCAGTTATTCAACTTGTAAATCAGAATTGTGTTGTGGTACAGTGTCTTGTAGCAATATATAAAATGATGTAAAAATATGTATTTTTTAGGTTTTACCGCACTCGCAATAAAATCCTACACTCGCCTCCAGCTCTCATGGGAGTGAATAGTCCCCATTTCTGATGTGCCGTTAGAAAAACTTTAAGGTCTACCTTACCAATAATTTTGACAAGAAATACTAATGAATTTTGTTTTAGACTTTGGATGACAAAAGCCCATTGACAGCCTGAGCAGAAAGGAAAACACTTTGACACATTCTGGATAGTTTACTATGCTCTCCCCACAGCAACTTTTGGAGCTTAGGCTATGTAAAGTGGCGTTTGTGCTGCGACGTCACAGTAAGCAGCTTGTGGGGGAGGGGGGTTATTACGCGAGGGATATGCCAAGAACAGCTACACAGCTTCTTTGATAAACAAAAGCATTAAGTGAAGTCTCCACTGTCTTTATAATTATTTGCAGTCCAATGAATGTTTACAAAATATCGCAAATAATAATGAAATGACAACATTATACATTAGCCTTTTATTTTGGCCAGCAGACAAGTCAATCAGGAACATTACAAAAACTTATGATTCCTCGCCAAAGAAGTTATCTTTATAGTTCTGTAGTTTCTGATTTACTGGGAAGCTCTTACAATAATTCCTTTCAAATATGACGCTTTTGTATGTCAATAGTTTTCAAGACGTCATAATTTCAAAGTCCGATTAACATAGAAGTTTTGATGGACAAAAGTCTTTTTTGGGCGGTAATGAAATATTTGTAAAACCTTTAACGCTATGATTGCAGTTTAATGTAAGCTCGACAGTTTTATGCATTACATTATTTTGCCGTTATTAGCCAATTCCACTTCACTCTTACTAAGAATCTATTAGTACATTTCAAATATATAGTACGATTTACTTTATGAAACGCACCTATGTATTTATCAAAGCATGTCACATGAAAAGAATTTCAGGTTAAGTAAATCTCATAATTCTCGTCCAAATCAAGGTCAGCTAGGCCAACATGTTCTTTACCCTTCATATTGAAAGGAGCTGGATATAATTCTTGAATTTTAGAAAATTTTTCTATATAGTGTGGATATCTGCAATCATTTTATAGTGACTATTTCGAATGCTTGTAAGAGGTTTTGTGGTCGAATACAAAGTTTCTTAGATCTCACCTGTCGTACCGTATAATCTAGCGTTTAAAAGCTCACCTTTCAAACAATTACCCATGTAGCTGATTTCGCCATGGATCACGTTTATAAGAATTGCAATTGTTTCTGTTTGAAAAAGTAATCATTTTGTAAGCAGTTCAACAAATCGTGGGTTTTTTGTCCAGAGCCATTGTTATACCTCCGTTTTAATCGAGATGAGTGTTAAACACGACGATCTCGAGACAGTTTTATCATGTTCTCCCACTGAAAACTGCATAATTCGCTTAACGTTCAGTTCCAAATCAGAGTCAAATGACATTTTTAATGAAGTAGAATAAACCATACGCTTTTTAGTTCAAAGCGCACTGACTTAAATTTCAATTCATAAGAGTCTTTAAAAAAAGGCAAACATTTTTGGTATGCACGGTTGTTTTACGGATGAGTAAAGCAATAAGGATCAGATCTGAATCAAAGGGAACTCGGGGAGATAGGAGAATCTGTGTGCGGTAAAGTGAAATTGTGAGTTATTGTTGCACATCCTCATGTGGAAGTATTTCACCAACATTGAGGATTCCTTGATGCGAATACATGTTAAATATAGTGCATATATTGTTTTCATCTAATATTTACTCGTACGCAAACATACTAAACGTTTCTGAATTCATTCAGAACAAATATCCTTATATCTCGAAGTACATTTTGTATACGAAAAATATATTATTTAACTTATTTACAATATTTAGGTACACTTGAGAAGGAACTTTTAAACTTATTAAAATAGCCATACTTGAAAAATAAGCCATACCTATATTAAAAAAGGAGGATTGAAAATTGCCTTTATCTACGACCATTGCAATAAGCACCAATTATGGTATTACAATAAACATTATAATGATATACATTAAAACACCAAAAACCAAGCAGTACTCTAATGACGACTTTAGAGTACTGGAGTCACTTTAGAGTACTGGTTCTAGACCAATGAGAGCTCGGCATTTGACGGAAGTAGTGTCATAATAACAATTACGCAATTCGCACATCAGCTGATTGTTGCATTACAATTCACGTTTGAGTTTACTTATCCCATCAGCTGATTGTTCCACAACGATTCATGGCTCAGTCTGCTTATTTGCCTAACCTCAAATTTTAGTTGACCTATTCCATCATTAGTAAGTCATGAGTTTTGTTTAACTTCGGGGGAAATTTTGTCGTATATTGTTGGTCGTAGATAAAATAGTGTATGCAACGATTGTATTATGCCTTTAAGCCACTCGTGAGATATTTAGAACACTCGCTGCGCTCGTGTTCTAACTTATATCTCACTCGTGGCTTAAAGGCATGCATTATACAATCGTTGCATAAACTACTATTAAGATGTTCTCTTAAGATTAAAGAGTTCTGGAACTTTACAATCTTAACCCGAATTTCTTAACATATTTGATTTAAATTAATCATAAGAATATTTTAAAATCATGCGTGTTTTTTTATTTTAAAATTTTGCCTCTTTAATTCAAACAATAACAGTGTCTCTTAACCGATTTATCATGGTTCTCCCTAGGACGCTGTATACCTTAGCATTAATTATCCGGTCCATAACTCATGCCTGTACCAGCTGGCTTACACGAGGACAGCCACTTTCTTGTTATAAATCATTGGATATCACAATGACACATTTACGAAAAAATACCAAGAAATACTTAGAACTTATTGACTTTTGTATTTTAGTTGGAACGAATAATTATATATTCATTGATATTAAATACTGTACTTAACTTTTTATTTGCTTGTTCAGCATAACGTGAAAAACATAGTTTTATTGTATTATCCCTCAGAAATAGTTTATTATAAATAAAACATCTCAAATATTTTTGTTAGTCAATTTCTTCGATAAGTATGCATTTATGTTTCATCCCCCAAAAAAATATTTTTTCCTTCCTTCAAAAAGCCCTAACATTGCAGTACATTTTAAGCTTATTATTTTTGCCAAAAACGTAGGTATCTAAAACATTTTATGATTATAAAACCCTTATCAAATATGTATAGATATTTACTTCTGGATGTCCCAGTAAATATTAGGTTATCCAAGGTTACCTAAGTACCCCTCCCGCAGAATTTTCATGAATACTTTATTGGTTTTTTGGCAAGTTAAAAAGTAAATTTTAGAGCATTGAGTTGATCAATTCATCATGTATTCTAAGAGTTCAGTGTTGTTGAACTGGATACTTAGACATCATAATGTGAAAAATAATAATAAGGAAAATATTATAAAAACGTACATTAAGAGGAGGTTGGAGTTGGCGGCCATATTGGATTTATACTCCATAAGAACCAATGTTAATTGGTATGCGGGATTTCTTGTTTATTTTTGGACGGAAAACTATAGTTTATATGTCAAATTAAAGCTCTTTTTAACCTCTACCGGACGTAGGAATTACATTTTCACATAATCTAGCCATTTTTTGAAAAATTGAAAAAATAACATTTGATAGCATTTTTTTAACGTCATTTATCACATTTATCGAAAATCGGTTTCCTACGTCCGGTAGATAATTTAATTAAGATTTCTAATATTTGGCTTTCGAAATTAATTAATAACAACGACAAATTCTCGCATACCAAAAAGCATGTCAAGCGAAAATTCAAGGTAAATTTGAGCTTCTGTTCTCGCTGATTTGAAGAAATTGCTAGCGATCAGCTGACTTGTGATGAAAATTAGCCATTCAACTCACGGCAAACGGCACTATTTCGTGTAATACATACGGCGGAGCAATCTAGTTTTAAGCTTCGCCGCATCATTCTATTAGCAGCACCCGTCTATCCAACCTCTTAATAGGTTATTAATTTTGACATTTTCACAGCTGTTGTATTATTACAATGCTTGCAAAACGTTGCTGAGCTCTTCTCAAGGAAATTCATGAATTTCACTCTAAAAGCTTGTTTGATTCATAACTTTGACATTTTCATAAATGTTTTATAGCTGTTCATATAACAATGAAAAAAATATTTTAGGTATAATAAGTATTTTTATTGCAGATCTGATATAGTTTTCCCAAGCAATTATAATTCCTGACCCTGAAGCTCTAAAAGTTCTGATATTTTATTGGCACAACAACATACAAAAATGAAAATGAAAGTACCTTGTTCTGTCCTTTAATTACTTAATTTGCCGTTCCAAATAATTGAAAAAAATTCCTCATTAAAGCTATAAAAAAATTAACATCCAACCCGTGTCATAACTACGTTTTATCCCAAAAGTGAATGTAATAAAATGCAATTAATTGCCAAACGTATAACCCAGAGACCTCTTGTTTGAACCCCAATTGTTAGGTCAATAATGCATACACATGTGTTTGATTATTTGTTTGCCAATAATTAGTCAAAGTTTTTAATAAAATTTATTCAAGCAATCAAAAGTGTTTAAGTTTTATTCAAGCTCAGTAGTGTACGATTCTATTTATCTAAAACAGAGAACAGGTGTATATTGCCTACTCAAAACAGACTGAGGCTAGCCGGGACATGTAATAGGTAGGGTCCAATTGTCCGGGAGAGAGCTGCAGCACGTAATTTGTAGTCATGCCGCGCTCCAGGTCAGCTGGAGTGACGATTAAACTTTACAGCTTTAACGTTTGGAAAGTAAAGGGAAGCTACAGTGTTTTCTAAAATGGCACAAGATAATTTATATTACAAATAACAAGTTGTAAACCTAATTTTTGTTTTAGATTCAGCCCCAAAATTTATCAATCATAATTGGTTGGATTAAATTTGACAGATATACGCTTGGCTTCATGTTGGAGATTTCTCTACTTCATTTAAGAGTACCATTATAGACAATGAATTATGGAATTAACATATATGTAGTGTTACTACTGTATTCTACTTTATGTTTTTTAACTGATAATTTTACATTAAAGTCTTAAAGACAATTTGAGGTATTTCAAACTTTGAGTTCCCAGCTTTGTACATATTAAAGGAATGACGAGCGATGTACAGTTGATTTCTTAAACTAGTTGAAATAGAGGCATACAAACGTAGCTCTGGAGCCACGCCGGTATAAAAGCTAAATATTAAAGAAAAATTTAATGAATAAAATTTAATCTCCAAGATATACACATACCTACCAAAAAGGTAGGAATACGTGGTTTCTTGCACTACTATACAACACTATGCTGAAATTTGTATGTGTATGTCAGAATTGCATTAATCCTCCAAGGCATAGATTTGTCAGATGGTGACATATCAACCGAACAATAAACAATGATTCCAAAAAGTATTGCTGTAACATTTATTTGAAATAACTCTCCCGGACTTTAGTTATTCTAAGCCTAAAGATTCTTACTTAAAGAACGTAGCATTCAGTTTGTAATCAATAGGTAACATAAAATTAAAAAAAAATACCTATTACAAATTACAACACGACTATAAAATAACATACAACATTTTTGGATAAAATATTTTGAAACATTAATAAGTACAGGCTTACCTTTTAAAATACAGTTTAAAGTTTAGCTGTAGGCCAAAACAGTCGCCAAATAAACCAAATTTCGGATACTTAAAAGAGATGTATGAATTGACATCTTATCGATTTTTTTATAGTTTAAAATATGACACTAATGTTATTACTTTAACAATGTTAGTCAGGTTCAATTGTAAACTTTGGGTACAAATCTAACGTTTGGCGATTGCAATAAAAAAGATTTAGTCAGGACCAGACATAAAGTAACATTGTAACTTTTGAACACAACTGGAGTTTTTCCGGGGTGTAATAAATAAATTATTCTGCCAGAGACACTCATTGAGTTACATTGCAAACCTGGCTAATGTCGCCGGATGGAGAAAGTTTGCAATAAATGAACGGTTCTCTCAGGAACAAACATGACGCAACATTGCAAACATTGGCCGTTATACATTTGCAATACGTTATGTATTTGTCAGGAAAAAAGGTTCTATTGCAAATATAAAATATACCGGACACACTGATCATATATGCCTAATCAAGTTTTCTTTCAATGTATTTTGATAGACGCCTCAGAAAAATGCACATAGATCAATTGAATAAAAAATGCAATCTTTAAGCGATTTATTCATATTTATGTAGTAGTGAAGTTATTTGTTCTAGGCCGTAAAACATCTGTATTGTAATATTAATTCCAGGCCATTTTAAAATTCCATTACAAAATCCATTTCAAGTCACTAGAAGGGAAAAGCTGCGAGGCATTGTTTTGTTATTGAGCTTTTACAAAGTCAATTTGCATTGTCAATGGCCAGAAGCGTTGTCTTGTGTTTTTACAATTGAGCGCTATTTCTGAACATAAACTTTAAACTTATTAATTCCGGCTGATCAATCGCAATTGTTATATTATTTTTTAGTTAGTCTGCAGTATCTTTGAACCGAGCCCTTTAATTGCATGAATATTGTCTTCCCTATAGTAAAATCTGTTCAAATGGGGAAATAAAGTAGTTTTCAATTCCTTAAATTTGTGATAAAAAAGCAACAAAAAAGTGTAGCTTTTAGGGAATTTTACTTATTTTCTTTTTTTAAGCACAAAGACATAAATCGGACTTCCTTATTATTTAAATTTTTCTGATTGTTAAGTCTCAACATTTTGTTGGCGAGGATCATATTTGAATTTAGCTTCTCAAAAACTTAAGGACTAAAAACTGAAGTAATGAAAAACTCAAGGGGTGAAGCAACTGAAAAGGGTGATTTTTTAAAATATTGAACAAGCTTTAAATATTTTTTATTGAAGGATATGCTGCCAACAATTAAAAAATAAATGAAACTGAAATTTAGAAAAATATTACGGAGAAAAAATAAAACCCATTTTTCTTAAGTTTGTACTATTTGATTTTAAGCGATATAACTCTTAATGTAAGTGACGGATTTTAATTATGTTTGGTTATTATTGAAAGTAATGCTGTTTAATAATAGGTTTTGACAGAAGCAATTATATATTTAACATATATTGTTGTATCAAAGTTAATTTATTTTAATTTATGTGTGTGCTATCAATTATGTTTATGACAGTTACAGGCATGAATGAAGCCAAACATTTAGTTGCGTCTGTAAAGAGTAACTTGTATCAATTTTAGGGAAAAGTGTTAAATGGTTCTCGAGATAGAGTATATAAATTTGAATCACAAAAAAAAACAAGAAATTTTGAAATTTTGGACAACGGAGGAGAAAAGAGCGATTGAACTAGCTGCGCTTATTTGTAGTACTGTACAAAAATATTTCTACGCAATCAAAAGTTGGAGTATTGATTTATCTGCATATTTCTTATGTATAAGAACCTAAAATGTAAATGGAAAAAACCTTATTTTGTAATATTGGTCCATTTTCATCTTAAGAAATTGCAAAAATCAAAACCAGCCCCAAACTTTCTTGCAATGGTCAAAAACATTTGCAATGATCTTTTGATGACATGTTTACTGGACTATTATAGTTACAACCAATGTGTAAGATTGAAAAGAATAGTTACCATTTATAAACGTGTTTGATTGTGCAATGTTCATGGAGCTGGAGATATAGAATTATTCCTTACAAACCCCTCGCCCCAGGGGAGCCGTCCCAGAGCTGTAAATCACAATTTCACTTTCCTCACACTCACAAATTCCTCTTATCTCGCTCACTTTACCACCCTAAGATTCCGGCGTGTCAAGTTTTACTTATTGTCTGAAAGATAAACTGTCCATAAATTGTAAACTTGATATCTTTTATTCTTAGTTTGTTAATCCTATGACACGTCTTGGTTTCCACACAGTAAATCAATTTTATAAGAAACTATCCTCATCGTTTATAGCTATCCTTTTTCAGTAGTATTTTAATATTAACGTTGGATAATTTATTTTCAGGGGCGCCACAAGGAACGCAAGTAATTGGTAGTTCTCATTTAACTATTCTGAACGCTTGTTTCAACTTGTCCAATTTAGTAATACTTATAATAAAAATAAAAACCCAGAGGGAGAGTGGCGCCGTAGGCACGTCCCTGTCTCTGGAAGTGGCTTGACCGAAGCTGATCCCTGTCTCTGGAACTAGCTCCTTGGTGAGGGACTTGAAGGTTTTTCTGGGCCAATATTTTGGGGCCAGCCTTTCGCAGCTCTCAGCTGGCTTGCCAGCTCATCTGCGGGGTTGTTCCCCTTGTTGCGGCCTGGGTTCTCTGGATAGTTCGGATCCGAGGTGTGAAACGGGGCCGGGACTTAACTTTGTTCTCGTCCACTGGTCCTGCCCAGAGTGAGGGTAAAGGTCTGCTGGCGGTGAAAACGGGGAACCTGGCGAGGCTCACGTCAGGTCTTTGGATGGTTCGCTGTCCATTGGACGGGGCTATGTGGATAGCCCCTGCTGAGCAAGGTGTCGGGTTTTTAACCTAGTATCCCGGGTGGGACCCACTTCTAATCCCGCCTCCGGAATGGGAAACCCATAGTGGAAGGCCGCGAGGCTGGATGCATGGGCGAACGAAGTACCACGGGTGCTGGTTTCGGGCCCCGCTGGCTCTGGCCGGGGTCGACTCTCGGTCAGGGCTGGTGGACCAGCGTTTGGAATAGGTCTCGTGGTGGTATGTGGTTACGAAATGGGCAGGGCATGTCCCCCCGGGCTTATGGGGTCACCCCCATGAGTCCGGTGTGCCCTGTTCTGGCTCAAAATGGCGGAAAACTGTCAGAGGTAAGGTAGGCCTCGTACAAAGCTCACGTAGACCTCCACCCCGCTGGTGTGGCGCTTGTCATCCGTGGCAAGTGTCCCTTTAAGCATTAGTTGGTGGTCATGAGTAGTCAGTTTGCCCTGGTTAGAGGCTCGGGGGCAACCCCCTCCTCGATGGGCTCGGCTTTGCCGCTGACGAGCGTGATGGTCTTAAGCCATCCCGACAGCCAGGGGCGATGGTCTCAAGCCTGGCTGGGGTCGGGTAAGGCAAAAGCTCAGGTACCGGCCAAGGAACAATCATGTGAAATTAAAAAAACAATTGTGGGTTTTTTAATTTGTCAAGGTTTTTTCGAAGTTCGTTTATGTCTTAATTTGACATATGCCAGATAACTGGATAGGTACATTGATACATTAGATACATTAGCTGAAATGGCGACCTACCCAGGTAGGTATTTTAAGCCAAGTATGAATGACAGATGTGTGAATAATGATTGTGGCGCGATCTTGTAGTCTTGTTACTGACTAAGGCCGACATATTCCTTAGACAGGACTGTTAATTAATAGCCCAACAGCCAATGGAACCCCCTGTATTTTATGGCATATTTTGATTCTACGCTTACATTTAAGAACTTTTTACTCTTTGACATTTTTTCCTAAACTCAATGGTTAAGGAGATATAAGCCGTTAAAATTTGATTTTTCCCCGTAAGAAATACATAGCGTTATGGTCGGTTCTCGGTATATCGATACCGGTAGGGTTAATTAAAACATACCAGGGAACAAAAGTGCTTTAAAATGTGATTTTAGTTTAAATTCAATCATAGAAATAGTTTTTAGTCGAAATCCACTGATGGAAATGAACAATTTTGAATAGTTTTGTATTCATAAGAATTGCATGGGATGCCACAGTTAAATTGAAACTATGCATTTCAAATGGGAAAAATCAAACTTTAACTGCTTATATCTCCTTAACCATTGGGTTTAGGTAAAAATGTCAAAGAGTAAAAGGTTCTTAAAATTAAGCGTAAAATCCAAATATGCCATAAAATATAGGGTGATCCATAAGAAAAATTAAAGTTGTCCGCCATATTGTAAAATGGCGGCCATTTAGGAGAAAATGAAATTCATATTTTTAAATGTCTTAAAAAAGTAGGTGAAGTCCCCCTTTTAAAGTTTCCTCTAAATCCAATAGTTTCTGAAATACCAATGGTGGCACACTTTAGTTGGACACCCTGTATATTTAAGACGGTAATGAAATCCAACATCTTATACATCCAATCTAACATCCGATAGAATTTTATTTTATTTTATTCTATCGCATTTACTATAGTTACGATTATAAGCTCATCGTCAACCAAATGAAATAATGCGAAGTAGCCGGCGTCACATCGTCACTTAAAGCAAATACAGAAAAATTCGTAAATTTTATTTTAATTGTTGATTTAAAAAAATACAAAGTGCATTTTTCAGGTTGTTTGTAAGTATTATGATTCAATAAACTTCTAAGGAAAAATTTAAACTTTTATTTCGATTCTCTAAGCCTTAGACAAAATTTTGAAGTATCTTATAAATTACAATCTAGACTTTTTCATAAATCTGTATTGAAATGAGAAATTTGTTTTATTTTATTAAACATTTTAACATAGTTTCGGTCTCAATGGCCCATTTCCAAACGCTTTTGTCAAACAATAACTATTACTGATCACTCATCTTCATCATTTCTTATAAATCAATCGATAATTATTATTATTTGAAAAAAAAAAATTTCAAAATCGAACATTGAGACACCCATAACTGTTATCTTGCATAACCAACATTTTGTCATTTTGATAGACTACGATAAAGGTCTGTATCCCTATTAAAAAATTGATTTAGTAAAATTTCAATCCAGGATGCAAATGCACATTCGAGAGAAATGTTTTGGATACAAATATACGCCAAGACACACCTCAAAATTTAATTATTGAACAAAACAGAAACCAGTAACAAGATGTTATGACTTAAGGATGATATCCTTAGATGGATTACTGTATATCATTGACATAGTAACAACATACATAATTTGAAATTGCTGTTTTTATCCGTTCTCAGAAAATTTCTTCACCAGGGAAATATGGGTCACCAGCTAGCATGAAACATACCATTGTTTCGTCTAAACGATATCTTCTCATAAAAAACGCTTCCATATCCTTAGAATTAAAGTTGTCGAAACAAAACCATTTGACATTAAAAGTCTTCGAATCTTGGAACCTCGACTGCCATTGTACATTGAATAATAATACACATCAGTGCATCCGTTGCAAACTATTATGGCGTTAACTAGACTGTGAGGAGATGGCCAGTGAAAGAGAGAAGAAATGTTTTGATGTTTTTGACTATCTAAGAGGCAATACAGCAGTTTTAAATCCTCGCGGGCTACAACCCGCTCTCCCACCCACAACAAGCTGCTTACGATGACGTCACAGCACAAACACCACTTTATACCCTAAGCCCACTGAATTAGTAGTGGAACAAGACACAAGCTAACCAAGGTCTTATTAAGGTTTTTTTCTCTCTTTAAGTATGCTAACCTTTTGAAAAGGATGTAGACCCTTTATAATAGGAATATAAATTTATTTACTATTTAATTAACTGGCATACTTGCTTAATCAACTTGCTTAATAATCCAGGCTTAAGCCTTTAACTGCCTTAAAATAATATGTTTTATTAATAAGATAAATTATTGTACTTTATCAAAACATGTAAATTAGTATCTTCTATCTTGTCATTATATATTGTGGGAGCCATCTGCCTATGAGTGGGCAGTTAAATGCGTATCCAAATTTTACTTTTGAATTCATTAATATGGACCTTAGTGATTACGAAAATCCATGTCGTCACTCTCGATTGCAGTAGTCGAAAACTTAGGGGCCAGGCGAAAGCCTATTAAAATATGTCTAAAATCGTGGGAAAACACAAATCCCTAAAGTGCACAGAGGGCCTTATCCGTTTCGTTTATGTATCGACGCAAACTTGTTTGAGTGTAAAAATGCTCTAAAAAAGGATTTTAACGTATCCGTAAACGCAAAAACTATAATGGTTCATAAAATTTGGCGCAAACCATTGTTTCTTTATGCTAAAATAAGAAAAAAGGAAAACATTTCAATAGGTCATCCCGAATGTCACATGGAAGAGTTTGTTGAAAAGCACATGCTACTATAACGTTATTTCAAAATGTTTTAACAAGGTAATTAGTTTGAAAATTGTTAATTGAAATGGCGAGATATGAAGAAACTTTTTTGGTGGAGAAATTATAAAAATAAAGTAGGACAGTCGGAGTATAAGTTTTCCGCCATAACTACAAGTGGCAGCGGTCCTCAAGGGCCGCGTTTGGCGGGAGAAGGGCGGAAGTTGATGCTATTTGTCATTTTAATGTGCAGATAAATGGGGATATTCGTTTTAAAATTCTCTTTATGTAATATGGCTCGACTTTCAGTACACTTGTCTTCCTTTTTTGGGGGGGTTACACATTTTTGGATGTTTTTCTTGTACATTTGGAGAGTTTTGATTTGATTATGTGGACCAAAAACAACCTTAAGACGTTTTTAATTAAGTATAAAGGTTCCTTATACCATTCTATAGATCACACATCATTGTTAGAACCATGATTGTACGACGTTTAGTGATAACCATAAGAAACATGTGAAATAAAATGATAAACGTATGCATTTTTTAATGACTTTTATTGCATTGTGATGTAATTATTTAGGCCAAGTTTAAAATGTATTTAAAAGTTTGACTTCAAGGCTTTACGCCATTTAATATAGTATTTATCATTAACAACTTTCATTTGATGAGCATAAGCAATTGTTAACTTTGATATTATTGGCAAAGGATTTTTTTTCCGGTTTGACTGATGGTGAAAGGCACTCTTAAAACATTATGATTTCCATTTACCTTTTTTTACCTGTAGATAATTACATCAATTAAATCTCGAATTAGAAAGCTCCGTTCTGTTCTCGTTAACTTTTTTTGCGAAAAGGAGTCTAATAAGTTAGTTTACTTTATCCAACTCTATTTTGATACTTGTAGAGAATCCAATTACTCTCTCTAGATTGGCTTTAACTTCAATACTCGATAAAACTTACTTCAAATCAGTTGTGATTGATGAGATTTATTTAGATTTTTTACTTAAACGTATGTCCCTATTTAACTCTTTGTAACGGAAAATTATGAACTTTCACAGCTTAAAAAATATATTGCGAGCCTTCATCAAAATGTATTGAAGTAGCATAACTTTCATCCTAATTATACGTAACTTCAAAATTATTTCAATTTCATAAACTATATTTTCAGAATATCAATTCATTTCAATTATAACGGTTTCATATAAATCATTATATAAATTTCTTTTGCCGTCCTAACATAGTTACATGTTCACACTATATAATTATTTATTCTCACTACACAATAGTAATCCTTTCGTTATCATCGAAGCTCACGAAACCCGAGACAATCCAAGCATTTACTCACTACAGCTTATCCCACTGATAATGTCTTGGTGAAAGATCGACTGTAGAATTTCCCAATTAGACCTATTTTTCTATTAATGAAAAATATGTCGAGTTAGACGAAATGGACACAGCAGCGTTATTACATAAAATATGAAAATACTCACAATCAGATACGTAGTTAATCAAACTCGTTCTTTCCAATGCGTTTTTCACAGGAGCATTATAAGACATATAATTTAGGTAATTTGGCTAGAAATGAATATATGACATTGAGGAAAAAGGAACAAACATAAAAAGAAATTCTATAAACATAAATTATTCCTCCCCCGTTGGTTTTCTTTGTGTAGGAGGAATTGCTTGTAACAGAAAAAAATAATCTCCTGAAAGACTCCTTATCCATTCAACATGCATTGCATTTGTTTACTTTTCCGGTATTACGCACTAACACAAATCGTCTGCATTGCTAATGTTAGAGCTACACACATATTAAAAGCAAAAACCATCGATAATCTGTTCAAGTGAAAATTAGTAAGAAGATATTACGTTTAAGGGAGTTTTTAATGTATTTTCATACCGAAATAATCTATCAATAACAAGATAATTCCTACTAATGAATAATATTCAAAATAAACCTTTAAATACCCTAATCTATGTTATCTTTTTGCCAGAAAGAAAACATATTTTGTAATTACTAGGCTGAAAGATGTTTCTAATGTTTCAGTTAGAAACCAGTAACCCAGACTCTTCTGAATACATTTTCTTAATACCATATCCAAAATAAAGACAATCAAACTTGCTCGGTCAGACATACCCTAAATCTATAAACCCTAAAACTAGGCTGCAAGCTTAATATTCGTTTGGTGACAGTGTTCAGCTTAGCAGAGAAATGCTTAAGGACTACTCTTTTAAATTATTATCGGTTGTATCTTTGGTTAGTTTCATACTATCAGAATATGTATACATAATATTTTCTTAGTTAATATGTACTGTACTGTATTTATTAATACAAAATATTGTAATAGCATTCAGTTAATCTTAATAGGTATTAGTATATATTTAAAAGATGCATACGAAGAATAATTTTAGTAATAATTAATGCGAGAAAAACTAATTATTAAAATCCTGGGAAACAATTTACTGAAACAATATTTTTAAGAGTATATGAAAAGTGTAGTACTTCATAAGGATCACAATGCAAGTGTTCCTTGTGAGTTGTTGGTTATATGTGATAATTCATCATACTGTCACGTGGTGAACAAAACAGAAACAACAATAGAGCTATCATGGCTTACGTCACCTTATCGCCCGACTGTTACAAAGTGCCTTTGTTACCGAACAGAAATTTTACATTTTCGGTTTGACTAATATTTTTCAACAAAACACTTTGACAACCTTGAAGATACGTTTGAGTTTATTCTTTTTCTTTACGATATCACATATGTTCAAAAAAAATCATAAAACATCGAAATTAGATAAAAGTTATATTTTTAAAAACATCGAAATTAAATAAGAAGTGCTACTTTTAAAAGGTACTGTGTTTGCATTTAAAGGTTGGCTATTATTACTTTTTATTGTTTAAAATATTAAATTGATATCTTAGTTTAAGCCAGTCGCTAGACAATTGGAGAAAATTTGAGCAAGAAAAAGTTTATTTACCAATTGGCACTATCCGACTGGCATTCAGTTATTTTCCTTGGCTTCCTGATCCAAGCTTTAATAGAGCTAAAGAACTAGTTTATGACTAAACAACGTATTCTATTCAGGTCTTATTGCCAGTAAGAATCCAAAAACGTAGAACAAAGCATATTAAAGCTCACAGGGCCATATGTATTGCTACATTGGCAAGCAAATGGCAAAGAATTATGTAAACGAATAAAATTAATGCTATAAGTTTTCAGCCCAATATGGCTCGGTCCACCAGGTACTATATTAAAGAGGAGAACCCCTGGTTTTGAAAAAACATCGGCATTTCATTAAAGACCTTAGAGGAACACTTACTGATATCTTTAAAACCTCAAACATTTCTTACAAATAAAAGGTATTCTGAAGTACCTATCTTGAAAACTTGAAGTCATTTTTTCATAGAAAAATTAAATTTATCAAATTATATCTGTACCATTGACTTCAACTCGAAAAAAACATTCTTGAATTTTTATTCATCAATTGATTACTTTGGTTACCGAGAAATTTAAATTTTTAAGACATTTAAAATCATGTCCTAGGCAAAAAAAATCATGTTTTAAGTGTTATAAAGAAAATTACTCTCCTCGAAAATCTTATTTAAAATAATTATATCATACAAATCATGGTTTGTAAAAGAGAGTATTAACTATTTCAGTTCCAAGTATTAAGTTACAGAAGACTTGAAAAAGGTTTTTAAGAATATTTTAGGAACCATAAATCCCCCTGTAGTGAGCAAATCCTTTATTTCGTTGGCCAGAATCCCTCAGCTACTTTACAAAAGGATTATCTGGATTTACGATCAGATCTTAAACATTCCTTGGACACCGGAAGATATAGAGTTTAAAACACTTTATCAGTATCATTCCTTTCCCTCTTCTCTTACATATTTTCCTTGAGTCACACTAAAAACATTAAATTTTGAAATCTTAATCCCTTCATAGTTTAATGTTGAGTAGAGAAGCCACTATTTGTAAATCCAAATTACATAATTAATAAAGAGAGACTTAGCTGGTCAGTAAATTTCATTATCCTTTTAAAACTTACTTAAAGAGAACATAAAGTATTCACAGCTTTATCGCTAATCAAAAAACATTTACTTGATTGCCTGTCAACATTCTCATTTACATTTGTAAAACGCTATACTGTTTTATTGCTTGCCATTTACATGATTAATGCTTCGCAAGCTGCATTGAAATTAAAAAAAAACTGACGCTACGAATACAGTTGTTCATGTTACTAAAGTCTGCATCATATAAAAGTCTATTTAATATAAAGATTATTTCATATAAAGTCTGTTTCATATAAGTCTATTACATATCAAGTGTTTTATTGCAAAAACTTCACGTTATTTTAAATTAGTATTGTTTTTACTAAACTAAACTGATGGTAAAATTGAGAAAAAATGTCATAAAACATAACAAGAGAAATACCTTGCTCAGTTTTTTGTCATTTTTATAACTTGTTTCTTCTTACAAACATTTTATAAACTGTTTTCTTATTAGTACTTTTACTCTTGATAAGCAGCATTTTTAGACGGCGTTTTCTTTATTTCGAAGTAAAAAGACAAATATTAAGTTTTAAAGGCAGTAGTTTTTGTGGTTATATTACTTACATGTTTGACGTCAAAATCTGCAATAGTCCAGGACTACTTTAATTTTTAAATTCTGCAAAGTCTACCGTAAATAATTTGCGATTTGAATCTACCGTAAACGAATCATAACTTAAAATCTTGGGAGGTATGAACATCAATCTCACAAATCAGGAAACATACCTTCGATTTTATAACAACTTGTAAGAAGAGAATTGATTACACTTTAATGATTAACTTTAAGATTAGCTTTAAATACCCTCCGGCGACTTCTTTCAAAATTTACTTAAATACCAAACCTAGACTACCCACAAATATTGTTGGGTAGTAGAAACTCCATTTCAACTGGGAGGTCATTAACGGGTGCCATATTGGATCCATCATGTTGAATACAAAATATTGTTTTCAAGAGTAAAGGTTGTGGCAGATCATATCAAACTGTACTTCAGTTCTTATAGAAGCTAATGCCCAGTTAAATAAAGTACTTAGGTCTACTACTACCTGATCATGTTGAGGGGTAGCCTATCCTATTGGAAAATCCAGAAAGGGCACTTCAGCCATTTTTTTTTGCATGGCTTCTGGAAAGGAAACTTCCCCTGTAATATCCCTTATGCACCAGAGCAGCCTTTATTAGATTAATAGGCAGGACGCAAAAAAGCGGTAGTTGGAACAGATTTGGCCAAGCTTAGACGGAGTGGGTAAGACTATCCAATCAGTTGGATCCAATGGATGTGGGCCTAAGAGGCCATAATATGTGCCCTACATCTTGGTCACTAGAACGCCACAACCCTCCATACCGTTAAGATCAGCATCCCCTGGTGGGGAACTGAAGTTCTTCACTGTAAGACAGGTACAAAACTGCTCCCAACATCCGTTGCTTTACCTAGTATTCGTACCTGAACTAGGCAAAAGCCAGTTACGATCCCATGAAGAAAAAGGTTGAGATTAAATTACATGTAGAAAACAGGTGGGAGGAGGCATTTACAACTTACCCTGTATTCTAGTTAGTGCTTAAGGCTAGAACTTTTTAAACAAATAATTTAATAACAACTCAAGGCCGTGTTTGAATCCTAAGCCCAGCACCCAATACTGCTTAACATAGCATCTTTTATCATAAAACTAGAATTACTTGGCTACAAAACCATACTAATTAATACATACTAATTACTAATTGCTATTTACTAATTGTACATACTAATTAATTTGAAATGTTTTGTTTCTGTTGGAAAGTTTTATGATAAGGTTACATATACAGTTTTTTTTTTTTTTGGGTAGGAGGTGGAATGCATTTACGCACACTGAGGGGCTCATTGTCCCCTCAGTAGTGTCGGACTCCCACGAGCTCGATGTCCCGTGAACTACCGACTAAACCACCTCCCTCGGCACCGAGGACACTAGCCTGGAACTGTTTCACACATTACTTCGGGCTAGGCCTTTGATATTACGCCACTAGGGCAACCTCCTTGGGGAAAAGCTGAGGATTAAGGCCGATCGAGGTCGACCTTTTTCGCCCGAAGAATGGCCTGGACGTAGTGCTGGACACAGTTCCAGTTGCCCTCTCCCTGGAGCATAGCTCCGTCGATGTTGTTTGGGCTGACGACCACGCCGATCTCAGATGAAAGCGAGGCTCGGCGGACGTGCCAACGGTCGCACTGAAAGAAAGTGTGCTCGGACGTGTCTGGGATGCCGGGGCAATACAGACAGTCCGGGCTGGCGACTTTGCCCATCCGGTGCAGATAGGCTCGGAAGTACCCGTGTCCAGAAAGAAACTGGGTCACGTAGTAATCGACCTCGCCGTGCTGCCGTTCCACCCATGGTCGGACGGAAGGTATGAGCTGGAAGGTCCAACGTCCCCTCAGCTCGGCTTCCCAGTCGCGCTGCCAAGAGTCGAAGCTGCGATCGCGCTCTTCCCTGGCAGCTGTTTCCCGGCCCACTTCAGGCCTCCTCCGGTAAATTGCCTGCCTCTCCTTCGCGAGGAAGAGGACGGGAATGACTCCGGCGATCACCATCACAGCAGGCTCGGAGACTGTGCGGTAGGCCGAAGCGACCCGCAGAGCTCCTCGACGCTGGACTCGGGCAAGCCGGTCTCGGTAGACTCGCTTCTCGAGTGCGTGAGCCCATACCTCCGCCCCGTACAGCAAGACTGACTGGACGGCAGTCATGAGCAAGCGGCGCTTGCAGGAGCGAGGACCGCCGACATTGGGCATAAGCCTACCAAGGGCAGCGACACCCTTAGCGGCTTTGTCGGCGGCGCGCTGGATCTGCTCGCCGAAAGACAGTCTGCTATCGACCATGACTCCCAGGTACTTTGCAGCAGGCTTAGTCTCGAGTGTGACGTCACCTATCTGCACCGGGAACACGGTGTTAATCCTCTTTTTGGTGAGGACGACGATCTCCGTCTTACTGATAGCCAGGGACAAGCCGTGATCTCGCATCCACCCGTTGACCTTGGCCATCACTACGCTGAGCCTCAGTTTTGCCTGCTCGACGTTCCTCGCAGCGATCAAGGCAGCGACATCGTCAGCATAGCCAACGAGGCGGGTCTCATCGGGCATGTCTAGCCTCAGCAAGCTGTCGTAAGACACGTTCCAGAGATCTGGTCCGAGAATGGACCCCTGCGCAGCCCCGGAAGTGATGGGAATGCGCCGCTGACCTTCGGTCGTGTCGTACAACAGAACGCGGTCTGACAAATACGCTTCCAACATACGCAGGAGGTAGGAGGGAACTTGGAACGTATGCTCAAGCGCCCACAGCATATCGCTCCACCTGGCGGAGTTAAAAGCGTTCTTCACGTCGAGCGTGACGAGAAGGACCACGCGGCGCGACCAGTGGTTGTGGTCCTCCGCCCTCCGCACTGCCTCAACTACCTCCTGGATAGCGTCGATGGTAGAGCGACCGGATCTGAAGCCGTACTGCTGCGGGGACAAGTCCCCCGCAGAGACGATGGCCTCGGTCAGCCTGACACGCAGGAGCTTCTCAAGCACTTTCCCGGCCGTGTCGAGCATACACAGGGGTCGGAAAGAAGAAGGGGTCCCCGGTGTGCTCTTCGCCTTCGGAATAAGAACAAGGCGGGCAACCTTCCACGAAGAAAAGAAAACGCCTTCCGCCAGACACGCGTTGAACATATCGAGCAGAAGCCTTGGATTCACCTCCGCAGCAAGCTTGAGCACCTCCGCCGGAATGCCATCGGGACCGGGCGCTCTTCTGGGTCGCAGGGATCGGACGGCGGCGGTGAGTTCCTCTTCCCGGAAAACTGGGAAGGCGCCTACCTCTCCGAATTCCCTGACTGGCCGAACTGGGTGGCTGGGAAACAGTGTATCGACGACGACGGCCATGGCTTGTGGTTCCATGACCGCAGGTGGTGAGCGAGCCCCTAGCTTCTGGGTTACAAGTTTGTAGCCGATCCCCCAGGGGTCGTTGTCGATATCCTGACACAGCTGCTTCCAGCACCTGACTTTACTCCGGTTGATGGCACCGCGGAGCTCTCGGCGGGCCGCTCTGTGCTCAGCCGATCTGGCATTTGCATCAGGGCGGTTCCTGGCTCGCTGCGCAACTCGTCGGAGACCAAGGCATCTCCTCCGGAGTTCCGCGATTTCAGGCGTCCACCAGTAAACCGGCTTCTTCCTGTGGCGGCGGGAAACTCCGGGCATCGACTGCTCGCACGCGGTCGCGATGAGACGCATCGTCGATGCTGCCAGATCTTCGGCACCTGTGAAATTCACAATGCTCTGGTCTTTGATTACTTCTTTAATAGTGTCTTTGCTCAAACGACTGGTGTTCCAGCGTCGAGCCAGAGGAGCAGGTTCAGCGCGCAAGCGCGCACTATCGGGAAGAACCTTGAAGAGGATCCCCTGATGGTCGCTAGAGGAATACTCCTCGCAGACACGCCAGTCGGAGATCCGCTGGACAATCCCTTCAGAGGCAAGGGATATGTCAGGGATCGTCTCTCTGCACCCCGGACGGCGAAAGGTGGAAATGCCGCCCGTGTTAAGGATACAGAGGCCCGACCTGGCAGCCGACTCGAGGACGCAACGACCTCGAGTGTCGGTCCGCGGGGAACCCCATTCCACGGCTTTTGCGTTAAAATCGCCACCGACTATGACCCCGCCAGAGATTTTCATGATCTCATCCTCAATGGAATCGACCATGTGGCGGTAGTCTCCGATCGGTTGGTTTGGCGTGAGGTAACAGGAGAAGACGGTGAAACCCCTGCTCCTCACCCAAACGAAGCCGTTGCCCGATCCGGAATCGAGAACAGGCACCTTCCCGAGGTCCAATATCCATATCGCCGCAGTGCCGGAGGGATCCGAGAACCACTGCGCGGAGCGTCGGTTCTGGTACTGCTCACTGAGAAGCAGTAGGTCAGCACCCTGCTCCGTGGCGAATTGGAACAGCAAGTCGTTTGCTGTCCTGCTCCTCTGCATATTAAGTTGCAGAACACTGATCATTTTTGTTGTTTCTGGCGAAGCTCCTGGATGGCCCGCCTGTACTGCCCGCAACGACCAGACCCAGCGGAATGCTTGACCTGGTCGCCCTTCAAGCCGGCTTCTGTACACAGGACACAGGACAGCGCTGCATTGCACGCGCTGGCCCTGTGGTCCTGGCCGCCGCACTTGAAGCAGAGCTTGCTTCTATCGGGTCCAGAGCAGCGATTAGCGACGTGACCGAACCCCAGACATTTAAAACATCTGGAAGCCACGAGCTTCTCACGCACCCGATAGCTCACGTACCATACCTTAAGGTGGCCCTTCTCCAGGAGCTTCGCAGCAGCTCTGGCTCCCAGCGTCAGGATTGCCACCTTCTGACCCCGAGCATTTGCCTTCGAGACGAAGGTTTTCACCTCGACGTTTTCTCCGAGGACAGCTTTGACGGCAGCAGTCACCTCCTCCTCGGTTGTCAACTCGTCGAGGTCTCTCACCTCCAGCGTAGACTTGGGCTCGAGAACGCGGACTGTCGCGTTCGCCCCCAAGATGGTCTTCAGGTCTTCGCTGAAGGCGGACTTACTCTGAGAGGTGTCCCCGAGTTCGACTAGTAGGTCGCCGGCTCGGGTCTTCCTCATACCCTTGATAACGGCGCCCTTCTCATCGGGCTTCGCTTTGCTGCGAATCTCGCCCAGCACGTCGGCGTAGGATTTCCCCTCCGACGGCTTGATGAGAAGAGCGTCCGGCCGCTGCTTGCGGGGCTTCTTCCTCGGTGCCTTCTTGCTTTCCTGTCCGCCGGGCTGGCTTCCAGGATTTTGACGAGGGTCTCTCTTTTTCCCCTTTCTTTTAACAACCTCGGTCCACGTTTCGGTTTCCGACCGCTTCGCTGAACCGTCTCCCCTAGGCTTCTTCTCAGCCTCCGGATGGGCGGGGCTGGAAGCGGCCCGCTTCCCACCGGCTGGCTGAGCCTTCACCCGCAGTGATGGCGTCGTCTGTGTTGACGCGGCAACCGTCTCGCATGATTGCCACGACCTCCTCAGCTGGATGATGTGGTGCAGACTGCCTCCAATTGGACGATGCCATCCTGCACATCCTTGCTGATATTCTTTTGCCGGGTGGTCGCGGCCTTCATTACAGCGAGGGTTTCGAAGCACTTTTTAAGGTGCTCCTCCTCCTGCTGCCTGGCGAGCGCGATGACCGCGTCAAAGGGAGACGAGTCGGCGTCCATCGGCTCATTGTTCTCAGCGGGTGCCTTTTCGGCGGCCACGGATGTTCTGGCCACCGATGATGCAGGTGTCTTGACCCGGACTGGGGGCGATCTCGTGAGACGGGATCTTCTTTCGAAGGGGCTTGCCACCCCTTCGTCGAGCCCGCTCAGAGAAGAACGCTGCTGGGAGTTTTGTGGGGTTAGGGTACCCCGCTTTGATTCGTGCACCTTTTGAATCGTTTTTCCTTCTGCCGTGTCCATGGTGTCTGGCTTAGCCCCCGAGACTGGGCATTGACCCCCCCCCAAAAAATTTTTTTTCCCTATGAGAATGTCAGACCGACCCATCAC
The DNA here is from genome assembly GCA_035578135.1 of Flexamia atlantica. Lineage (NCBI taxonomy): Eukaryota > Metazoa > Arthropoda > Insecta > Hemiptera > Cicadellidae > Flexamia > Flexamia atlantica. Next base: position 34,152,264 of record JAQJVK010000004.1, on the reverse strand, counting down.
CGGAGCAACTATACCTGCGTTCAGCCGCCTCCAAAACATCGGCGGCCCCAGACGAGCAGTGGCCTCGGCAGAGCCCCCCCGTGACCGTAGCAGGGCCCTATCCGGTCGCCAACCGGCACCGCCACGGCCAAGGGGATTTTCGCCGGCTGATAGGGCAGCCAGGTCAGTTGGCTGAGCTGACCCGGGCCCCTGTACTATCCGGCAGCCTGGGAGGTGCAGAACCCAGTTTTTAAGCTGTACCCTCTGCTCGTCCTAGACCTCCAGCGCAATGGAGGCTGAAGAACACAGAGTCACCCCGGCAAGTAGGCCGGAATGATTTAGAAAAACAACCGGGCTACTGAAATGAAACGGAGAATGGAGTTGTGAAAAGGAGACGCGAAAAAGGACCAGTGCGCCCCCCTCCCCTTTTAGTCGGCTCTTACGACAAGCAGGGGATACTGTTGGACATTCTGTCCCGGCCCAACACGGGAAATTTGGGAAACTTCCCCTGTAATATCCCTTATGCACCAGAGCAGCCTTTATTAGATTAATAGGCAGGACGCAAAAAAAGCGGTAGTTGGAACAGATTTGGCCAAGCTTAGACGGAGTGGGTAAGACTATCCAATCAGTTGGATCCAATGGATGTGGGCCTAAGAGGCCATAATATGTGCCCTACATCTTGGTCACTAGAACGCCACAACCCTCCATACCGTTAAGATCAGCATCCCCTGGTGGGGAACTGAAGTTCTTCACTGTAAGACAGGTACAAAACTGCTCCCAACATCCGTTGCTTTACCTAGTATTCGTACCTGAACTAGGCAAAAGCCAGTTACGATCCCATGAAGAAAAAGGTTGAGATTAAATTACATGTAGAAAACAGGTGGGAGGAGGCATTTACAACTTACCCTGTATTCTAGTTAGTGCTTAAGGCTAGAACTTTTTAAACAAATAATTTAATAACAACTCAAGGCCGTGTTTGAATCCTAAGCCCAGCACCCAATACTGCTTAACATAGCATCTTTTATCATAAAACTAGAATTACTTGGCTACAAAACCATACTAATTAATACATACTAATTACTAATTGCTAATTACTAATTGTACATACTAATTAATTTGAAATGTTTTGTTTCTGTTGGAAAGTTTTATGATAAGGTTACATATACAGTAGAAGTAAGTAAAATGGCGCCAATGGACAGGATGATTCTGGGAAGTCCCATCGACTGATAATAAAAGTCAATTTAAAGTGGAGCGTTCCTTAAATTTTTTGGCATTTACAAAATGAATAGTATATACAAAATTAAATAGGTTATAGGGAGCAAGATAAACATAGGTTTTTTAACTGGGGAGTAATAATGCATTCCATTGTACATTTTTTATGTAACCGGTTACCCTGCAGTATAGGCTGGCAGTTAGCTCTTTTTACAGCCGATTAACTTCTAAACTTAAGACAAAAGAAAAATTTATGTCCTTTCTAAAGCTGCCAATGACACGAACAATGATTTTGCAACCAATTAGCTTGGAGGCTTAAAACTTTTGTGATCCCTGATTTATGGCCTAACTTCACTCTTTCACTGTTAAATAACCTAAGCACTTAAACAGTAATTATTTTTAATAATAAATCACTCCTTAAACATCTCTTTGTCTTCATTTCTTTCCTTTAAACCTTTGAAGCCATACATTACATTGTTAAACGATTGTCGCCCATCTCACCACTCAATGATATAATTTCCTTCAAAATAACATTAATTTTAATATTACGTTTCTGTTGCACATCACATACTAACGTACATTTTTCACATAAGGCTGTGTATTATATTTCTCCTATTACAATAATTGATCCATAATATTGCAGTTTCAAAATTTGTTTTATGCATTTTAGCGAATTTCCCCCTATGGGGAAGTAGCTATTACCGTAGGCGGCACGGTGAGACTTAAGCGCGGGACCACCGTAACTATTTATTTTGAGGTCCCTAGATCCCAAAAACACCGTTCGTTCATTTTCATATATATATAAATATATATATATAGGGATATATATCAGTCCGTAGGCGCGATAACTTTAGTAAAAAAGGTCCGATCTTGAAGAAATTTGGAACAAACGTGTAAAGCGTCATTCATGACTTCGAGTTCGAAAACCAGCAAGATTGGTTTACTCTAAGAAGGTTTTTTTGACGAAATAAAATTTATTTTCAAGATTTAGCACCTTTTTACTAATTATTTTTAAATTTCATTGTCAAAATTGAATTCAGCTTAAAAAAAAACAAACAATTTAGCATTTTGAATTATTATTCTACGTCAATCCATTGCTTAGATATTGGATAATATTGGATGTGGTAAACACAGTACGTTGTCCAATATTATTTTTTCCCCTCTAAAAAGTATAGTCACCCTGATTTAAGATATTAAAAAAAAATACAATTCTGAACATATGATCAAATTTTCAGATGATGAATATTTTATTTGTTTTTATTTTGAATAGAGAGTTCATTGATCAAGATTTTGCAGAAAATATATACTATATCAAAAAATACAATTTTTTTTAATTTAATAAAGAAAGTATGAGCATTTGGAGGGGGGGGGGGGATATCTTGGTCTAAACTGCCTGAAAATGTAGCATAATATATGGTATGTTTACAATGATGAGGATTGATAATATGTTTTATTGAAATTGGCTGGAGATGTAGGTCTGTTGCAACAGGGATGTTTTAATTACTGTAAAACTGACCATATGATTGAATTTAATTTTTTCATGAGTTTGAGTTATTTGTTTGTTTTGAGTGTTTTGAATTAATTGATTATATGTTTGTCGACATTTATATAGGTACTATAACAAGATTACAGTTATTAAAAAAGACAAAGAATTATATAAAATACAAAGTGTGTGTATTACTAATGAAAACAAATGTGGTCTTTTTGTTAATTTTCTTCATGTTCAAAGCCCATGAATGATTAAACATATGTTTTAAATATATTATTTACTTAACGTATCATTCAAACAATACTTTCCTTCAAATAGGTTGAATGCTCATATATATACAAAGTAAATCCTATGGAAATTCGCTGAGTACGCAGGTCTGCTGCGACAGGGTTATTTTTCTTTATCATTATTAACTATCTACTTGTTCAGTTGATCAAATTTTCTATTTTTATAATCAATTAATGTTTTTTTCAAATTAATATTCATAGCAGAAACAATAACTACTATGCAAGTTGTAATCACTAAGGTTTTATCACAGTAGTTCAATGACACAAGTTACAAATCATATTATATTGAACAGTGGGCAGTGAAGTGTTTATTCCCTCGTTGTGCACTTATTACAACCGATGCTCGTCGAATATCACCAACATTATCAAGATCGCCGAAACAAATCATGTTTGTTGAAACTCGCACAAAAGTTATACTTTATAATTATTATTTACTAGAAACTAGAAAGTTTAACTAGAAAGTTATACTTTATAATTACTATTTACTATTTATTTATGCCAGTCATCAGCACTGGTTCCAAACAACTGAGGAATTATTACCACGGTTACATAAGATATACGCTCTCGGCAAAGTATCATTTTCAACCACGTAATAGACATTTATAATTCCGATGTTGGAAATTGTAATGTTTATTAAAATGTTAATAAAAGTTTCCGAAATATTTATTGTTTTATCATTTAACCCCAATCCAATCATACTGTTGATTTCATTCTAATAATTTTAGTTTATTTTTTTATTTTTTATTTTTTTAAAAATCCTTTTTCCAGTTGTTAGTGGTAGACCCATCAACAAATTAGTTCCATGAGAGATACTAATTATACATCAGATGGTTAGTTACAAAGTATTATAGGTATTAGATCCAAACTGCTAAAACCTCTTGTTACAGTGTGTATACTGTGGTTAGTAATGTAACATAAACGTGTCGTAGAAGGTTGGATGAATAAGCTTGACTCAAATCAATTCTTTCTCTGCTTAGTAGGTTTAATAAGCAATATTGCTAAAAGTGAGTAGTTATTTATGAAAAACTGTTGAATGACAGACAGTAGCAGGGTGGAGTGGCATGGCTATTTTCAGCCGGGGTCATTTCCGCCTTTGCAGAATGCCAGTTACCAGCTGACTTCTGGATTTTCCAAAGCCGCAGCAGGTGCACCAACCTAGCTTATTCATCCTATCCTTGTTTAAATGTTTTTTTTTCTATTTGTTATAACCTTATTGTAATTGATTTGTCAGGATACCTGGTAAGATATAAAAAATAAGTATATAGTCAGTTTCGGCCATAGTTCTATTCCTTATAATTTTATTTTGGACTGCAGAACAATTATTTAGTCAAACAACGCCCACCTGTGCCTGGATTTAAATTGTTTTCCTTGTATTTACAGTTGTGTTAGAATTAAAGACCTCGCTGTTAAGCTATGCTTAGTGAGGCTTATTTTTATCATACTTTTGAGTTAATAAATAAATTAAAATAATAATAATAATAACGTTAAGTTTATTTTTGATGATGAAGCGTGGTACAAATCACCCTTTCAACTGAAAAACACTTGGAGAAATATTAATGAACTACAACTTCACAATAGAAGTTCAATAAAGCGTACAAAAGCGTACGACACGGGGCTACAAAAATAAAGGGAAAAGGGGATAAATTGTGAGTTTAATTTTTAAAATAGGCCAATTGAAATTGCAATAACACCATGAGTTAAATTTTAACTATAATACACAGATTAATTATTATAACTTACTCCGATTAGAATCACTAAAAATCAGGATACTATTCTTTTATATCGGTCTGCAATATTCACAAGACAATTTTACATTTTAAAACAATCTTAAATAAGGGCGTTAAGTACAAGAGTGTTTATGACATTTCTTTTTAATTTCAATTATTCTTTTTAAGGCCTTATGGCTGAAAACGGCGCCCAATTATTTTTAGAGTTCTCAAATTTTAGTACAGTTTTGGAAGTATCAAGCAAGCAGTAACTTATATACTTTGCCAGAGTCGTCGTCTGTGGTGTGAGAAGCATGTAAAGTGGTTTCATGTAACATCTCATGCGTCAGCTGCGTTGAAGGGGAGAGGTCTCTGCGGCAAATACAAGCCCTCTTGTATACATAGATTTTAACATCTATATATAATAAATTTTACCGATTTTTACTGCGTACAACCATATTATATCTGCACTCAAGAGTACAAGATTACTAACTATAACTGAAAATAACATTGTATTACAATTCTTAACTTTGAGTAAGCCATGTTTATAATAAATTAATATCATGATAAGTATATTGTTATACATATAATATTGTAAATCAGTTTATAACATTTACAGTAAATATTTTATTTTGTTACCTGAAAAAAATTTGGTAAATGGGAGGTTTATTTATACATTTTATTGGACTGAAAATTATGCTTTTGAAAGGCAGATTGCGGAAACAACATCAATAATGCATTCTAAATAAATTGTAAAATATCTATAATATTAATACGCTACATGGAAACTTTGTTAACGATAAGACTTTTTTATTTTAAGACTTACCCCCACATATTATACTTCAAAACACGCGTCTCTATATGCAGATTCATGTAACGTCTTTAGATTTTTTAATTTAGACAACATAACTCGAAAAAGTGCGAAACGTTATTTGAAAATAATTTTTTTTTGACAGAAGCGAAAATGTACACAAATAAACATCTGACCAGCTGTGTGGGATCCAAGCAAAGGTAACAGAATAGCTATCTCCATTTGGTCTGTACTGAAAGGTGAATGTGGGATCGAGTATAGATATCAAATTAGTTTCAAACTCAGCCCAGCTGTTTAATTAATTTTTTAAGGAACAAGACGACGAAAATTTGTTGCGATCGGACACTTTATATTCTTTCAAACATGCTAAGAACAAGACGACAAAGAAGTGTTTACAGCGGTCGGTCACGGCTGGGCGATGTATGGCAAGGTGTGCGTGTGCAAACAGAGGCTTCGTACGCGGAGCTGGATCAATTAGTGGAAAATTGCACTGATAAAAATATCACTAACAAATCCAAGGATTCTGCAGCATTCACTTGGTGGGATGGCATTACCATATCAGAAATGTGGCGCGCTACATTTTCAATGAGAAAAAAGAGGTAGAGGCTAAGGATTTTCACACTGATGTCATAAGGGAAAGTGAATCGACTTACAAACCGACAAAGAAATGAATTGCATTCAAAGCCTTATTAATGGTACCGATAGTCTGAACAGAAACTACAAAGAAAACATTAGTCCCTACGGCTCTGTGCTCGCAACGGCAAGCAAAAGAACTATTAAATTTGAGAAAACAATGGCGGAGGGTTTTTCATGTATAAAATGTACGCAACAATTTACTGTATCACTTAATTATAGCACCTTACAACCGTGAGGAAAGCATTCGTTATTTGCTCAGATTTGAATCTATGACGGACGTCGACACTAGTGATCAAGAAAGAATGCTAAACAAAGCCAACGGCTATTGCAGCAATGAACTCATGAACAGCTAGACTGAACACTTGGTTAAAGTTAATCCCTAAGCGCAAGATTTCAACGTGATGATTTACGTTCTGAAAAATACTCCAGATGAGCAGCATACACAACTCAGAATATACATTGTCTGAGATCGAAAAGAATATTAGCGTCGATACAACGACTTAATGAGTCGCTATTATTTTTAGACCAAACGATAGCGAACCACCAAGTGCGGGCGTGACTTGATGATTCACCCAAAAGATCAGCCACTTAAAAGAGTACATATTCTCCAATTACAAAACAGTACAATATATTACTAATTTTGTCTCGACCCAATGGCTGACCCGTTGCTTTTTCCATAAGAAGATGAAGGTTGACATACAGATCTAAAATAAAAACTGTAATGAATACGCAAATACACAACAAACATCGCTTACAATGCTGCAATACGCATGCTATCGATTAGCTATTTTTACAATAGATTGTCAACATATTATGTGCGCAAAGAAGGCAGACGATCACTTATAATTTAATAATCGTGTTAATTCGTACGGGTTCACGTAGTACATAGTTAATTATATGCATACATGCAAAGGATACTTAAATCGCTGGGACGCCTTCCAAGTTCAGCAAAGACAAACACGCCATTTGATAAAAATACAAAATTACATTGCCAATATATTATAAGCTCAAAATACATTTATAAATGAAATAATTACAGTACTACATGTCTTGTATAGAGCGTACTTGTAAATTAACATTTTACTACAACTGGGCGAAAAAAATAAAAATACAAAATCACCTCATCACAAACAATAAATCTCAAACGAAAATACACTGCTACTATTTTAAATATTGAATAATATGTTATATAACAAAGCAATAATGACCGCCGTGACCTTTTCACCAGACATGTTTACCTGTAAATAAGCAGAAAATAAGTACGCAGAAGAAGAATACAAAAGTTTCCATTGGCTAACCGGTCTACAAAGCTAGACAACTAAGGTAATTGTGAACAGATGAGTTATAAAACTAACACTTTTCCCAATTCGTAATGACTGTTTCTTCTTTGAAGATTTGCACATTCATTTGGTATTTTAAGCAGTCCACATGTACCAAAACATTTTTACTGTTACCGTCGCCCCATTATAGTATAGTTAACAGTCTAAACGACGATGTGTTGTTTATTATAAGAGTACGTGTTTGAATAAAAATTGAGAGGGCAATAAAAACACCATGTATGTTTCCAAGAACCCTCCAGAGGCAAGGGCCGAACTCAGCCTTTGAAAGCAAACTAATGGACTCTTGAAATCAACAATAAAATTTGCAGCAGCAAGGAATATTCTTCTTATCTATTTTGCAACTTTCCATTCTGGGGATGCTACCCTTTCTTTTGTCGTTTGAGAGAATTGTATAATTGATGTTTTGTGTACTACTTTAAAAACCTAACTGCATCTATTGGAACATACCGGGGATTTTTAATTTCTTACCAATCATATCTATTTATTATTTGATAATTAATTGATTACCTCTTTTGGAATATACTAGCAATTTAAAATTTCTTACCAATCAATTAAATTTAACATAACATCGTATCCAGAAAAGTTTTGGAAAGATAAAATGGCGTTGTTTTATATCGTAGAGTTTGTAACACTAACAACACAAACAAGAGTATGTTCTGGGCGCATAGTTGGCTACTCTCCACCAGCTCTTCAATATATCAGTAGTTGTACATTTGTTTCAATTTATTTCATTTTTCCTTTGTATTAGATCCACACATGATGAGACAATCATGCTCTGAGTGTTCAATTTTTAATCAAAATTTTTCGTATTTTATAGCAATCATTTTTTTCAATCCTCGACTGTTTTACAATTTGATTCCCCCTTTTCTTATGTTAAGTAGCCTTTTACTACTTGTAAAGAAAAAGTTCACAAGAGGAAGTTCACTTTGGCCCCCGGAGGGAGTAAAGTAGTTGGTTGGAGCCACCTGAATAGCAGACAATTATAGCATACAGATCTGTTCAGCCCAGAAGTCCTGTGGGATGCGCATGCGCAGTGAAGATTTCCCCTACCGCGAGTCTAAGTACAGCCAAATTTCGAAATAACTCATCTGTCAAAACATGATTCTTTGTTTGCAACAATATTTGTAATCTTGTGATTGGCTATGTGGGATTTTAAGTTGACTATACACAACCAATGAAAGAGAAACAGTGGTGGGGGTATTCTCCATCTCTCTCGCACTTCCACCCCTACAAGACTTCCTGGCTGAATAGATCTGTACTAAAAAAATCTTTTTAGACATAGATTATCGAAATGAAATGGGTACGTTAGTTTTATTGTAATATTTACTTTATTCTCTTAATACACAAATAACTATTAAGCAAATGTGTTGTATTCTTCTTTTTTCACATGCTATAATACAATTCTCACAGAATTTATTTTGTTTAAGGGTTTACTCATTTGTTGTTTTGATGTATGCTAGAAGAAATATCAAAAATATATGTTAAGAAAATGTTGAAGATAAATTTACTCATTTTTTGTTTGAGTTGACGCTAGAAGAAAAATAAAATATGTATATTAAGAAAATGCTTAAGATTCATTTATATAAATAATACGTATCGAAAATAATAATTAATTATTTGAATGTGTTACACTAATACAACTATATGAATTATTTAACGTGATCTGGCCTACTAATCCATAGATTTAAAACCATAAGTTATTCATTTCATCTGACATAAATAATTTAAGCATTTTTCCAAGAGAAAAATAATAAATCAATTCATTTGATTGGAACCAGTAAGTTTTTTTTTCTTTTCACATCGCTTTTAGTTTAAAACCCTAATAGAATCTGTTTGATCTTCTAAAAGTTAAAAAAATACGTTTTCAATCAAATCCTTTCCCTCCAAAAAAAATACATTCCAATTCAAAAAACACGTTCAAAAATTTCCTTCAAAAAATTAACGTGTTAATTTTCTATGCTTGTGTTAAATGTCTATTTCCTTCAAAAAATACGTTTTCAATCGATTTATAAACTAAATATAGTTTAAACTAAATACAGAGGCATTTATATATATATATATATATATATATATATATATATATATATACATGCAGACGAATTCACATACAATCAATCAATCATACTTATTCAATTTCTTTGACTTCATTAAATTATTTAAACTTAATTATGTTCTTTTCGGCATTGTGTGAAAAACATTGTTTCGGAGGTGTTCATACCGGATCAATAAAACTACTTTTTCAGATTAATTAATTGTTTATTTAATGACACAAGTTGGGTAGCACATTTGGTATAATTGCTCCGCACATCAACGAGATTTACAGATGTAATTAAAGCCTGGAAATGTTCTTCATCTGTTTGGTCATGCAATGTAAAGTTTGAAATTAAGAACTTGTCTAAGGGATTCGTTAAAATGTGATTCTTTATGATGATACTCGAAATATGCCAAACAAATGGCATGAACTTGAATAAATAGTTATTGCTTGTTATAGTTACATTGCTTGTAATGTAGTTATTTGTGTTTTTAAAAAAATACGGTAAAAAGGATATAGATTAACGTAACAAATTCTATAAGTACAGTAAATTAAACATAAGTCATATTAGATATAATTCCGGAATATTTCTCAAAGCATTAATCTTCTTTCGCGTTACACTGTTTGTCATTTATAATTAGCCTTTACAATTTACAAAAAATACCATATGATATTGAAAAGAACAATTATAAAAAATGTTAATAATACGTACTGGGATAACTGTCCGGGCCAAACGGATCAGGATTGTCAAACCACAAAATGAAATCCTAAGGTCTGTAACAAAAGCGCTTTGTTACTGTCGGCCGATAAGGTAGAGTGAGGTGCGATAGCTGTATTGTGGCTGCTGGTTTGTTCATTCATCGACCCAGTTGGATAAATTATCACATTTATCACTTGTCTCGTGTTTTTTCGATACGTAGGTATTCCTAAGCTTTTAGTACTATTCTGTTAAGTTTTATTACGGATATTTCTATTTTTTAGGGTTAAAAATTAATATTATATGCTATAGATTACAAATGAAAGAAGAATATTGAATGTGACAGCCTCCAATCAAACCATGACAAAAAGTAAGCAAATAGAGTTCTAAAGTTTACAATCTAAGCATTGAATTCCAGGATTTGAAGTTAATAATTTAGAAACACTGTAATACAGGTTGAGAATAGGAATCTTAAACATTCTTTTCATATTAAAGCTATCTATAAATTCAATCAGTATTGATTTAGCTTAATTCAGCTTGTGTTAAATGTCTAGTCGCAAGCGGAAATGGAACGTCTAAGACGGAAATTGCGCATTCGATCTTTCACCGAGACATTATCAGCACAGACAACGGAGTATCTGAACCACAGAGTAAGATCCTTTCTTGTGTGATATTAAAGTGATATAAAATGTCAGTGCACCTATGCCTGGATTTTTAAATTTTATTTTGGACTTTTGTATGCTACCATCATGTTTAAAAGTGTATTCGATCGTATGGAATTTTACTTGGTTGGTTGTAACTCATAAAATACTTGAAACGTTCGTCGTCTATTGAAAATAAGTATTTAATTAAACTCAGTAAGCCTCACAAACCGACTTTTTGGAACCAGACGGGTTTTCAACGTTTTCTGTGGAAAATTCAAACCATCATATTTAATTTTTTGTTGGTTCTGGAAAATTTTAAATGAAAAGGTTTTCTTGTCTTATGCTGGTAGTTTTAAAAACTATTTCTTTATTTTCATCTGCGGTTTGAGTTGTACCGCAGAACATGTTTCAAAATATTTTGTTTTTGGAATTTTCTCCTGAAAGGTTTTCTTGACTTATGCTAGTATTTTTAAAAACTATTTTCTTATTTTTCTGCGGTATGTACACAATTTATTTTATAAACAGGTAAATGTTTCTTTAGCAAAAATTATGCAACTTCAATGGCGTAATTTTAGCCTCGAAATATACCACTTAAGTTGTTTGCTCGACTGGTGATTCCATTTTTTTTAGTGCGATGGCACTAGTGTTATGGCAATTCACAATAACTTCAACTTACAATACTTTATCCCTTCAAAACCTGTGCGGTTATTAGGGAACTAAAAATTACCTATTTTAGTAGAATCCAATATGCAATTCGACTTATGCCACTTGAATGTAATTAGACTAAAACTAGAGGCTTGAAGGGGCTAATAGCCCCTGAGCAAAATCCTTCTTTACCATAGTACAAAATACCTTTTTAGAAAATAGGCTTTTAGGTCCATAAAATTATGATTATATCTAGCATTTGGTTTTAAGTAAACAAAGCAGACCTTTTTAAATCCCAATGTTTTTAAATGACAGCTATTTTACGTTATTTCTCATTTTATAGCAAGCTTAAAGCAACTTCAGTATTTTCCCCGAGTCCCTGGGATGGAGACCTTCAATTTCAGCCCCCTCACATCATCCTGCGACCTTCCAAACGCCCACAATTTCGGCGCAAAAATTTTCCTTACGTAATTATATATTATATAAATCACTTGGTATTAAATCTGCATCGTTATAACATAAACTAAACAAACGTACTTAACTTTTTATAATTTTAAATTATGAAAAAAACTCAAACCCTTAGTTAATATAAAATCGTAAAATCTTAAATTTAAAATATTTTTTGCTATAGTACATTGGACATGCATAGTTAGCTGCATTTTGAAAAAATCCCACTTGTCAACATCTAGCATATGGCTTTGAATCAAGCATTAGCACCACATATGTTTAATGTAAACAAAGCAGACGTTTTTCAATCCCAATGCATTTTAAATGGAAGATATTTTTCGTTATTTCTCATTTTCTGGTAGATTTGGACATAATCTGATATTTTTCCTGACCCCCTGGGACCAAGACCTTTAATTTGAGCCCTCTCCCATCATCCTGCGAGCTGTCAAACTCTCACAATTTTGATTTTAAAAAATCGCTTACAGAATTAGTAATATAGATAGATACCATATTTGTACATTTTTGTGTCGATAAATCTGCGTAAAATTTCCCATGTTATTCTTATGGAAAATACAAATATTCTATAGCTTCCTTTTTCGAACAAATCTTGATAAAACTCCTTTCATTTCAAATCTAATAATTATCGGATTGAAACAACCTAATTTTAAGAAAGCTGTTGCAGCAAACCTGCATACTCATTCCCCATGTTACTCTTATGGGGATTACAAAAACATGTCATATTTCGCTATGTCTAGTCAAAATATGTTTTTACACATTTGAAATTTGCTGAGTATGCAGTTCTGCTGTAACGGGGTATTGTTTCGTTCATTTATGTAAGCTAAAATCGCTACTTGTAAGGTGATAAGTGTTGTTTGTAAACAACAGAAATATAAATATTTTAATTTACGTTGTAGCCTCGAAATTAAATAATGGTAAAACTGTTTAACGATAAATAGCTTATTTCCGTAGTATGATAAAAAACGTTGTTCAACACACGGAGCAAAAGTGTCTTTCTCGTTCTTAACTGTTTTAAAAGCTCGGCTGCACCTCACCTCAAAGACACGATTGCGCCCCAAAAAGTACCACTTTTGCTCCTTGAGATAAGCGATTTGGTACAATTATCTATAAGATCTTAGGAAGCTAGTAAATGGCAAATCCTTAAAAAATCAAGTGTATTCTTCGTTAATACTGAGTACATAGTGGGGTTTTAGCGAATTTCCCCTATAGGGAAGAAGCTATTACCGTAGGTCTCATGGAAAGACCTAAGCCCAAGACCATGATAAATTTTCGTTTTGGGGCCCCCAGAAGCAAAAAACACCATTCGTTCGAATTTATTTTACATATGAAAAAACTTCAAACACCATTCGTTTGAATTTTTAGATATATATATATATATATATTTGCGTGTGTGTGTGTGTCTGTTAGCACGATAGCGGCCGTAAAAATGGTCCGATTTTCATGAAATTTGGTACAGACATGTAAAGTCGTAATTCCTCAGATGAGTTCATAAACCAGCCCTATCGGTCCACTGTAAGGGGGGGTTAAGGGGAATAAACCCTTCCCCAAAAATGTTTTTTTTTTAGTTTTGTGCATAGAAAAATAAAAATAATCCAATTTCTGTTACTACCATTGAATTCAGCTAAAAAAAATACACAATTAAGTATTTTGAATCACAGCTCTATCTTAGCAAGATATTGAAGCTGGTAAACACAGTACGTTGTCCCAATGTTAACCTTATGGGAAATAAGTAATATTATATATCTCGCTTATTTGTCAACATATCTTAATAAAACTTGGTAAATAGCCTCTTCTAGTTCAGATCTTCTAAATATTGAATTAAAACCACCCAGTTTTGATATACCTGTAGCAGCAATCCTGCATACTCATTCCCATATTATTCTTATGGAGCTTAAAAAAACCTGTCTAATCTCGCTATGTTGGATTGAAATATGTTGTTTTGCATTTGTAATTATCTGAGTATGCAGGTCTGTTGCAACGGGGGTATTTATAGTTGTTGTTAATATTGTCGTGATTTTATATTTCAACTTATTTATAAGCTGAACGTTTAGTTAATATTATTTTCGAATACAATTTATATATTTTTCACTTGCCAAGCTATGTTTCAAAAAATAATGCCTGAAAATATTCTAACAGTAAATTTTCTTGAGTTTTTCATAGGATAGCTAAATATTGAACTTCAATAGGGAAAATATATGTAGCCTCCAACAGAAGTGCAAGAAACTCTAGATATCGTAAAAATATTACTGTAAAAGATTAATATGTGATTTTCTCCCCCAATATCTGCCCAGCACACTCGTCATTGAGTGGATTTTGATCTTCGTTTAAGGAAACCCAAAAAGAGGCTTTCCTGCTAAGGCGCCTAGTATTGTCCAAATGTATTACTTTTTAGAGTATTATTCAATTATATAGGAACAAGTCGATACTTGCGGCTTCACCTGCTGAAAAGATAACAAATGTTTAGTTTTTAAATACATTAATTACATGTGCATTTATTATAAATTGCCAGATTTATTTATTTAATCCCATATATAATAATTGATAAGCGTTTAATTGCACTCTCAAGTTGCAGATAATGATTCCATTCCAAATTGAAAATATGAGAAGGTGATACGTTTTCTCTGTAGATTTTTACGTTTCTCTCAAGATGGGAACTGGTTCACAAGTGGTAGGAATTGGCTATACCATTTGTTAACATGTTCTAGTTTTTCCAATTTAGTCTTAAAAGTACGCAAATATCCGAGATATCTACTGTTGAAGTTATAAAACTGGTATTCCATCAATTTGAAAAAATAATCAGTGCCACTTCAGGGGTTTAAACTCAGAACTTTCATCGTACTGCGATTTTGCCTAAAACTTAATAGTTTTATGTTAGTTTGTTATGAGAATAAGAGGCATAACTAATTTATCGACAAAAGGTAACTATCGACCTAACATCTCAAAAACTTGAGTATCTTTTTAAAATAGCAAAAAATGTTTCAAAACAGATAGAAAATTAATATATCGGCTAAAAAATTAGGAGACAAAAATTCCTGAAATTAGCCGTAGCATATTTTATGGCCCAAAGTCTTATGTTTTTAGAGAAAATAAGATTGGAAAGCTGAAGTGGCCGCCATTTTGGGTACAGCAGACCCTATTTTTTTTCTAAAGGCTATTTTTTAGCCTTTAGATAAAAAATATTTTAAAATCCTTTATTGGTACTCATCTAGAGAATGTAAAAATATTTGTTCTTGGTTTCGTGTCCCTACGTTTCCTGCACATCTTTGTAATAGAGTTTGTAATGTAAAAAAGCAATAATCCGTGCGTTTATTTAAATTTTTACAATCTGCTATTATTGTCAAGCAACTGCTATAAAATAATAAAAAATCACTAACCCTAAAGGATTCGTGGTTATCTTGGTAAGAACATCATCGGGGTTTTACTGTGGATTACTTGTAATGACTGGGATAAAACATTCTTGGACAGCGAGAGATATTTATCGTTTTGTTTGAGCTTGTATTACAGTGTCCACTGAATCCAACTGCCATACTTGGAATAACTCCAAGTCTTCCAAACTAGATTTGTTTGCGTTTTATTTGTGCTATTTAATTCCATGTTATAAAACGAATTAGCTGTACGTTCCTACGGATAAAATATGTAAAACAAATCAGTTGATATTTTCATGCGCACTTAAATTACACAAAAAACAAAATCCTCAATCAATTCCAAAAGATAATAGAACCCACTTAGGTAAACGTAGCCAATTTTGCAGGTGATCATGTGATAACTGAACTCATAAAGGTATTTGAATGTCAGTTGTAAATATCTGCTGATTTACTGCCGTTACTCAGAGTTTTAAACTTAAAGATTTAACCTACAATAAAGAATTGCGCACAACAGTCCGATTAGCTGACATTATTGGTTCCAAGACCTACTCCCAAGTGATTTTTTAATGTTAAATTTGTAATTCTAAATTCTTACGTTTAATCCTACAGTTTAAAAGAGTGACAAACACTGGAATCGTTGGGGCAGTGTATTGGGCCTGTCATTCCTAATTCTTGATTGTATGGAACGTTTTACATTTTAATACTCTTAGCAAAGAAATTGAATCTACGGATATTTACTAATGGCATTGGAAGAAACTTTATGAAGTTTAGGTATCTGGTGGTCATCTGCAAAATTGGCTTCGTTTGTCTGAACGGGGTTTATTAGGTTTTGAAATTGATCAGGTTTTTTTGGGGGGGGAACCGTATACTTTCGTGTAGACAACCTCTGATAGGAAATCGTCATAATATGAGAGGAAAGCATATTTAATAAACGGTATCAGGAAACGGGCACATACTGTCTCCCTTCAAGTCATTTGAAACCAGAAAACATATTTAATGAAATAAAACAAATTAAAAATTAATTATCACACAAATATATACCAAATGTTATCAAAATCGGTTAGTAAATAACGGAGATATCGGTTTTTAAATATTTGCTATAAGAAGAACATTGGACAACATACTGCGTTTACCGCCGAACTAAAATATCAATTATCTCCGCAACCAGTTGACGTAAACTAATGATTCAAAATACTGTATTATTTAGATTTTCAAGTCAAATTTAATGGTTGCAAGTATATTTTCTTTAAAGGTCACAGATTTTGTGAAATTTGGAAAATATGAATTTCTTAACACTTAAACCCCCATAACTTCTGAACCAGAATTTTTACGAACATGCGGGTGGTGTTATTTTGTTTGTTATCTTAAGCACTAAAAACCGTGAAATTTTTATCAAAATCGTTAGAGCCGTTTTTGATAAATTTGGATTTTTGTCAGTTTTTATGGGTTTTATGGGATAAATACCCATAAAATCAAAAATTTAAAAAATGAAAAATACGCCTGGAGATACCACGGCTTTATACCTACATGCGAAATTTCATGAAAATCGGACCACTGGTGTCGTCTCTAGCTTTGTTTACATCCACACACACACACACACACACACACACACACACACACACACACACACAGAGAGAGAGAGAGAGAGAGAGACACCACGCCAAAAACCACTTTTTTGGATTCAGAGGCATTAAAACGAATATATCCACTAACAACTCAAATTCGAATAGGTATTTTAATCAAAAAAAAAACATCACTTGCTTTTAGAATAGAAATTTTTTCACCACAAAATTAAATTATTAAATTTCATTTATAAGGTAATATAAGACTATTGGCAGAGTCGTAACTTATTAATATTCGTAAACTTTGGCAATTTATTGTACTTTCCATAATACAGTAAATCAAACCAAATTGGAAAATTGATGTCTTCTTACGATTTGTTATGTTTTTAAACCCATTTTTACGATCGACTGTATTGAATTATGTGGGCCCGCATTAAATGATGGATACTAACTAAAGTCTAAAAATGTCTAAAAGAAAATTCAGTTCTTGAAAATATGTGTGCTAACTGAAACTTCTTACTTTTTTATGAATTTTATTTATAAATTGTAGAAAGCGAAAGTCGACTATTTTGTACGAGTATTTATTGGTTTTTGGCAGCCCTCAGTCCACAATTTTAGAGACCCAGGACATATTGATGCTTTTCCCTTTCGTCATTGAAGATAAATATCGATGTGGGTTTTAAATCGAAACCTGTATATTTAATTTGACAATGCTAGTTTTTCTGCTTTAAATGCGTTTTCCTTGGTTAACCCACAGTAATACTAGTTTATTAATTTTTTCGCGTTTACTTAATATCTAAACTATTTACAGAAACAAAAAGAAATGTTTTCCTGTTCCTTTGGTCAAAGTACCAAAAATAAAAGTGCAAGTAATTTCTCTAAGATATTTAAAAACTTTCAGTGTAAAAGTTTAGAGTAAATAGCATAGTGGACAATTTAAGTAAATAGCCTCTGCTTCAAAGGAAAAGTTAATTTCTTATAACATTGACATTACACTTGTAGAAGTAGATAAGCAATGCATATAGTCATGTAATAGAAATAAGTAGCTGTCAATTCAATCACAGTTTAGCTTTAGGAGTTCGGCTAAGGCAGATATTCATATTCTGTTTTTGTTTCCGTTAAATATATTTCACTATTACGCTGTTTAACAAAACATTATTGGGAACAGATTTTGGACTTTATTTTATTTTTCCTGGAATATTCCATGTATGTTTGGAAGTTGTACTTGTTGATCATAAAAACAATAATCTTAATAGTGTCAGCATTCATTTTTATTAATTTTAGAACTGTATTATAAACAGTAGTAGAAACCCTGAGATATGTAGTCAAATGTATTTACTCGGTAGGAATACACTGGCATTGGTCACTCAACAGTACATAAAGTTTCTCCACAGTCTATTACATGTCTTTTTGAAGGCATCTGCTTAGACAATAGACAATAGACGCTTACATCAGTAATAATAAGCATCTCTGTAATAAGCATTTTAAGTATGATTCTGTAAATCCTTGTAAAACTAAAAAAGAGAAATGGACAATTTTTGATTTGGTTTAATTTGAATATATGCATACAAGTTTCGTACTTGTACTTACTTTCTTGGAAAAAAGCTAAGCTAACTACGTTTCTCAACCTCTCTTAGTTAGAAACGTGAATTCTGTTTTAATTACCCCCCCCCCCCCCCCCACCAGCAATCTGATTTCTGTACAGAAAATACGTTTTTTGGTGTTGAGTTTTAAGTAGCACTTAATTTACAAAAATTAAAACTCCTCTTGTATCCAGTGAATAGTAAAAAATAACTTGTTTACCTTTTATTAGAATATTCGCATCAATTTAGAATAATTTTATAATGAAAATCGTATTACTGTATGAACACGCTGATCTATTAAAACAAAACTAGATATAATGCGGTGAATATAAAATATGGCGATACGACATGTTCTTTTCCGCTTCTTGGACAAACAGGTGTTTTATTTGCAGGCTGGGAAACTTTTATGATCTATTTTCTATTTTAAAAACTACTTCAACTACCACAATAAACATAACGTACTTGTAATTTAATTTAAAATAGAAGATATAAATAAAAATATTAGGGAAAATTATAGGATGATCATACTCGTAGATTAGTATGTCTCTCATTATAGTTTTTATTAATAAATTTTGTTATATTTACATTCCAAAGGTGAAACCGTGAAGCAACTAAAACTAATACTATTGTCAAATGTAATGTTAGAATAGTCAAGAGAAATTACAAATTATAATTGTCATAGGTTATGTAAACGTATTTCCATCACATCATGCTTAGATGAAAGTCAATATTTGCAACCTACTAAAATTAAATAACCTGCGTGGAATTCAACTCAGGAAATGGCTTGTGCTTATCAGAGAATTATTTCATACAATACAATGTGAATAAAGGTATAACTAAATTAATTAGCTGCAGGTTTACGTGCCCTGACACAAAATATACTTTCATCTAGTTAAATTGAATTTTTAATATTGCGAAGGCTTTTCTATCAACACTAATTACCAATTATAAAGTTTATGTATAGAATGTAATCATGACTCTTTTCCTTGCTAATTTGTTTTTTACCACCCAATCCATTTATTTGTTGTTGAATTGTTGTTCATACAATAGACACAAGTAAAGAGTTTATCGATTATTTTGACAGATTCAAAGTTATGTCACTTTTTGTGTTGATCATGAGTTTTTACTTTACTTCAAGCTATAAACTTCGATACTGATGTTAACTTATATGCAGTTATGTTTATTACTCGTATATGCCCTTTATAAGTATGTAGTCCTTAACCTCGCGGCCATAAGTATACGTAGTCGGCGCACAAGAATGCAGCGTGTAACACTGATTAGCTGGGCTACACAATGCCCCCTGGTCATGAATTTAGCAGGATTTTCAAAATTACTCCTTGGATAAAAAAAAATTGTGGATGCTAAAGATGTAGAAAATTTAATTTCGTGCTGACATTTTCCAATCAAATCAGACATTGGACCACTCGATTAGATGTTGCAGGATAAAATGTAAAGTACACTGGTGCAGTCGTACCCTTTCCAAATTTCAATTGTTAACCCTCCCAAATTTTCAATCCCCCCAAACCACCCTAAACTTTCATATTCAAAACCCCTTATTTCATATTAAAATCATTTTAAAAACCCCTTTCATATCGGAGAAACCCCATTCACATCCTAAAATGAGCGTCCATGCAAAAAATTGTGAAGGTTCTGGACCAAACAGTTTGGTCTGTGCCATGACAAGTGAGGGACCATTTCACAACTATAAAAGAATATACAAAAGTTTACTGAGGACAAATGCAACTAAACTGAATTACAAAGTAAACTAAAAATGACATTGTTTTCTGGATATATGGCGGATGTGTCACTCAGCCGCCGCCGCCTTTCACATTATAGGATTATTGGTTGACGGGTGAGATGTGAAGTGGGCGGGGCAAACCTAATATTCTCCGCGGCAAATTCCATTTCCGTAGGAGTAAGTAGGAATTCAAATTTGTACAGCTATGACCCTGTATATAAAGTAAATTGTAATTTAATTTATATCAGAACAAAGAAAGAACATCTGTTTCAAAAAAATGTATTTTAGGAGCTTCAATCATCAAAATGGTTAAGTCTTCTTAGCCATGTGAAAACGGGTACAGCATCTAGAATTTCATAAAAAAGATAAAACTACTATCACATTTTCCCTATTTAAATAAGTTTCAGCGTTACATCCAACAACGTTTGGCGTTTGAGATCCTGTGAAGTAGTGAAAAGTCTGCCGGAAACGGAAAGGAAAGACCGGATCAAGAAATGTATCACCTAATGTTGTTGAGCTATGCATGTAACACGTACGTACATGGCTCATATTTAAAACATTCGAATGAGTAATTAAATAATATAAAAACATCATGACATTAACTGCTATTGTTAATCTCTTAGTATATTAATATTCCTTAACGTAAAATAGAAACACGCTAAAATCGCGTAAAATATACTTTTTGTTCAACTAATATACGAGATACAGTGATACATATATAAAGTACTCATTATGTCTTCTATAACCATAAGCATAAATTAAATGTTACAATGGACCAGGTAGTATGATAATAAGGACTTATAAACAACAAATAGTAATTGCATTAATTTTTTCTTGTGTTAATATGACAACAGATCTTCAACATTTTCAATTTGAATATGTCGTATCATGTAACATCCACTTAAATTGGTGAATTTATCGGTTAACTATCCATATTATATGTTTGAATGCAAATGATATTTTTCATATGATTTCTGTAAAATCATAAGGCTATGTAGACCTCGTATAATAATATAAGTAAATAGTTTGTTGTCGGCATATAAGTAAGTGCGAACCAGGTAATTCAAACAAATTAAGTCTGTTTAAACGTTTAACTAATCAATCGGTTTAAATTAATACTGTTTAATTTAATAGGGTTTAAATAACAAACTGTTATTTTTATATTGATTATTCTCAAAATTTGACAAAAGGTTTTTAAAACATAAGTTTTATCCTAAATTACTGTGAATTTCTTTATGTCTTATAATGCATTAAAACACAGGTAAGGTTGGAGCAACGAAGCCATAAATGAGCCTAGAATCACCATTAAACTGATATATTGCTTGGCGAAAGGAGAAGGGAATAATCGGCCTACCTTCTAACGCCACAACTAAACTATACCATTTCAAACCAGTTTTCATTTAGTTTGATAGAATATTTTATGAATATTTTATGGTCGGAGAAAGCATGCCACAATATTTAGACTTTTATTATAAAATTAGTGTTTAAATTGCAATTTGTACATTCTATAGAGTTCTTGGATGCTCCTTTGTTTGGACAAAAATGCTGAATAGCATTCGGTAATTAATGGTATACCTCAATAAAGGGTCTAAAGTGATACTACTGATATGAGTTTAATTATAACTACATCGGTGCGAAAATGAGCTGTTGCATAGTGGAAGTACATCCACCAGGATAAGTAGTATAAAAAAGATCCTAAAATTTACAAGTCTACATTATGTTTACCTAACATTTATCTACCTTTAGTTATTTTGAATCGATTTTTTCCTGATCAGACATTGTTATAATATACAAATGTTTTAAAAATTCAGTTAATTTCGCACAGACGTTTGGTGTGCCGAAAATAAGAAAAATAAAATCAATAATATATATATATATATATATATATATATATATATGTGTGTGTGTGTGTGTGTGTGTGTGTGTGTGTGTGTGTGCGTGTGTTATTGTTCCATACATCAGTCTGGTTCACTATTCTTAAATTATTTCTACGATTATCATTCCAAAACTAAGTATAACAGAGTTTTCATTATATAGCATCTATTATACAGTGTGTAAAAAAAGTCTGCCCCCCCCCCTCCTTTATTTTTTTGTTTGTTAAGACAAACAAATAACCTTTGGGGAATCATACTAACTTAACCCAAATTATTTTTTGACGTTACCAAAAATTTTGAGTGTCCCCCAAAAATGGGGGATTTTGGGGGCAACTCAAAATTTTCAAATGCAAACCCCTTTTGAGTGACCCCTCATTTTAAAGAGCTTTCAAAAAGTAGATGAATGGTGAAAATTGGAGGTCTCTAACGTGTTTCTATCCAAATTGACAGCTTGTCAAAGTTTTGAATACAACACATCCTTGAAACCTGGCGTCAAGATCATTTGGAGTTTTAATTCACCTTTGGTGACGTAAAAATGAAACGAGCCTGGGAAAAATGCTGTTAATTGAAAAAGTAGTCTCCTTTGATGATATTTAAAATTTTGAGTGTCCCCGAAAAATGGGGGATTTTGGGGGCAACTCAAAATTTTCAAATTCAAACCCCTTTCGAGTGACCCCTCATTTTAAACAGTTTTTAAAAAATAGGCGATTGGTGGAGGTTGGAGGTCGCTAACGTGTTTCTATCAAAATTGGCAGCTTGTCAAAGTTTTGAATACGACTTCTAGAAACTTTGACAAGCTGCCAATTTTGATAAAAACACGTTAGCGACCACCAACCTCCACCAATCGCCTATTTTTTAAAAGCTCTTTAAAATGAGGGGTCACTCGAAAGGGGTTTGAATTTGAAAATTTTGAGTTGTCCCCAAAATCCCCCATTTTTGGGGGACACTCAAAATTTTAAATATCAAAAAAAGAGACTACTTTTTCAATTAACAGCATTTTTCCCAGGCTCGTTTCATTTTTACGTCACCAAAGGTGAATTAAAACTCCAAATGTTCTTGACGCCAGGTTTCAAGGATGTGTTGTATTCAAAACTTTGACAAGCTGTCAATTTGGATAGAAACACGTTAGAGACCTCCAATTTTCACCATTCATCTACTTTTTGAAAGCTCTTTAAAATGAGGGGTCACTCAAAAGGGGTTTGCATTTGACAATTTTGAGTTGCCCCCAAAATCTCCCATTTTTGGGGGACACTCAAAATTTTTAGTAACGTCAAAAAATAATTTGGGTTAAGTTAGTATGATTCCCTAAAGGTTATTTGTTTGTCTTAACAAACAAAAAAATAAAGGAGGGGGGACAGACTTTTTTTACACACTGTATAAAGCAACTTTTCTTAAATCGTTCAGTTAATAGTATTAATAGTAGATGGAGGCAGATGGAAATCTGCGAAACTCCGACCCTATGTTTTGAAGTCTGCAAGAATATTCTGTTTATACAAAAATCTTCAATTTACTCAGTTAAACCATTCATCTAATTTCATAATACATTTTTAACTGAATCATGATTTTAAATAAGTAAATAACTAGGATGCATTACTAATTATGACAATTGAAGAGACTCTAATAAATTTAAAAATATGATTTAACAACTACTCTTGTTACCTAAATTATGTGTATAAACACTTCTGGAACCTTTCCCGTTATTTCATGACAACTGCTGCTTGATATATGTTCCATTGCTCTAAAAACTGTTTCCGAATAATTTCTACGTCAACTGTTATATAACTAACGCCAAATCATGAGGCCCAGTGCGGTGGATGCCGTGGCAGCAAAGACGGCTAGTGCGCATGCGTGGCAACGTGTCACCAGAGCGCAGCACTGTCATTCTGCTCTCAGCTGCCGACAATCGCGTGTCACTACATGTCGCCTAAAAACATTATCAACAAAGAGAATATTTTAAAGTAAAATACAGCATAAAATTAAAAATAATATTTCATTAGTATTTATTAAAGCGTCTTGTTACTCTGAACAACGATGACAGATAAGCAGTAACTACTGCCAGCTGCCGAATGTAAGCAGCCAGGCTAGTATACCGTCGACTGCCGCTCTCGCTTCTACTCCCCTCTCCTCGCAGCCTACCCACTCCCAGCCCCATGCGCGGACTGGGCCTTAAGATTTGGCGTTAGTTGTATTACTTATCCGATAGAAATCCGTTATCGCTGGCCTTGTCTCTTATATGGTAATTATTGTTTGACATCTCCCCCACGATCTAACATTTTCTATATCTTACAGTTTAGTTTGAAATAGAAACAGTTATATGATTGTAGCAAATCATTGTTTATATATAAATAGTGGTAAGTAGGTTAGGTTAAAATCACATTAACATCGCAATGGTTACTGCACACCCGTGACGGCGCCGGCGACGCCTTTCCTTATACAAACTAATTTTACTTTAACTGATTACTTTTATATTTCTAATGCTTTCCTGTAATTAGTGATTGCTATTGACTTTCCAAGTCCTTGATCTTTATTACTAAACCATTTTAAGTTAAACTGTACAATATAGAAAATGCCACATCGTCGTGGAAGACATCAAAGAATTTGTTCACTTAAAAAATCTGTGAGATCTGCATTATGTTTTAATTCACCCATATAAATTTTTTTCCCCGTAATTAAGGATTCTGGCTATTTATTCTGATATAGTCTGTCAAACTAAACGGAAAATTACGTCAGTGAATAAACGGAATTGCAATTAAAAAGTAGTGGTAGTGAATTAACGGAAAATGTACTTGCACAACGATGGCACATTTCATGAGACAGTAGCCTGTATTAGCGAGAGCGAGGTGTGTGCTCTACTCTGGATTATGTAAAACAGAAAATTGACATTTCACTTACTGAGTTTAGACGGTTTACATGCAAATATCCAACCCGGGCATGCTTCGTTTTATAATATCATGCATGAATAATATTATTTTGCACCGCCAAATCATTCTTAAACTCGATTATTTTCAATCGACCAAAAGTTAATTGTATGCTAACTCCTATTTTGATGTAATTTAACTTATCCTGAATAATATTATTTCATATGTTTATTAGTGATGTTATATTAGTGTTTAATGTCAGGCACTTGGTATGGTATGATTTTTATAGCAAAGAAAAAACCAATTTGTAAATTTTTTAAGTGATTGATTAATATTTTTTCATAATTTTTAACACCAATATTCAAAATATAAGGCTATATTTTTTATTTAAATTTTACTAAAATAAAGCACTACTCTCCCCTGCTGAAGGTTCACACAGCGACTTGGATGAAACATGGACCCGTATCACGCGAACAGCTGCTGCGGACCGAATTAGTTGGGTAAGGTTTTCAATCCACAACCTAAATAATTTCAAAAAAAAACCTTTTCTTAAGATTTTTTGCCAATGGTTTAAGATTGCTAATAATTTTCAAAACATGCCTACAATCGTATTAACGCCTGTAAAAAGAAACAAAAAATATAAAGAAACTCCATTTCTTTATTTAAGTAAAACACAATGAATGAGGCGTGTTTGATTCGTTATAAGCGATGAACTACAACAAATTGTAATAAAAGATACAGTTTTCGTAATATCGGTTCATAATTTAATGCACAAAATACTCATTACAGTAGTAAGACCCCACCCAATGTACTGCGGCAAGAGATAGTAAAACTTAAGTTTAAAATTAGTAAACTTCTGTTTATGCTTCTTGAAAAAATACTCTAAACATTGAATCATATAATTATTTAATTTTAATTTAAAATCCGTGCATTAAAACTGCTTAGGCTAGTAAAAGAAATATAGAATAAATATCTACTTTGCAGCACCATGTTAAATTGAGCTCCAAGGAGACCAAAAAGCAACATACTACAAGATCAAGAGCAACTGGTTCAGAATAATATAGAAGCTGCAGACCATAGAATGGATTCCAGCTATTCATGACTTACTTAACTTTAACCTTTGTACTATTTTCATTTGTGTGTTTTTTTTTTTTTTTTTTTTTGTAATACTAATTGAGTTTGCATAGGCACTATTGTCTAAACATACCATGTTATTTAGCGCAGTTGCTGTGGATTTGCACTTCCTACCACGTGTTTTGGCTCCACTCGTTTAATGATTTGTTCAAGAATCATTTCAAATATCTTTTAAGACCACTGTAAACTTGTACTGCTTTTGACATTCGTGTGCTTAAAAACTTCCAATGATAGAACTTACAAAAGATATATTACATCTTTTAGATTTATTATTTCTTTTGACAGGTTATATTTCTCGCTAGTATCTCACATTCTTCTAATATTTAGTTAAATATTAGAAGAGAAATTAAGAAGTAAGATAAATTTCCTACACAATTTTAAGATATAAGGTTTTTTGCCATTTAAGATATACAGGGTGTCCCGAAATTATGGTAAAATATTTTAGTATATGATAGTACAGGTAAAAATAAGAAAAAAAGTTCATATAAACATAGGTCCAAAAGTGCTTCATTTTCCGTCTGTGTGTCTGTTTGTGATTTTTACATATTTAATCATATCTCATGAACCTCTTAACGTACAAACTTCAAACTTGGTACATGGATGAATACTATTAAGACCTATTTTTGTATGTAGTATCAAATTTCTACTTTGTACCATTTCAAAATGGCGACTGTTATTTGTTTTCAAAGCTAAATATCTTAAAAACCGTAAATTTTAGAAAAGTTATACAAGAAACAAAAAAGTTGTGAAATTTAATCCAATTAACCCTGATATTAAGATTATGATGATCGGATTACTAATAACGGAGAAATTTTAATTTTTCCAAATAAAAACATGGAAATTTCTGACAGTTTGTTCTAAAGGACCATGTTTTTATTCGGAAAAATTAAAATTTCTCCGTTATTAGTAATCCGATCATCATAATCTTAATATCAGGGTTAATTTGATTAAATTTCACAACTTTTCTGTCACTTTTATAATTTTTCTAAAATTTACGGTTTTTAAGATATTTAGCTTTGAAAACAAAAAACAGTCGCCATTTTGAAATGGTACAAATTAGAAATTTGATACTACATACAAAAATAGGTCTTAATAGTGGTCATCCATTTACCAAGTTTGAAGTTTGTACGTTAAGAGGTTCATGAGATATGATTAAATATGTAAAAATCACAAACATACACACAGACGGAAAACGAAGCACTTTTGGACCTATGTTTATACGAACATTTTTTCTTATTTTTACCTGTACTTTCATACAATAAAATATTTTACCATAATTTCGGGACACCCTCTATAATTTGTAAAATATATTAGAACAATTTTTGAAATCCAAAATGTATCTCAATCACATTACAGACATTACATTATCTAAGACACATTACACAATCAAAACCAAATTTGAACAAAGAGATATTAACACTATTAAGCCATGCAAAAACTTATACTAAACTTATATTGAATTAATAATAGGCCTTAATTGAATTTCCGACCTAGACCCGTTTTATTTTTATTTTTTGTACTCAAAACTGTACATTTAAATATGTCAAAAATAAATATTTCCTTAATATATTCTAGTAAGTCATCTTCATATATTCAAATAAGCGTTCAGGGTAAAACTAACTCTCACACAGAAAATGTTTACAAAAGCAGAAATAAACAATTAATTTTCTTGCAACACTGGCTTTCATTCCTAAGCATGTTATTACAGCAAAGTGTAATAATATTGTGTAGGCAAGAGTTGGCAGGAACTGAAGGCCCTGGCTGGTGGTCGAGACGGATGGAGAGGTCTCCTGGATGTCCTATGCTCCCAGAGGAGATAAGGGAAATAAGTCAAGCCTTGTTATATCCAACGAACTGCAGCAAGAAACACACTATGAAATAATAGTTAAATAGCTTTTCCAATAAACTTAAATATTCAATTTCATCTATTTACAAGTAAATTTAATATTAATTTGATGAGCCCCCGTGACTTACCAAAGAAGTTTAGAAACAAATATTTTAAAAACTAATGTCTAATATTTTTTATCCAGCCTGTGGATTATACACCATAAAATGTAAAATAATTTTTTGTTTGATAATCCTTGTGCTCAAACAATCGGACGAAAATAGAGGGTTATTTAACTTTTGGAAATCATTTAAAATTTAATTTTATCGCGTGAGCGCAACATTGCGTTTTCATTAAAGATAACTAAATCCATCCTTGACTGTCCCCCGAATGTCTTCATAAAGAAAGGTGAAACTTATGCCTGGATGATTATGTTTGCTGCAACAGGGTAATTTATATACAAGTAAAAGTAAATATTTCATGACAAACTATTTTACCTGAGCGTTAAATCGCATCATTTACAAGCGATGTTGATTACACACAAAGGCCTCTCTCCTCCCCTCCTTAATGTGCACCATGAGTAAAGGAGATGTAATTGCTATCATTTATCATCCCACCAGCACATCTACATTCTACATTCTATCTCAACCGCTCTACAAGCCGTCTTTTTTAAACTGTAATGAATAGTTAATGAACAATCAAAATAAAAACACGGTTTTCCCCGCCTGAAATGTACAGTCACATACTCCTTGGAATTCAGAGAGTAAAATAATTCTTTGTTCCCCACAGAGAGAATTGTATGGTTTCTTGTTCTCTCGGCAAGAGACAAAGTAAATCCGTATGAATAACATTGAAATCAATAATTAAATAATAAGCGCCTTCAGATTTCCACACGGTTATGGAAATATGTTAAGGCTCAACGGATTACTGGGACTAACAGCTGATCAGTAGCGGGCAGGAATCAACAGTGTAAGCGGTTCAGCTGATGCTTTGCGACAGTTAAGATTGTGGCTAGTGGCTAGCAGGAATTGCTTTAATAATAAAGTAAAAACTCACCGTCTTAAGCAATCCAGTGATGTCCTAAGCATCGATGTAAATAAATACAACTGGATAGCTCGCTCCCCGTAAGGCTCGTGACGTGATTTCCGAGCCAACACAGCTGTGCGTTGGGGTTGCAGCCGGGCCGAATTGAAGGGGCGTTGGGGGAAATGCGCGAAACTGTATTGTTAACCGTATTGAAACCGCACGGATTTGGGAGCAGTTTTACGGGTAAAGATTGCTTTAATAGATGTATTGTATTGCTATAACTATTAAGTAATTACAATTAATATTTAACTAGACGGTCAGTACAAGTTGGTCGGCAAAAGATGCGTTCCCCCATCGCCCCTGCAAAATCTCAAACGCAATCACTGCCGGCGGCTCGCGACGTGGGGCCTGAGTTACCAATCCAGTGTACTTATTTACATCGATGGTCCTAAGCGAAAATTTTTTCGCCCCAATTTATTCAGCGGCACCATCAGCGCTAATGCAAGTCTTCAGGTTAAGATTTTGAGATAATTTCTAACCCAATACAATCAACTTGTATTAGTCAAAAGAGTGTTTTTCGTGTTAATTATTTTTTATGACCTAATATAAATATTGGCCTAGATGGGACAAAACTTTGGTGTGTTTCGGGAAATCTAATCCCGCGAGGGATATGGTAATTTTTCCTGGGTTACTTACGCTTTGCTGCGCAATTTAGAAATAACTATGGCACACGTTGTTGTTGCATCGGCATTAATTAGCTCACTTATAACTTTTGTTAATGTTCTGTATTTAAAGAACTTTTTTTAACTGGCCAATGTTCTCTACAGACTTTATTTACTACAGATTTATATTTGCCTCTACAATCACGTCACTGACGGCCTAAAATTTTTATTTTTTTTATTTGTTTATATTTTTAATACATTTATGCCTTTTTTACGTGTTCTTTGATAAAAAATTGCATGCAAGTTATTTTTTCAACATGAAGTATTAGATAATCTGTAAATTTAATATCAGTAAGTGCTTCCCATAAACTTTAGATGCTATTAACGGAGTTGGAGCAGGGCCCTACAAACTACATGAAGAAATAGAAAATAGAGATTCATATCAAATAAGAAAACTGCTTGTGGTTTAGCTTGAGTACGGTCCTTAAAGAGTCTAAAAAAGTTACACAATACGTTATCCAAATTAACTGAAAGCTTCATAAATATAATTTGTGATGGTTTTCAAACCATTTGTAACTAATCATCTGATACAAATCAATCAAACTGTATATTTGACGTTAAAATAAATCTCGGTTATGATTGACGTAAAAAAGTGAGATCTTCTTTGACAAACAATTTATTATTCTTTTATAACTTTCCCTTCAGAAACTTTAATCCCGTGATGATGAAAAATTAATAACCTTAAATTAAAAACTTCCTGGTAAAATGATTACTATTTTTTTTATAATTTAAAACACTTCGTCGATTTATTTATTCATGACATGTTCTCTCTAAATAAAGTCTGGTCATTTTTTGATGAGGCTAAATTACGTTGCATTATAAACTTTTCACGTTCAGAACGTGTACGTTTGGATTTTGTTTTAATGAAACCAAATTAGTTTATAAACTTTAAGGTTATTTTACGCCTGTAGGGAAGAAGCTATTACCACAGACCTCTTGGTAGGTGGACCTAAGCCCGAAACCATCATAATAGTCTTGTTTTGTGGTCCAAAAAAGACAAACATATTTTCCAAATTTAACTGAATATGAATATACGTATTTACAAAAATTAATATATGGTATTTTTGGAACTCAGAATGAAAATGTGTTATATTAATGGGCTAGGGTAACTAAGGGGGTTGTTAATTTATTTTAAAGAAATCCGTTTACTTATAAAAAGGTATAAAATGTTTCAATCAGCATGGCTGCTTAAACGCTTTGTCAGATAAATACAAGTTTTGTAAATTGTAGGACATCCTTTTTGGAAATTAGTGATTACTGTACTAAGTTTACGTTCCTCGAGTAACAGGAAAAAATACTAAAAAAAGTGTAATTGTTGATAATTTTTGCATTTTCGTAACTATTACGACATAATTTTTTTTAAACATCATATTTGAATTCACACTTATAAATTCACAAGAAACAACATCAATGTAAACTAGTACTTCAAAATTGTCTCGCACTGTGGAGATTTTAGGACGATTTGACCGGACTACAACATTTGGAGCTTGAGACTAACATTGATACTTGATCATAACATTAAAAATAGTTTGATGTTTAAACCATTAGTATTAGTCATGGTAGTTTATTTTTGTTTAGCATATGCTATAATATTTTTACTGTTTTTATATAATGTGGTTGCAAAGATCTGTCAAGCAAATCAAACCTTGGATAAAAAACTTAGGAATGTTTGCAGCAACTCAAAGGGTGAAATGCCAACGGACAACGTAGTCGTTGCTGGAAAACTTAAGCCCTGAAACGCTGACCAGGTACTTTTTAGGTTCAGATTTCCGTCATGTTGACACTAAAGCTACCTCTCACATCATTCGTTTGTGAGTTCATACAGCGTTTATTGAGAATTTAATAATTAAAATGTAAAAAATGTATGAAAAATCTTATTTGTAAAAACGCTAACACAAATGGAAACTGTAAACGATGGTTCGCGTACTAAAATGCCGACAATTAAAAGAAACTTGTGCGAGAGATGAATAATAAATGTTTAGCGTGAGATAGGCAGTTCCTACATATGCCTGTGTCACTGTCGGCAGCATTTTGATTGTTTTTTGTTTGTTTTTTTGTACTTGTTTGGTTTCCTGTTGGACGAATATTTGGCTTCTTGTTGCTTTTTTATTGTTCTTGAAGTGTTATTATTGTCCGCTAAATGGTGAATCTTAAACCTGAATGCAGAAACCGCCTTGTCAGCTGTAATCGATCAGGGAAAATAAACGACACTTGTAAAAACATAAAAATAATGAGTTCAAACTCTAATTTAGTAGGCCTAACCAATAAATAAAAATACGTAGAATATTATTTATATTTTCAATATAATAGCTTAATTGATAAAGAAAAAATATGTTAACAAAGCCTCAAACCGTTACCTCAGTTATATTTTTACAGCTAAGAATTTTATTTGTGTTTTGAAAATTAGTTCACTTATTCAAATCTATGTGCAGAAGAGAAAGACCAGTAATTGAGTAGGGGAGTAAAATTTTTCTCCTCCCACATTCATCATGCGTCAAAGTTCGTGCGCTGGTCGGGATTTTCGTGCTCGAACTTTAAGTTATATCAATTAAAACCATTTTTTTAGAATTAACTGCGCAAATCTGTTGAAATGTAGAGAAGGAGGTGCTGTATGCAGAAACGGAAAAATGGCAATAATAGCTTAAAGCTTTTCTGCGGGCAGTTTTGGTAGTTGAATCCCATTATTCAGTTCCTTATATTTTTATTAGCGTGTTTATTTATGTTTTGTCATCTTAGATAATTGCGACAAGCAACATAAAATCTAGAGAATTGTACAATTTCCCTAAAAGTTTAAAAAGTGTTCGTAAAAATAATATGTTCAAACCATTTCCATTTATATGTAATCAACCCTCATAATATATAATGCATCATGATAATCTCCTCTGCATTATATTCTGATGCACCATAATATTACGCTTAAAACCTCTATTTTGCAGTACTCGTTTATTTTCAAAATTATTTTATCAACTAAATTTTGGAAACCTTAAAAAAAGGATTGAGATACATCGATGGTTAAATTCTCCAGTACGATATTATTTTATACTTATTTGTAATAGCGTTATTAATAACTTTAAAAACGCTACAATTAATTTTATTTTCTTATACTTCGTTTACTGTAGTGCGAGAGGATTTCTCATTTAATTTTGAAGCTTTAATTTCGATTAGGTTTGTTCGATCTTTAATTAAATTTAAACCTTTGTTACGTTATGCGCGTCCAATCCATCAACTACTTGTTGAGGCTGAAGTAGAGACAATGTGCGATGGACATGTTGTTTATTGTTGACTTAATTTATTATTCAAATTGAATGTTTTGATGGGTCGTTCAAAACCAGGATATAATTTTCTGCTATGTAAAAAGAGTACACAACAATTACAAACACTCATTTGTTGTCGAGGATAAATGGTGTTGTGAGTTTAAACAGTAGCAACCATGAAATTTACTGGCACCAGTATTATTTGCATGAAAACAAATCAGAGTAACTTACAACATTTCGACAACTTTAAAATTGTTGGCTCCTCACTGTCATTCTTCTAGTGTTAATTTGAAATGTACATATTTTATAGTTAAGTAACCCCAAGCACAATTAGACTTTGAAGGAAGTATTGATTACTACTTCATGTAGCCTAAATTATTAATCTTTCTTCATTAGTTTTTTAAGAATAAGTCAAAACCAACTTAACTACAGGAGTAGTTCACAATTAGACAATTTATTTACAGTCGACATTTATTTGGTGAATTGACTGAATTGAGTTACAGGTTTATTTAACGGTTTTTAGTGACACAATTTATGTACGAATATCCAAGTTTGTTTCAGTGGTAGAACCAAGAGGTAAAGGTAGTATCGCGAGAATAGACAAGCATTCTTTTTTATCCAGATTACCTAAACAAACATTACAGGCGCAAAAGAAAATTTTTAAAATTATTTTTCATCGTATGATATATTTGTATTGATATATTTGATATATTGATATATATTGATACATTCACAAAGTTCAACTACTGTCCTAACTTTATTATTTTAAATCTTTGGTGGCGTTTTAATTTTAGCGAATTTCCTTAAAGGAATAAGCTATTACGGTAGTACTCATGGTAAGACCTAAGTCCGAGACCATGTTAACTTTTCATTTATGGGTCCCCAGAAGCAAAACACACCATTCGTTTGAATTTATATATATTTATATACCTATATATATATATATACATATATATATATATATATATATATATGTCTGTTAACACGATAGCGGCCGTAAATATGGTCCGATCTTAATGAAATTTGGTACAGACGTGTAAAGTGGTAATCACGCGGACGAGTTCGTAAACCAGCCCGATCGGACCACCGAAAGGGGGGGTTAAGGGGGATAAACCCCCCCCCAAAAAAGGTTTTTTGAGTTTTTCACATACAAAAAATAAAATTTATCAAATTTTTGTTGGCACCATTGAATTCAGCTCAAAAAAACAAACAATTTAGTATTTTGAGTCACCACTCTATGTCCATTGGTTACCGAGGTATTGAAAGTGGTAAACACAGTACGTTGTCTCAATGTTAACCTTATGGGAAATAAGTAAAATTCTATATCTCGCTTATTTCTCAAAATATCTTGATAAAACTTGGTAAATGGCTTCTTCTAGTTCAAATCTACTAAATATTGAATTAAAACCAACCAGTTTAAAAATACCTGTAGCAGCAAACCTGCATACTCATTCCCCATGTTATTCTTATGGAGCTTACAAAAAACATGTAAAATCTCGCTATGTTGGATTAAAATATGTTGTTTTGCGTTTGAAATTCGCTGAGTATGCAGGTCTGCTGCAACGGATGTATTTACTTTCATAGAGGACAGCCATATAGATACTTAAACTGGTTGTAGAGAAAATAATTTTTCCGTTCAAAATGTTTCTTTAAATATAAACAATTTTGGTAAAACTCCAAAGGTACTAAAATTATATTCAACGCATTCAATGTGTTAGTAGCCACTTAAAAAAAAGGTTGTGAACACCCTCAAACCCAAAGAAATTCTCTCAAAATAATTTTCAAATTTGAATTCCACAAAACGATTTCTTATCAACTAATTTGAAAAAATATTCTATGAAATATTTGATGAATAAAAATCTACCCTAATTGTGTTTTGAGCGCATAACACACATTCATTGAAACATTTCATATGTAACCTATATTTTTCGGGCTTAACTTGTAAAATTCCCCCAATTGAATTGCATGGTGATGATTCATGAAATATTTTTGGTTTTAGGTGCTGAACTTAATATTTTAACATTAATATTATTTTAACTTTAATTTAATATTTTAACATTATTTAACGTTATAATTATAATCTCTCTCTCTCTCTCTCTCTCTCTCTCTCTCTCTCTCTCTCTCTCTCTCTCTCTCTCTCTCTCTCTCTCTCTCTCTCTCTTGAGGATTGGTGTAAAAGCAATATTATTCAACGTGGTATTCATGGTTCGTATTTAATAGGCATAACGTATAATTTCTGTTTATATTTATGGTCTAGTGCCCTTAGCAACCATTGATTTTGAACTTTCATCCAATCCGTTATCTTAAGTTTGAACTCACTTGAGTTTGTTTCAGTGTTAATGTGGCCTACATATACCTGCATATGAGCTGATTTACTGTTGTACTTATTCTTTTATCAGAGCTTTAGTTAACAAAACCGAGATACAGAGTGTATGTATTATATTAATACATTATTTTTCAAAACTATCACTAATACGTTAAGGTTTAATTGCCTAAACCTTAAGCAAATATTTTAAACCCATCACAGTTTCATATGAAGTAACAACATCGCAATATGGATAGGAAGTGGGAAAAGGCACTTGACACCGAGCTTGCTAGGTTATAACGTTTACCGTAACTACACGAAGAACTTACGTGCTGTATAACTGTCGAGCAATAAGTTTGCAAGAGCACAATCTTCTGTAGAAAACAAATTTTACGTGAAAATATGTAGGAAAGTATTTATTGGGAGGGTGTAAAAGATATAGATTGTATTGACATATCTCTCTGTGTAATAGATATAACATACAACCGTCACTTCTCTGATATATAGCTACTTATAGGTTCCTTTCAACTCAACTAATTAGAATAATTTAGGTGTAATGGAATTAACCATATTCTGGGTACGGTAACTTTTCAATTACTATGTGTTGATCCTCGTTAAAAATCTGATTGTGTTTAGGATGTTTTAAATATTAAACGCAGAAAGTTAAATAATGTTGGAAATATCAAATGACTTTATACAGCACTAGTCAGACCCAGACTTTTGTCGTCATAACTCGAAATTTCGTTTGCATTACATGAGTTGTTCCTTTCGCAAGCTAAACGGATTGTACATGACAAAACGTATTTAACACAAACAGCGAGCTAAAAATTCGAGAACTTTTCAAATTATTCAAGTAAGAACCAAAAAGAGTACCCAAAAAAATATGCTTCTGCATCGCTGTAAAACGTTTTGAAGCATGTTGTAACAGGTGTTTTTTTTTTAAACGCAACCCATTTTTAAGATGGAATAATGCACACATAAATATGAAATGAGTATTATTTTGTTAATATTCCCACTTTATAAAACATATTATTTAAGTCTGACCACATTTAGTTTACATTATCTGTACAAATAATCCGCCATTGGCATTTATAAAGTTGTGCTCTCTCCGTCAAATTCCCGAGCACGTGTTGTGAGGTACCTCATTGAATTTCTTGCATTAAATTTGTTATTCTTTGTTTGAAATTCATTGTTGGTGATGGTGATTTTATTTTTTGATTTGGATTTTTTTGCGGATATTTGCCATCACTGATAAGTAAAAAAAAAACAAGTTTTACGACGTTTCGGGATCTGGAATCTGATCCCGTCTTCAGGTGGAAGAAAACCTAGAATATAACAAGATTAGTACTGTAACACATAGCCAGGAAAACCTGAACAAAAAACACAGCTAAAAAAGAAAACTGTAAAAGCAGTCACAAAAACACTATGCTGAAAAGAAAAACAATAACACAAGATTCCTGTGTTATTTTGTGTTATTGTTTTTCTTTTCAGCATAGTGTTTTTGTGACTGCTTTTACAGTTCTCTGTATTAGCTGTGTTTTTTGTCCAGGTTTTCCTGGCTATGTGTTACCAATCTTGTTATGTTCTAGGTTTTCTTCCACCTGAAGACGGGATCAGATTCCAGATCCCGAAACGTCGCGAAACTTGTTTTTTTTACTAATCAGTGATGGCAAATGCCCGCAAAAATCCAAATCAAAATATAAAATTTGTTATGTTTGTTTTGAGGTGCTGAAAATCCTGTGAATTGTTATCGTGGGCCTACTTTTTATGTATCCCCAAAGAAAATAATATTTTCGGGTCAAATCCGGGGATCTTGGAGGAAAATAATCCTTCACTGATAAAACAAAGTTTTGGGTTGTGTTTGAAAGAAAACGCCCAGTATCATGGGAGAATTCCCCCCCAAGATTCCCAGGTTTGTCCCCACTAAATAATATTCTTTGGGATACATAAAAAGTAAGGCCTACGATAACAATTCACAGGATTTTCAGCACCTCAAAACAAACATAACAAATTGAATGCAAGAAATTCAAAGGGGTACCTTAGAACACGTGCTCGGGAATTTGATGGAGAGAGCACAGCTTTACATAAATGCCAATGGCGGCTTATTTGAACACATAATGTTAACTAAAAGTGGTCAAACTTAAATAATAGGTTGTACAAAATGTAAAGATCAACAAAAAAACTATATATGTACAAAAATAGTTTTTACAAATATTTTTACAAAATATAGTTTTTGTAAAATAAAATGATTAAGCGTTAATAAAATTATTTTACTTCGAGTACTCAATGTTATCGCAAGTGACATTCGCAGAGAAATGCAAATTACTCGTAGTATATTACATATCACTCCATTAAGCACAGAGCTTGGCCATGTTTGATAAATTACTACTAATTCACGATACCTCTCAAGCATTTAACCTCACACTTAGTCTACAGATAATGTCTCTGACAGAGATGAATTACGTAATATCGGGACCAGACATTTCATTTTCGCTTGAGATCAGGTACTGTATTTCGTTACAAAATCTAACCCAATAATCGACTGAAGCCTGCATTCAAATTAAATTATTTGCGGTAATATAAAGCTTACATTTTTAAGAGTCTAGGATTGTGTTTAATTTCTCTTTTTTTCAAGCTGATATATTAAAATTTAAGTGGTAAATTAGATTATTATTTTATTCTTTGCGTGTACTGGCTTAAGTAGAGACAATAAAAACCAAAGAGGAATGAAAGAATTATATGTGCATGTGTATAAAACAAGGCAGTTTGGATCTTCAAATCTGCTGATCGGCTCAGAAGAACTGCTACAAAGCAAAAACCATTTCATCGGATGATTCTCTTTCACTAGTTCTAAGCTTTTCTTCACTTTACCAAGAAAATATGTTTTCTTAGATTGTTTATAAAAATTTAAATCAAATTTTCCTTCTCGTAACAACTGTTGGAGTGGAAACAGGCAATACGTCAACAATACGTTTCAGAATGTTTAAAAAGTATTTCACTAAAGTACAACTAAGAGCTGAAGTTTAAGAACAATGGCGCTAGTCATTGACATTTGACCAAGATCAGCTCACTTTGTTTGTTTTCCTTTGAACATATATATGGTCGTGTTTTGAACAGTTTTACAGGTAAACCATAGATTACAGTGCATTGATTGCAAGTGAAGCTGAAACCGATTAATCTATTATATGTATTTCATCAGCTTCGGAGAGTGAAAGTACATACTATAAAACTATAACTGAACTGTTAACTCTTTCGCAGTCATTGTCTATTCCTTTCCTTTAATGAAACTCTTAAATTAGTTTAAAGTTAAAGTTTTAAAACTCTAAAATTAGTTTAATGTACTGTTTTATAATGGACAGCCAGGGCCTATCAAAAATGTTTTTGACCAGATTAGTAATGAAATAGCAAGAAAGCAATGAAAGAAAGCTTCCAAAGAACTAGGCTTCCAAAGTTGATATGCTCCAGAGACTTTTATTTTCAAATAAAAGTCTCTGGAGCATTAAAATGGAATTGTTTAATTTAAACACTGGTCTTGGAGACGAATTTGGTTATATAAATTAGGAAAAACTCTTCTCGGTATTGAAAGATCTTTTGGTAACAGCTGTAACGTGTTTTATCTTTACGTGGCAGGGAATTTTTTAAAGAGCCTCTGAAAGTTTTTATCATGTTTAAAAAAAAAGTGGTATTCACATTTTTATCTGCATTGTTATTATTATTTATTTTTTACAGTAAAAACATAACTTTTAATAGGAAAAACACTAAATAAATGTGCATGATTAAATTATTACCGTGCACATTAACTGTTTAAAATTATCACGCAGTTAATGTGCTTAGGTTAATTAATCAGCACATAGTAAAATTAACAAACTGAATGAGTACAAGTTTTTAAGGTTTTGTCGTTAATACCAGGGGTTGTCGGCGACTTAATCCATCTTTATTGATTGGCGCCGTCAAAACCAACTGCTCCTCGAAGCTTTAAGAGTTTGGCTCACAGATAAGCATCCGAAGCACAATATTTACTTTTTAGTTATCATTCCAACGATACAATATAAACAATCAATGTATACAGTGCTCGTTTTCTGAGCCAACCTAACCTTATTAATGTGTGATCAAAGATCAGTACTTTTTGAAAAAACTGTCTACTAATATCTTCACAATAATGCGCTGGATCGTTGTAAAGTCTAAATTGCGTACACATGCATTTACTCATTTAACTATTTCTGAAAAATCAGGTAAATTGATGCGATTTAATTCATTCTAGTACATCCTTTTCTGTAGTGAAGTAATTCTATGCATGATTATTTTTCTTAAACAAAACATCGTTACCTTAACAAGAATAACTGGTTCTAAGCAGGAGTTATTAGAATTTCTTATGAAGTTAAGATATAGATTAACGCTACATAGGACAGCTTTAACAGATAAAAACTCAACGCTGTCTCACAAAAAGAAAACTTAAAGGGAGGATCCAAAGTGGATAATTTAAAACGAAGCTAATGGAATGGTAAAAGCAACAATAAAATGCCCACGATAAAGTGGAACTGCCTCCCGCTGACAGGCTGAGGCCAAATACAAGGTGAGTAACTAATGGAAGATATCGTCTCGCAAGAGGGTAAGACACACTTTAGAGAAAGAAACACATATAACATTATACTAAAATTCTAACTTTCACCTTCACAAAAATTCTCCTGATTTTTCTCCAAATCTAGATATCTCACAGCACTATTTTTCTATACGGCTCTTTCGTATTACAAAAATAACAATAAAAAACTTGAATGGTCATTTTGTATTAAGCTGGTATAATTCCAATAATCCTAGCTGATCCAATAATTCTAGCTAACATCTTGAACGATGGGATTTACTGTGACATTATAAATAAATGCTTATAATAACCCCCGTTGCAGCAGACCTGCATTCTCAGCGAATTTCAAATGCAAAACAACATGTTTCAATCCAACATGGCGAGATTTAACATGTTTTTGTAAGCTCCATAAGAATAACATGGGGAATGAGTATGCAGGTTTGCTGCTACAGGTATTTTAAAAAAACTGGGTGATTTTAGTTCAATATTTAGTAGATCTTAACTAGAAGAAGATATTTACCAAGTTTTATCAAGATATGTTGAGAAATAAGCGAGATATAAAATTTTACTTATTTCCCATAAGATTAACATAGGGACAACGTACTGTTTTTACCACTTTCAATATCTCGGTTACCGATGGACATAGAGCAGTGATTCAAAATACTAAATTATTTGTTTTTTTGAGCTGAATTCAATGGTAGTAACAAAAGTTGGATTATTTTTATTTTTCTATGTAAAAAACTCAAAACCCCCATTTTTTGGGGAGTTTACCCCTTTTTACCCCCCCTTCCGGTGGTCCAATCATGCTGGTTTACGAACTCGTCCGAGTGATTACCCCTTTTCATGTCTGTACCAAATTTCATTTAGATCGGACAATATTTATGGCCGCTATCGTGTTAACAGACATATATATATATATATAATTCGAACGAATAGTGTTTTTTTGCTTCTGGGGGCCCCAATATGAAAAGTTAACATGGTCTCGGGCTTAGGTCTTACCATGAGACCTACGGTAATAGCTTATTCCTTTAAGGAAATTCGCTAAAATGCGTAAAAAGTGTATTTTCTTTTTACATAGACAACTTCATTCACCAACGCTAAGGACATTATTACGTGCTGAATGAAAGAAATGTTACTGGATTCATCACTCGCTTTATCACACTGAAAACATCAATAAACAATTAGAAATGGGAATCCAAGAGGAGGCAGTGATTGAACACACAACACATCAGTGATTAGAATCTAAACATAATCTTTAACGTTTCGCTCTTTATGTATTCGCAACCATAAATTAAATTAAAAGAGTATCTATTGATTTTGAAGTACTATTTTCTTGTACAATATTAATTTTTATATTTCTACCAAGAATTATGGTGGGACATATGTGTACTTTTTGAAGGATTTCAACAGCTGGAATTTAAAAACCAATGTTTATTGTCTGACAAACAATTAAATATTTTTTTAATATCTGCAGCACGATCGTGAAGACTTTCAAACTGATTGCCATGAGGGATTACAACTACGTAGCAGGCAAACTTTAGACTCGTGTCACGTTTTTAAACATGCTTAAATATTTAAAAAAAAAACTCGAATTAATATTTAATATTTAAATATTAAATATTAGGCTTTAGTCCATACCTTAGGTGAGCTATCCTAAGCTAAGTTAGGATAGGTTTACCAATGCAGATTAATGTTTGTAGGAGAATATTATCCGCATAAACAGCCCTTTGATGGCACTGTATAATCATCAAATGTTTACCTGTCTTGATACACATAACCATGCCACAGCCCATGTACAAGTGTTTGTCAAGTCTTAATTATGAGCTATATATACTCATGACGAGTAATAAAGAATGATTAAATAGTAGTTTATGCAACGATTGTATTATGAATGCCTTTAAGCCACGAGTGAGATGTAAGTTAGAACACGAGCGAAGCAAGTGTTCTACATATCTCACGAGTGGCTTAAAGGCATAATACAATCGTTGCATACACTACTTTATCTACGACCAAAAATATATAGGGTAACCAAAAACAACTAATTAACTTACCGTATTTAAATTGTAGCTTCTATAAACGTGGTGTATACCCATCCAAGTAGTGACTACGCTCGACGTTGCTTGACTTCGTTGCACAACAATTAGTGTTTGAGGTTAGGTGCAAAAACATTAATTCCTCTTTTACTACAATAACCATACTAAATAGGTGAATTAAATATAAAGTGAGCTAATCGAAATTTTTGATATGGTGTTATAAATAAATAACTCACAGTAAATGACATACGTGTATTTATAACGTATTAAATGACGTTTGAGGTTAGGTACAATAGGACACTAAAACCGGAATCGTAAGGGTGCAATCAGCTGATGTGTGAGTTGTTTAATTTGTATGAAGGTACTACTTCCGTCAAATGCCGAGCTCTCATTGGTCTAGAACCAGTATTCTAAAGTGACTCCAGTATCATAAAGTTGACTTCATACAACTGCTTTGTTTTTGGTTTTTTAATGTATATCATTATAATGTCTATTGTTATATCATAATTGGTGCTTATTGCAATGGCCATAGATGAATATAATTTTTGCTTTCTTCTTAATCGAACTAGCGCAGGTATACTGAATCCTAAAAGGTAGGATTTCAATGATATTACTTGGTGGTCCTTTAGGTATCCTTAATTTAAAATCTGCCTTCAATTTAAATTACCTTAACTTAAAATATGCCTTCAATTTAAATCAAGGCTCAAATTGAGATTT
Organism: Flexamia atlantica; assembly: GCA_035578135.1. NCBI lineage: Eukaryota > Metazoa > Arthropoda > Insecta > Hemiptera > Cicadellidae > Flexamia > Flexamia atlantica. The sequence continues at coordinate 34,109,746 of JAQJVK010000004.1, read as the reverse complement.
TGCTTTTTCCTATCTGAATGCGCTATTCCCATTTATATCTATATTCTTCATCAAAAAGTATTCAGTCCGTTAGTATTAATAATATTTTATTTCATACCCAAATGAAAACCTCGTAACGCGTTGATATTTTTTTACAACTATTGATTTCATTTGTACGGATGTTTCAATTTTTTAAGCAAACTTCAGCGCATGCCATAGAAATTATTCTTTGTTGATAGAATATCATAAAAAGCGTGGATACTGTTGTGATTATGATTATATCTGCGATGGGTAAATAATCCAACAAAACCTCTTAATGTTGAGTACACATTAAGTGAAAACATTTTGTTTCATCAAAAGGGATTTAAGTTCATCAACGTGCTGTGTACTTGTACCGACTGTAGTTGTACCACGACTCCTGCATAAACACGATGGTGTTTAACAGATAATTCAGCAAGCTTTGTCCTTTTTCCCTGGTAGTCTTATAACTTAAGGTTTTAATCCACCAAAATAATCTGTATTAAAATAGACTAACATGATACCTTAAATGATGTAACAAGTTTTAGTTTTGTTCAACATGCTTTATTGCAACGAATGAATACAGTTGAAGAGTTATTCAGTTGCTTCAAAAGTACTGCATAACTGAAAAATTATATTGGTAAATAATATATTCGTCATTATAGAAATAAACAATAAAAGTTTAGGGTCCATTGCTGTTCTGATACATCAGTAATTAATTTCTTTGTTTACCTATTTTCGTCGTATAAATTAAAGAGATTTTTTTATTTACATTAATTAATCAAATTATTGTTTCCCTTTCTATAAGCATTTTCTTGTTGTTGTCTCTTCTTTTTGTGAGTGATTTTTTGTTATATTTTTAAAAATGTTGAAACATATACAAAATCCATTGCTACATATATAACAAGTGTAGTCCATATACAATTGCAACTGAGTAGTAAACTCAATATTGACCATATAGCCTGATTTTTTATCAAGTATATAGTTGCGTTAAGGTCTAAGTTTTAGCCAAAACATTTGAAATCACGGGTTAGTCTATTCAAGTTATACCTTAAGGATATAACTCAAATAGGTAATTACACTAGTGAATTGCCGTGAAGAGTTTTTTTTATTAATTGGTATCATTTGACATATTTTGCGGTAATAGTAACACCTCTTATAAGAATAACTTAAAATAATACTTTGAATTCAATAACCAATTATTTTTTGACATGAATATAATGTCAAAAATAATAACAGTTACCATACTTTCTACTTAAAATGCGTAAATTTTATGTTTTGTTTTTACTTAAATTAAATTCCACAACCGAAAAATATAAAATGTCGCTTTTTTAAACTTGTTTTGATTACACTTCAAAACCCACTACTCGCACGTAATGTGGAAATTGATAAAAGTAAAACGTGTAAAAAATAATAATAACGCAAGGAGGGCAGTGATTGATAAAAATAAACGTAACTTGTATTCAATCTTCAAACATGTTGCTCTTTTGAGGGACCTTAAATATTTAAGATTTGTTATGAAAGTTTTCATGAATTTCTTAAGAGCCATAAATCCTCTCCAGCGGGCAAATCCTTTATTCTGTTGGCCAGAATCCCTTAGCTACTTTGCAAGAGGATTATTTGGATTTGCGACCAGAGGTCTTGAACATTCCTTGGGCAACGGTAGAAATTTAGATTGTAAGGTGATCATTTTTATATCTTTTGCAGCTTTTACTTTTGGAAGTGGGGAGGAATCACAATTATATTAAACTACAAAATCGTAAATACAGTTTCGTATGTCAAGAGGACTTACCAGTATCATCTCACTTTAAAGTCGTAGTTATTTGATCTTGGGCTGCATGGCATGTATGTTGCACATAACTCATATTTTTATTTCTGGTTTTTCTTACATACATGTTATACAATTTTTATTTCTTAACGAAGCTTGACTGCTGACTTCTTATTTTAATTTCTTTATCATTACATTGCCTGTAAGACGTAGACCACCAGTAAGGTGTGTTTTAAGGCGAATAAGAGTGGAAGATAAATGTTAGATTATTGTGGCGCGATCTTGCGGTCGTTAGTGGTTAATACATAATATGTTCAACCCAACACATCAGCTCCCATAAATCTATTTAAATCAATTACACAATTTAAAGTAGGGCAACGAGATTCCGGAAACGAGTAGTAAACCGAGCGGAAGCGGAAATGGCTCACCGGTACCGGAACATTTCTGCAGTGGTGATTCGTATTGCTGAGTTAATAATTTTAAGAATTAAACTTTATAAGCCACCTGATGTAAAGCACCCACTCTTTTCTGAACAGTTTATGATTTTTGAAACACCACCAAATATAATAATATCTAATATCTAATAAACTATTCCACCCAACTTATATTCGCTTTGCTACTTATATTCGAAGCAAACAGTAATCTAGAAAGAAAATTTTACATTTCTAGATCTAGATAAGATTGATATTTCTAGGTTAGAACCGAATTGATTTTTTTGTCAAATTTCTTTGATGTAGGCTTTTTAACTGTTCCATCTTCGTATATGTATTAAATATGTCCATGTATTTTAATCTTCATCTCAATTCTCCTGTTCAGCTTAGAATTAAATAATATGACGAATAGAAGCCAAAGTACCTTAGATATAATTTATTTTCATTGAAACAACTAAAAAAACATTAAAAATTAGATAACAAAAATAAAATTTGACCTTTAATGAAAATATTACCGAGATAAAAGGTACTGGGATTCCTCACTGTCTTTCTTATGCCCACTTTTTCTCCTTTTGTCTTTTTTCCCGCCCTGATGTGGCTTCCCTCATCAAGAAGGCTCAAGCGAAATTAGACTTAACGACTCGACCTATAATCATATTTAAAATCAACAAATAAATAAATGAATCAATATAAATATGAATCAAAAAAGGTCAAAAAAAGGTTCTAATAGAATGTCAAAAAAAGTTCTAAGTTAGAAAAAGCAAACTTTCGGAAAACTTAAGCAACAGTATAAATCATTGAAACACTTATTAAACTTTTTTTAGATCATGAAAATAGTTTGAGATATTCTTTACTACAATTAGTAATTGCTTTATATAAAAACACATTTTATGTACAAGTTCTATATACTCAAAATTAGCCGACTTTGGACGTTTTTGTATAAATTTGGATTTATGGAAAATATTCAATTGATGGTAGAAAATAAATTAATTTCATTGAAACAGCGTTAAATGCATGAAAAAAAGTCAGGGACAGAATAGCAATTTCAGTATTCAAAAAAGCAAACAAGTTTTAACGTCGATCTGTGGTTTTATTCCCATAATGAATGAGTAAGCGGGTTTGCTGCCACGAAAATGAAACTTTTGTAATGCATTGTTGAGGTCTGATTTAGAATTTTTCTTCATAAAATTGTGCAAAACCCCGTGAAATTTAATTTCCTGCCTCTAAATGAAAATGCTAGCTCGGGCTAGAACCCTTTTGCTTGTACCGATTCATACAGCCTGTGAAGAGGGTCGACGGGAGGACGTTTGAGAGATACAGAATAAAATGCTGAGAAGTTGAGGTGAAGAACCAATACAACAGTGTTTTGATGAATGGTTTTCATTGGAATCAGAAGCGTGTGATGATAGTAGGGTGTTTTGGGGGATCCCACCGGAGGTGGGATGAGGAGGATGACGTCACATCCCACAGAGCACCCCCCCCCCCGATGCTAAAAATAGACGAGCCCCCCCCCCCCTCCCCCCGATGCTAAAAATAGACGAGCCCCCCCCCCTCCCCCCCCCTCCCCCCCCCCGATGCTAAAAATAGAATTTGAACTGAGTAAACCTAACTTTACTCAAGCTATGTTAACCTAACTTACCTTTTTTTTTTTTTTTTTTGTCTTATGGTGCTGGGAATTGAACTTTGATATGTTAATGAGCTAATTAATATATTAATTAGCTTAATTGATATGCTTAATGAGACTGTTTACATAATTATCGTATCCGTACGATATTATCGTATTGCGTACGGGATTTCTACCCAAAAATTATGGTACTGGAAAAATTAAATTATTAAAGCTGAAATTTGTGTATTTACTGCCAGCTAGTAGCCTCATTAGCGAAACCATAAACAGCACTATGCCGAGAATGTGAAAGCTGGTGCAGTGACACCCGTGGAATGTGAAAGTTAGCATGTTGTGACAGGTGGAACTAATGGAATGTGAAAGCTGGCGCGTCAGGTGGGCGCCGACCTAGTTTGGCGTACGTGTCATCGCTAGCAGAATAGTGAACTGTTACAAACACTTACAAAGTCACTTAAAACCAACCAACAGCTGACTCTTGTGAATAGCCGGCTGGAAACTACTACAGACATATTGAGAAAGACTCTGTCTGAACAGTCATTGAAGGTAGCTGTAATAGCTCAAGATGAAGACTTGAAACATGTCTTTTGTGTATTGTTTAAGGAAACCCTCTTAGATATCTATGGTTTGTGCGAATACAAATGTTTTCGTACTGAAAAAAGAAACTTTAAATGTGCATTGAAGAAATCCAAAAAAAAAAAAAAAAAAAAAAAAAAAAGAAATCCAAGAGACCGGGCTCAAATAAAACATTTAGCCCGACAAGTGTATCCGGAAAATACAAGGTTTATTGAAGAAGCGTATGCTGATGCTACACGTACTCCGCATGGTTATTTGTTGTTGGATTTAAAACAGTCCACACCAGACGAGGTGCGTGTACGTATGGGTATATTACCTGATGAAAAACATCAATACGTTTATCAACCGAAAAAGTATAAATAAAAGGTGTACACTAGAGACCAGTCACTCAGTCGTAATGTCACAGTGTGTGAAGAAAGACGCCGCTCTGTTAACGGCACTGAACGCTACACCGAAGGAACGTAAAGCACTGTTGAAGGCTTGTGACGTCAGTCGTATCAGATCAGTGTGCGAGTGCGCATACAACTTGTTACGTGGTAATATCCAGTTAACAGACAAACAAAAACGACAATTGCGTAAACATAAAAAGGTGTTTTGATTAGGATTTTTGCGGACATTTGCCATCACTGATTAGTAAAAAACAAGTTTCACGACGTTTCGGGATCTGGAATCTGATCCCGTCTTCAGGTGGAAGAAAACCTAGAACATAACAAGATTAGTAAAACATAGCCAGGAAAACCTGGAGAAAAACACAGCTAAAACAGAGAACTGTAAAAGCAGTCACGAAAACAATAAGCTGAAAAGAAAAACAATACACAAAATAACACAGGAATCACAAGTATCAAGAATCACCAGATTCCAGAATTCCAGATCCCGAAACGTCGTGAAACTTGTTTTTTACTAATCAGTGATGGCAAATGTCCGCAAAAATCCTAATCAAAATATAAAATCACCATCACCAACAATGAATTTCAAACAAAGAATAAAAAGGTGCTCAGACGTCTAGTGAAACGTGGTGAGAATTGGAGCAAGAAACGTAAATATCTTGTACAACACGGTGGTGGATTTCTATTACCACTGTTATTAAGTACTGTATTACAAACAGTTCTTAATAGTGCGATTAGTTAGAAAAATGGATAGATCAAATTTGGAATATTCAAAGAAGATGGTTGTTGTTCCGCAAGAGCTATTTGATCGAATACATAGTGAGCCAACACCTGCTGCTACTGCTTCACAATCAAAACTAACTCAATCATCAACGGTTAATACTAATAGTTTGGATGCTGAAATGCATCGTATATTACAAGACAAAACATTGGATGACAGTGAAAAGTGGAAACAGTATCAACAAGTATTACAGAGGTTTTTATATTTTAGTTCACAAAAACGTAATCCTTTCATTTTACCAATTATACAAGAAGAGGATAATGAGGAGGATATTGTACAAACATTTCCTGCCACGTATCAAAAGGATGTACGCAACTTGTTAAGATTTATAAAACGTAACAAACAGATAATCACATGGGACCCTGATGGTACGGTTATTGTTCATAACACTAGAATACCTGGTTCGAACATTATTGATGTGTTACATGCAATTGTACGAGTGCGAAGACTGGAAAATGTACCCACTGGCTGGCATGAAGTATTGGATGCATTAAATGATATGAACGTACCGACCGAGTACGTAAGCAATGCACAAGCTCGACAGTATATTGGTCGTGAACCATATTTGGAAGAAGGTTTGGTTACACCTTCACCATCAAGACAGCGCACTCCTTCAACACCACACCACTCGTTATATTATCCACCAACACCGAGCCCAACGCCAATAGCCCATAGATTAAGGTCAAGGGCAGGAGCACGAAGAGGAAAACCTTTACAGTGGGATGCATTCACTATAGATTAAAATGTATAAGTATAGGTGTACTTGGTATGTGATAGTCATTTACACTATAGTCACGAACAGTGATGGAAGAGAAAGTGTATTATGATCCTGCAAACCCAGGCTCGTTTGGTGGTATTAGCCCACTTGTCAGAGCATTATGTCAAAGTAAGAAGAAAAAGAACAAAACAAAACGACAAGTTATCGAATGGTTACGCACCCAAGACACCTATACATTACACAAACCTGTTCGAAAACGATTTCCACGTAACAGATATGTCGTGTTTGGACCTAATGAATTATGGCAAGCCGACTTGAATGATATGCGTGGACTTAGTTCATATAATGATGGCTACAATTACTTGCTAACAGTGATTGATGTGTTTAGTAAGCGGTTATATGTGGAACCATTAAAACGTAAGAGCGGTGAAGAAGTGGCAGCAGCATTCGAACGAATTTTTAACAGTCCCTACACTGTACCACCATGTTGTTTACAAACTGACAAAGGAACAGAGTTTATAGGTGCAAAAGTGAACCGTGTGTTTAGAGATTATCATGTGAAATATGTCACTACACAAAACCCCGATGTTAAAGCGGCTGTTGTCGAACGAGTCAATCGCACACTGAAAACACGTATGTGGCGATATTTAACATATAAAAACACATTTCGTTATATCGATGTGTTGGATGAATTGGTTGATGCTTACAATAACAGTGCACACCGAAGTTTGGGTAATGGTTTATGTCCGATGGACGTTGTGAAAGCAAACAAAAGTACAGTGTACCAAGTATGGAGTCATATGTACAAAGACAGCTCGTTACCAAAACGTAAAAAACCAAAGTTCAAACCGGGTGATACAGTGCGTATTGCCAAAGAGAAAGGTACATTTGCTAAAGGTTATGAGACCAATTGGAGTAAAGAATTTTTTGTTATTGATCGAGAATATGGATCACAACCACTACCGTTGTATATAATAAGGGACTTGAATGGTAAACCGTTAGTTGGTCGTTTTTATGAACACGAGCTACAAAAGGTGACAATAGGACCGGATCGATTGTACCAAATTGATAAAATACTTGACACCAAGGGTAGAGGTCGCAGTAAGCGTTACCTCGTCAAGTGGGTAGGTTACGGAGACGAATTTAATTCTTGGATACCTGCATCTGAAGTGAAACAAATAACCTAACCTAACCTAGCCTAACCTAACCGTCATGTCACTGTCTAGACATAATCAGTTTTATTTGACACTGCCTAGCAATAGTTCGATGGACTACTATCCGAACAATACAGTGACTCATTATGTGACACATTTTCCATCAACAATACATTTGCCTGGTGGTGACGGAGCAGATTGGGAAATAGCACTAGTTGAAGCACACTATCCATGCTCGTTTTTAACAGTTGGTAATGATGCTAACATATATATTTACACAAAACCAACTGCTGAAATTGAAGATAGTAGTGCAATAGTGGGGCTGCTGGCCCAATCAAACTTTGACAGGCAGTCAATTTTTTGACAGCTACTTCCGGTCACGTGACCGGAAGTGACGTCATCAGCTGTGACGTCATCAGCTGTGACGTGTATGGGTGGGTATTTAAAGTTTAAATGCCCTGCTGTGCTGGGTATTTAAATTTTAAATGGCCGGAAGTGTGTCAAGGTCTTTTGGGGATGTTTTTAAAAAAGATCTTGCATTTTCGGAAAATCCGAAAATGCAAGATATTTTCTTTTTTTATTTATTTGTTTTTTTTACAAAAGTATTATTTTACAAGTTAGTAAAGTTTGCTCCCAAATTTGAAAAGTAAGTTGTTGTCGGTGCTGAAATTTCTTGTTTATTTTTATTCTTCTTGTTGTTGTAAGTTGGCAAAAACACATTTTTTCGTTTTGATTGTTTGTTGCATAAAGTTCTAAAGATAAACCAAACCCAGTGGTTATAAGTTGTTTTAGTTCTTCACTAAAAAATTTCCAAATCCTTGTAGGTTGTAAGATTGATAGTGTTGTAGTGAATCCCGCGAATGTTGAGAGACATGACTAGAGTTGTTTACTCGACGAGAGGTGTAGCAGGAATGACTATTGCAAAGCCGGTGCTGCAGGTACCTCCGATGGTAGTGGGGGTAGTGGTGGGGGGTAATGGCAGGTGTTTGTTTAATCACTTTGAATTTAATCGTTGCCACAATAGACCGAATCGATGTTGCAATTCTTCTAGTTTATCCAACCGGTTCTTTTGATATGTTTTGCAACTACACTTACAATAGCAGAAAGAATTACATTTTGTACAAGCTTTTCCGTCAACTTGATCTTCAGGTATTCTAAAACATTTTTCTTTGCAACAATAAGTTATAAGTGTTAGATTATTTCTTTTGGATGACATGTTGGTTGTAGCTTGTCTTAAACAGAACTGAGCCTCTCAACGTTAAAGTTTCGTATTTATGTAAAGTATTCGAATGAAACTATCGAATAAAATAATCGAATAATACTATCGATTAAAATAATCGAATAATATTATCGATTAAAAGTTCAAGGTCATCCGTTTGAATTTAAAAAAAAATACAACATATCAGTATATAAAAACATATACTGATATGCAAAAATCAAGTTGTAAAGTAGCGAATTTCTTTCTTCCTCCGTTGTTGAATTTTTAGTCGAAACCAATTAATGATAACATTACTGCTTGCGCATCAGAACTAACAGTTGATGAAATTTCATTTACTTGTAGTAGGTAATTGTTTGGAAGTTGGTGTAGATGCAGAAGAAACAGTATTATCTTGAATCATAATTTTCCGGAGGATATACTAAAATTTGTTGTATAGGATCTGCATCAAATATTTTAAACTTTTGGTTTTAAAATATTTGCAATAAAATATCGTTTTAACACTTATTTAACTTTGTACAAGTTACAGTAATTTAAAGATGCTACTTTATTATATCACCTTGATACTTCTAAAAATATTTAGTTGCAGAAATGCGAAATGCGAAATAAATATAAAATTGGTTTCTGTGTTATAACTTTTACATTGTTAGTTAAATAACAAATGTTACCGAAGTTTTTTGTTCGCCTCATTATTCTGCATTATTAAAGTACCACACGATAGGGTTTGGAAACATATAAAATATATATTTTAATTTTTGCGTTATGGAAGGTTGTGGAAGTTATAACGCAAAAATTAAAATATATATATTTTACTTTATAAGTTTCCAAACCCTATTTTGTGAGTACTTAAATTATACAAAATTATAGGCAGAGTAGAATAGCTTAACATACCTCAACGTCCAACAGTTCAAATAATAGATGAATCCAGTACATGTTTCGAAGTAATAACTCCATTACAAAAGGGTTTAAAAAAACGTTCATCCGGGTCGGAGTCCTTGGTTTATGCGTAAAAAAAAACACCCTGTACTTCTTTATTTTCTTTTACTTGCTAAATCAATGTAAAAATCATTGTAACTCCATTACAAAAGGGTTTAAAAAAAACGTTCATCCGGGTCGGAGTCCTTGGTTTATGCGTAAAAAAAACACCCTGTACTTCTTTATTTTCTTTTACTTGCTAAATCAATGTAAAAATCATTGTAACATTAACGGAGGTAAAACATACATAGAAACCATACCACCATTCCGAAAAAATTCAAAATTCAAAATGAAACCGCCCAACGTGGGGCTCGAACCCACGACCCTGAGATTAAGAGTCTCATGCTCTACCGAGCTAGCCGGGCTGAACACCACTAGAGTGCTATTTTTAAATCGGCCACCGTCAGCCACTCGCCGCCGGACAGTGAAAGTGGTCAGACAGGCAAGACAAGCGTCTGAATCACTACAGTAGAACCCGTCCTATTCGGCCACCTCGGGACCGAGCCTTGGCCGAATAAACCAACCTACAATAATTATGACCATTTGCACCAAATTAATCTTACACAACTGATAAATAAAGTCTTAAGTAGTGTAAAATACTCGTCTTTAGGGTTATCAACACACTTTGTAAAACCAATAGAAAATTATTTACTGTAAAACAAAATTAAATAACAGAATAATAGTTCACAAAAATATTCGCTGCAGTACAGTACTGTAGGCTTCATTGTAGTTGTGGTACATTATAAACAAAGAAAACTCATAATGATGTTAAATAAAGATGAATGTAAAAAATCTCATACAATAAGCCGGCTTTAAAGATTATTAGGCCTTAAAAAGTCAATAATTTTTCAGCTTACTGTTTACTATCTCAACTAACTAAGTTATTTTCATAAAAATATAATGTAAACAGATGTACCGTGAGAGCATTCAAATCGCGACGAGTTATCGCGTGCGTCTACACGTACATAAGCCGTGGGAAATATATTTTAGTATTTACTTCCAGGAAGCGGCCGGATAAACCGAGGTCGGATATGAGGGGTTCTACTGTAATGTCTAAATCGCGTTTACCACCACTGACAAGCCTATGTAAAAGACTAGTGCAGTGTTTACTCATTTACGGAACTGCTCCTTATAAAACAAAGTTAAATTAATGCATATGATGTATTTTTGAGGTAAGCATAAAATTGTCCAAGATATGTTAACCTTTTTGATCTTTTTTTAGTGTGTGAATACGAAGCTTTCAGCTTAAACCATGTCAAATACTCGTCTTTAGGGTTATTAACACACTTTGTAAAACCAATAGAAAATTATTTACTGTAAAACAAAATTAAATAACGGAATAATAGTTCACAAAAATATTCGCTGCAGTACAGTACTGTAGGCTTCATTGTAGTTGTGGTACATTATAAACAAAGAAAACTCATAATGATGTTAAATAAAAGATGAATGTAAAAAATCTCATACAATAAGTCGGCTTTAAAGATTATTAGGCTTTAAAAAGTCAATAATTTTCAGCTTACTGTTTACTATCTCAACTAACTAAGTTATTTTCATAAAAATATAATGTAAACAGATGTACCGTGAGAGCATTCAAATCGCGTGCGTCTACACGTACATAAGCCGTGGAAAATATATTTTAGTATTTACTTCCAGGAAGCGGCCGGATAAACCGAGGTCGGATATGAGGGGTTCTACTGTAATGTCTAAATCGCGTTTACCACCACTGACAAGCCTATGTAAAAACTAGTGCAGTGTTTACTCATTTACGGAACTGCTTCTTATAAAACAAAAGTTAAATTAATGCATATGATGTATTTTTGAGGTAAGCATAAAATTGTCCAAGATATGTTAACCTTTTTGATCTTTTTTTTTAGTGTGTGAATACGAAGCTTTCATCTTAAACAATGTCAAATACTCGTCTTTAGGGTTATTAACACACTTTGTAAAACCAATAGAAAATTATTTACTGTAAAACAAAATTAAATAACGGAATAATAGTTCACAAAAATATTCGCTGCAGTACAGTACTGTAGGCTTCATTGTAGTTGTGGTACATTATAAACAAAGAAAACTCATAATGATGTTAAATAAAGATGAATGTAAAAAATCTCATACAATAAGTCGGCTTTAAAGATTATTAGGCTTTAAAAAGTCAATAATTTTCAGCTTACTGTTTACTATCTCAACTAACTAAGTTATTTTCATAAAAATATAATGTAAACAGATGTACCGTGAGAGCATTCAAATCGCGTGCGTCTACACGTACATAAGCCGTGGGAAATATATTTTAATATTTACTTCCAGGAAGCGGCCGGATAAACCGAGGTCGGATATGAGGGGTTCTACTGTAATGTCTAAATCGCGTTTACCACCACTGACAAGCCTATGTAAAAACTAGTGCAGTGTTTACTCATTTACGGAACTGCTTCTTATAAAACAAAAGTTAAATTAATGCATATGATGTATTTTTGAGGTAAGCATAAAATTGTCCAAGATATGTTAACCTTTTTGATCTTTTTTTTAGTGTTTGAATACGAAGCTTTCAGCTTAAACCATGTCAAATCCTACTTCTTATACTTTACACTAACAGTGTGTAAACAAAAAAAGATAACAGAGTAAATGTTTCATCTCCCACTACCAAACGTAACCGAACACAAGAGTTTGATCTTTGACACAACTGACATGCACTATAGTGACTCCAACGCGTTCACGCTGCGGTAAAGGCGGCCAAGAGAGGAGCGCTCGAGCCTCGGACTCGCACTGAATAAATTCTCTTGTTCTAATTCCCCATTCTGTGATGAGTCTGACACACGGATATGACGACATCCACGGAGGTGTGAATGGGATTGGGAAATACCGACACCGGTGTAAACACTTTTGAACTTATGGTACCTGATCCTAGTGCGTCCTTCATTTTTTTAATCGTTTTTAACCCCTTGACGCTCAAAGAGATACGAAAACTTTAATAAAAATGGATGGTAGTACAAAAGCATCACTAATTTACATTCAATAAACACATTCACTTGCAAAATTGGAACTGATTGTTTTTTGAAAAAGCTTTTAGGTAGCCGACATATTTTTTGGAAATGTTGTATTTTTATAGTTTTATGATATACCATCAGTATTAGTGAGATGATATATGAAATACCAATACTGTTATTTGTTAACACGTTATTGATTATTTTTTTAACAAATTATCACTATTAATAAGGGTTTGACATAATACAGTGTGTTTTATAATAACATAAAAAGAATGGGCTGGGCTGTGGAATGAGTTTAGATGTATAGAGTTGTTACAGCAGGTGTATTATCCAGTACAAAATGTTTGGATTATACACAAGAATCAGTAATGTAACCTAACTACTGTAAAGTACTAATGCAACTAAGTAAAGTACCAATGTATAGTGATTCGTGTTCGTGTTATTGAAATCACTTTTTGGCTAAGAAAAATTAAAAATGGGACCCTGATCAACAGATCGCGTGAACAAAAGCGCCTAAGAGCAAAACATTTTGAAATTACTTTTTGGCTAAGAAAAATTAAAAATGGGACCCCGATCAACAGATCGCGTGAACAAAAGCGCCCAAGAGCAAAACATTTATCTATTGTTTTTCTTTGCTAAAACTACATTAATAACCTACCAAATCAACTGTATTTCAACATTTCTGTCATCCATTATTCATCATCCATTTGAATAAATATACTAAAAATAACGTTATTTATCAGCTGTGAATCTGTAAAATGTAAACCATTTACGTGTTGCGCATATTTATTTGGATACACAATCGTTTGGGGAACCTGCTTGTCGCTCCTCTCCTCTGTTCGCCTGATACAATTGTCGTCTCTGCCTTAGTTTAACTTGAAATATTATGAGTTTTTTTTACACAATATAATTAATTTATAGCGTCACCGTAGATTTACTTTATTTTAAATACATGCTTTATCACTTTAATTTAAAAGTCCGCAACTGGAAAAAATGTAATACTAATGTGAAATACAGAGTTAAAGAAAAACTACTTTTAATATTAAAGTGAGTAATTTGTAAAAGTAATCATGTTGCATTAAAAACCTTTAAAACAACCTTTGGTCCAATGTTTAACAATTAATCAATTTATTTAATTTCTAATCCTTAACACTTGTAGAGTTTCATTGAAACGACGCATCCCCGCAATTTGAGTACCCGCATGATGGGTTTAGAGGAATTTTGCCCATTATAGAAGTTATAACACGAAAACTAAAAAGTATTTTTCCAACATTTTATAAGTTTCCAAGCCTTATTTTGTGGGTACTCAAATCATTCAAAATGATGAGACAACCAAAACGTTTGGTCCAAGGCAACCAGTTGGCAATACAGGTGCTCCGACAGGTGATTAACCAGCTGCCGCACCAGCTGCCGTGACCTCGAGTCGAGTTGGGGTCCGGCGTCTGTGCTAGTGCTCCGGCATCAGTTGCTCGCTAGACAGTGAGGTGGTAAGATGTTCAGAAGGCGCCCCTGAACATTTTATCATTTTTGCTGTTTGGTGAAAATATCTTGGTGTTATTTGTATAATAACATCTTGACGTAGGACTGATTAATTTTAAGGCATGGTAGTTGTTTGTGCTTGTAGATACCCTAGGGTTTGTAGTTTGTTTTTAATTTGCTGGTTTGGTAGTTAGTATTATTTTTAAAATCTTTCTTTTACTTACAATATATTTCTGCCTGAAATGTTTAAATTTAAAGTAATATTTTTGTTTTTTAAGAATGTTATATGATATGTTTTTAATACCTTTCTATTCCAATTTCCTTTTTCCAACAAGCTTGTTGAGGGCATTCCCTCTCTTGTCTTGTACTCCTTTTTAGTTAGGGACACCTTTCAATTCCAATTTCCTTTCCTTTTTTTCCTTCCATCTTTTGCACGGTAAAACCAATAATGGTAAAACCGGCTACCGCTTTTGTAGTGATTACGCTCACCAAAGCGGGTCACTTACAACCTCTATACGTGCCGGATGGGTAGTTAGCCTACCTCCGGAGTTTCGCTAAACATCAGATGTTCTGCGTCGCTAATGGCGAGACACTGGCTCCTTTAGTGTTAGGAAATAAAAAACATATTTGTATAACATTTTTCCTAAATTTAATTAAGCAACTTGCTATTTCAAAATAACATTTTTTGTTTTAGCTTAGCGTTGTGCGCTTATGGTGAGGTGTGTGAGTTCGCTTACGTGATGATCACACTGTAATCATGATGTGCAGCGCTGGGCTGTTTAGTTGTTTTAGCTTAGCGTTGTGCGCTTATGATGAGGTGTGTGAGTTCGCTTACGTGATGATCACACTGTAATCATGATGTGCAGCGCTGGGCTGTCTAGCTATTTTTTAACTTAAACTTTAGGCAGATTGTATTGTAAATTAGCTTTTCTTCTTTTAGGTTTCCGGGGGTGTACGGTTCTGTCAAACCGTACACCCCCATTTTCTTTTTAATTATCGAATGACCTTGACCTAGTTATTTTCAAGGTCAACAAAAGACTTAGCGAAAATTTCTAAGTCTCAAGGTCATTTTGTAAAAGTTTAAATGACTTTGAAACTTTAGTTTTTGCATTATAACTTTTATATCATTGGATTTTTTGACTTGTCGTTTTAACAAAAGCATAATTTTTATGATTAAGAATTAAACTAATATACCCTGATTATCAAACTAATATACCCTGATTATCGAAAGAAGGTGAGCGGTGCGGCAGTAAAAAACATTCTTATTCATAACGCTGTAGAAACGTAAAAAAAACGCTGTTAAAAATTTGCAGTCCACTTTATTCCAATGACCAGTTTATTACCTTATCAGCACTGTTTTCAAATAATTTTTAACGTACATCGTTTAGTTTACACTGTGAGTTATATTACTAAAAACATGATTTACGAATTAAAAAAGTCAATTCTTTGTGTTTGATTTATTATAACTCTGCTTAGAAGCATCGTAATTAACTGGCCATCGGAAAAAAGTCGACTGCAAATTTTTAACAGCGTTTGTTACGTTTCTACAGCGTTTTAAATAGGAATGATTTTACTGCCGCGCCGCTCACCTTTTTTTCGATAATCAGGGTATAGCTCTGTTATTTATATGGCATTAAGTGAACAAAGTTTAATACTGCATTAGATCGCTGTGTCACCGTTTATAAACTTAACAGTGCAATTTTATCATTTAGGATAATAAAATAGTGCTAGTTATATTTTAATATATATGCTGGAAAGGAATATACCATTCAAATTGAGTTGATTTAGAAAAAGTGTAACTGAAGTTAAAAAGCAGTTGCATAGTACGACAGTAAAAAAAATACTATAACATTTGGTAAAACGATTGAGTCTAAAATGGTTGACCCAGTTTATATTAATTAATAAACATGTTATCTCTTGATGTTACTTTTAAGGATTACCAACATCAAAATGTAGCCTATATATCAGGAGTGGAGGATAAGACAGGCGTTCTCACACTGTACTCGCTTAAAACTGGTCTTCAGTCTTCAACCGCGTATTTTTTTTTAATTCTCTTTCTTGCTGTTATTTAAAGTCAAAATCAAAAACGTTTATTTAATCAAAAACGTTTATTTATTCATCATCAATTTGTACATTACAATATTACATCAAATTAAAAA